>JARQOD010000003.1:369769592-369848813 GCA_033576555.1 Oophaga sylvatica
CAAAGTGACACAGTGCAACATGGCAAAGGGCACCAAAGGGGGCCCAAAATGGCTACCGAGTGCCGAAGTCCAAAGTGCTACCAAGTCCAAAGTGGCTCCCCAAGGCCAAAGTGCTACCAAAGGGGGCCCAAATGCACCGAGGTGCCGAATGTCCAAAGGGCTACCATGTGCCAAAGGGGCCCCAAGGGCCCCAAAATGCTCCAAAAGGGGCTTATGGCCAAAGTGCTACCAAGGGCCAAACTCCCCCGTGCGAATGTCCAAAGGGCACCAAGGGAAAAAATGGGTCCAAGTGGCCAAAGGGCTACCGAGAGGCCAAAAGTCCAAAAGTCTACCAAGTGGCCAAAGGGCTAAGGGGTGTCGAATTCCCCCAAATGCTACCAAGGGCCAAATGCTCCGAGGGCCGTTTTCCAAAGTGGCTACCAAGGGCCAAAGGGCTCCGGGTGCCAAATGCCAAATGGCTCCAAATGCCAAAGTGGCTACCGGGTACCAATTGCCAAGGACTCCAAGGGCCAAAAAGCTACCGAGTGCCGAAGGCCAAAGTGCACCAGGGGGCCAAAAATATTACCGAGGTCCCCCAATTGCCAAAGTGGCTACCAAGGGGGCCCAAATGGCTGCCGAGGGGCCCAATGTGCCAAAGTGGCTCCAATTTTCCAAAGTGGCTACCAGGTGCCGAAAGTGCCAAAGGGGGCTACCAAGGCCAAATGGCTACCAGGTCCGGAAAATCCCCAAAATGGCAACCAAGTCCAAAAAGGGGGGGCCCGGGGGCCCCAATGTGACAAAGGGCTCCAAGGGGGCCCAAAAGGGGTACCGAGGGGCCAATGTGCCAAAAGGGGGCCAATTGGGCCAAAAAGGGGGTACCGTGTGCAGAATGTCCAAATGGCTCCAAAATGGCCAAGGCTGCCGGGGGCCGAATGTGCCAAAGGGGCTCCCCCAAATTGCCAAAGTGGCTCCGAGGGCCGAATGGCAAAGGGCTCCCCAATGGCCAAATGGCTACCGAGGGGCCGAATTTCCAAAGTGGCTACCAATGGCCAAGGGCTACCGAGGGCCGAATGTGCAAAGTGGCTCCCCAAGGGGCCCAAAAGGGGACCGGGGGCCGAATTGCCAAAGTGGCCCAAGTGGCCAAAGGCTACCTGGGCGAATTTTTCCCAAAATGGCTACCAGGGGCCAAAGGGGAAACCGGGTGCAGAATGTGCCAAATGGCTACCAAGTGGCCAAAGGGGCTACCGAGGGCCGGATGTCCAAAGGGCTACTGAGGTGCCAAAAGTGCCAAAGTGCTACCAATACCAAAATGGCTCCCCGGGGCCGAATGTGCCAAATGGCTACCAATGACCAAATGGCTACCAATTCCAAAAAGTGCAAAGTGCACCAAGGGGCCAAAAATGGCTACCGAATCCCCCCAAAGTGCCAAAGACTACCAATTGACAAAGGGCTAAAAGGGCCAAAAATGGCTACAAGGGCCGAATGTTCCAAAAGGGGCCCAAAGGGGCCAAAGGGGCTACGAGGTGCCGAATATCCAAAGTGGCTACCAAGGGCCAAAGTGGCTACTGGGCCGAAAGTGCCAAAGTGGCTACCGAGGGGGCCGAAAAGTGCCAAAATTTCTACAAGGGCCAAAGGGGTTTAAAACCAAAAGTGAAAGTGTAAAGTGGCCAAAAGGGTAGAGGGCCGAAGTGCCAAAGGGGTACCAAGGGGCCAAAAAGGGGGGACTGGGTGCCGAAATGCCAAAGGTTCCAAAATGGCCAAAGTGGCTACTGTGGGCAGAATTCCAAAGTCTCCATTTGGGGAAAGTGGCTCCAAGTACCGAAGTGTCAAAGGGGCTACCAAAACCCCCAAGTGGCTACCAAGGTGCCAATGTGCTAAAGTGGCTCCAAAGGCAAATTTTGGGTACCAAGGGGCCAAGGGCTCAAGGTGCAATGAACCAAAGGGTACCGGGTGCAAATTTAAAGTGCTACCAAGGGCCAAAGTGGCTACCGAGGTGCCGAATGTCCAAAAAGGGGGTACTGAGGGGCCATTCCAAATTGGCTACCAAAACCCCAAAAGGGGTACCAAGGTGGTGAATACCAAGGGGCTCCAAGTGGCACCGAGGGGCCGAATGTCCAAAGTGACTACGATGCCAATGTCCCCCAAAGGGGGTAAAAGGGGGCCCAAAAGGGGTAAAGGTCCAAAATCCAAAAAGGGGGGTACCAAAGGGGCCCAAAAGGGGGTACCGGGGCAATGTCCAAAATACACCAATGGCCAAAGGGGCTGCTGAGGTGCCAAAGTGCCAAAGTGGCTACGAGTGCCAAATGTCCCAAAGGGGGTCCAAGGGCCAAATTTCTACCAAGGGGCCAAAAAAGGCTACAGGGTCCAATTCCCCCAAAATCTACCAGGGGCCAAAGGGCTACCTGGGCAAAATGTCCAAAATGGCTACCAAGGGCCCCAAATCTACCGGTGCCGAATGTGCCAAAGGGGGTACGGGCCCAATGTCCAATTGGGGGTACCAAGAACCCCAAAGGGGTCCAAAAAGGGGGGAAATCCCCAAATGGCCCAAAAGGCACCAAAAGGGGCCGAATGTCCAAAGTGGCTACGGGGCCGAATGGCCAAAGTGGCTATAAGGGCCAAAGTGGCTAAAGGTGCCGAATGTCCAAAGTGGCTACCAGGGCCCCCCAAAAAAAGGCTACCGGTGCAGAAAGTGCCAAAGTACTACCAAGGGGGGCCCAAAAGGGGTGCTGGTGCCAAATGTCCAAAAATGCTACCAAGGGCCAAAAAGGGCTACGAGGTGCCAAATTCCAAAGTGGCTACAAAGCCAAAGTGACTACCGGGCCAAAGTGGCTACGAGGTCCGAATGTGAAATGGCACCAAAATGGCCAAATGCTACCTGTTGCAGAATTCCAAAGTGGCTAAAAAGTACCCCAAAGGGGGCTCTGGGGCGTGTGCAGCAAAGGGCTACCAAGGATTTGCATGCCAAATGGGTCCCAAAGGGGGCCCAAAGTGGCTAAAAAGGGGCCCAACTCAAAGGGTACCCCAAGGGGGCCTATACAACCCATCCCATTTCCTCGCTAACACAACATTCTATTCTAACTTTACTTTCTTAAGTCACACCTATACACTGCGTAAAGCTGGCAGCGCTGTTCAAGCACCATTTTTTCCTTAGAAATCCCATCTATTCTTCTTTTCTTCCCCGTTTTCGCAATTTTAAGCGGCCCAACCCCGCGCAGAGCCCAGTTCAGGCGCGTTTTGAAGCCCGGGGGACAGGGTCTATTATTTTTGGGAGTCGATCCGATTTTTAGTTTTTAAAAAAAAAGCATTTTATGCAAGAATTTTTCCCCCAAGGGAAAATTAAGGTGACTAGTGTTGTTTTTTTGATACCCAAGAGGGGGTTGGCCGATATTCCGTTTTGGGGTTTTCCCCATATTTAAATTTTTGATTTTTTTTTAATTCGTAACCGAATCGGGAATTCCCAAAATTCTTTGAGAGGCAAGTTTTTTTTGTCAGCCAATGAAAAACCAAAAAATTGGGGGGCACCTCCTGTAACGCGTCACTTAACTAAGGGGATGGCTGTATTGGCTGCTGAAATGAGCAAAAGCACTAAAAAGGCGCCGCACCATTTAGCGCACTGTGCTGTGAACTCAAAAGGGGACAAACGCTGCGTGCTGATTTCTGAGGGCATTAGATTTTGCATTTTGTGTACTACTGCTTGAGGCGGCTATTTCCCAACCCTGTGTAAAGCTTTTTTTCCCCCTGTTTTTTAACACTCTGGCAAGGTGTGTGTGTGACATGCAGGTGCGCTGCAGTTTGCTCTGCATCCACCCTGTTTGTACACTGCCTTTCCCTACTTTTTTTTTTTTTAATTTTATTTAGAATTGGGCACTCCTTATTTAAAAAAAATCAATCATTATGTGCGGCCCATCCTATACAAACATGGTTTTAAACACCAAAATACAAAAACTTTCCAAATGAATTGGCGTGTTACGCGTCTGGATTTTTATTTTTGGGCAGATACGCTCCATTGTTCTTCAACCCCTGTTGTAGTCTCTGACGGGCCATGCCCATCCTTCACATTTTTCTCTAATTGGTCGCTCCATTTTATGGAAAAAAAACAATCATTGTACCCTTCCATCCTAACAATACATTGGGGTTCAAAACTATAAAACACAAAGGGCCTTTAACACTACAGAAATTTGGGTTTCAGTGTTCACTGAGTCTGGAGCTTTTTTTTTTTGAGTGAGATTACCCATTTGTCTTAAAAAAACCCCGCCGGTTTTTTCTGCTGACGGTGTCACTCCTCACCTTTTAATTTTTTTCTAATTGGCTGCTCCATTTTAGTGGAAAAAAATCTAATCATTTTTTGACCCTTCCTCCTAACAAAAAATTGGTTGCAAACACTAAGAAGTACACAAAGGGGCCTTAAACACTACAAACAGTTTGTTTTAGTGTTCCTGAGTCTTGACTTTTCATTTTGTGATGCAGATTACCTCCATTTGACTTTTAACCACTGCCGTTTAGTCTGCGAGCGGGGGCCTGCCCCCTCCTTCCCCACCAATTGGGCTGCTCCATTTTGTGGAAAAAAATCTAACTATTAGTGACCGCTTCCTCCGTAAACAATAATTGGTTGCAACACTATAAAGTCACAAAGGGCCTTTAACACTAAGAACAGTTTTTTTTCAGTGTTTTCTTAGTCGTAGCTTTTCATTTTGGAGTGCAATTACCCCATTTTTTTCTTTAACCACTGCCTTGTAGTCTCGGGTGTCACTCCCCCCCCTTACATTTTTTTTTTAATTGGGCTGCTCCATTTTAGGAAAAAAAAATAAAATATTAGGTGACGCCTTTTCCCTCCATACAATACATTGGTTGCAAACACTATAAAGTACACAAAGGGGCCCCTTTTAAAGTACGAAAGTTGTGTTTCATGTTCACTTGTCTTACTTTCATTTTTTGGGCAGTTTTCCTCCTTTTTTTCTTCAACCACTCCGGTTTGTGCGCTGAGCGTGTGTCACTCCCCCACCTTTTACTTTTTTTCTAATTGGTGCTGCCCTTTTTTGGGGGAAAAAAAACTAATCTATTAGTGGACGCCTTCCCTCCGTATACAATACTTGGTTTTAAACACTATAAAGTCAAAAGGGGCCTTTCACAGATACTAACATTTCGCAGGGTCACGTAGTGGAGAATAACCACACTTGGCCCCAACTTTTTTGATTTTTTATAAAACCCCAAGAGAAAAGTCAGTGAGTAAGGCACGGGTCGGGTCAGGCCGGGTTTTTCAGCGGGAGAGGCGGGGGGGATTCTGTGGCTGCTCCCCCACCCAGTACACACATCCACCTTTTCCCCCGTGACGTTTTTTATGCGCACTTTTTAGAGCTCACGTCCCCCCCCCGGGGGAAGAACAAATTGAACCGTTTTGGTTTTTGGGGGGCAGCCAATGCATCGACTTCAATAGCTTCCACCTCCTCCAGGACCACAGCACTTTTTGAAAAACCATCATCCTTTTCCGCCTGCCAAATTCCCAGCATCAAGAGCTCTTAAAAAGGGCCCTGAGTCTCTGCTCTGTTCCAATCTTTTTGGTTTTGGGAAAAAGGGGCCCACCGCCATTCGAAGTGAAAAGCAGTATGCAGGAGCGCAAAGCGTGTCCTCTGAATCAAGAGGCGGGGAGCCAGTGCCGATGGTCACACCCGCAAAAACACGAGATGATGAATCAGTTCCCTTTTTTTTTGACATGGTGCTGGCCAGCCCCCCCAACAAAACAGGTGTTTGGAAGAGGGAGTGGTGGGATGGTCCAAACCCAACATGGCGTGAAACAGGAAGGGGGGGAGCAGCCTGGGAAAATTGCCCCAAACGGTCCAAACAGTAGGGAGGGGAGCTGCAATCGCTTGCCTTACCTCCATTTTGGCCCCTTCGACAGTTTTCCCTTTCCCAAAACCAAAAAACCCGGGGCCCCAGGAATGCTCGCGGGGTCCTTTTTTGATACATTGCGATAAATTTTTCTATTAAAATCAAGCTGGTAATAAAAAATTAAAAGAGGTAAAAGTTCGTAACCTTAAACAAAAAAAATTTGGAAACATTGCGTCAAAGCCTTTTTGGTTTTCAAAGACACACTGGAATTTGGGGCCCAAAAACCCCGCACACCTACATTTCACTCGTTTGGACCTCTTCCCCCAGTTCCACACACTGGTTCGCTTCCTAAAGGAACGCCAGAAGAACCCTGCCCCGTTGCCAAGACACATGTTTTTTTCCACCCACAGCTGCAAGTTCCCTTCATCCTCACACCCCGGCCAAAAAAAACAGCCATCGGTAGCCAGGAAGGTAAAAAGGCCTACTCGGGCAAACCATCCACAGCACGGCTCTAAAGCTGGCATTGCAAAACCCTCCCCCTTGAAATGCGTCATTCGGCTGGGGAAAAGACTGACTTTCCCGGAATTAATGGCTTTTTGGCATCCCAAAAATCAATGTGCCCAGCCGATTTTTTTTTCAGCGGGGAAGCCGCCCGGTCTGAAAAAGCATTTGAGGAAAAAAATTAAAAACCTCAAAAAGCCGTCAGTAGCAAGGCCACCTGACCACCGTTTCGTGGACCATACCCATGGCCAGGGACACCCCTTTACTCACGCCCATTGGGGAATTTTTGGGGCCCGGGGGCAGATCTTCGATGGCGCTGTACTGTTCTGCCAACTCCAAGGTTGCCGGAAAAAAATCTGTCCACATTGACTCCTCCCCCTACTCCTTTTCCTCAAACATCGCTGCAGGACCGTCGGGGGCTACCTCCACGGACCCTGGTCCACCGATCGACCTATGAGCACAGCCGTGGCCAAAGGGGCAACACCTTCTAAATTAATTCCCATGGGAATCGAAGCCACACAGCGCAGGGGTGGGGAACCACAAGCGGGGAAGCGATGGGTTTTTCCACAATCCCCCCCATTTTTGGTAGGTTTGAAAATGGCCAAACTGGTGGCAGCTGGGGGCCTTTTGGCAACCTCACTCACATACCATGCGGCACATGTGCTCTTTTGGTCGTGCGGGGGTTTTTTTTGAGGACTACCGGGGGTTTTTGATGCCTGCGCACGGGTCCGCCTAAGTGCGCTCACTTGCGACGTTCCGCAGGCCAATC
Organism: Oophaga sylvatica; assembly: GCA_033576555.1. Classification (NCBI taxonomy): domain Eukaryota; kingdom Metazoa; phylum Chordata; class Amphibia; order Anura; family Dendrobatidae; genus Oophaga; species Oophaga sylvatica. The sequence goes on from JARQOD010000003.1 coordinate 369,776,668, forward strand.
GCCATTGCGCTCTGCAACGCATTTTGCGCCTTCCTAACATCGCACATATGTCCCCAAAATCCACCAGGGGAAATTTTCAACTAACATATTTGGGGAGCGTTTGTTTTGCACAGCCAGCATTTATGGAGTATCCTGCATCAGCCAATCAACACGCAATTTCCCCCGTCCACACTCACCATTTTAAAGTGGCCACTATGAAGGACATGTCCACGTTTTTTTTTGCGTTTTTATGATCAAGCGGATGGGGGGTGCAGATGAGCACTATCACCTGACTGTCCCCCTTTGCCGCTTTTAAAAAAAACTGCAAAAAATAAGGGATGAGGTTTTGGAAGAGGTGGAGATGAGGGGCACAAATTCCCCCACCTTCTGGAAAGTCAGGGGAAAGGGGGTTCCCACAAAGGGCTGGGGGGCTCACTTTTTTAGGAGGGGGAGGAGGAACATGGAGGAGGAAGACATCGCTCCAAAAAAAAACCAAGCCTATCAGTATGTAACGAGGTGGGGTGAGCAGAGCAGGAAGATAACCCTCTTGCGGGCACGTTTTTTTTCCAGTTGGGGTGCAGCACATGGTTTTTCATGCGCATCCTGAAAACCGCCCATCGCCCACATTCCACGACGTCTGATTATGGTGTACCCCCTCCAAACCCCCCTACCGGACAACGTCAAAACCTCTCACACCTTAACCGGGGGGGCGTAAAAGGGGGAGACCAAACACACGGGGAACCCCCAATTTTACCTTTCTGCCGAGAGACTGCTGCTGCTACTGCTTTAAAAAGCACTCGGGGGTCGGGCAGTGAGAGACTCGCAAAAAGAGGGACACACGCAGTCCCCCCTGCACGGAAGACCAGTATGTTAAAAATTGCAAATTTTTTTGGGGACGCCACAAATGTCTACCCAACCGAGGGGCTCCAGTCAGCGGGGGGCAACGTATCCGTCAATGGTGACAGACTACTTGCTTTGCCTCCATGTACTCCCAGATGCTCTTCCCCCCTTAATTTTTTGGGGCTCAAGCGGATACGGCCCGATTACCTACAGGGGGGTGCTGGTTCCCCCCCCCATTATTACGGGGCGCGTCTTTAGGCTCAGGGGGTGTACTAACAGACCGTCGCTGCGACTATCCTCCGATAAAACCGGGGTACTTTTCTGAAATGAACAAGGGGAGGGGTCCGCCAAATTTTTGTCCGTTTTCAGATTAAATAACTGGTTCGCACGTTATCCATGTCTCCTGTTATGTTCATCTTTTTACACCTGAACTCTACCCCCTGGGGCCCCAAACTGCCATTGCGCTCAAATGTCTTCCACAAACAAAAAAACCCCAACTCTACGGTTTTTGGGTTATAACGCCACTGTTCCCCCCCGTGTAAAGGAAGAAGTCTCCGTTCCACACATGACAGAAAAACACATGACCAACATCTCCAAAAGGGAAGAGCCGTCACCCGCTTTTTTTTGCTAAAACATGAAATTTAAGTTTTTGCAGCCCGAATGATAAATTTTTAGACAAATATGGAAAATAATAATTTTTCATCACACGCATACTGCAATGCATTAAAATGGTAAAAAAAAATAAAACTATCTACTCTCACATTTTAAATTAATATAAAAGTACATTTAATTTTAGAATTAACTTTTTAAGGAACTTTATTTCCCCAAAAAATGCAGTCAAGGATGACAATCATTAAATCCTCATCATCATCATAAACGAGTTTTATTTATGACAGATTTTATAAAATACACATACGATCCAACGAACTTCAAACACCATATATGAAAGGCCAGCAGAAACAGGAAAATAATGCCAATAAAAATTTTATTACATCTAGAAAGGCACATCATACGACAATAGGTAGTTATACTCAAGTTTTTTGAAAAACCACAAAGATAAAAATTTAATACTGGTATATGGAAAACCTGCAATTACTCAGGAAAATTTTTGATTAATACGTATCTCAATTAATCACGTCAACCATTACTGTTATCTTGTACATTGTTAAAGAGGGAACGTTTTTTTTTTTGTTTGTCATAGGGGATATTACCATTAAATTTTACTGCTGTTTTTTTTTTTCGTCCCGGGGCCAATACGCAGCCTAACCCATTTTAAAAAGTCACAATTTTGCCACACGCTACCCCCCCCCTACGCTGACAGTAAAGGGGTATGTTGACGGAAAAGCTTGGGGCAACAACATTTTTTTACCTCTTCAACACTCAAAAAACAAAAAATGCATATTTCACCGCAACTTTTTGACGTACAAAAACAACGGAATTAACCCAAAGGCTGTCCACTGTCGATACAGACAAAATAACCTTTGCTATCCTAGCCTTTGTTTCACCTACACTTGCGGCACACACTAAATTGTCAAACAAGCCAATTTTTTTTAAATGGTTATTTTTTATTGTAATTATTGTGTCATCGTCACATTGATGATCCAGGGGGACATGTCATACATGCTATAGAAGTTACGTTTTAAAAATTTAAAAAAATTAAAATTTTCTGTGACTGCACAAAAATTTGCATGATGATGAGAGTGATTTTTACAAAATCATTTCTTCCTAGTTTAGTTTAAAACATACGTTCTTAAAAACTTATTCATAAAAAAAAAAAGGACTTTATTTTAAATTTACAACACTATATTTTGTTACAATTTTTTTTTTGGGTGTTGTGTTGTTCCATTTTTTTTGGCAGGCATTTGCGTTTATTTTGGGGTTTTCTTTTTTTTCCCCTTCTTGAAATTAGAAAACTGTGTACTTTGTCCGGTTACCAGTAGATAAAAAATTTTTAGACTTCAAGTCCAGGTTATCCTTTTTTTTAATGGATAACTGAAAAGATGGAAAAAAATTTTGCAAGCTTCAAGCTACCCACCTCTTCATGGGGGAAAAGACAAAAAAAAAAAATTAACATCACATATTTCTATACCCCACAGGACACGGGGAAAAGTGCTGGTAAAACAAAAGTGACGTGTTCAGAACTGTCATTATCTCACAGGGATAAAAATAAATTTGGGGGAAATTTTTCCCGATAAGGAAGAAAGTTTGATTGCCCTCTCTTGGGTATTTTTTGGTTTTTTAGACCCTGGAAGGGCATAGAACCAGTTCCTTAATTATATAGAAAAACATAAATCCTGTATCTATTCATTCCCCCACAAAAGCAAAATCGATGACTTATTTCTGAAACTTGTACGTTCTCATATTTGAAGTTTTTTTAATACCAGTAATTCCAATCCATGAGCATGACCGGGGGATAAAAAAGTCTTTTGCCACAGTAAATTCTTTTAAATTTATCGGGTTTTTTGTGCCGGTAATTCACCCCTTTTTTCCTTTTTGTTGCCGTCTCCCCTCACTTTCCCCCCCCACTTTTTATTTTTTCCGTGTCCTTTTTGGGGTAAAAATGTGATTTTTTCATTTTGGCTTTACTCACCCCGATAAACACCTGAGTATCTCGAAAGCTTAAAATTTTTACCATATTTTTCATTACCTTAAACTTATAACCCCCAAGGACTGTAAAAATAAATTTTTCTATTCTGTAATTAAAAATTTTTTTTTTATTGTTGTAAAAACTTCATTTTTTCTTGTTTGAAGAAATTTTATTTCAAGGGCCCCGTAACAAGGCAATAACTCAATTTTTTATGCCTACACCCTCCTTGACCCGGGGTTCAACGCCCCATTTTCTGCTCAGAAGTGTTAGATGCACAATAAAACAATGCTGAGGTTTTTGGGGGGTTTTAGTAACCCTCTTTCCCCTGCTGTGTCTGGCAAAAATTACTGCTGCTAAAAAAATTCAACTTCAAACCTCAACTAGGGATCTGCCCACCCCCCCACCCTGGCTTCAACACGCCATTGCTGCTCAAAAGTGTTAGATGCACAATAAAACAATGCTAGTGTTTGGGGGGTTTAGTAACCCCTGCTTTTTCCCCGGGGCGGAAAAATTACGCTGCAAAAACAACTTCAACTAAAAACCCCATACTAGGGCCCCCACACCCTCCTTTACCCGGCTTCAACCAGCGCATTGCTGCTCAAAAGTTTTAGATCACAGTGAAAAAATCCTGATGTGTTTTGGGGTTCATAACGCCCCTTTCCCCTGCGGTGTCTGGAAAAAAATTTCGCTGCAACTACAACTTCAATTAAAAAAATCTCATACGGGGCCCCGCCTACACCCCCTTACCCGGCTTCAACACGCCTTTTTTGCCAAGTGTTAGAGCACAATAAAACATCCTGAGTTTTTGGGGGGTTCAGTAACGCCTGTTTTCCCGGGGGCTTTGGGGGCCCGGAAAAAAATTAGCTACTACCTAATCAGGGAAAAAAAAGACATCTCAAAGTGTCTAGTGCTACACATAGATATGAGGCTACACCATGATTTCTAAGCTTAAACATTTGAAACGTCAACTTTCAAACCATAAAATGATTTGTCTTTGTCACAAATCTTAACAAAATAATTGTGACATATTATTACAGATATGCACATGTCGAAAACAAATGCAAACACAAAAGCCTACTTATGCAATAGGATACTAAAGGGCAACCTTGTCACTCCTAGCTTAGACAAATCCAACTCACATCATGATGACTCAATACTGCAATGTTGGAAGTGCATAATGTGGGTTGAACTTTGACAACTGCTGCAGTGCAAAGGGTTATACTTCAGTGTTCTTGCCTTTGAAATAAAAGCATACAAGTAAATATAATATCCAATTTTATTAAGGGACGTGATGTACACCTGTAATATTGTGCAAACAATGCATGTAGGAAAGTCCTCTTCAACATTACTTATATTTGTGTCATTTTAAAAAATACATATTTGATTAGAAAGTTAACACCCATATCATAAAGGTCCTTCATGTAAACATGATAATCGCTAACAAAAATCATGCATTACCTTGTAAAGTCAATAGTGCATAGTCACAATAGCAAAATATATACCTGTAAGTGGTGCTGAAAGAACGACAACTGATAGAATAGGTGAATGATATCTATTTATCAGACGAATAGCGACACCTGTACAATGTCGATATAATACTGTACCTAAACAAAACAGCTGTGTCACACCTCACACGCATTTTTCTTGTAGCTTGTTATGTAATAGGGCACATGCGTGTATGTTTCATCATAGGTGCAATGTTTACTGAGTAAAGCAGTCATGACAACGCCTTTGTTTGTCGGTACGCTTGCGATGATGAACAAATGCGCACCGTGAATGTTAGTCCTGCTCATAAGACGCACAGACGCTCCAATACCCAACCGTCACAGCAGGAAGCCAGTCTGTGCGTCCAAACAAAGGCGCAAGCATACATGCACGTACCCTTTTAGAAAGCTAATAAAAATAAGGATGTAGTACTTAGTAACGCACACTTTTTTGAGGTACAGTATTACATCGCCATTCACCATCTGTGGCTATGCAGTGTCATCTATATATACCTTATCTATCCGTTGTCATGCTTGCAAGTCCACAGTCAGGCATAATACTGTTTTCACTATGCACTTTTTAAAGGTTTTTTTGTTAATATAAATGTTTGGGCACATATTATCAGTATTACATGATGGAAAATTTAGATATTTTTAAAAACTTTTTAGTGATATTATTCAGCAAATGAAAATGGTGTACATACTGTTACTTATCCATCATTAATGGATTCTGATATGTACTGTATGCTTTTATTTAAAACCGTATAGCAGATATTTAACCGATTTTTATTGTGGTTTGCATTGCTTTTCAACATGTTAATGTATGCGTTTATGTTTGTCAATTATTAATTTACATATATTTTTTTAAAGTAAAATCATCATCTTATGGTACTAAAGGTTATATTTCTCTTGTTTGGAGTATAGACATTTTTAATTGACACGTAACAAGGAAAATACTTCATCTAGTATTTAAACATCCTCCTTGACCCTGGGCTCCAACACCGCCAGTTGTTTCTCGGAAGTGCTGTTAGCACAGTCTACACTTGCTCCCGTGTTACTGGGGTTCAGTAATGTCAGCTGTTCCCCTGCTGTGTGAACGGCAAAAAGTCCTGCTGCCTCCACCCTGTTCTCTTCTCATCCCTGGGTTACAACACCGCCAGTTGTTTCTCGGAAGTGCTGTTAGCACAGTCTACACTTGCTCCCGTGTTACTGGGTTCAGTAATGTCAGCTGTTCCCCTGCTGTGTGAACGGCAAAAAGTCCTGCTGCCTCCACCCTGTTCTCTTCTCATCCCTGGGTTACAACACCGCCAGTTGTTCTCGGAAGTGCTGTTAGCACAGTCTACACTTGCTCCCGTGTTTACTGGGGTTCAGTAATGTCAGCTGTTCCCCTGCTGTGTGAACGGCAAACAGTCCTGCTGCCTCCACCCTGTTCTCTTCTCATCCCTGGGTTACAACACCGCCAGTTGTTTCTCGGAAGTGCTGTTAGCACAGTCTACACTTGCTCCCGTGTTACTGGGGTTCAGTAATGTCAGCTGTTCCCCTGCTGTGTGAACGGCAAAAAGTCCTGCTGCCTCCACCCTGTTCTCTTCTCATCCCTGGGTTACAACACCGCCAGTTGTTTCTCGGAAGTGCTGTTAGCACAGTCTACACTTGCTCCCGTGTTACTGGGGTTCAGTAATGTCAGCTGTTCCCCTGCTGTGTGAACGGCAAACAGTCCTGCTGCCTCCACCCTGTTCTCTTCTCATCCCTTGGGTTACAACACCGCCAGTTGTTTCTCGGAAGTGCTGTTAGCACAGTCTACACTTGCTCCCGTGTTACTGGGGTTCAGTAATGTCAGCTGTTCCCCTGCTGTGTGAACGGCAAAAAGTCCTGCCGCCTCCACCCTGTTCTCTTCTCATCCCTGGGTTACAACACCGCCAGTTGTTTCTCGGAAGTGCTGTTAGCACAGTCTACACTTGCTCCCGTGTTACTGGGATTCAGTAATGTCAGCTGTTCCCCTGCTGTGTGAACGGCAAAAAGTCCTGCTGCCTCCACCCTGTTCTCTTCTCATCCCTGGGTTACAACACCGCCAGTTGTTTCTCGGAAGTGCTGTTAGCACAGTCTACACTTGCTCCCGTGTTACTGGGGTTCAGTAATGTCAGCTGTTCCCCTGCTGTGTGAATGCAAAAAGTCCTGCTGCCTCCACCCTGTTCTCTTTTCATCCCTGGGTTACAACACCGCCAGTTGTTTCTCGGAAGTGCTGTTAGCACAGTCTACACTTGCTCCTGTGTTACTGGGGTTCAGTAATGTCAGCTGTTCCCCTGCTGTGTGAACGGCAAACAGTCCTGCTGCCTCCACCCTGTTCTCTTCTCATCCCTGGGTTACAACACCGCCAGTTGTTTCTCGGAAGTGCTGTTAGCACAGTCTACACTTGCTCCCGTGTTACTGGGTTCAGTAATGTCAGCTGTTCCCCTGCTGTGTGAACGGCAAACAGTCCTGCTGCCTCAACTTTAATTTCCATGGGTACCTTCTGCTACCCATCCGGGTTCCAGTACCGTCAGCTGGTTCTCCGCAGTGCCTTTGGCCTAGGTGCCTCCATGTCGGTATCCGAGTTCCAGCAACGTCTGCTGGTCCTTGGTAGTGCTTTGAGCACAGGTACCTCCTGCTTAGTAACCCTGTCCCAGTAACGTCAGCTGGTCCTCGGTTGTGCCATTGGCTCTTTTCCTTCTGCTGACCCTCCGGGTTCCAGCACAGTCAGCTGGTCCTCGTTACTTCCATTGGCTTTTGTACCATCACCAACAGGACAAAGAAGGTTAAGACAAACTACAAGATACAGAACAAGAGACAGAAGAACAATAAGCAAAGATCAAAAAGCAGAAGAACATTAAGTATAAGACCAAAATGAAGAGCAAAATATATGCTCTAAATTCTAAGCAGAAGAAGACTAAGCAGTGTATGGGGTGAGTCCGTTCCTCCTCGTGGTGCCCCTGGAAAATGCCTGATGCTGCTGCAGGCTAACTGAACGCGGACAAATACTGTTGTAATTAAAATCTTTCGTGACAGCAAGAACGGAAGGATGAAAATTCAGAGTTTTACAGATTACAAGTACAGGAATGTCTGTCACAAATAAGAATATGATGAAAAGGATGAATAGGAAGAAGATGAAGAAGTAGAATATGAAGAATAATAACTGTTTAATAAGAACAATATAAGTAATGTTAACAAAAAGATGAATAGCAAGAAGTTTTAGAAGATTAAGAAGGTGAAGATGAAGAATAATTTGATGAGAAAGATGATGCTGCTGAAGATTATGAAGGAGAAAGTGTGTGAAAAGTTAAAAAGGTGAAGACCATGGAAGTTGTGAAACAGACATATTGACAAAATAGAAAAAAGGTTAACAACATTGTCAATTTCTTCGTCAATCCGAACGTATTTCCTAAAAAAAAAAAATTAATGCTATTCCATTGGATTGGGTTAAACATCTATGCCTTTAATGTCTCCTCAACCTCCCCCAATACATTCTACATTACTCTTTGTTGTTTTCCTTCATGTACAATTAACCTACAAGGCAAGAATGGGGTTTTTTTTATTTCGATATTTTGTCCCATAGACTTACATGGGACTTCCGGTATCGGTATCGGGTATCGCCGATATTTTTTGTGTATCGGCGATACCATTCCGATTCCGATACTTTTGGATATCGGAAAGTATCGCTCAACTCTAATGGGGACCTTTCCATGACCCCCAACTGACATGGATTGAAGCCACACCACAGGTGCAGTGACCTTACAAAGATGGCAGCTATGCAAATGCAGCTTCCACACATGACCCGATCAGCAAATAGAAGTACAGATCGCTGATTGAAGATCTTAAAGGTGCAGCACAGGGCCCCAGGCAGCACATAGGGCCCCAGGCAGCACATGGGGCGCCACGCAGCACACAGGGGCCACAGGCAGCACACGGGGCCCCAGGCAGTATACAGGGCCCCAGGCAGCACAAGGGGCCCCAGGCAGCGCACGGGGCCCCAGGCGGAACACAGGGGCCACAGGCAGCGCACAGGGGCCACAGGCAGTGCACAGGGGCCACAGGCAGCATACAGGGGACCCAGGCAGCGCACGGGGCCCCAGGCAGCGCACGGGGCCCCAGGCAGAGTATGGGCCCCAGGCAGCGCATAGGGGCCACAGGCGGTGCACAGGGGCCACAGGCAGCGCACGGGGCCACAGGCAACGCACAAGGGCCCCAGGCAGTGCACGGCGCCCCAGGCAGCGTACAGGGGCCACAGGCAGCACACGGGGCCCCAGGCAACACACAGGGGCCACAGGCAGCGCACGGGCCACAGGCAGCACACAGGGCCCCAGGCAGCACAGAGGGGCCACAGGCAAGGCACGGGGCACCAGGCAGCACACAGGGCCACAGACAGCACACAGGGGCCACAGACAGGGCACGGGGCCCCAGGCAGCGCACGGGCCCCAGGTAGAGCACGGGGCCCAGGCAAAGCGCAGGGGCCACAGGCAGCTCAAGGGCCCCAGGCAGCGCACAGAGGCCCCAGGCAGCGCACGTGGCCCCAGGCAGAGCACGGGGCCACAGGCAGAGCACAGGGGCCACAGGCAGCTCAAGAGGCCCCAGGCAGCGCACAGGGACCACAAGCAGCGCATGGGGCCACAGGCAGCGCACAGGGGCCACAGGCAGAGCACATTGGCCCCAGGCAGCGCACGGGGCCCCTGGCAGCGCACAAGGGCCACAGGCAACACACAGGGGCCACAGGCGGCGCACGTGGCCCCAGGCAGTGCACGGGGCCCCAGGCAGATCACGGGGCCCCAGGCGGCACACAGGGGCCACAGGCGGTGCACAGGGGCCCCAGGCAGCGCTCAAGGTCCCCAGGCAGCGCACGGGGCCCCAGGCAGCGCACAAAGGGCCCCAGGCAGCACAGGGCCACGGCAGCAAGGGCCCAGGCAGGCCGGGCCCCAGGCAGCACACAGGGGCCACAGGCCATGCACAGGGGCCACGGCAGAGCACTTGGCCCCAGGCAGCGCACGGGGCCCGGCAGGCACAAGGCACAGGCAACACACAGGGGCCACAGGCGGCGCACGTGGCCCCAGGCGCAACGGGCCCCAGCAGCGCACGGGGCCCCAGGCAGACACGGGGCCCAGGCGGCGCACAGGGCCAGGCGGTCACGGGGCCCAGGCAGCGCACAGGGCCCAGGAGCGCTCAAGGCAGCGCCAGGGCCCAGGCACGCTCAAGGGCCCCAGGCAGCGCACGGGCCCCAGGCAGCGCACAGGGCCCCAGGCAGCGCACGGGGCCACAGGCAGAGCACATTGGCCCCAGGCAGCGCAAGGGGCCCCTGGCAGCGCAGAAGGGCCACAGGCAACACACAGGGGCCACAGGCGCGCACGTGGCCCAGGCAGCGCACGTGGCCCCAGGCAGTGCACGGGGCCCCGGCAGATCACGGGGCCCCAGGCGGCACACAGGGGCCACAGGCGGGCACAGGGCCCAGGCAGCGCCAAGTCCCCGGCGCACGGGGCCCCAGGCAGCGACAAGGCCCAGCAAGCACGGGCCCCAGGCGCACACAGGGGCCACAGGCAAGGCACGGGGCACAGCACACACAGGGCCAGACAGCCACAGGGGCCCAGACAGGGCACGGGCCCCAGGCGCACGGGGCCCCAGGTAGAGCACGGGCCCAGGCAAGCGCAGGGGCCACAGGCAGCTCAAGGGGCCCCAGGCAGTGCACAGGGGCCCCAGGCAGCGCACGTGGCCCCAGGCAGAGCACGGGGCACAGGCAGAGCACAGGGGCCACAGGCAGCTCAAGAGGCCCCAGGCAGCGCACAGGGACCACAAGCAGCGCATGGGGCCACAGGCAGCGCACAGGGGCCACAGGCAGAGCACATTGGCCCCAGGCAGCGCACGGGGCCCCTGGCAGCGCACAAGGGCCACAGGCAACACACAGGGGCCACAGGCGGCGCACGTGGCCCCAGGCAGCGCACGTGGCCCCAGGCAGTGCACGGGGCCCCAGGCAGATCAGGGGCCCCAGGCGGCACACAGGGGCCACAGGCGGTGCACAGGGGCCCCAGGCAGCGCTCAAGGTCCCCAGCAGCGCACGGGCCCCAGCAGCGCACAAGGGCCCAGGCAGAGCACAGGGCCACAGGCAGCACAGGGCCCCAGGCAGAGCACAGGAGCCCCAGGCAGCACACAGGCCACAGCAGTGCACAGGGCCACAGGCAGAGCACATTGGCCCAGCAGCGCACGGGCTCCTGCAGGCACAAGGGCAACAGGCAACACACAGGGGCCACAGGCGGCCACGTGGCCCAGCACACGGGGCCCCAGCAGCGCACGGGCCCCAGGCAGATCACGGGGCCCCAGGCGGCGCACAGGGGCCACAGGGTGCACAGGGGCCCCAGGCAGCGCACAAGGGCCCCAGGCAGCGCTCAGGGCCAGGCAGCGCACGGGGCCCCAGGCAGCGCCAAGGGCCCCAGGCAGTGCACAGGGGCCCCAGGCAGCGCACGTGGCCCCAGGCAGAGCACGGGGCCACAGGCAGAGCACAGGGGCCACAGGCAGCTCAAGAGGCCCCAGGCAGCGCACAGGGACCACAAGCAGCGCATGGGGCCACAGGCAGCGCACAGGGGCCACAGGCAGAGCACGGGGCCCCAGGCAGCGTATAGGGGTCACAGGCAGCACACGGGGCCCCAGGCAGAGCACAGGGGCCCCAGGCAGCACACAGGGGCCACAGGCAGCGCACGTGGCCCCAGGCAGCACACAGGGGCCACAGGCAGCGCACGGGGCCACAGGCAGTGCACGGGGCCCCAGGCAGCACACAGGGCCCCTGCAGAGTATAAGTGCCCCAGGCAGCGCCCGGGGCCCCAGGCAGCACACAGGGGCCACAGGCAGCACACTGGTCTCCAGGCAGCGCACAGCGGCCACAGACAGCGCACGGGGCCCCAGGTAGCGCACGGGGCCCCAGGCGTAGCACAGGGATCCCAGGCAGTACACAGGGGCCGCAAGCAGCACACAGGGGCCCCAGACAGCATATGGGGCCCCAGGCAGCATACGGGGCCCCAGAAGGCACACGGGGCCCAGGCAGCGCACAGGGCCCCAGGCAGAGCACAGGGGCACCAGGCAGAACACAGTGGCCCCAGGCAGATCACGGGGCCCCAGGCGGCGCACAGGGGCCACAGGCGGTGCACAGGGGCCCCAGGCAGCGCACAAGGGCCCCAGGCAGCGCTCAAGGGCCCAGGCAGCGCACGGGGCCCCAGGCAGCGCACAAGGGCCCCAGGCAGCGCACAGGGGCCACAGGCAGCACACGGGGCCCCAGGCAGAGCACAGGGGCCCCAGGCAGCACACAGGGGCCACAGGCAGCGCACGTGGCCCCAGGCAGCGAACGAGGCCCCAGGCAGAGCACGGGGCCCCAGGCAGAGCACGAGGCCCCAGGCAGAGCGCAGGGGCCACAGGCAGCTCACGGGGCCCCAGGCAGAGCACAGGGGCCCCAGGCAGCGCACGGGGCCACAGGCAGCGCACACGGGCCACAGGCAGCACACTGGTCTCCAGGCAGCGCACAGCGGCCACAGACAGCGCACGGGGCCCCAGGTAGCGCACGGGGCCCCAGGCGTAGCACAGGGATCCCAGGCAGTACACAGGGGCCGCAAGCAGCACACAGGGGCCCCAGACAGCATATGGGGCCCCAGGCAGCATACGGGGCCCCAGAAGGCACACGGGGCCCAGGCAGCGCACAGGGCCCCAGGCAGAGCACAGGGGCACCAGGCAGAACACAGTGGCCCCAGGCAGATCACGGGGCCCCAGGAGGCGCACAGGGGCCACAGGTGGTGCACAGGGGCCCCAGGCAGCGCACAAGGGCCCCAGGCAGCGCTCAAGGGCCCCAGGCAGCGCACGGGGCCCCAGGCAGCGCACAAGGGCCCCAGGCAGCGCACAGGGGCCACAGGCAGCACACGGGGCCCCAGGCAGAGCACAGGGGCCCCAGGCAGCACACAGGGGCCACAGGCAGCGCACGTGGCCCCAGGCAGCGAACGAGGCCCCAGGCAGAGCACGGGGCCCCAGGCAGAGCACGAGGCCCCAGGCAGAGCGCAGGGGCCACAGGCAGCTCACGGGGCCCCAGGCAGAGCACAGGGGCCCCAGGCAGCGCACGGGGCCACAGGCAGCGCACGGGGGCCCCAGACCGAGCACGGGGCCCCAGGCAGAGCACAGGGGCCCCAGGCAGCGCACGGGGGCCCCAGGCAGCGCACGGGGGCCCCAGGCAGAGCACGGGGCCACAGGCAGCGCACGGGGCCACAGGCAGCGCACAGGGGCCCCAGGCAGCGCACAGGGCCCCAGGCAGCGCAAGGGGCCCCAGGCAGAGCACAGGGCCCCAGGCGGCGCACAGGGCCCCAGGCGGTGCACAGGGGCCACAGGAAGCACACGGGGCCCCAGGTGGTGCACAGGGGCCCCAGGCAATGCACGGGGCCCCAGGCAGCGCACAGGGACCACAGGCAGCGCACGGGGCCCCAGGCAGCACACAGGGGCCCCAGGCAGTGCACGGGGCCCCAGGCAGCGCACAGGGGCCACAGGCAGTGCACGGGGCCCCAGGCAGCGTACAGGGGTCACAGGCAGCACACGGGGCCCCAGGCAGAGCACAGGGGCCCCAGGCAGCACACAGGGCCACAGGCAGCGCACGTGGCCCCAGGCAGCACACAGGGGTCACAGGCAGCGCACGGGGCCACAGGCAGCGCACAGAGGCCACAGGCAGTGCACGGGGCCCCAGGCAGCACACAGGGCCCCTGGCAGAGTATAAGTGCCCCAGGCAGCGCCCGGGGCCCCAGGCAGCACACAGGGGCCACAGGCAGCACACTGGTCTCCAGGCAGCGCACAGCGGCCACAGACAGCGCACGGGGCCCCAGGTAGCACACGGGGCCCCAGGCGTAGCACAGGGATCCCAGGCAGTACACAGGGGCCGCAAGCAGCACACAGGGGCCCCAGACAGCATATGGGGCCCCAGGCAGCATACGGGGCCCCAGAAGGCACACGGGGCCCAGGCAGCGCACAGGGCCCCAGGCAGAGCACAGGGGCACCAGGCAGAACACAGTGGCCCCAGGCAGAGGACAGGGGCCCCAGGCAGCACACGGTGGCTGAAGTGGCTACTGAGGTGCCGAATGTGCCAAAGTGGCTACCAAGTGGCCAAAATGGCTACCAAGTGGCCAAAGTGGCGACCAAGGTGCCGAATGTGCTAAAGTGGCTACCAAGTGGCCAAAGTGGCTACCGAGGTGCCAAATGTGCCAAAGTGGCTACAAAGTAGCCAAAGTAGCTACCGAGGGGCTGTGTGCAGCAAAGTGGCTACCAAGGATTCTTGCATGTCAAAATGGCTACCAATGGGCCAAAGTGGCTAACAAGGGGCCCAGCACATCAAAGTGGCTACCAAGGGGCCATATACAACCCATCCCGGGTTGTGCCATCGCTATACACAACATTCATATTCTAACTTTACTTTCTTACAGTCGACACCTGATACACTGCTGTAAAGCCGGCAGCGCTGTTCAAGCACCATGTATTTCCTTCAGGAAATGCCCATCTAGTTATTTATGCAGAGGTCATTGGGCAGGGAAGTGGAGGAGGGGAGCTGTGAATTCATCTGCTATGAATGGTTGACACCTTCCATGAAGATGATGATGATGAGACGATTACTGAGAGGTGATCTCTACAGAATGAGAAGCCTAATATGAGACTCAGTGACCAAAGTGAAAACTACTACATTTTTTGTACAGAGCAACCAGAACTTTATACCCTCGGGAAATATTATAGTTTGCTAATCGTTTGTTCTCCATGGGCCTAATACAGTGATGAGACACTTGTAGGTCATACTGTTTACTACAGGATATGAGCAGGTGAAGATGTGTCTTTTAACAGCTTTAAATAATATGTGACTTGGAGGCTGAATATATTTATGTGGGGGAGGAAATGACGCAGACAACAAGAGACATTAGATCAGCAACCTGCAATTACATATGTAAAGAATTCATTCTCCCTTTGTATGACACTACAGCTGTCATGGCCTTAATATGTTGTCTTCACTGCTCAATCATCTGCTCTGCGTACAATGGGCTTTCTTAAAGCCTGTTTGTGGTGGAATTCATAATTGCATTCCTGGATTCTCGCTGTCCAATTTAGCCAAATGCATGACTGTTTAATATGTTTCTTTTGATATTGATGATATTTTTATTTAGGTGGGGAATTTTTTTGGTTTTCCTATTTAAATCTCTACAATACAACATGTTAGTCATTTCATTCTTTATAACTTCTTTGTAAAACAAAAAGGCAACAGTGATGATCTAGATTATTGTGTTACTATATGTTACTCGTATCTCCAAAGATTATACAATCATTTTATGTAAGGGTTGTAGTGTGAAAAGACGATGCCCAAGAGAAGAGAAATGTAACTTCCCCAATGGTATTATAATGTTGCTATATTTTAATATTATATTTTAGTTTGACCGTCTTTGAAAAATGTAGATATGATCAGAGTATATAAGGCTTATGAGCCATGATGCAAAAATGCAGTTTGGGGCTTCTACCTTTCCACCGAGGCTCCCCATATACTGTACATTAGAGAAAAGTTGGCCAAACCCACCATTAACGACGGGATAGGCTAATGTGTATGGGAGCTGACAGTTTATGTCGGGGAAAAGAAGGATCCAGTATATTAAAACCCAAATGGCCGATCCTTTTATTCTCTGGGAAATAGGCTGCTACTGTAGGAGTCTAGCAGTGGCTCTCATCTAGAGAACACAGCAGTACTTGGCAGAGCCAAGGGTTAATTGTGACTTGTAGGATCGCTACTTCCAATAGGTGGCGCTATAGAGTTCAAGTCCTCTTTTTCTCTAAGAGGCAATTTGCATATTAAAATTTCCCAGAGGAGCATTGCACGGCGAATAAGGCCGGCGTCACACACAACCACAAAAAATCGGTCCGTTTTAGACGGTCGACAATCGGAACAAAATCAAAACATCACACATCCTTCTGGCATCCGATTTTCCTTCAAAGATGCGATTTAGTCGCATGTGTGTGTACCTTGTAACATCCGATTTTCATCCGACTTGCGAGATTTTCTCGCAGGCTTGCAAAACTGACATATAATGGATCTAAAAGAATAGTATTTCAATCACAAAAGAAAGAATAGATATATACACATAGAACACATATATATATATACATGTCATTGTGACATGTATATATATATATATTTATAGTTCTTACACTTCTACATACTGTATTAGCCGCTCATTCAATTGCCGGCTTCTGTGAAATCACAGAAGCCGACATGAAATGATACATTGTTTCCACACAGTTAACCATATAATTTTTTTTTTTATATATATGGTATTAAGTTAATATTACATAAGTATATGTGTGCAAAATTTTAGACATGTAGGGGTTAATTAAAGGTGTAAATTCGTTGTAAAAAATAATTAATTTTTAACAACGAATTTACACTTTTAATTAACCCCTACATGTCTGAAATTTTGCACACATATACTTATGTAATATTAACTTAATACCATATATAAAAAAAAAAAAAAATTATATGGTTAACTGTGTGGAAACAATGTATCATTTCATGTCGGCTTCTGTGATTTCACAGAAGCCGGCAATTGAATGAGCGGCTAATACAGTATGTAGAAGTTTAGAAACTATAAATATATATATATATATATACATGTCACAATGACATATATATATATATATGTATTCTATGTGTGTATATCTATTGATTCGATTCTTTATTAAAGCTGTCAGTGTGCTTTTACAGTATAGGCAGGGATGAATTGCCGGCTTTTCTAAAGGACACCGATGCGATTTCATCGCAAGTCACACAGTGTGGTCCGTTTGTAATCAGATTTTTCATCGCTCCCATAGACTTGCATTGGCGATAGTCGACCCACAATCGGTGACAATCGCAGCATGCTGCGATTGTACACTGACGTTTAAAACGGACCACAAAAAATCTGATACTGGGAGCTGCTCCATAGATTAACATAGGTCCGACTGCAATGCAATATTTCATCGCATTGCAGTCGTCGATTCTGTCGCCAGTGTGACGCCGGCCTTAGACTCCTTACCTCGACACGCCAGAGCTGGTATGTCACTCTCCACAAGGAGAAACCTTACCCCTTAGACCTCAGTCCAGAGCCTTTCAGCTAGCCAAATCATATCTCATACTTTGTACTGACAAGGACCAATAGTCCGAAACACTGTGTCTGCAAATTGAGATATGATTTGGCCTTTATCCTAAGTCACATTACAAAACTCGTTAAAGGGTTAATTGTGACTTGTAGGATCGCTACTTCCAATAGGTGGCGCTATAGAGTTCAATTTGCATGTGTATATTGAAGTCAGGGGAGAAAGCTGACCAATGAATAATTGTTCATCTAACAGCAAACTAATGTGTATGGGTGGTTTAAAACTACAGAAGTGGAGGGATTATGGTCATGTATAGAATCATGGAATGATGAGTTGGAAGGGACATCAAGGGTCATCTTGTCCACCTCTTGTGGCAGCCTGTTCCACTCATTGGTCACCCTCACTGTCAAAAAGTTTTTTGTAATATCTAATCTGTATTTTCTCCATTTCAGTTTTATTTCATTCCATTGCTTCTCAAGTTTCCCTGTGCAAATGAGAATAAGGATGATCCCTCTACACTGTGACAGTCCTTCAAATATTTGTAGATAGCTATTAAGTCTCCTCTTAGCCTTTTTTTGCAACCTAATATGTGCTGCTGGAGAATAATAGCGCCATAGGGTCTTATCCAGGATAAAATGATTACTATGATCAAATTGTACTCACCAATTTGAGCCAAAATACAGCTTATAGAGATATCCGCTGCTGCAGATCCACCGGTCCACTCGTGACCAACCAGAGATTAAAAAACAAAAATGGGTAAATGTGGATTTAATCTGCGCTGCTGAATAATTCAGGATCCAGACCATGTAGCCATTAAATTGTGGATTTATTCTCAATGCATTTCAAAGTACAAGACTTCTTCATCAGGAGCACCACAATGTCCAATGACATTATGCTGCTCCTGATTCTCAACGCGTTTCAAAGTACAAGACTTCTTCATCAGGAGCACCACAATGTCCAATGACATTATGCTGCTCCTGATTCTCAACGCGTTTCAAAGTACAAGACTTCTTCATCAGGAGCACCACAATGTCCAATGACATTATGCTGCTCCTGATTCTCAACGCGTTTCAAAGTACAAGACTTCTTCATCAGGAGCACCACAATGTCCAATGACATTGTGGTGCTCCTGATGAAGAAGTCTTGTACTTTGAAACACATTGAGAATAAATCCACAATTTAATGGCTACATGGTCTGGATCCTGAATTATTCAGCAGCGCAGATTAACCCCTTTCTGACATTAGACGTACTATCCCGTCCATAAAACCCGTGCCATTCTGCCCATGGACGGGATAGTACGTCATAGGCGATCAGCTGCGCTCCTGAGGGAGCGCAGCTAATCGCCGCCGGGTGTCAGCTGATTATCACAGCTGACACCCATGACTGTGTGTCAGGAGCGGTCACGGACCGCTCCCGGCACATTAACCCCTAGCACACCGCGATCAAACATGATCGCGGTGTACTGGGGCACAGAGGAGGATCGCGCAGGGTGGGGGCTCCCTGCGCGCCCCCCTGAGACCCTCAGACCAGCGCGATGTGATCGCGCTGTTCTGAGGGCTTCCTCCCTCCCAGGACCCGGATCCAAGATGGCGCCGGGGTCCTGGAGGGAGGCGGCTTCCTCAGTGCTGCTGAGAGCAGGCACTGAGAAGCCTGCTGCACTGCCTGAGCGATCGCTGGTGTGACAGTGTGCTGTGCACACTGTCACACCAGCGATTTGATAAAATACAGTGATGTCCCACCCTGGGACAAAGTAAAAAAGTTAAAAAAATGAAAATAAACATGTTATAAAAAAAATCCAAAATAAATAATAAAAAAAAAATATTCCCCAACAAATTCATTTCTTCCTGTAAATAAAAAAAACAAAACAATAAAAGTACACATATTTGGTATCGCCGCGTCCGTAACGACCCCCCCTATAAAACTGTCCCACTAGTTAACCCCTTTAGTGAACCCCTTAAAAAAAAAAAAAAACGAAGCAAAAATCAATGCTTTATCATCATACCGCCGAACAAAAAGTGGAATAACGCGCGATCAAAAAGACCGATATAAATAAACATGGTACCGCTGAAAACGTCATCTTGTCCCGCAAAAAAACGAGCCGCCATACAGCATCATAAGCGAAAAAATAAAAAAGTTATAGCTCGCAGAATAAAGCGATGCAAAAATAATTATTTTTTATATAAAATTGTTTTTATTCTATAAAAGCGCCAAAACATAAAAAAAATGATATAAATGAGGTATCGCCATAATCGTACTGACCTGAAGAATAAAACTGCTTTATCAATTTTACCACACGCGGAACAATAAAAACGCCTCCCCCAAAAGAAATTCATGAATTGCTGATTTTTGTTCATTCTAACCTCCCAAAAATCGAAATAAAAAGCGATCAAAAAATGTCACCTGCTCAAAAATGGTACCAATAAAAACGTCAACTCGTACCGCAAAAAATAAGACCTCACATGACTCTGTGGGCCAAAATATGCAAAAATTATAGCTCTCAAAATGTGGGGATGCAAAAAACTATTTTTGCAATAAAAAGCGTCTTTTAGCGTGACAGCTGCCAATCATAAAAACCCGCTATAAATAGTAATCAAACCCCCCTTATCACCCCCTTAGTTAGGGAAAAATAATAAAATTAAAAAAATGTATTTATTTCCATTTTCCCATTAGGGTTAGGGTTAGGGTTGCGGCTAAAGTTAGGGTTAGGGTTGGCGCTAAAGTTAGGATTAGGGTTAGGGTTGGGATTAGGGGTGTTTAGAGTTAGGTTTGTGGTTAGGGTTGGGACTAGGTTTA
This sequence comes from Oophaga sylvatica, assembly GCA_033576555.1. Lineage (NCBI taxonomy): Eukaryota > Metazoa > Chordata > Amphibia > Anura > Dendrobatidae > Oophaga > Oophaga sylvatica. The sequence goes on from JARQOD010000003.1 coordinate 369,796,487, forward strand.
GGGGTGTGTTGGAGTTAGGGTTGGAGTTAGAATTGGGGGTTTCCGCTGTTTAGGCACATCAGGGGCTCTCCAAATGTGACATGGCGTCTGATCTCAATTCCAGCCAATTCTGCGTTGAAAAAGTCAAACGGTGCTCCTTCACTTCTGAGCTCTGCCATGCGTCCAAACAGTAGTTTATCCCCACATATGGGGTATCAGCGTACTCTGGACCCCAAGAGTTATTGTGCAATTTGTCCTATTTCTTTTGTTACCCTTGGGAAAATAAAAAACTGGGGGCGAAAATATAATTTTTGTACAAAAAAAAAATATTTTTTTTTTTTACGGCTGTACATTATAAACTTCTGTGAAGCACTTGGGGCTTCATAGCGCTCACACACACACCTAGATAAGTTCCTTGTGGGGTCTATTTTCCAAAATGGGGTCACTTGTTGGGGATTTCCACTGTTTAGGCGCATCAGGGGCTCTCCAAATGCGACATGACGCCCCCAGACCATTCCATCAAAGTCTGCAATCCAAAACGTCACTACTTCCCTTCCGAGCCCCAACGTGTACCCATACAGTAGTTTTCCCCCCACATATTGGGTATCAGCGTACTCAGGACAAATTGGGCAACAACTTTTGGGGTCCAATTTCTCCTGTTACCCTTGTAAAAATAAAATATTGGGCGAAAAAATCATGTTTGCAAAAAAAAAAAAAATATATTTTTTATTTTTAACGGCTGTGCGTTATAAACTTCTGTGAAGCACTTCGGGGTTCAAAGTGCTCACCACACATCTAGATAAGTTCCTTGTGGGGTCTATTTTCCAAAATGGGGTCACTTGTGGGGGGTTTCCACTGTTTAGGCGCATCAGGGCTCTCCAAATGCGACATGACGCACCCAGACCATTCCATCAAAGTCTGCAATCCAAAACGTCACTACTTCCCTTCCGAGCCCTGACGTGCGCCCATACAGTAGTTTTCTCCCACATATTGGGTATCAGCGTACTCAGGACAAATTGGACAACAACTTTTGGGGTCCAATTTCTCCTGTTACCCTTGTGAAAATAAAATATTGGGGGCGAAAAAATCATTTTTGTAAAAAAAAAAAAGATTTTTTATTTTTACGGCTGTGCGTTATAAACTTTAGTGAAACACCTGGGGGTTCAAAGTTCTCACCACACATCTAGATAAGTTCCTTGAGGGGTCTAGTTTCCAAAATGGTGTAATTTATGGGGGTTTCCACTGTTTAGGCAGATCAGGAGCTCTCCAAACACGACATGGCGTCCAGCCAATTCTGCGTTGAAAAAGTCAGACGGCGCTCCTTCCCTTCCAAACTCTGCCATGCACCCAAACAGTGGTTTACCCCCACATATGGGGTATCAGCGCACTCAGGACAAATTGCACAATAACTTTTGGAGTCTTGTTACCCTTGGAAAAATAAAATTGGGGTGAAAAGATCATTTTTGTGGAAAAAATATGATTTTTAAATTTACGGCTCTACGTTATAAACTTGTGTGAAGCACTTGGGGGTTCAAATTGCTCATCAAAAATCTAGATAAGTTCCTTAGGGGGTCTAGTTTCCCAAATGGGGTCATTTGTGGGGGTTTCCACTGTTTAGGCACATCAGGGGCTCTCCAAATGCAACATGGCATCCAAACTCAATTCCAGCCAATTTTGGTTGGAAAAAGTCAAATGGTGCTCCTTCCATTCCGAGCTCTGCCGTGCGCCCAAACAGTGGTTCCCCCCCACATATGGGGTATCAGCGTACTCAGGACAAATTGTACAACAACTTATGTGGTCCAATTTCTCCTGTTACCCTTGGGAAAATAAAAATTAGTGACTAAAAGATAATTTTTGTGGGAAAAAAATAGGATTTTTTATTTTCATGCCCGGGCATTATAAACTTGTGTGAAGCACTTGGGGTTCAAAGTGCTCACCAAAAATCTAGATAAGTTCCTTAGGGGTCTAGTTTCCAAATGGGTCACTTGTGGGGGGTTTCCACTGTTTAGGCTCATCTGGGGCACTGCAAACGGAACATGACCCCCATTAACGTCTGCATTCCAAAACGTTACTACTTCCTTTCCAAGCCCTGCCGTGCGCCCAAACAGTTCCCCCCCCCCACATATGGGGTATCAGCGTACTCAGGACAAATTGGACAACAACTTTTGGGGTCCAATTTCCTTGGGAAAATTCAAAAATTTGGGACTAAAAAATCATTTTTGTGGAAAATTGATTTTTTTTTTTTTCACACCCAGGCTTTATAAACTTTTGTGAAACACTTGAGGGTTCAAAGTGCTCACAACAGATCTAGATAAGTACCTTAGGGGGTCTAGTTTCCAAAATGGTGTCACTTGTGGGGGGTTTCCACTGTTTATGCGCATCAGGGGCTCTCCAAACGCGACATGGCATCCAATCTAAATTCCAGCCAATTTTAGTTTGAAAAAGTCAAACGTCGCTCCTTCCTTACGAGCTCTGCCGTGTACCCAAACAGTGGTTTTCCCCCACATATGGGGTATTGGCGTACTCAGGAGAAATTGCATAACAACCTTATCTGTCCATTTTCTCCTTTTACCCTTGTGAAAATAAAAAAAAAGTTTGTAAAAGATAATTTTTGTGGCTAAAAAGTAAAATATTCATTTTTTCCTTCCACGTTGCTTTAGTTACTGTGAAGCACCTGAAGGGTTAATAAACTTCTTGAATGTGGTTTTGAGTACCTTGAGGGGTGCAGTTTTTAGAATAGTGTCACTTTTGGGGATTTTCTGCCATATAGACCCCTCAAAGTGACTTCAAATGTGAGGTGGTCCCTAAAAAAAATGGCTTTGTAAATTTTGCTGTAAAAATGAGAAATCGCTGGTCAACTTTTAACCCTTATAATTTCCTAAAAAAAAAAAATTTTGGTTCCAAAATTGTGCTGATGTAAAGTAGACATGTGGGAAATGTTATTTCTTAACTATTTTGTGTGATATATTTCTCTGTTTTAAGGGAATAAAAATTCAAAGTTTGAAAATTGCAAAATTTTAAAAATTTTCGCCATATTTGCGTTTTTTTCAAAAATAAACGCAAGTTATATCGAAGAAATTTTACCACTAACATGAAGTACAATATGTCATGAGAAAACAATCTCAGAATCGCGAAGATCCGTTGAAGCGTTCCAGAGTTATAACCTCATAAAGAGACAGTGGTCAGAATTGTAAAAATTGGCCCGGTCATTAACGTGCAAACCACCCTTGGGGGTGAAGGGGTTAAATCCACATTTACCCTTTTTTTTTTTTGCAACCTAAACATTCCCAGATCCTTTAATCGTTCCTCGTAGGACATACTTAGCAGTCTGCTCACCATCCTGGTAGCTCTTCTCTGAACTTGCTCCAGTTTTTCAATGTCTTTTTTGAAATATGGTGCCCAGAACTGGACACAGTATTTCACATGAGGCCTGACCAAAGAGAAGTAGAGGGAGATAATTACTTCACTTAATCTACACTATGTGTCTCTTAATACATCTTAGACCTGTATTTGCCTTTTTTGCTGCTCCATCACACTGTTGACTCATGTGCAGTCTGTGATCTATTAGTATACCCAAGTCTTTTTCACACATGCTGTTGCTTAGATCTATTCCTCCCATTCTGTAGATGTAATTTTTGTTTTTCTTGCCCAGATGTAGAATCTTACATTTCTCCCTGTTCAGTACCATTCTATTAGTTGCTGCCCATTGTTCAAGCTTAACTAGATCCTTCTGAATCCTTTCTCTGTCTTCTTTAGTGTTCGATTTCCCTCCTAGCTTTCAAATTTGTTTAGTTGACCTTCAGTTCCCTTATCTAGATCATTTATAAAAATGTTGAATAACACTGGGACCAAGACAGAGCCTAGTGGTACCCCACTTGAAACACTCTTCCAATTGAATGTGCAACTATTTATTACCACTCTTTGGATACGATCACTAAGCCAGTCATGAATTCGCCTAACCATAGCCTTGTCAATCCCATACTTGGTCATTTTTTCAATAAGGATAGCATGAGATACTTTATAAAATGCTTTGCTGAAGTCAATATATACTATATCTAGCACATTTCCCTGATCAACCCAGTTACTGATTCCATCCTAGAAGGAAATTGGATTAGTCTGCATGACTTGTTTGCTACAAACCCATGCTGGCTCTGGTTAATTACTGTTTTTTTAACCAAGTACTTACATACATGTTTAATAATTTGTTCAAAGATATTTCCTGGTATAGAAGTAAGGCTCACTGGCCTGTAATTTCCTGGCTCCATCTCCATTCATTTTTTGAAGATATAGACAACATATTCCCTTCTTCAATCTTCTGGGACTTATCCTGTTCTCCAGGATTTTTCAAAGATTCTGGTTAGTGGTTGTGCAATTTTCTCTGCCAACACTTTCAGTACTCTAGGATGTAATTCATCTGGATCAGGAGATTTAATTTCATTTAAATTAGCTAAGTGTACCCTCACCATCTCTCTGTATATAGTGTGGATTCTTTTATTCCTTCAATAACACCGTAAAGTGAATCAGTTGATGTTACAATTGCAAGAACAACAACACAGATGCAAAATAGGCATTTAAAAGTTCAGCCTTCTCAACATCATTTTTGACCACTTCACCCTTTTCATCTTGTAAAAATCCCACAACATCTTTGACTTTTCTTTTGCTTTTGACATACCCCCAAAATCCTTTTCTACTGCTTTTGCTTTCCCTCACAAGTCTCAATTCATTACTGGCTTTAGCTTTTCTAACGCTTGCCCTGCATTCCCTGCCAACAGAATTATATTCTTCTTTAGATATGCCACCATCTTTCCATTTAATATGCATTTATTTTCCTTTTTAGCAAGTGATTAACTTCTGTGTTAATCCATCCTGATGTCTTTAAGTGCTTCCAGTTCTTTCTTCTTTTTGGGATAGTTACCGATTGTGCAGTGAGAATTTCATTTAGCAAAATCTCTCATCTTGTATTTTGTGTTTCGGATAGTAAGAGGTAATGGTAATTACTCTGGTGGTCTAAAATATTTCCTGTTTACATACATATTTAATGCCACTTTTGGAGTAACCTCTTGAAAGGTTTGACAATATCTCTAGTAATCAATGATTTAAGACTGATCAATGTCAAAATCTCTGGTTGCCTAGGATTGTGAAGTGTATAATATGGGCATAAACTTAAGGTAGTCAACAGTGCGATTTTGAGCATCATTAATGGTTTATAACATGGAAATGTGAGCATCCATAGTGGTTTAGAAAAAGATAATGTGAGCATCTCAGGAGGTTTGGAAGAGAATAATGTGAGGATCCATGTTGGTTTAGAAAAGGGTAATGTGAAAATCCATGGTGTTTAGAGGAGGGTAATGTGAGGATCCATGGTGTTAGGGTTGGCGGAACACACCAAATAAAATATATATATAATAATAAGGTGCGTTCACAACCAGGGGTGCACAGTGCAGAGATGGAACTTGCTGCTAAGCAATGGCGGAACAAGGCGGCGGTTGAACGCAGACAACACACGGGTTAGATGTCACCCGTATGACAGCGGCGAAATATGTTACTTCACAGAGCCACAGCAACAAAGTCATAGAGTGCTGTTTCCTGTTACACATCACAGGACACAGCTGATATGGTGCGAGTGAAGTCTCTAGGCTTAACCCCTAGAACTCAGGGACTTGAGTCTGACCAGACCCACAATGCGCATGGCGTTTCACTAGCGATGCCACTATTTGGTGCTCAGTGGTAGCAAACACAGCAAACTAAAAAACAAGAGCAAAAAGCTCAACTGACCGCAGAGCGGTACCAAAAGATGTGTGCCAGAGCACGTGGATTGACTGTGCCCTGTAAACAGCCCATGCTAAGCAGCACACGTGGCCGAGACAGGCGCTAGGTCAAGCCGAGTAAAAACCTGCATCTTTTCAGTTAGCCATTAAAAGGTATCAACCACTGAGGACTCTCAACTCTAAATATTTTTGCATGGATAAGGAACACTTTACGGTCATACACGCCGACAGTGTGGCAGGTTCTCGGCACAAACACCCGTGCATACACAGAGTAGTAGCGTATCCACTCGCTCACACACCAAATGGTTTATACTAGCGCACAGCTGTGTTGCCGTGCAATCCTTTTATAACTGCAGCCTTCTAGGACCTTGCTGATAGCCCAATCTGAACTGCTTGAGGACCTGAGCATATGACCTCCGACCACCAATGAGCGGTCGTCTCATGGGAATGCTCAGATGGAGAAAAGCAGAACTTAGTCCCAGGAACGTCTGCTCGCTGCTGACTAATGTTGGTTGCTATAGCTGAACCTGGGGTGGCAGCAGCAACCAAATGCATAGCATTAATCTGAGCAAGACGCTGGGACCGATGTCTCCACTGAGCAGGATCCTCTGCGGCTGAAGAAGAATGGGAGACCGCAGAGAACATGGCTCGAGATTCCCCCTGTGCAGCAGTTGGATATCGACGCCTAACACATGGTGTTTTAGAAAAGGCTGTTGTGAGGATTCATGGTGTTTTCAAAGAGGGTAATGTAAGAATCCATGGTGGTTTAGAAGAGCTTATGGTGGAGCATCCATGGTGGTCTACAATAGAGTATTGTGTCATTGGGTAGTGAAGAGGGTAATGTGAGCATCTGAGGTGGTTTTGAAGAACTTAATTTGAGCATCCATGGTGGTCTAAAAAAGGGTAATGTGGCTTTGGATAATGAAGAGGGTAATTTGAGCATTCATAGTCATCTAGGACAGAAAATACATAGTGCCTAATGGGTTAGTCACCGCTTCAGATAACAGTTTAGTGAATAGAAAAGACTATGATGTCTTGCCGCATGGTAAAGACATGCACATTTTGCCCCTCCGTTAAAGAAGAACAAACTATCTAGCTAGTGTCACTTAGCACAGGTAGCTACCCTGCACGTTAATGTCCGAGCTGACTGTAGATGGATGTTTGGCTTGGCTCATAGCCATATTTCCAGACTATGAAAGGGATCAGACATTGACTTACTAGTTATATACCAACACTAACTGGGATTAGTGAGAACAATTTCTTTCCTACCAAGAGAAAGTTAATTTGTATGGTTTTCTCATAAAGCAAGACTTCATGCTCAGCTAGAATCCTTTAACCCCTTCCCGACCCATGACGCCACGTAGGCGTCATGAAAATCAGTGCCAATCCGACCCATGACGCCTATGTGGTGTCATGAAAGGATCGCGTCCCTGCGGGTCGGGTGACCGGGGTCACTGAAAGGTCACCCGACCCGCCGGCACAGGACCCTTTGTGCTTCACCACAGGGGGGTTGGCTTAACCCCCCGTGGCCACGATCGCTCTGATTGGCTGTTAAAAGTGAAACAGCCAATCAGAGCAATCTGTAATATTTCACCAATATAATTGGTGAAATATTACAATCCAGCCATGGCCGATGCTGCAATAGCATCTGCCATGGCTGGACACCGAGCCCTGACCCCCCACACGGATTCACGGCGGCGATCGGCCGCCGCCACCGAAAGATGGCAGCGGTCGGTCACCGCCGTCACTAAAAGCTCCCCTCGTCCTGGCCTCCGCTGCCCCCACCTTCCGATCCCCCCCTCACTTCCGACCCCCATACTCACCTCTCCCGGTCCACCGATGTCCCTGGATCCTTCCCGGCGGCTGCCCGGGATTCTTCATGGGCGCCGCCATCTTGGAAAATCGCGGGCGCATGCGCAGTGCGCCCGCCGGCCGGCGCATGCGCAGTGCGCCCTGCCTAGTCAAAAAATTTATTTTGATCACTGTGATAAACTGTCACAGTGATCAAAATAAAAAAAAGTAAGTGAACCCCCCTGTCATAGGTAGGGAAAAATAATAAAGAATTTTTTTTTTTTTCTATTAGGCCCTGTGCACACGTTGCGGATTTCTCTGCGGATCCGCAGCTGATTTCTCTGCTGATCCGCAGCGGATTTCGCTGCTGATCCGCAGCGGATTTCGCTGCTGATCCGCAGCGGATTTCGCTGCTGATCCGCAGCTGATTTCGCTGCTGATCCGCAGCTGATTTCGCTGCTGATCCTCAGCTGATTTCGCTGCTGATCCGCTGCTGATTTCGCTGCGGATCAGCAGCGAAATCAGCAGCGAAATCAGTTGCGGATCAGCAGCGAAATCAGCTGCGGATCAGCAGCGGATTTCGCTGCTGATCCGCAGCTGATTTCGCTGCTGATCCGCAGCTGATTTCGCTGCTGATCCGCAGCGGATTTCGCTGCTAATCCGCAGCTGATTTCGCTGCTGATCCGCAGCTGATTTCGCTGCTGATCCGCAGCGGATTTCGCTGCTAATCCGCAGCGGATTTTGCTGCGGATCAGCAGCGGATTTTGCTGCGGATCCGCAGCGGATTTGGCGCTGCGGATCCACAGCAGATCCAGAAACCATGTACAGTACAAGCAAATAAATGGTAAAAAAAAAACGCTGTGCACATGCTGCAGATTTTTCAGCGCGGATTTGCTGCGGTTTTAAATCCGCAGCATGTCAATTCTTTGTGCGGATTCCGCAGCGATTTTACACCTATTCCATTATAGGCGTAAAACCGCAGAGAAAAACCGCAGCAAATCCGCGCTAAATACGCAGGGAAAAGGCAGGTCATTTTACCTGCGGATTTTAGAAAAATCCGCAAGTGAATCCGCAACGTGTGCACGGGGCCTTAGGGTCAGGCTGGGTTCATATTGCATTATGGCAGTCCGTTAGATGGACTGCGTTTCACCGCGGTATAACGCGGTGTAACGCAGTCCGTTAACGCTGCCATTCACCCCATTTGTGTGCGCATCGCAACGCATGCCATGAAGCGGCATGCGTTCGCGGCGTGTCGTCATTCAGTGACGGAGCCTTGGACGCAGGCTGCAGCGTCTGGGCTCCATCACCGCTAGCACAGATGAATCATCGCTGATTCCTCTGCACTAGCGGGTATAGCATAACGCGATCGCGTTATGCTATACCGTTACCAGCCCGTCAACGCTACGTGTTGAACGGGCTGGTAAAACGCAATATGAACCCAGCCTTAGGGTTAGAACTAGGGTTAGGGTTAGAACTAGGGTTAGGGTTAGAACTAGGGTAAGGGTTAGAACTAGGGTAAGGGTTAGAACTAGGGTTAGGGTTGGAATTAGGGTTAGGGTTGGAATTAGGGTTAAGGTTGGGATTAGGGTTAGGGTTGGGATAAGCGTTAGGGGTGTTTTGGGGTTAGGGTTGGGATTAGGGTTAGGCTTGTGGTTAGGTTTATGGTTAGAGTTGGGATTAGGGTTAGGGGTGTGTTGGCGTTAGGGTTATGGTTTGTATTAGGGTTAGGGGTGTGTAGGGGTTAGGGTTGGGGTTAGGGGTGTGTTGGGGTTAGGGTTGGAGTTAGAATTGAGGGGTTTCCACTATTTAGGTACATCAGGGGATCTCCATACGCGACATGGCGCCACCATTGATTCCTGCAAATTTTGCGTTCAAAAAGTCAAACAGTGCTCCCTTTATTCCAAGCCCCGACGTGTGCCCAAACAGTGGTTTACCCCCACATATGGGGTATCAGCGTACTCGGGAAAAATTGCACAACAACTTTGGGGGTCTAATTTCTCCTGTTACTGTTGGGAAAAAAAAATTGGGGACTAAAAAAGTTATTTTTGTGGAAAAAAAATTATTTTTTATTTTCACGGCTCTGCGTTATAAACTTCTGTGAAGAACTTGGGGGTTCAAAGTGCTCACCACACATCTAGATAAGTTCCTTGCGGGGTCTAGTTTCCAAAATGGGGTCAGTTGTGGGGAGTTTATACTGTTTAGGCACATCAGGGACTCTGCAAACGTAACATGACGCCCGCAGACCATTCCATCAAGTCGGCAATTCAAAACGTCACTACTTCCCTTCCGAGCCCCGAAGTGTGCCCATACAGTAGTTTTCTCCCACATATGGGATATCAGCGTACTCAGGACAAATTGGACAACAACTTTTGAGGTCTAATTTCTCCTGTTACCCTTGGGAAAATAAAAAATTGGGGACTAAAAGATCATGTTTGTGGAAAAAATATGATTTTTTTATTTTCATGGCCCGGCGTTATAAACTTCTGTGTAGCCCTTGGGGGTTCAAAGTGCTCACTACACATCTAGATAAGCTCCTTGGGGGTCTAGTTTCCAATATGGGGTCACTTGTGGGGGGTTTCTACTGTTTAGGCACATCAGGGGCTCTGCAAAGGCAACATGACGCCCACAGAACATTCCATCAAGTCTGCATTCCAAAATGGCGCTCCTTCCCTTCTGTGCTCTCCCATGCGCCAAAACAGTGGTTCCCCCCCACATATGGGGTACCAGTGTACTCAGGACAAACTGTACAACAACTTTTGTGGTCCAATTTCTCCTGTTACCCTTGTGAAAATAAAAAATTGCGGGTTAAAAAAATCAGTTTTTGAGGAAAAAATGATTTTTTATTTTCACGGTCTCTGCATTACAAACTTCTGTGAAGCACGTGGGGGTTCAAGGTGCTCACCACACATCTAGTTAAGTTCCTTGAGGGGTCTAGTTTACAAAATGTGGTCACTTGTGGGGGGTTTCTACTGTTTAGGCACATCAGGGGCTCTGCCCGCCCGCAGACCATTCCATCAAGTCGGCATTTCAAAGCGTCACTACATCCCTTCCAAGTCCTGACGTGTGCCCAAACAGTGGTTCTCCCCCACATGTGAGGTACTAGCGTACTTAGGACAAATTAGACAACAACTTTTGTGGTCCAATTTCTCCTGTAACCATTGTGAAAATAAAAAATATGGGGCTAAATAATAATTTTTTGAGAAAAAAAAATGATTTTTTATTTTCACGGCTCTGCGTTATAAAGTTTTGTGGAAGCACCTGGGGGTTCAAAGTGTCCACTGTGCATCTGCATAAGTTTCTTAGGGGGTCTAGTTTCCAAAATGGGGTCATTTGTGGGGGAGCTCCAAAGTTTAGGCATACAGGGGCTCTCCAAACATGACATGGTGTCCGCTAACGACTGGAGCTAATTTTCCATTCAAAAAGTCAAATGGCGCTCCTTCCCTTCTGAGCCCTGCCGTGCGCCCAAACAGTGGTTTATGACCACATATGAGGTATCTGTGTACTCAGGAGAAATTGCCCAACAAATTTTAGGATCCAATTTATACTGTTGCCCATGTGAAAATGAAAAAACTGAGGCTAAAAGAAAATTTTTGTGAAAAAAAAGTACTTTCTTTTTTTACGGATCAATTTGTGAAGCACTTGGGGGTTCAAAGTGCTCACTCTGCATCTAGATAAGTTCCTTGGGGGGTCTAGTTTCCAAAATGGGGTCACTTGTGGGGGAGCTCCAATGTTTAGGCACACAGGGACTCTCCAAATGCGACATGGCATCCGCTAAATATTCCAGCATATTTTCCATTCAAAAAGTCAAATGGCGCTCCTTCCCTTCTGAGCCCTGCCGTGCGCCCAAACAGTGGTTTATGACCACATATGAGGTATCTGTGTACTCAGGAGAAATTGCCCAACAAATTTTAGGATCCAATTTATACTGTTGCCCATATGAAAATGAAAAAACTGAGGCTAAAAGAAAATTTTTGTGAAAAAAAAGTACTTTCTTTTTTTTACGGATCAATTTGTGAAGCACCATGGGGTTTTAAAGTGCTCACTCTGCATCTAGATAAGTTCCTTGGGGGGTCTAGTTTCCAAAATGGGGTCATTTGTGGGGGAGCTCCAATGTTTAGGCACACAGGGACTCTCCAAATGCGACATGGCAACCGCTAAATATTCCAGCATATTTTCCATTCAAAAAGTCAAATGGCGCTCCTTCCCTTCTGAGCCCTGCCGTGCGCCCAAACAGTGGTTTTATGACCACATATGAGGTATCGGTGTACTCAGGAGAAATTGCCCAACAAATTTTAGGATCCATTTTATCCTGTTGCCCATATTAAAATGAAATAACTGAGGCTAAAAGAAAATTTTTGTGAAAAAAAAAGTACTTTCTTTTTTTTACGGATCAATTTGTGAAGCACCTGGGGGTTCAAAGTGCTCACTCTGCATCTAGATAAGTTCCTTACGGCGTCTAGTTTCCAAAATGGGGTCACTTGTGGGGGAGCTCCAATGTTTAGGCACACAGGGACTCTCCAAATGCGACATGGCAACCGCTAAATATTCCAGCATATTTTCCATTCAAAAAGTCAAATGGCGCTCCTTCCCTTCTGAGCCCTGCCGTGCGCCCAAACAGTGGTTTATGACCACATATGAGGTATCGGTGTACTCAGGAGAAATTGCCCAACAAATTTTAGGATCCATTTTATCCTGTTGCCCATATGAAAATGAAAAAACTGAGGCTAAAAGAAAATTTTTGTGAAAAAAAAAGTACTTTCTTTTTTTTACGGATCAATTTGTGAAGCACCTGGGGGTTCAAAGTGCTCACTCTGCATCTAGATAAGTTCCTTACGGCGTCTAGTTTCCAAAATGGGGTCACATTGTGGGGGAGCTCCAATGTTTAGGCACACAGGACTCTCCAAATGCGACATGGCAACCGCTAAATATTCCAGCATATTTTCCATTCAAAAGTCAAATGGCGCTCCTTCCCTTCTGAGCCCTGCCGTGCACCCAAACAGTGGTTTATGACCACATATGAGTATCTGTATACTCAGGAGAAATTGCCCAACAAATTTTAGGGTCCATTTTATCCTGATGCCCATGCAAAAATGAAAAAATTGATGCTAAAAGAAAAATTTTGTTGGAAAAATTAAAATGTCCATTTTTTCCTTCCACGTTGCTTTAGTTCCTGTGAAGCACCTGAAGGGTTAATAATCTTCTTGAATGTAGTTTTGAGTAGCTTGGGGGGTGCAGTTTTTATAATGGTGTCACTTTTGGGTATTTTCTGCCATATAGACCCCTCAAAGTGACTTCAAATGTGAGGTGGTCCCTAAAAAAAATGGTTTTGTAAATTTTGCTGTAAAAATGAGAAATCGCTGGTCAACTTTTAACCCTTATAACTTCCTAACAAAAAAAATGTTGTTCCCAAAATTGTGCTTATGTAAAGTAGACATGTGGGAAATGTTATTTATTAACTATTTTGTGTCACATAACTCTCTGGTTTAACAGAATAAAAATTCAAAATTTGAAAATTGCGAAATTTTCAAAATTTTGGCCAAAGTTCCATTTTTTTCACAAATAAACGCAAAAATTATCGACCTAAATTTACCACTAACATGAAGCCCAATATGTCACGAAAAAACAATCTCAGAATCGCTAGGATCCGTTGAAGCGTTCCTGAGTTATTACCTCATAAAGGGACACTGGTCAGAATTGCAAAAAATGGCCAGGTCATTTAGGTCAAAATAGGCTGGGTCATGAAGGGTTAAGAGACAATCCCACCAGAAAGCAGCATCAACGGCATCTCATATAACCTGCCAAACTTTGCTGTGCAGTAATAATGCACCTCCACCCATTTATCAAAGGAATCTGAAATGGGTTAGTTGTAGATTGGTGCTTGGCAAGGATTGGACATTGACTTTCCAGGAAGCTATTCCTTCACATTGAATAGTTAAACAAACTTAAAGTTACAAGTATTTTATAAATGTAGAGTTGTTGCGAATCCCATCAATGGGAAATGAAACGATTACAAAAGCTGGACATCAGCACATGCTGCTTTCAATAGATAATTATTCAGAATTTCCATGCAAATCAGTGGAAATTCTGACCACTTCTCCACTGATATTGACGTGCACCAGAGCCCTATTCGAGATGTGGGCCTAATTCGTGAAAAGTGGATTAATTATAATTTGCTGTGTGAATGCCATAAGTGTGTAAAATGGGGCACATACTATAAACACATATAAAGAATTTTATAATATCAATATCAACATAATTGTCAGGAACTATGGTTGCCAATGATATACTTCTCAAGAAGAAATTTAGATTCTGATTTGAGTTAAAATCCAGACTTCAGAGGTTAGAAGCTAACAATCACTATCATAAAAATAAATTAAAATGACTGAACTGCTGGGATCCAACAAGTAAATGATAATACTTTTAGAAATTGAAGCATAAAATGTCTGTTCACTGAAAAATTCTTATTCTAAATTCTGTGCGTGCCTTGGGCGGCATTAGAAAGTCATTTAAGCACTTTGAAATTAAGTCTCAGTTCCCTCCACAGTCAATGGAAATGTAAAAAAAAAGTCATTTTTAAAGCTTCTCTAATAAATATAAACTTTTACCTAACTCCTGAAACTTTGACGGCTTTGGTAAACCTGATGTAATTTAACACTAGAACTACTGATGGAGTCATTTTGACTCCTTTCGTTTTTTATTTCTCTTCTGTGACTACATTTTTCAGAATTCCGGCTTGAAACTCGGTGACTTTTCCTCAAATATGATGTGAAAAAAGATTTTGTGAGAATAAATAATTTTGGTGAAAAATGTGCGCGTTTTTTTCAAAATTTACCAAGAACTACTGAAGGGAGTCATTTTGACTCCCTACTATATTTTGAGGTCCTTTTGTCACTAAATGTTGCTATAAAGTTTTGTGCATAATTTTTTCACTCTGTCTTATTTACCCTGATGTTCATATAGATGTAGTTCAATTTACATGTCAACTTTTCACATTTTCCTTGTGTTTTACCTGCTTGTATTACTGTGTAATGCTGAACAAAATAGCTTGTTTACTCTAGGCTCTTATCTTATGCTAATGAAGGGTGGTGTTTTTCTAAAGGTACTGCCACACTAAGCTATCCCGCTAGCGATCTCGTTAGCGTTGCATACTAATGAGATCGCTAGCGGGATCGTTTCTATATCGCTAAATGCGGCCACATTTAGCGATATAGTTAACGACGCTATCGCCGTTAGCGATCTTCTTAACGACTTTAGCGGTACAAAAGTACCGCTAAATCGCTAAGAAAAGGTGCCACACAGCGATTAGATACTTACCCAGCGGGAGCGCCAGCGATGAAATAGGGTCCGGAGCGATTCCAGCGACGAGCGAGATCACAGCAGGAAGCTCGTCGCTGGAAGCTGCCGCACTGAACAATATCGCTAACGGGATCGCTAAATAGTGACGTTTTTTAGCGATCCCGTTAGCGATATTGTTTAGTGTGGCATACCTTTAGGTCCTAGCAGGAGACAGTATTCTGGATAGTAACTTTACTTTCAGTTCAGCTGAAGAGACAAAGAGAACAGACGCAGACATACGAGCTCTGAAGACTCATACAGGTATGAATTGTTATGAAATAGTTTAGCTGTCTGTCAACTGATTCAGCCCACCTACTTTTGAAGGTGGCAGAACAGTTATTATTTCTTTTAGTTTTAATTTCATTTCTATTTTTCAGCAGGGAACTATATAGAATTATGGAATTTGTGAGGAATATGGAGAGAAGACGTTTGATAAAGCCTCAGGATATTCTGGCTACTTTGCAATCCATACCGGAGGATGAATCGGAATCCGAATTGCAGGAACATGTATTTGATTCTGACAGTGATGAAGATTTCATTCCTCAGAACATATCAAGTGAATCTGAAGACTCAGAAGGAACAAATCCAGAAGGTAAGTAGTTATGTGTATTTATTTGTTCTTCCACACACTGAGTTAGGGCCTGTGCACACTAGCAGAATTCTGGCTGAATAGCCATCTGGATATTCTTGCCGCAATACAGGCCATACCTGCCCGCTCATGCCTGAAGCTCCGCTCCGAACCCCGGGCTGGAGCCGCTGTCAGGGACAGAGCAGCGCTTGCTTACGCGCGAGCACGGCTCCGTCCCAGACAGCGGCTCCAGCCCGGGGTTCGGAGCGGAGGTTCAGGTATGAAACTCCGCTCTGTACCTGAGCGGGCAGGTACGGGCCGGATTGTGGTGAGAATATCCGGTCGGATATTCCGCCGCTAATCCAGCCAGTGTGCACGGACCCTTACAAAACAAAAATTCTAAATATTCATCAACTTTTTTCCAGATATTCCAAGCACATCAACTGGGGATCGGGCTCATGCAGTTATGTTGCCTCGTGACCATCCTCCTGGTCGTGGACAGAAAAAATCAGCAAAACGTCCCAGAAATGAAAGAACAACAGATAACGATGGCGGCGAAGGTAATGCAACAACAAACACCAGAGAAGGCGAATCTGAAGGAATACTAGTTTCAGCGGATGGTATTCAATGGAAACCTGTTGAAATTGAAGAACACTTGCCTGGTAGGCGTGACAGCCAAAATATTCTTCGAGAAGCACCTGGCCCTACAGGATACGCCAGAAGAAATATCATTATCGATAGTCCATTGAGCGCATGGCGTTTATTTTTTGATTCATATATATTGACACATATAAAGAACGGTACGCTTGCAGAAGTCTTTGTGTGGGCAATGTACTGCCATAAATCAAAGGCAATGCCTAAAATGCGAAACACCAAATGTTTAGAAGGTGAATTCTGCGCCATATTTTCATTTTTATGCTCCTCCACCTACATTTTCTCTGCTTTTTGTTCTTCAGTTGTTGTTTATATGTGTGCACTTGAATAAAAAAAAATGTTTGAAAAACGTCTATTATAATTATTGTTATTTTCTGTAGAAAAATAAGAAAAGCAGAAAAAAAACAATCAAAAGCATTACTGTTGAATCTCACAATAATAATACATTACAAAAAATATAATTATTAATAAATAACCACAAATGAAACTCTAAAAATAAACGAAAACAAGCAAGGAGTCAAAATGACTCCTTTCAGTAGTTCTAGGCGGGGTCACGAGTCCAGTAGTCCTAGTGTTAAATTGAGGTAATTAAAATTTCAGCGTAATCCATATCACAACTGCCATGAAAACCATCCCCGCTGGTTCTTTTCCATTTATATGAAATTAATGGTTGAGTAGTGAAGATAGAAAAAGCTTCTTAAAAGACGATACATAAAGCATGTGCAAGAAAATGTCTACCTTCCAGGTATTAATTCATGCAAAGAAGCATTACACCGGAAATTAATTTTCTTAAATCGTCAAATCTTTTCATTTCAGCAAACTTTGCATAAATCAATAGAACGAACGAGTATAAAAGTCTCAGAGAAATATAAACTGTTCCTCACTGATGAGCCACTTCAGCCCTTGGCCTTCCAAACTGATTATTCACTCTAAAGAAAAAAAAAAAAAAAACCTTGCTTAAGATAGACTGCCAGCTCACTGAGGGATCAGAGTATAGCTCTCTATTTATGTCTATAGAGAGAGACAGAATACAGAAAAGCAAAGAGAGAGACTGGAAAGAAGACATTCAGATATGGTGGTACAGCTTCAGCTTTGTAGAAAGTGCTTTATCTTACTGCACTGCTGTATGCACAGCAACCCTTCTCAGTACATCCTTTTTCTGCATAGAGACAGGAAAATACGAAGTGCCTTGTTTCTGTACATTATGGGGGACTTTATGACAGCTAGCCTTAAACTACCATTTCAGAGACAACTGAAAATTAGAGAGAGACAAAAATACAAGACACAAGTAATAAAATAATAAAATAATTGTGTGATTATTCAGGCGTACACACATGACAGTTTATTTTAAAATGTTACGTAAAATGAGAGGTGCTAGCTAAATTACTTTTCTTAACTAAACAGTCCCTTTCAGGGCATATAAATGTCTTAAAGAGGGGACCTCCCCTTGTATGAGCCCGAGCAAAGAAATGCTAACACATTTTGTATGTGGTTCTGGTGGACCTATTTCAATAGTTGTTTGATAACACTTTTCCCTTGAATAAAACAATCCCTAGCTATAACTCCTATCTCTGAGAGTTTCAAAAGTCAGACCCGCGTTAAAGAAAAAAAACATATGAAATAATCAGCAAGATTTTTGCAAATAAAGCCTATAATTGTACAATGATGAGCCACAGCATGAAAAACACTTACCTAATATTGTGCAGGTCAAGCCATTAAAACATATCTGAGCCACCAAGGCATGGACTCCACAAGACCTCTGAAGTTGTCCTGGGGTATCTAGCACATAATATTACAAGTAGATCCATATGGAGCTTTGCATCTTGGACCTTGGAATTTGGAGGCTGAGTCATCACCTTGAAACCTTTTTCTTTAGAGGCAGGTAACATCACCTCACTGAACGAGGCCAGTGTAGGCTTGCCTTGTTCCCATTGTGCATTCTGGTGCCATCTCTTCTATGGCTAAGTGATTTACTCGCAAGAGAACTTGAGTTTTCAGACCAGGCCACCTTCTTCCACATCTTTATGGTTCAGTTCTAATGATGACATGTCCATTGTAGGAACTTTCAGCATGGGACAGGGTTCAGTATGAATACTGTAACTGGTTTGGACCTAGCCAACATTATATACAGCATGTCATAATGCCTTTTGTGTTCTGACACCTTTCTATCATAATCTTCAATAATTTTCATGCCAAATTGAGTAATTCTATCTCCTCATCCATTAATGAGTTTTAGGCACTCATGACACTATCACCGGTTTACCATTTATCCTCCAGTGCACACAGTTTGATACTTACCAAGGCATACCAGGATAAGTCCACAAGACCTGCCTTTCTATAAATGCTCTGATCCATTTGATCTGTGTTAGAGTCACTTCCAGCCTAATTAAATCCGTGATCACATGGGACATATGAGAAAATTGAGGAAAACCAGCTCACCGGCATCTGAGTCCCATGTGTTCTGGCCACAGACAATAGCCCTTGCCTGGACCCAATAAAATAGGCTTAGAGGAAGATTCAGTTCACAGAGTAAAATTCTTCTTTATTAGTGAATCATGTCTGCAAGATTGTGAGGTTAAAATCATGTCAAGATAACAACATGTGCACAATCCATGACTGGGTGGTCAGAGACCAACTCGACTGTCGACGCATGTCTCATGTTTCCTCCCTTAATCATAAGCCATTTTAAGGGTGGAAACACCAGAAACGAGTTGACAGCCGGGCTGGTCTCTGACCACCCAGTCATGGATTGTGCACATCGTGACATTTTTTTAACCTCTCTATCTTGCTGACATGATTCACTAATAAAGAAGAATTTTACTCTGTGAAGCTGGATCTTCCAGTAAGAAGCTGGATAGGTATATTGAGAGACCCTTAAAAAAAATCACAAAAAAATGTATAGGGCCTGATTCATTAAAAGTTTGGTGCTTCGTGCTTCTGGTGAAAACACTTTGATGAATAGTGGCAAAAGTCATTTTGGAAATACGCTATAGTTGCTGCGTAAAGAATATGGTCTCAGTCAATTTGTTTATTTATACAGTACATATATATATATACACTGCTCAAAAAAATAAAGGGAACACTTAAAACGAATAACTCCAAGTAAATCAAACTTCTGTGAAATCATATTGTCCACTTAGGAAGCAACACTGATTGACAATCAATTTCACATGCTGTTGTGCAAATGGAATTGACAACAGATGGAAATTATTGGCAATTATCAAGACACACTCAATAAAGGAATGGTTCTGCAGGTGGGGACCACAGATCACATCACAGTACCAATGCTTTCTGGCTGATGTTTTGGTCACTTATGAATGTTGGTTGTGCTTCACACTCGTGGTAGCATGTGACGGACTCTACAACCCACACAAGTGGCTCAGGTAGTGCAGTTAATCCAGGATGGCACATCAATGCGAGCTGTGGCAAGAAGGTTCGCTGTGTCTGTCACCATAGTGTCCAGAGGCTGGAGGTGCTACCAGGAGACAAGCAGTACACCAGGAGACATGGAGGGGGTCGTAGGAGGGCAGCAACCCAGCAGCAGGACCGCTACCTCTGCCTTTGTGCAAGGGGGAGCAGGAGGAGCACTGCCAGAGCCCTGCAAAATGACCTCCAGAAGGCCACAAATGTGCATGTGTCTGCACAAACGGTTAGAAACTGACTCCATGAGGATGGTCTGAGTGCCCCACGTCCACAGATGTGGGTTGTGCTCACAGCCCAACACCGTGCAGGATGCTTGGCATTTGCCACATAACACCAGGATTGGCAAATTCGCCACTGGCGCCCTGTGCTCTTCACAGATGAAAGCATGTTCACACTGAGCACATGTGACAGACGTGACAGAGTCTGGAGATTCCATGGAGAGCGATCTGCTGCCTGCAACATCCTTCAGGATGACCGGTTTGGCAGTGGGTCAGTAATGGTGTGGGGTGGCATTTCTCTGGAGGGCCGCACAGCCTTCCATGTGCTCGCCAGAGGTAGCCTGACTGCCATTAGGTACTGAGATGAGATCCTCAGACCCCTTGTGAGACCATATGCTTGTGCGGTTGGCCCTGGGTTCCTCCTAATGCAGGACAATGCCACACCTCATGTGGCTGGAGTGTGTCAGCAGTTCCTGCAAGATGAAGGCATTGAAGCTATGGACTGGCCCGCCCGTTCCCAAGGCCTGAATCCGATTGAGCACATCTGGGACATCATGTCTCGCTCCATCCACCAACGTCATGTTGCACCACAGACTGTCCAGGAGTTGGCAGATGCTTTAGTCCAGGTCTGGGAGGAGATCCCTCAGGAAACCATCTGCTGCCTCATCAGGAGCATGCCCAGGCGTTGTAGGGAGGTCATACAGGCACAGAGAGGTCATACAGGCACATTGAGGCCACACACACTACTGAGCATCATTTTGACTTGTTTTAAGGACATTACATTCCACTTTAATTTTGTGGGTGACTCCAAATCCAGACCTCCATTGGTTAATAAATTTGATTTTCATTGATGATTTTTGTGTGAGTTTGTAGTCAGCACATTCAACTTTGTAGAGAACAAAGTATTCAATGATAATATTTAATTCATTCAGATCTGGGATGTGTTATTTGAGTGTTCCCTTTATTTTTTTGAGCAGTGTATATACGGTATATATACACATATGAATATAAGTTGAACAACATAGGTTATAAATCATGATGGCACATATTTATGTATCAAGAGTGGACATACTTCATGTACAGCTGGTCAAATGGCAGAGCGAATAATGTGTTATCCGAGCATACTCGTGTTCTAATAGAGTATCTTCGGCGTGCTTGAATATTATGTTTGAGTTTGCCATGGCTGCATGTCTCGTGGCCTGTTTGTTGTGCATTCCCTGCATGTGTTGCGGCTGTAGAAGATCAACAAGACAGGCAGCCAGGGTGACTAAAACATAGTGTCTTATGTGTTAAATAGTTGCAAGTACAGCAAGTGTAACTGATCGCCTCTATAAAAATAGAAGCTTGGGCAGTTTACTGGTCTATGGTATTAAGGCAGTTGTTAATTCCAAAACAAGAAGGAAGAATAATAATATAATATAACGCTGTAAGCGTCCCTCTGTCCGAAGCCTTTATAGACTGCGCAAGCGCGACACGCCTGCGCAGTCTGGCTCCAGACAGATTGAGGCATCCAGCGGTGAGTACTCTGTATGGCGCCGGAGATCGCGGTATGCGTACTGGATGCATACCGCGATCTCCGGCGGCAAACTCACATACTCACTTACCTGACCAGGAGGAGCGTTGCCGTGGCGCTTCTCTTCTCCCGGGCAAGAGACCAGGAGTGTGCGTCGGAATCGCGCATGCTCCTACCGCTATCCGGCGCCATTTTGCTGAAGACACATTTACAGTGTGTCTTCAGCAATATGGCGCCGGACCGCGCGGTATGGGCATGCGCGTACTCCGGCGCCGCTCTCCTCCCCCGGCGTCCAGCAGAATGGAACAGCGCTGGAGCACAGGGAAGAAAGGTGAGTATAAATGTTTGTTTTTTTGGAGGTATGTGTGCAGTTTAATAGCGGAGAGGGGACCATGCATATCAGGATAGGGGGGTGAGGGGACCATGCACATCAGGGTTGGGGGGTGAGGGGACCATGCACATCAGGATTGGGGGGTGAGGGGAGCATGCATATCAGGATTGGGGGTGAAGGGACCATGCACATCACGGTTGGGGGTGAGGGGACCATGCACATCAGGGTTGGAGGGTGAGGGGACCATGCACATCAGGATTGGGGGGTGAGGGGACCATGCACTTCAGGATTGGGGGGTGAGGGGACCATGCACATCAGGATTGGGGGGTGAGGGGACAATGCACACCAGGATTGGGGGGTGAGGGAACCATGCACATCAGGATTGGGGGTGAGGGGACCATGCACATCAGGGTTGGAGGGTGAGGGGACCATGCATCTCAGGGTAGGAGGGTGAGGGGACCATGCATATCAGGATTGGGGGGGTGAGTGTACCATGCATATCAGGATTGGGGTGTGAGGGGACCATGAACATCAGGGTTGGAGGGAGAGGGGACCATGCACATCAGGTTTGGGGGGTGAGGGACCATGCATTTCAGGATTGGAGGGGTGAGGGGACCATGCATATCAGGATTAGGGGGTGAGGGACCATGCACATCAGGATTGAGGGGTGAGAGGACCATGCACATCAGGATTGGGGGGTGAGGGGACCATGCACATCAGGATTGGGGGTGAGGGGGCCATGCACATCAGGGTTGGGGGTGAGGGGACCATGCACATCAGGTTTGGGGGTTGAGGGGACCATGCACATCAGCGTAGGCGGGTGAGAGGACCATGCATTTCAGGATTGGAGGGGTGAGGGGATTATGCATATCAGGATTGGGGGTGAGGGGACCATGCACATCAGGATTGAGGGGTGAGAGGACCATGCACATCAGGATTGGGGGGTGAGGAGACCATGCACATCAGGATTGGAGGTGAGGGGACCATGCACATCAGGGTTGGGGGTGAGGGGACCAGTCACATCAGGATTGGGGGGTGAGGGGACCATGCACATCAGAATTAGGGGGTGAGAGGACCATGCACATCAGGATTGGGGGGTGACGGGATCATGCACATCAGGATTGGGGGTGAGGGGACCATGCACACCAGGATTGGGGGTGAAGGGCCATGCACATCAGGGTTGGGGGGTGAGGGGACCATGCACATCAGGATTGGGGGGGTGAGGGGACCATGCACATCAGGATTGGGGGGTGAGGGGACCATGCACATCAAGTTTGGGGGGAGAGTGAACCATGCACATCAGCGTTGGCGGGTGAGAGGACCATTCATTTCAGGATTGGAGGGGTGAGGGGAACATGCATATCAGGATTGGGGGTGAGGGGACCATGCACATCAGGATTGGGGGGTGAGAGGACCATGCATATCAGGATTGGGGGGTGAGAGGACCATGCACATCAGGATTGGGGTGAGGGGCCATGCACATCAGGGTTGGGGGTGAGGGGACCATGCACATCAGGTTTGGGGGTGAGGGGACCATGCACATCAGGTAGGGGGTGAAGAGGACCATGCAATTCAGGATTGGGGGTGAGGGATATGCAATCAGTATTGGGGGTGAGGGGACCATGCACATCAGGATTGGGGGGTGAGGGACCATGCACATCAGGATTGGGGGGTGAGGGGACCATGCACATCAGGATTGGAGGTGAGGGGACCATGCACATCAGGGTTGGGGGTGAGGGGACCATGCACATCAGGTTGGGTGGGACAGGCACGATTGGGGGTGAGGGGACCATGCATATAGGATTGGGGGTGAGGAGGACCATGCAATCAGGAATGAGGGGTGAGGGGACCATGCACATCAGGATTGGGGGTGAGGGGACCATGCACACCAGGATTGGTGGGTGAGGGGCCATGCATATCAGGGTTGGGGGGTGAGAGGACCATGATATCCAGGATTAGGGGGTGAGGGGACTATGCAATCAGGATTGGGGGGTGAGGGGACATGCATATCAGGATTGGGGGGTGAGGGGACCATGCACATCAGTTGGGGGGAGAGTGGAACATGCACATCAGCGTTGGGGGTTGAGGGGACCATTCATTTAGGATTAGGGATGAGGGGACCATGCATACCAGGATTGGGGGTGAGGGGACCATGCATACCAGGATTGGGTGGTGAGGAGACCATGCATTCCAGGATTGGGGGGTGAGGGAACCGTGAATACCAGGATATGGATGAGCAGGTACCATGCAAACTAAGATAGGGATGAGGGGGTACCATGCATACCAGGATTGGGGGATGAGGGCACCATGCATATCAGATTTGGGTGGGGGTGAGGGGACCATACATACCAGGATAGGGATGAGGGGTGCCATGCATACCAGGATAGGAGGGGGGCAGCACATACCAGGATGGGAGACCATATACCTATAAAAATGCTTGCCACCCGGGCACTAGAACGGGTTCATAGTTATCAATAATCTTAGAGAAGCAATTGTTGCTTTTTGTCAAACTGTGAAGGGTTATAAGGTCATTTCCAAACAAGTTGAAGTCCATCATTCTACAATGAGAATTATTATTCACAAATGGAAAACATTGAAGACGGTGATGATTTCTCCTGGAGTGGAGGTCCTAGCAAATTTACCCCAAAATCATACTGTGCTTTGCTTAGATAAATTACAAAAACACCCAAGAGCTAAGGTTCAGATTTTAAAGGTCTTAGCACTTTCAATGTTCAATTTCATGACGGTACAATTAGAAAAAGAATGAACAAATATGTCTTGTTTGGAAAGGCTGCTAGGAGAAAGCCTCTTCTTTCAAAAAAGAACACTGCAGTATGAATAAAGTTTGTAAAGTTACCTCAGAGCAAACTGAAAGACTTTTGGAACAATGTCCTATGGATAGAGAAGACCAATGTGGACATCTCTGGCCATATTAACCTTTGTCACGGTTGGTAAAAACTAAACACTGCAAATCAGTACAACACCACCTTTATCATGTGGCGATGATTTGGGCGTATGACAAAAAGTTACCTCCTCTGTTATGCATTTAGTACATAGAAATGTTTTTTGTACATTTGCTGAAAAATAATTGATTAGTCAAAAGCCATTGGAGTTTACATAAGAATTTTATCAATGAATTTACAATGTCTCCAGTCTCTGCACTCTCAGAGAAGTTTGCACATCCATAGTACGCTGCATACAATATTTATAAGTGCTCCCACTTGTATGGTTAAATTCACCACAAAAGTGGTTTACAGTACTGCTGAGGTATAAATAACCACAGTTGCAGCAATTCACCTATTTATTTTTACTCCATGGCTATAATAAAAACCGCAGTCAGAGCAATTGACAGTATTTATTACTAATGCATTGAAGCTTACATAAAAGTCAAAAATTATACAAAGGCTGCAAAGAACCTACAACAATGATTCTTTTACTTGTGGATTTGGCAGTTTATCTTCTAATTACCAGGAGCAAAATTGAAAAAAAGTTAAACATTTATGATATTAAATGACTGTAGATATAAGGTGGTGCTGAGATATTGCATTGATGGAGTCTGGTATAAGGTCAACTCAGCTGTAGAAATGAAATTATCGGTATTTGGGTTCAACCATGGTCTACAAGAGGAAACCACTTTTATTTTCTGCAAAATCAGACACAGAGGACGTCTTTAATAAAGTCTAATAGGCTACTTATAAATCAACTAGCGAAGAGCGAATCTGCCGAAAGTTGAATTCTGCCAGGAAATTCACTTCTTTTCAAATTTAGAATAAGCGGTGGACACCGCGTTCAGTGACACCATAACTCTTCTTATCTGAACTTGGAAATATTTCTTATATTTCTAATTGGACACTGGGTCCTATCTTACTCCCTCTTCTCCCCTGATCTGTGCAGACTGAGTATTGATGAAGGTGATTTTAGACCGAAACGCGTATATGATTTACTCTTTTTTTGTTGACTGCTCTATAATTAAAGATATTATACTGTTCAGCTAAAATTTGAGCACCAAGTTTTTCTACTATATTAGTGTGTTAGCGCCTGTCCCACTGTTGGATCTTCTGATGAGCTAATTGGACTCTCGATAATATGGATATACTGCAATATATAAATCAAATGCAGTAATCAAAGGAGATATCTGGGACTTTAAAAAAAAATAGCTTAAGCACTAATAGGCATGTCGTTGCTAACAGAGACAATACGTGACTATCTTACTCAGCGCCGGTCATTGACCACTCCTGCTGGAGATTCAGCTACTCCCTGTCAAGAGAGCAGTGGTTTCTCTTCCTGTTGACAGGGCGGGACTACTGGCGTCATTGTGATTGACAGCCAGCTTCCCCCAGTAGGTAGCAGGGAGCCGGCTGTCCATCAGTATAACTCCAGTAGTCCACTCTGTCAAGAGGAAAAGAAACAGCTGCTCTTTTGACGTGACATCAGCGGAAGTCTATGATCGCTCTGTGCTGGCGTAGAATGGCGCCTATGCACAACAGGCAGGTAGGAAGCAACTACTTGATTGTTAGTGCTTAGGCAATTTTTTTCATTCAAAGTCCAAGATATACCCTTTTAAGCTCTTTTATACAGTATTAAATCTGTAGTTCAACTCCATGGACAGATTTGGTGCAAGGCTATCTGCTTCAGAGGTCCTAAGGAAACTTTGGCATTTGCTCCGGAGGCCCCTGAGTTGCATCCAGGAAGTGGCTTCTGGCAGGTAGAATAAGTTGAGGGAGGTGGTTTTAGTGAGATTGTGACAATGTCAGCGGTATATTGAGTGGAATAGCCAGGTTCAGTTCTAGGGAAGCAGACAGAAACTGGAAACAGAAGGGTAATCATATAGTCCAAAGTACATTCCCGAAAGGGGGTAATCAAGGTGCAGAAGTCAGGTCAAAAAACAAAGTCTTGATCCAATAAGAAGTGGAACAAATCAGAACATAACACAATAACTGGAAAGTGACACCGGACTCATGGTGATTTAAAAAGAGAGCCATGTACCCCCTATTGGCCAAAGGGCCTGCCTTGACATTGATCTACTGACCTGCTCTAGACCTTTATCAAAATGTTTTATTGCATAGGTATTCACGACTAAGCAGCGCTTGCATGGTCTAGATGGACTGATTAGGGTTATGGGACTCGCTGCTATCAGCACCACCTGGAAAGTTAGCGTGACAGTGGTTGCAGCCAGCGTAGGGACAGCTGCATTCATAACATGTACATTTTCATGTATCAAGAGTCAAGACATAATAGTATGTTATGTTTTCTGCTCAGTTTAGTTCAGTTGTTTGGATTTCTGAGTTTATAGTTCTATGTAATCTCTACTTGTCTGCACGGTTTATTCACTTACTGTGTGTAGTTTACAGTTCATACATTGCGTATATCATGTATTACATACTACTTTCTTTTAGTGTGATGATAAATGTGTGAAGGCTTATGTGCATATGGGAAAAGCTCATCTGGCATTGAAGAGCTATGAGGAGGTAAGCCCTGCATACCGTGACGTGGACATAGCAGATTTAGAATCACAATCAATAATAATAAAAAAATCTCACTTATTATCGAAATGCTATAGTTTTTAGAAAATGAAAGGAATGCACTTTTTTTATTCTCATGATTTTAAGGATCTGAGCTTTTTTTCATGGGTCATGAATATCGGTTTTGGACCCCCCACCAATCAGCTGTTATTTGCTTTTGGGGTGGCTGGATCTAAACAATGTATGGAGCCAAAATAGCATGGCTATGTACATTGTTTACTGGCTGCTTCCGGTATTGCACATTATCTCCGGTTTAAGTGAATAGGCAATAATGTGCAGTAGTGTGGAGTGACCACTAAACAATACAAAATATAAACCCAAATCCCTGGAAAAAAATCCTTAACTGTAGCACAGTCCAGAAGAGACTGTCAAAGTGTGAAACTGAAGAATAATGAGCGTTACAGAGTTATCCTCATATTGACCATTTATGGCAATTCTATGTATAGATGTCGGTCCCACTGGCAACCTCAATTATCTTGAGGGTGATGAGATAGCCACACATGGTGATTCTCTCAATTCACTAGTTTAGGAGTTCTGAATATTTTGGGAACTTCAATACAAATCAATGGAGGTAATTGTGCAGGCACAGCCACTTCTCCACTGTTACCACGTGATGGAGCCACATTCTTAAGATAGATTCAGGTCGCACGTCTATCAGACATTTATGGAACATCCTGTGCCCCCATACACATTACATGAAAGTCATCTGAACCCACTGATTTCTTTGGGCCCAAACGGCCATCTGATATGCATAGGGGTCTTAAAATACAAAATATTGGGGAAGAGAAAAATGAGGCTGAAGGAAATATCAAACCTTTTGTTATTCAGTAGATAAGCCGCTACCAGAGCCATTTTGGAGGCAAATTTCTCCGTTACCTTCTTTGAAAACACATGAAAGTTTGGTCAAGCCAAGTGGGAGAGATTACTAATGGCCAAATGTGCACTTGGCCGACAGCTATCGTATGTGTATGGCCATTTTTAAAATTCTACTGTAAAAGCCATGTAAAAATGTGGGCACAATTTTTGACAATGCTGTTCATTGTGAGTTATTTTTCACAGGCAAGACAATGTTATAAGAAGATTGCAGACATAGATGATACCAAAGAGAAACTTGTGAAAGGTAAGTCGGCTTTACATATTCCAAATAGAAAGATCACTTTTACAATGCTATATTGTACAAGTTCACATCTAAGTTCTTATAGTACATGACTGGCCCATCAGAGGGAGTGCCAGTAAGCACAGCTAGAAATGGGCCTATGTTGTCAAGCAGCATGCCGACCATCCTATGACACGGCCAGTCATAAAGAACTATAGGTGAGAGGTCACCAATGAATATTAGTCACTATAAAATCCCATGCAAGAGAGGCTACTGCCATTTTCCATAGGAATAGGAAAGTGGACAACAGGTATACAGCGGATACCTGTTAATAAAGTGCCTTGCGAAAGTATTCGGCCCCCTGGAACTTTTCAACCTTTTCCCACATATCATGCTTCAAAAATAAAGATACCAAATGTAAATTTTTGGTGAAGAATCAACAACAAGTGGAACACAATTGTGAAGTTGAATGAAATTTATTGGTTATTTTAAATTTTTTGTGGAAATACAAAATCTGAAAAGTGGGGCGTGCTAATATTATTCGGCCCCTTTAACTTAATACTTTGTTGCGGCACCTTTTGCTGTGATTACAGCTGCAAGTCGCTTGGGGTATGTCTCTATCAGTTTTGTACATCGAGAGACTGAAATTCTTGCCCATTCTTCCTTGGCAAACAGCTCGAGCTCAGTGAGGTTAGATGGAGATCGTTTGTGAACAGTAGTTTTCAGCTCTTTCCAAAGATTCTCGATTGGATTCAGGTCTGGACTTTGACTTGGCCATTCTAACACCTGGATATGTTTATTTGTGAACCATTCCATTGTAGATTTTGCTTTATGTTTGGGATCATTGTCTTGTTGGAGACAAATCTCCATCCCAGTCTCAGGTCTTTTGCAGATTCCAACAGGTTTTCTTCAAGAATGGTCCTGTATTTGGCTCCATCCATCTTCCCATCATCTTGAACCATCTTCCCTGTCCCTGCTGAAGAAAAGCAGCCCAAACCATGATGCTGCCACCACCATGTTTGACAGTGGGGATGGTGTGTTCAGGGTGATGAGCTGTGTTGCCTTTACGCCAAACATATCGTTTGGCAAAAAGTTCGATTTTGGTTTCATTTGACCAGAGCACCTTCTTCCACATGTTTGGTGTGTCTCCCAGGTGGTATGTTGCAAACTTTAAATGACACTTTTTATGGATATCTTTGAGAAATGGCTTTCTTCTTGCCACTCTTCCATAAAGGCCAGATTTGTGCAGTGTATGACTGATTGTTGTCCTATGGACAGACTGTCCCACCTCAGCTGTAGATCTCTGCAGTTCATCCAGAGTGATCATGGGCCTCTTCGCTGCATCTCTGATCAGTCTTCTCCTTGTTTGAGATGAAAGTTTAGAGGGACGGTCAGGTCTTGGTAGATTTGCAGTGGTATGATACTCCTTCCATTTCAATATGATCGCTTGCACAGTGCTCCTTGGGATGTTTAAAGTATTGGAAATCATTTTGTATCCAAATCCGGTTTTAAACTTTTCCACAACAGTATTACGGACCTGCCTGTTGTGGTCCTTGGTCTTCATGATGCTCTCTGTGTTTCAAACAGAACCCTGAGACTTTCACAGAGCAGGTGCATTTATACGGAGACTTGATTACACACAGGTGGATTATATTTATCATCATTAGTCATTTAGGATAACATTGGATCATTCAGAGATCCACAATGAACTTCTGGAGTGAGTTTGCTGCACTGAAAGTAAAGGGGCCGAATAATATTGCACGCCCCACTTTTCAGTTTTTGTATTTCCACAAAAATTTAAAATAGCCAATAAATTTCATTCAACTTCACAATTGTGTCCCACTTGTTGTTGATTCTTCACCAAAATATTTACATTTGGTATCTTTATGTTTGAAGAATGATATGTGGGAAAAGGTTGAAAAGCTCCAGGGGGCCGAATACTTTCGCAAGGCACTGTATCTACATGATCTAATCACTCAGGATATATAATCTATACAGCACAGAAAGATTCCTTGAAACATAACTTTTAATAATAATGATAAAATCAGGAACACCCCAGGCCAGAATAGACCAAGACAACTATAATGATTCACAAATCGAGTCTTCAATAATACATTGGTAAATGATGAACCTCTGTTAGTAGTATCGTGTGGGTATAGGACACATCAAATAAAAAGTGCCATAGTGCATAAAAAGTGTAGATCTAAATCCTTTTGCTCTGTGAGGATGTCACATTCCATGGGGTTCCACTGGTAGCGAGTATAAATGATCATGTCTCTTTACTCTGTTGTGCTTCATTCATGTGCTTCTGATCTAACAATTGCAGTGCCTAATTATAGCTCTCATGATGTTTAGCCCAGAAAAAATCCCACCAGATGCATTTCTTTCTCAGTAACGATATGTCATCAGGAGAGTGTACTTGTAAAAGGGAAAGCAAGTATAGTGAGGTCTATATTGCTCAAAAGTCTATAGAGAAAAAAGTGCCTCAGTGTCTACTAAATGTGTTCAAAATTGGAAATAAATAAGCATCCCACAATGGTGGGTATTTACTTTGGAGATGCAGAATGCTAACACCTCCCTGTGCAAAATGTTTTTCATACTAACAGATTTAAACAGCTTATCCAAAACCTATGTGAGGCCTAAAGAGATGGCACTTCAATGGTAAATATATATAAAAAAAGAAATACTAGAAGTATTGCCATAATATTAACAAACTTTATTGGGACAAAATATTTTAAAAACAATTAAAAAAGATACATTCAAAAATGCCACAATGGCCTAAATGTCCAAACAGTTAAACCAAAGAATAGTCTGCCAATAAACAGGTATGCAGAAAATATACACACCCTAAGAGTGGCAATGAATCAAGGATAAAAATATCCACAAGATGTGAAGATACAAGGTACTTCCAATATGTACAGTCATGGCCAAAAGTTTTGAGAATGACACAAATGTTATATTTTCACATGATCTGCTGCCCTCTGGTTTTTATGTGTGTTTGACAGATGTTTTTTATCACAGACAGAAATATAATTGCAAACATATGAGTAACAAAAGCTTATATTGACAGTTAGAATGAGTTAATGCAGCAAGTCAATATTTGCAGTGTTGACCCTTCTTCTTCAGGACCTATGCAATTCTCCCTGGCATGCTCTCAATCAACTTCTGGACCAAATCCTGACTGATAGCAGTCCATTCTTGCACAATCAATGCTTTCATTTTGTCAGAATGTTTAGGTTTTTGTTTGTCCACCCGTCTCTTGATGATTGACCACAAGTTCTCAATGGGATTAAGATCTGGGGAGTTTCCAGGCCATGGACCCAAAATCTCTATGTTTTTGTTCCCTGAACCATTTAGTTATCACCTTTGCTTTATGGCAAGGTGCTCCATCATGCTGGAAAAGGCATTGTTGATCGCCAAACTGCTCTTGGAGGGTTGGGAGAAGATGCTCTTGGAGGACATTCTGGTATCATTCTTTATTCATGGCTGTGTTTTTAGGCAAGACTGTGAGAGAGCCGATTCCCTTGGCTGAGAAGCAACCCCACACATGAACGGTTTCAGGATGCTTAACAGTTGGCATGAGACAAGACTGGTGGTAGCGCTCACCTTGTCTTCTACGAATGAGGCGTTTTCCTGATGTCCCAAACAATCGAAAAGGGGATTCATCAGAGAAAATAACTTTACCCCATTCCTCAGCAGTCCACTGCCTGTACCAGTTGCAGAATATCAGTCTGTCCATGATGTTTTTTCTGGAGAGAAGTGGCTTCTTTGCTGCCCTCCTTGAGACCAGGCCTTGCTCCAAGAGTCTCCGCCTCACAGTGCATGCAGATGCACTCACACCTGCCTGCT
The DNA here is from genome assembly GCA_033576555.1 of Oophaga sylvatica. NCBI lineage: Eukaryota > Metazoa > Chordata > Amphibia > Anura > Dendrobatidae > Oophaga > Oophaga sylvatica. The sequence goes on from JARQOD010000003.1 coordinate 369,828,534, forward strand.
GCCATTCCTGAGCAAGCTCTGCACTGCTGGTAGCCCGATCCCACAGCTGAAACACTTTTAAGAGACGGTCCTGGCGCTTGCTGGTCTTTCTTGGGCGCCCTGGAGCCTTTTTGGCAACAATGGAACCTCTCTCCTTGAAGTTCTTGATGATGCGATAGATTGTTGACTGAGGTGCAATCTTTCTAGCTGCGATACTCTTCCCTGTTAGGCCATTTTTGTGCATTGCAATGATGACTGCACGTGTTTCTTAGAGATAACCATGGTTAACAGAAGAGAAACAATGATGCCAAGCACCAGCCTCCTTTTAAAGTGTCCAGTGGTGTCATTCTTACTTAATCATGACAGATTGATCTCCAGCCATGTCCTCATCAACACCCACACCTGTGTTAATGGAGCAATCACTGAAAAGAGGTTAGCTGGTCCTTTTAAGGCAGGGCTGCAATGATGTTGAAATGTGTTTTGGGGGATAAAGTTCTAGCCAAATATTGACTTTGCAAGTAATTGCTGTTAAGCTGATCACTCTTTATAACATTCTGGAGTATATGCAAATTGCCATTAGAAAAAGTGAAGCAGTAGACTTTGTAAAAATTAATATTTGTGTCATTCTCAAAACTTTTGGCCATGACTGTAGTGACCAATACCTACAAACACATATATGAATGTGTATGAGCAGTGAGTCTATATTGTGACCCTTTCTGAGTTGCCATGCGGCCAGCAGGAGAGTGGAGTCAATTTATAGTGCATGTGTACATAGAGGTCCGCTGGTTACAGGTAAATGCATGAGCAGCAAGTAATAAACATATAAAGTGCAAGTGCAATATGTTAAATAAGGAAAGAGGGGTTATTGACCTGACAGTAGTGGTACAGCTCCCCATAGATGATTACCATACAGCCAGCCAGAAAAATGTAGTCAAAATATAGTACATGTGTACTATATCCACCGGCTACATGTCAATGCATGGGCAGCAAGTACCAAACATATTAAGTGCAGACAGTGCAAATGTTAAATAGAAAAAGAAAGGACATATGACCCGACAGCAGTAGTGCAGCTCCCCGACGCAAAAGCTAACGCGAAACGTTAGGTCATATGTGCTGTCAGGTCATATGTCCTTTGTTTTTCTATTTAACATTTGCACTGTCTGCACTTAATATGTTTGGTACTTGCTGCCCATGCATTGACATGTAGCCGGTGGATATCTAAGTACACATGTACTATATTTTGACTACATTTTTCTGGCTGGCTGTATGGTAATCTATGGGGAGCTGTACCACTACTGTCAGGTCAATAACCCCTCTTTCCTTATTTAACATATTACACTACTTGCACTTTATTTGTTTATTACTTGCTGCTCATGCATTTACCTGTAACCAACGGACCTCTATGTACACATGTACTATAAATTGACTCCACTCTCCTGCTGGCCGCATGGCAACTCAGAAACGGGTCACAATTAGACTCACTGGTCATACACATTCATATATGTGTTTGTAGGTATTGGTCACTACATATTGGAAGTACCTTGTATCTTCACATCTTGTGGATATTTATATCCTTGATTCATTGACACTCTTAGGGTGTGTCTATTTTCTGCATACCTGTTTATTTGCAGACTATTCTTTCGTTTACCTGTTTGGACATTTAGGCCATTGTGGCATTTTTGGAATGTATCTTTTTTAATTGTTTTTAAAATATTTTGTCCCAATAAAGTTTGTTAATATTATGGCAATACTTCTAGTATTTCTTTTTTGATATATAACAGATTTAAACACTAACATTAATTTTAGCTCAGTCTGTTAAAATTTTGGGTGCCATGACATTAATTTGTTTGCACATGTTCAGTGTCTGACTGTCGCACTTAATATTGGACAAACTCCTTGGAGGCCTTATAATTAGGGATGAGGAGACCCATGGAAGTTCGGGTTCTTGTACACGACTCGAACTTAAGTCCAAAGTTCGGCACAAGTATCAGAACTTTACCCGAACCTCATTGAAATGCATGGGGTCCCGAACTTTGCAGCTGGAAAAAATGTTCTCTCTCTCACTTCCTCCAGAATGACGAAATTTGCACCCGAATTCCAGGAGAAGTTGATGTTGGGCGTTTAACACCGGACACTACTGTCCATTACAAACACCGAGTTCACTCATCTCTACTAGTGTCATACACAGATTTTCATGGCAATTGGAGTCTTTGAAGCACTTTCGATTCACACTGTGTGGATTTGGTCCAAATCAATCTTTTTGGATAAATCAGATGAAATAAACCCAAAATGAATTTTGGGAAATTTGCTCATCTCTACCAAGGAGATCTCGTGTCCTGACAGTTGGACTACGGCTGTGGGAATAGTTAAGTTTGCAGGGATATCTTTCCAGCAAGTTCTGACATGACTTTTACATGAAAGTCGATCTCATGACTTATTCAGTTTTTTTTAGATTTTATTTTCTAAAATTATTTTGGGGAGGGGTAAGAGTAATGATTTATAGATAGGGTATTTCTGGTGGTAGGTCCTCTTTAAGTTGTACATACTCAAGAGAAAGATTGGCTAAACGCACTAGTAAATATAAGAAATTAAGAATTATCAACAATTACATGTGCATAAGAACCTGTAGACTGTTCCGCTATGGTAGATGTTGCTAAAAAAAAGTAACTGGGCATGTTAAATATCAACATGCCCAATACCTTATTCCTATGAGATATAACCATGTCATGGCCAAGTCAAGAGTGCATGAATACAGTGGATCATGATTACAGTATTTTCCACTTTTATGGGTAATTATTGTAACGATTCTAAGTGCACGCTGTCCATGCATCTGTAATTTCTGTAAATGCCAGGTCACTACTTCTGGATGAATAATCTAGCTGTATTTATAGCTGGCTGCATAAAGATATCCAGCTCTTGCAAAGTTTATCCCATTTAACACACAGTGAATGAAGACTACCGAAGACCTTAATTCGGGTTGACATCATGTTTTTTTAAGATAAGCCTGAGAGGTTTCTCTTCCTAGCACATAAATATCTCGCTCTGGGGCCATTGCTTCCCATCCACCACTCTCTGATACTCACTACACACTTGGTCATTGCATATCTCGAGGAGGAAGAAATAGGGTCAATTTCACAGCTATGAAAAGGTAAGATTGGTTGAAGCTGGATATATTCCTCGGTTTCCCAGTGTATTTGCTGTAGCCTTTTTGCCATTAGTAGTGTTCCTTTACTTCTAATTTTTCCACTATTTTTTGCTTACTGATCCTGTCTATTCTGTGGGAAATGTCCAGCCAATATCACAATAGTACCAGAAAAGATGAGATTGTGCAATGTGATTCTACCAAAGCCTAACATCGACCCTAATATGTGTGCTTTTATTTAAAAAGGTTGTCGAAGATTGGAAGAAATGTCTCTTTTTCATATTTGTTACTACATTTTTTATATTGGTTGTTTCTGATTTGGGTTTTGCTCGATATTGAAGTTCCTCTCCATTTACTTGAATAGACTACAGTAGCTTTGTACTGGAATTATAGTGGCTTCTACTTCTACAGCCATTATAACTCCGCCCTGCGGAGCAACCAGGTGCCAAGCATTCAAAAAATCCAACATGGCTACTCATTTCTTTAATGTCTTTTGCACATCTATGCTTCCGATGAATTATATCTATAATAACCAGTATGTAACCAGTGACTGTAAGTCTAAATGTGTTATTTATATCAAATATGTGAAATCTGTGTTCTCTTATCTTTCAGGCTACTTGAGACAAGTGGATTTACAGGAGAAGAAAGACATTCAGGAGCAGAAAGCCTTGCGGGATCTAGAAGCTGGCGTAGAAGATGCAGTATCTATTACACAGCTACTTACAAACTATCCAGAGAAGAGCAGAATCCACTCTATTACTCTGGAGGGATACAGCTTCTTGTCCAAGCTGTGAAGGATTGTGAGTTTCCGCCATATTGTTTCTTCCAATGCTTTGGATAGTCATATCACGAAACATCATTTACAACGAAGATTAAAGACGATCTGTTGGCACTTTATGTTGTAATGTGCTGTGTGTGTGAAGGAGGCTGGCTGAATGGCTCATTTTAATAGCTAGACCAGCCCTCTTCTCTGTTACAGCCAATTCATAGAAAAGGAGTGGTCTAATATAAATAAGCCCCTTTCACACCCAGTACTGACACTTTCAGGTCTCAGAATGGGGGACAGCCGCAACTTGGTACTGATGCTGTTCGCTGATTACTCAGTAATGTCCGACATTGTCTACAAGTCTCCTGTGAATTGTAAAGTGCTGCAGAATATGTTGGTGCTGTAGAGATAAAAATATTATTATTATTGGTAGTTAAAAAGTGGGCACTTTTGCAAATTAATGTGTATAAGTAATTTTTATATTTTTAGTTTAGGTAGAGATCTTTTTACATAAGATTACATTTTTTTTCATCTGGATAACCCTTTTAAAGCCTGTGGGCACCTTTGACATATAAAAAAATAAATTTTACAAATGTTAGTGATTTCCTTTAGTTAATAACATTGCTCGAAGTTTTCATCTGCAATATTCAATCCTTCATTCGTTTGAAAAGCCCTGAGATGCAGTTTTGCAGCTTGATCCAAGATTCCGATTTTTCTCTTGTGGGAATGTCTCTCCCATTAATAAAGGCTGGATGTGAAGTCTGTGTGTATCCAGGATGCTGTTGTCCTCATTAGCTTATGTATTAGCACAGCTTTTATTCTTCTCCATGAGCATTCCTTCTTATCCACAGCCTGTATCACAGAGACTGTGATACTTTCCTCCCTCTGTACTTTTGAAATTTGTTTACAACTCATTCTCCCCTTTCTACTGCTATCTCTAACACTGAGAGAAGGGAGTGGGAGAACAGAAAGAGCCATCTGCACTGAGCAGAATGTCTGACAGATTTGTAACATTTTTGCGAAAGCACTGAGCTTGATATAAGACAGACACTCTGCAGCAGCAAAATAGTAGAAAAATGTTAGTAAAAATTATTTAGAGAGTTTCAAATGAACAGTACAATTCTGTGTGAAAGTGTGCATAGTCTTTGATTCTAACCAGGAGTGTAAATTAAATCTGTTATGCCAGAATGTTGCTTACTTTGTTCTGTGATTGCAGATGTTATTAGTTTTTTTCTGTTTGTTAATGCTAGGTACAGCGCAAACGTTATTTAGAACAAATAATGGATTTAATATTATAGGAGACAACTGTGTAATACAAAGGTAAGGATTACAGAACTATTCATTAATGGTCTTTCATTTGCTAAGTTGTAGCCATGAGTCAAGATGCCATTCGAATCAGCACTAGTATTTTTATTCCTATGGTATTTCTATCGCATGACAGCCACCAATAGTGACCAATGGACCTTACTGACTATAACAGGGAGTGCTGGGCTTTCCATCATTGTATCCCTTATTTTGTTGAAAAATAATAGTGCAGTCAGTTCCTAATAGGAGCCTCCAGTGCAGATGTGAGCCTAGCCTTATTACCAGGTGTAGCAGGGGTTATGGGGCCCAGTGAATTGGGGGCTCAGCTCCAATCAGAAAGGAGGCGCAGTAAGTGATATTGGTGATTGATGAAAAGCAGGAAAAGAATTACAGATGTAGCAATCGTTCAACTGGCAAGGAAGGCTCGTCAATATCATACTGCACCTACGGTATTTGAGTAGGCGGATACTCATTTACTATGTATGAGAGTGGTCAGGCTATACAGATACTGCACTGCTTTGTGGTTAAAGGTGATGTTTGCTACATCTGTATTTTGACCTCTGTATCGATGCCTGCCTTCTTGTCTCTGCTTCTGTCATCGGGCGGTGCCGCACTCTTGATGCAGGCGACGTTGGGAGACTGTTCTAGTTCTATGTCTTCTCGACTTGCAGGCTGGAAGTTATAGAGTTAACTTCTATCAGTTTTTGCTCCCTGCTGTGTGGTTTGGGTGGGGCTACTGTCGGAATCAAAATGATAAACCACTCATCCTCCAGTCACCCCAGATTAGACTAAGAGCACGGGTCGACCGAGAATGAATCAAGCGATACGCTGGTTCAGACTTCAGAACGTGCCCTAAAGAAAATGGTGCTATTAGGCGGCCATCTCCAGTAAGCACTGAGCACTTTATTCACATACACGAGATTACATACACAGAATATTGGGGTGGAGTAAAGGCGGGATTGAGGAAAAAGAGATAAGCTGAGTCATCCTAATTGGTCCTTAGATCTTCTTCTAAGTCCTCCTTGATGTGTTGTCATCCTCAGTTTCGTTTCTTGAAGAAAGATTCTATTGTTCTCATGTATCATGTATGTCCTCAATTCTCCAAAGGTGGGGGTATTTCAGTAGAGTGTAATACAGTGATAGGACACAAGATGGAGACAAACACCAGCAGATACTAACATTATCTTATTATTCTTTTAAGGAAAACTTCGTGTTTATAAAATACATATACACACTATAAATATAAAAGTATAGTAGAAAATTATATTTTACCTTGACAATCCCCCCTAAACACTAAGTTTTTCCCTTAATTTATGCGGCCTTCGAGACTGTCCATGTGTGGGGACAGGGGTAGTGGATTTCTTCGCTTGGTCATTTTAGAAGCTAGCCCCTTATGGACTGCCCCCAAACAACCAAGTCCCTACCAAACCTGCACATGGAGTTCTCCCACTATCCCTAAACTAAATCTCTTATTTCCATTTGTATTTTGTTATAGGGGGTTTTATCAGGTTTATCCTGCGGAGTATATTTCTCCATATCACCCTTATCAGTGTCTTCATATAGTAGCGACACAACTTCCTGATGAAGGAAAGTACCTGAGGAGGCGGCTGCATTGGTCACAGCTTTCCTATACATAGATATCACACAACATAGAATTATCAATCCTAGCACCAAAGCCCTGTTACCACTAAGCAGGCTTGTTGGAGAAATTCTTTAAGTCCTCCAAGCCATCTTAAGAAAAAAAAAAGAGTATCTACTTCTGCATTGGCTTTTATTTCCTGAGCCAGATTTTTAATCTCTGTAAGGGCCACTATAGTTTTACCATTGACTCCAGAATTCTGAGGAATATAAGTACAACATTTTTCCCCTATCATCCCACAGACTTCATCTTTTTCAGCTAGAATCATGTCAATGGCCAGTCTATCTTGAAAAGTCAGTCTTTTGTTTTGGGCCCAGTTTCTCAACTATACCCTGGAAAGCATCTTGACTAAAATTGATATTGATAAATCTTTGCTTGGTGTAGTATATATATTTTATCCAATCTACATTGTAATTGATCTGCACAGTTGGGATGAGAGAACGGAAACCCGCCAGGATCTGATTCTGAGCTTTGTATTCGTCTGGGACCCCCCTAGGAACACCTATGGGATCCATATAAACTTTGGGATCCTCAGCATAACCGGTGTGCAGCTGACCCAGACTTCTTCTTTTTCTGGATATCAGTGGAGCTATATTCTCGGATCCAGACTCTTTCTCACGTGTCTTTTAATGACTACCTAGTCTCCAGGCTGCAGGCTGTGACTCCCAGGATCCAGGTTCGGATCTGGAAGAGAACTGAAAACATTATCATATACTTTCTTGAGTCTTTTATACAAATCCCTTACATATGAGCTTAATACATGGTTACTTATTTCCAATGCTTGGGAAAAGAAACATCCTAAACTAAGCACTTTGCCAAATAGTACTTTATACGGAGAAAGTCCAGTTTTTCTATTTGGAGTGTACCTTACTGAGTATAGGGCTAATGGTAAACATTCAGGCCAAGATTTCCCTGTTTCAGCCATGGCCTTTTAGATTTTTAACTTCAATATCCTATTTAGTCCTTTTACTTTTACACCGCTTTGTGGTAATATGGGGTGTGGAAAACTTGTTGAATTCCCAGCGCTGTCAAGACTTCATTCATTATTTCACCTGTGAAATGTGTACCTCTGTCACTTTCGATCACCTTTGGTACTCCATACCTGCACACCACCTCCGCAAGCAGCTTCTTTGCGGTTGCCGCAGCCGTAGCCTTGGCAATCGGGAAAGCCTCCGGCCAACCTGAGAATAAATCAAAAACACACCAACACATACTCCCATGAACCTGATTTTTGGCAGCTGAATATAATCAATCTGCAGTCTCTGGAAAGGATAAAAGGGCCGAGGGGCAGTGTTGGGTGGTGTCTTAACTACCCTTCTCTTATTATGTGTAGCACATACCATGCATCCCTGGATCAAACCTTCTATACAGGTGGAAAAGCCTGGTGCCGTCCAATGCTTCTGCATCACACTCATTACAGCAGTTTTGGACTGGTGGGTTGGCCCATATATCATCTGGGCGACCGCAGGGTACAACGCTCTTGGAAGGCATCGGCGCATCCCTCTTCCCCATACCCCAGTTGCTGCATTCAGACATGCACCTTCTTTTTCCCACTTTTCTACTTCCTCCTGGCGCACCTGAGCCTGCATCTGGGCTAAGGCATCCTCCGACACAAAGGGATTTTTGGGAGCGCTTACCTGGTGCATCGTTACCCCTTGGAGTGGTCTACTGGCTGCTGTTTTTGCTGCTGCATCGGCCATTGTGTTTCCTTTACTCACCTGATCAGTGCGTCTGGTATGTGCTTTAACTTTTATGACAGCTACCTCTTTTGGTAATTGTAATGCATCAATTAACTGCTGGACTGCGTCAGCATTTTTAATGGGATGTCCTGCTGCCATCAGGAATCCTCTAGACTTCCAAATTGGACCCAAATCATGAGCTATACCGAATGCGTATCTAGAATCTGTGTAGATGTTAACAATTCTACCTTCAGCTATCTTACAGGCCTCGGTCAGAGCCTTAAGTTCAGCCTCCTGGGCCGACTGATATGGGAGTATTGGTTCTGCTTTGATCACTGCATTCAGGGAGACGATGGCATACCTGGTGTGGAAGGTACCTGAGTCATCTTGGTAGCGAGTTCTACAAAAAAATTTAAAGTCAAACATTACGTCTTTCAGTTTTAAACACTGTGGGTAGGCCTGCTGTTTCCTGTGCCATAAGCTGAACATAATCATAAGGAATCTCCTCTCTTGGATCTTCTTTGTACAATACCGTACAATACCTGACCTCCCCCTAGATCCGAGAGAGGTAACAATATGGCAGGATTAAGTGTGGTACATCTCTGCAAAGAAACATTTGGAGGCATTAAAAGTGCACATTGCAATCAAAGATGACGTGCAGCTGAAAAATGTGCCGACTGCACCTGGTTCAGTATAGTGTATACATCATGAGGTGTAAGTGCTGTCAGTGGATAATCAAGAACGATATCTGATGATTTGTGGAGCAATAGTCCTACAGCATGTACCGCCCGTACACAGGACGGGGCACTCTAGCCACTGCATCTAGTCTTCCACTGAAATAGGCTACAGGCCTTTGATTGTCACCATATAACTGAGTCAATACCCCTGCTGCGTGTCCCTGCTGTTCATGGAGATACAGGGTGAATAGTAGTTCATGGTTGGGGATTCCTAGCGCTGGAGCTGCCACAATCCTGTTTTTGAGAGAAAAATAAAAACCGTCTATACCTTCAGGAGTTAGTTTAAAAAGCACAATGGTGATACAGTCATAGAGAGGTTGCATGAGGATTGATACAGCATGAATCCACTGCCTGCAGCAGAAAATCAGTCTAAGAAATATCCTAAGAGCGGCAACATTAACAGGAATAGGAAAATTCTGTACAGCTTTTTTTTCGAGCGCTGGTCAGATGTCGTTCCCCCCGGTATAATGCAATGTCCCAAAAAGATAACTGAAGATTTACAAAATTGCAGTTTATCCTTCAACGCTTTACAACCTGCTTGGTACAAAAACAACATGAGTAATATTGTTGCAATACGACACTGTTTCCTGGAGGAACACAAATCAGTAAATCATCAACATATTATAAAAATAACATTGGCAAAATCAATAACTGTAAACTAAGCAGCATCCTGAGATATCTGGAACAAAAGTGTATATATATATATATTAGACACCACTGGAGTTTCCAGATCAGTAGCTGCATTAACTGCCCATAATTTTTGTACCAACCCGTACACAGGGTTAAGTTGAAGGGGGGCTGGAGTTTGCTATGTGGGCACTGATAAGAACTGTCCTTGGACCTGCAGCTGCCTGCTTGCAAAATGATTGTTCGGAGTGGACAGGGAAAACATACAGGATTCCATTCTGGACAGCTTCAGTAAGTAATTGTTGGGACCTAGGCATATTAGTAGAAGTATATCGTGATTTCATTGCATATATTGCATATTGACACGGCAGCTGTCCTGCTCTGGTTGCTGGGACCTGTCCTATTTCTACCTGACCACACGTTTGTATATACGAATTAGATTCGTCCTGTATCATGGGTCCTCCTTTCTGTGAAATTGTTGCGGCCAGTCCTCCAGCATAGTGGAGTTGATTATTTGCAGCATCTACTATGACCCCAACATGTTGTTTCGTAAAATCCCTGTCCTTATCCTAAAGAGTACATCATGACAGTGGGGTCCAGGAATAACATTGGAATATATTTCCTGAAAATCTTCTCTTTCCTCTGTACTAGCAACGTCTAGCGACATGATTTTACAAAGAGTGCTCTGCTTCAGTCCTGGTGTCATAGTGACAGTTCCAACCGGATAATACTCAATATATGCTTGTAATTGTAACAACACATCACTTCCTAAAAGATTACATTGACCCCGTGGTGATATCATTAACTGTGTGTGTACAGTGGTTCCTTGAATTTGCAGGGAAATCTTTTTAGTGACGGGGAGCTGGAGAGTTGTCTGTACTGCCCCCGTGTCCACTTGGAACTCAACCTCATGTCCCCCTGGTTGGTTCACCTGTACTGTGCAATTAGGAGTGGGGGGTAAGGAGACAAGGGGGTTCATGTGCAAGCTACCTCTTTTGGCTTGCACTAAATCATGTTGTGCCCCTGTGCTATTCTGGCCAGATCCTCTGCTTTAACTGATCTCTAATCCGGTCTACTTACTTTCAGCTTTCTGTCACTTCCTTTCTCTGCCTGTCTATCTTTTTTTTTTTTCTCACATACTCTGACCTTCTATTCTTACGTACTGTGTCTATTCCAAAACCTATTCAACAAAATCTGAAAACTGTTGCACTCTTGCTCTGCGTCTCTATGCTGAATGCCTGATGGGAGGGGTAAGTCGGGTCGCTGCGCAGTTTGTTAGTGTGCTCTCCCTCAGCCTTCAGCTTCCTTATCTGTAGAATAACCTTGGTGTACAGCAAAATACCATCTCCCTGCTACCAGCACTTCCTCCCTCCCTTATACCTTTGCTTGCTGTCACTGACTCCTGCATTCTTAGATCCGTTCCTACAAATATAATACTTGTATATCTCATTTATCAATCTATTGTATCTAGCTTCATCTGCCAATCATGACAGTTTTTATTCCCTGGGCGGGTGACACTGAGATAAAATATCCCTTTTCCCCTGAGTCTGGTGCGTTGATCCCTTGAAATCATTCCTATCACAGTTGAATATTTGATAGAAATCGAACTTAAAGATAACCACAGGGGTTGTAGTATTAACCCAGAAGGTGGGCATACTGGCACTACTGGAGATCAGGATATAGCTCAAAAGGATATGTATATCAGAAACTTCATAACTGCTGATTAATCTTGTCCTTCTTGTAATGGGAGGCGTGAATCCAGGTGCTCTTGCCCTCGAGCTTCGGCAGTAGGGGTGGTCAGGACCACAGAGTAGGGACCCTCAAATCTGGGCTGGAGACAGTCTCTTCCCATAAATTTTTATATATATATATGGTCATCAGGCGAGAAATCATGCACCGTGTCACCTGTAAATTCTGGGAGAGAAGCAGACACTGCAGAGTGGGTGTTAGTTAACTCTTTAGACAAAGCAATCACAAATTTGCTATTTTATCATTGGTTTCAAATAATTCCTGGTGCCTAATGTGTTCTGTTTTTAACATACCAGCATGATGGAGTATTGAATGTATGGTGGCCGAAGGGTGGCCCGTGACTCATTTGAGTTTAAAGGATCATGGACTGGACCTACTGCATGGATGATGATATCAGCGGGAAGGTCCCCTGCATGGGTTGTCAGAGTCTGTCCAGGTGGCAAAGGGTCATGAGTGTATATATGAGCCATGCATTCTGCAGTGACGATGGGACCACCAGCTTGGGCTATTAATAGAGCCAGACCCCCTTTCTTGGAGCAGTTTGAGTTGGCAGGACTAACTATAGCACCAACCCGATGTGTCAGGATATCACCGTACCCTATGGACAATGTCACTGGATTTCCGTTGCGGTCTGTGTAATGCTGTGAATGGCAGGGATACCAGTTTTCAAGTACACCGGGAGCTGGGGGCCTGACCGGGGTTTCCGTGAACCTTACAGAGCGACTGTCCTCTCTGAGGATTTGTGAAGGAGAGGAAGGTGCCCCATCTCTGGAGTAGGGGTGGAATAAGCCCTAGGACCAGGGGTTAACAATGATGGTGGGGGAATGGAGGAGGGAAGAAAAGATACTGGTGCTGCTGGGGATAGTGGTAGCTGTTGAGGGGCCCACCCCTCTTCTATCTCCTGATCCTCCTCCCCTTCGTTGGATCCCGTAATATCACGGCGACGGCTTCTGATCATTGTCTGGAAAGCTGAAGATTTATGCATTGCAGCAATGGCCGGGTTGGGGTGAGTGAAAGGGAACAATGGTGTTGCATCTGGTGCCATGCTGGGAGCTGTGGCCTGCACAGGTGCAGGTGGGGGCTGGTAGTAGGCCCCAGTTGGTGTCAGCAAGGGATATAGGCCTGACTGGGTGTGCTTGGGTGTCTCAAGATGGCCGCCGGAGGAGATGGGGTGTTGGCCATTTCCGGGTGTATTAAGATGGCCACTGGGTTTACCAAAATGGCCGCTGGGTGTGGGAGGGGCGATGGGCTGGGCATTACACCAGGAGCGACCGCCCCACAGACACGGCAGGTCTCCGCCCAGGGCGGATTCTGTTCACCACACACATGACAGGTCCAACCTCCCTTTGTTCTGAGATCGGCACCATTATAGGGCGGTGGCCGAGGGCTTGGAGCGGCCATTTTAGTTACATCAACAAGATCATATGCAGAGCATTTTACATATCCGAACAAAGGCTCAGCACTTTCCGAACCTCCTTATTCCATCTACCTCTTTCCAACCCTCAACTTTCAAATCATTTACTACTCTTAAATGTGCTTGGGCTTGATACAGAAGTCCCTTATCACCCAACTTTCCTTTCTTCTATGCTACATAATCCTTCTACACTGAAGGCTGAAATCTGCTCATACTCGGTAAGCTCATTCTCTTGACAGCCTTCTTGCCTCCACGTGATTTCATCAATTCAACCACTCCCAAAGCACCACCCTCTAACTTGTGGGTTTTGTTTGATTTAAACATGCGCATCATGATTTAACAGAGTGAAATGATCTGTCGCGACTCAGACCACCGGCGTCACTCGCAGGTCACCACCCGTCACTGCAGAGTCCTCCTCAATACTGTGACAAGACAAAAGAGTCCTCCTCAATTCTGTCTTTTTCCCTAACTATGGATGGTGACTTTAAAGCGCAGTACACCGTGACACTCTACACAGCACAGAGTCCCCCTCCATGTGCTGACACCTGGGCTTCTCCTAATGAGACTTCCCGGGTTGGACAAAGAGTCCTCCTCTATTTGTCACTTTCTCAGACGAAGAGTCCTCCTCTATTCGTCTCCTAAGGAAATTTGGATATGCGCACCCCTACCACAATTCTCTATACAATACTAGAAATTTAGACACTACCAAATAATCACGGGAGGCAACTATCTGTATAAAGGTACAATGACCGGAGGAGGAGGAACGTGGTAATTCTCACGAGAACGTGCAGGAAGCAACGTCACTCGGTCAGACTTGCTGGTTCGTGGCGTGGGATCGCCTCTGGTCTCACCACTTAACCAGTCACCCATCCAGACCCAAATGGACAATACGACAGGACCAAACAGTGACTGACACACAGGCAAGTGGGACGCATATAAAATATATGATCTCAACTTACCGTGTTCGATGGAGGGTGATCAGTCCTCGAATTCAGTCACCGCGGGCACCACAGTAAAGTCCTCAGGATGGGTCCAGACAGGCGGCGATCCACGGCCCCACGTTATTAGGCGCCAATTGTCGGAATCAAAATGATAAACCACTCATCCTCCAGTCACCCCAGATTAGACTAAGAGCACGGGTCGACCGAGAATGAATCAAGCGATACGCTGGTTCAGACTTCAGAACGTGCCCTAAAGAAAATGGTGCTATTAGGCGGCCATCTCCAGTAAGCACTGAGCACTTTATTCACATACACGAGATTACATACACAGAATATTGGGGTGGAGTAAAGGCGGGATTGAGGAAAAAGAGATAAGCTGAGTCATCCTAATTGGTCCTTAGATCTTCTTCTAAGTCCTCCTTGATGTGTTGTCATCCTCAGTTTCGTTTCTTGAAGAAAGATTCTATTGTTCTCATGTATCATGTATGTCCTCAATTCTCCAAAGGTGGGGGTATTTCAGTAGAGTGTAATACAGTGATAGGACACAAGATGGAGACAAACACCAGCAGATACTAACATTATCTTATTATTCTTTTAAGGAAAACTTCGTGTTTATAAAATACATATACACACTATAAATATAAAAGTATAGTAGAAAATTATATTTTACCTTGACACTACATGCTCTTTCTAGACAACATGTAGATCAGCAAGGACCAGAACAGGGGAATATGCAGAATGGAAGACTGAGAAGCAGAGCAGAAAGCAACAGCTGAAGTAGAGCCATATGTGCAGTTACACCTGGGAAAAGTAGATATATAGGCAATCTGGTCACTTGCTTGCAGAAATGCTGTTGCGGACAGGATCAGCTCACATGTGCGTGCAATCTGGTATCTTCCAGCAGGGTTTCATTTAATCACAGGACTAATATATGTATATATGAGTTGCCCGCCAGGACCGTGGGGTACTCGGCACCGAGCCCGTCCACTTCTATGGGGGATGTCACGGTAGCTGCAGCTCGGTCCGTGGCCCTGGGACTCACCTCAAAAAAGGGGATGTATTTACAGGGGATTAGTGTTTGTGTAGTTTGTCGTGACGCCACCTGTGGTGCCTGGTCAGGGTGACCAGCGCTGCTGTATAGGTCCGCTGAAGGGTTTGGTATTGGACAGCAAGGTGTTAAGCCTTCCACAGGTAAGGCTGGGTCCTTCAGGGTAGATAGAGTGTAAAGTGCAGGACGGAGGAGAATCCGACAGTGGAAGTAATAAGATGGACACACACACATAAGTATCTTTCTGTACCTTTACTGTTGTTATTGCAGGCACGTTCCGGGGCACTGCAAGGTGAAGGGTGCACATCCAGTTTCCTCCACTGAGTAGGTGTAGGGCCTCCTTACTTCTAAAATGAGTCTCTGACCTGTGTGAAACTAGGTCTGAGTCTGTCTCCAACTTTACGCCCGGCTGACCTTGTGGTAGGGCCTTCTCTTGAAAGAACACAGTCTCTGATGGCGGTACCTGCCAGACTCCTGTCTTCCTGACCCAGTTACGTATCAGCACTTAAGGGCTCCTGGAACTTGAAGTACTCCAGGAACTCCGGTATCTCCTACTGGTCGTGAAGATTCCAGTAAGCTCGGACCCGGTGTCCGGTTGTAATGATGGGGATGAGCTGTTTAGGCTCCTCTGTCCCTCACTTGCTTTCCACTCGCCTTTCGTCCTACTCGGGCCCTCACACAATCACACACTGGCAGTAGGTGGGCTGCTTCTCCTTCTTCTTCTTCACCGCTCTCTAAGCGTCGGCACGCTTTCTCACTGAGCTGCACTCACTTGACTCAGCTCTTACTAGGATGGAGTGGTTTCCGTTCCACTTTTACTAGCCTCCACCCGTTTGAACTAAGCTACAAGCTGCAGACTTCAGACTCCTTCATTAACAGCTGAACTCTCCTTTGAGCTCTGCTCCGTGTGCCAGACTGCACACTTTCTGCGCTCTCTGCACTCACAACACTCTCTAAGCATAGACCGTCTGCTCTTCACTTCACCCTCTGAGGTGACTAAAGCTTCACTTCTCTGGGTTCAGTGTCTTCACCCTCCTTATATATAGCTAAACAGCTCCCTCTGGTGGCTCTAGGGATGGGTGAAGGTGTGTGAATGTAAATATTGGACCTCTAGTGGTGGTTACCTTCAGTGCACCCCTCTAGAGATTAGGAATCCAAGCACAGCTGGGCTCCACATATGCAGTTTGGTATCTTCTAGCAGGAATGCAGTTAATCACAAGAAAAACAGAGATGTGTATGCATTCTGGTGTCTTCCAGAAGGGATGCAGTTAATCACAGGAATAACGAAAATCTATATGCAGTCTTGTATGTTCGAGTAGGGTTACTTTAAACACAGGACCAGTAGTAGGTGTGAACATCATCAGAAGTAGCTGAGATGAGTTGGTTATCAGGTTACCTTGTTGCAACAGAATTGTAGGTATGAAGAGAGACAGATATGTAACTTTTATAGCTGGTAAGCAGACAGGATTTACAGAGAAGTCACTAGCCACTCTGTTGAAGCAGAGACTAGTTCAAGGTAACGGTAACTCCTGCAATAGCACACATTCACAAGGTGCTATAATTCCTAAATACCCAAGCAGCAAACAGTTGTCTGACTCGGCCATAAAAGTCCTTGGTTGGAGATGTCAGCAGGGTCGGATTAAGAACATGATGGGCCTGGAGCTGAAGGGGCGGGGCAAGGGGTGGGGCCAAGCACGGCAATTCACAAAGGCCAAAATGTAACGTAAAAGATATAAACAAAGTAAATATATGATACATGCCTAATATAAATACAGTGGATATAGAAAGTCTGTTATGGTTATCACGCTGATAGTAACTTATGAGGCAAATAAACAGGGTTATTCACTGAATACAAAACTGTGTTTTATCGTAAATAAATCAAACTGGTAGAAGAAAATTAAACTACACATTCACTTTTCGTGCTTTTTTGCTTGCAAATTCCTCAATTGTAGAATTAAGATTAAGCTCATTCAGCAATCTATTTTCAATACATAACAGAGAGAGGGCATTTAAACGCTCCTGGCCCATTCTAGTATATGGTGCAGCATTGAATGTCCCATAGTAATATAGGGCAACATTGAGAGGCCCATTCTAGTATATAGCGCAGCATTGAATGGCCCATAGTATATATAGCGCAGCATAGAATGGCCCATAGTATATATAATGCAGCATTGAGAGGCCCATATAGCGCAGGATTGCATGGCCCATAGTATATATAATGCAGCATTGAGAGGCCCATATAGCGCAGCATTGCATGGCCCATAGTATATATAGCGCAGCATTGAATGGCCCATAAGTATATATAATGCAGCGTTGAGAGGCCCATATAGCGCAGCATTGCATGGCCCATAGTATATATAGCGCAGCATTGAATGGCCCATAGTTGCGCAGCATTGAATGGCCCATAGTATATATAATGCAGCATTGAGAGGCCCATATAGCGCAGCATTGCATGGCCCATAGTATATATAGCGCAGCATTGAATGGCCCATAGTTGCGCAGCATTGAATGGCCCATAGTATATATAATGCAGCATTGAGAGACCCATATAGCGCAGCATTGCATGGCCCATAGTATATATAGCGCAGTATTGAATGGCCCATAGTATATATAATGCAGCATTGAGAGGCCCATATAGCGCAGCATTGCATGGCCCATAGTATATATAGCGCAGCATTGAATGGCCCATAAGTATATATAATGCAGCGTTGAGAGGCCCATATAGCGCAGCATTGCATGGCCCATAGTATATATAGCGCAGCATTGAATGGCCCATAGTTGCGCAGCATTGAATGGCCCATAGTATATATAATGCAGCATTGAGAAGCCCATATAGCGCAGCATTGAATGGCCCATAGTATATATAATGCAGCATTGAATGGCCCATAGTATATATAATGCAGCATTGAGAGGCCCATATAGCGCAGCATTACATGGCCCATAGTATACATAGCGCAGCATTGAATGGCCCATAAGTATATATAATGCAGCACTGAGAGGCCCATATAGCGCAGCATTGCATGGCCCATAGTATATATAGCGCAGCATTGAATGGCCCATAGTTGCGCAGCATTGAATGGCCCATAGTATATATAATGCAGCATTGAGAGGCCCATATAGCGCAGCATTGCATGGCCCATAGTATATATAGCGCAGCATTGAATGGCCCATAGTTTATATAGGACGGCATTGAGAGGCCCATATAGCGCAGCATTGCATGGCCCATAGTATATATAGGGCAGCATTGAGAGGCCCATTCTAGTATATAGCGCAGCATTGAATGGCCCATAGTATATATAGCGCAGCATTGAGAGGCCCTCTCAATGCTGCCCTATATATACTATGGGCCATTCAATGCTACTGATGGAATTTGTCAGAAACCACACACTTTACAACACAAGCCTGTGCAGAGACTTCAGGATTTCTCCATCTGCTTTCACTGTAATATGGCTGGGATTCTTGTAACAGCACACACACCTCTGCCTGCCTGTCTCTAAGGCCGGCGTCACACTGGCGACAGAATCGGACGACTGCAATGCGATGAAAAATCGTATTGCAGTCTGCCCTATGTTAATCTATGGAGCAGCTCCCAGTATCCGTTATTTTGTGGTCCGTTTTAAACGTCCGTGAGCAATCGCAGCATGCTGCGATTGTCACGATTGTGGGTCGACAATCGCCAATGCAAGTCTATGGGAGCGATGAAAAATCTGATTACAAACGGACCACACTGTGTGACTTGCGATGAAATCGCATCGGTGTCCTTTAGAAAAGCCGGCAATTCATCCCCGGCTATACTGTAAAAGCACACTGACAGCATTAATAAAGACTAGAAAGAATATGTATACACACATAGAATACATATATATATATATATATATATATATATATATATATATATATATGTAATTGTGACATGTATATATATATATATATTTATATTTCCTAGACTTCTACATACTGTAATAGCCGCAAATTCAATTGCCGGCTTCTGTGAAATCACAGAAGCCGACATGAAATGATACATTGTTTCCACACAGTTAACCATGTCATTTCCTGTTTTTGATATTTGTTTAGAACTTACAATTACATGAGTGTATTTGTGCTAAATTTCAGACATGTAGGGGTTAATTAAAGGTGTAAATTTGTTGACAAAAAAATGCGTGGGCTCCCGCTGTATTTTCTCCACCAGACAGACAAAGCAAGCGAGTGGGGGCAGATAATAATAGCCTAGGGAGGGTACTTTTTTTGTGCCCCCCCTGGCTACTAACATCTGCCCCCAGACACCCCAGAAAGGGCAAATCTATAATTAGATTCGCCCTTTCTGGCACTTTGCCCGTCTATTCCCATTGCCCTGTAGCGGTGGCGAATGGGTTAATAATCTCACCTTAATGTCACCTTAGTATTGAAAGGTGACCTTAAGGCAGGTTAATAATTGAGAGCTGTCAATTAGACAACTATCAATTATTAATCCTATTGAAGTAAATAAAAAAACACACACACACTTTAAGAATAAATAATTTTAATGAAATAAAAACACATATTTTTGACCATCTTTTATTTAAGTCTTAATCCGTTCGAAGCCCTTTTTCTTCTAAAATAAATATAAAATAATAAAACAACATTATTCTTACCTATCTGGCAATCTGTCACGTCCCACGATGTAATCCTTCACAAAGGGTTAACTACTAGCAATCAGATAAGCTGCACAAGTAATCCTGCATGCTCATCTGATAGCTCCTGAATGAATGAGCTTATCTCCTGCTGACAGGAGAGGATGTGATTCATGAATGAAGCTTAATTGATTGTATCCACTTTCACCTTAGGTCAGGTCACTCAAGTGAAAGTGGCAATAAATCAATTAAGCTCCATTCATGAATCTATTCCTCTCCTTTCGCTGGGAGAGTAACTGATTCATTCAGGGGAATACAGGTCTGAGACAGCATTATTAGCTCTCTGCGACCTGTAACCTGTTAACCCTTTCTGATGGATTACACCGTGGGACCTGACTGTACTTCGGATTGGTAAGAATCATTTTGTTTTTTTATTTTATTTTTATTACAGGAAATGGTTTTAGCAGGAAAATAAAATATTGTCAAAAACTGTGTGATTATTTCATTAAACTTCTTTTTTATTAAACTGTGTGTGTTTGATTTTTCTATCATACAATAGGATTAATAATTGATAGTTGTCTAATTGACAGCTCTCAATTATTAACCTGCCTTAAGGTCACCTTTCAATACTAAGGTGACATTAA
>JARQOD010000003.1:369848913-369887207 GCA_033576555.1 Oophaga sylvatica
CATACCTGAACCTCCGCTCCGAACCCCGGGCTGGAGCCGCTGTCTGGGACGGAGCCGTGCTCGCGCGTAAGCAAGCGCTGCTCTGTCCCTGACAGCGGCTCCAGCCCGGGGTTCGGAGCGGAGCTTCAGGCATGAGCGGGCAGGTACGGCCTGTATTGCGGCAAGAATATCCAGATGGCTATTCAGCCAGAATTCTGCTAGTGTGCACAGGCCCTAACTCAGTGTGTGGAAGAACAAATAAATACACATAACTACTTACCTTCTGGATTTATTCCTTCTGAGTCTTCAGATTCACTTGATATGTTCTGAGGAATGAAATCTTCATCACTGTCAGAATCAAATACATGTTCCTGCAATTCGGATTCCGATTCATCCTCCGGTATGGATTGCAAAGTAGCCAGAATATCCTGAGGCTTTATCAAACGTCTTCTCTCCATATTCCTCACAAATTCCATAATTCTATATAGTTCCCTGCTGAAAAATAGAAATGAAATGAAAACTAAAAGAAATAATAACTGTTCTGCCACCTTCAAAAGTAGGTGGGCTGAATCAGTTGACAGACAGCTAAACTATTTCATAACAATTCATACCTGTATGAGTCTTCAGAGCTCGTATGTCTGCGTCTGTTCTCTTTGTCTCTTCAGCTGAACTGAAAGTAAAGTTACTATCCAGAATACTGTCTCCTGCTAGGACCTTAGAAAAACACCACCCTTCATTAGCATAAGATAAGAGCCTAGAGTAAACAAGCTATTTTGTTCAGCATTACACAGTAATACAAGCAGGTAAAACACAAGGAAAATGTGAAAAGTTGACATGTAAATTGAACTACATCTATATGAACATCAGGGTAAATAAGACAGAGTGAAAAAATTATGCACAAAACTTTATAGCAACATTTAGTGACAAAAGGACCTCAAAATATAGTAGGGAGTCAAAATGACTCCCTTCAGTAGTTCTTGGTAAATTTTGAAAAAAACGCGCAAATTTTTCACCAAAATTATTTATTCTCACAAAATCTTTTTTCACATCATATTTGAGGAAAAGTCACCGAGTTTCAAGCCGGAATTCTGAAAAATGTAGTCACAGAAGAGAAATAAAAAACGAAAGGAGTCAAAATGACTCCATCAGTAGTTCTAGTGTTAAATTACATCAGGTTTACCAAAGCCGTCAAAGTTTCAGGAGTTAGGTAAAAGTTTATATTTATTAGAGAAGCTTTAAAAATGACTTTTTTTTTACATTTGCATTGACTGTGGAGGGAACTGAGACTCGTATTTTTCGGACTATAAGACGCACCGGACTATTAGACGCACCCAGGTTTTAGAGGTGGAAAATAGGGAAAAATATATTTGAAGCAAAAAATGTGGTAAAATATTTAATAACATACTATTATATGTGGTGTTATTATATAGTATGTTATTATGTTGGAAGCTACGGGTAGGAGATGGTGCTGCGGGACCAGTGTGGTGTCTGTAAACTACTATGTGAAGACGCTGGAGGGTGAGTATAAGGCCGGGGTCACACATGCGAGAAACTCGCACGATTTCGTGTGAGTCTCTCGCATGAACACCCGGAACTGCCGCCGGCACTCAGACTGGATCGTGCAGCTGCATAGAAATACATGCTACATAGAAATAGAGACAGATAATAGAGACAGAGATGATAGAGACAGAGATGATAGAGACATGATAGAGACAGATGATAGAGACATAGATGATAGAGACAGAGATGATAGAGACAGAGATGATAGAGACAGAGATGATAGAGATGATAGAGACAGATGATAGAGACAGATGATAGAGATGATAGAGACAGATGATAGAGACAGAGATGATAGAGACAGGTGATAGAGACAGGTGATAGAGACAGATATGATAGAGACAGAGATGATAGAGACAGATGATAGAGACAGAGATGATAGAGACAGGTGATAGAGACAGAGATGATAGAGACAGAGATGATAGAGACAGAGATGATAGAGACAGATGATAGAGACAGAGATGATAGAGACAGAGATGATAGAGACAGATGATAGAGACAGATGATAGAGACAGATGAGAGACAGAGATGATAGAGACAGAGATGATAGAGACAGAGATGATAGAGACAGAGATGATAGAGACAGATTATAGAGACAGATTATAGAGACAGAGATGATAGAGACAGATGATAGAGACAGAGATGATAGAGACAGAGATGATAGAGACAGAGATGATAGAGACAGATGATAGAGACAGATGATAGAGACAGAGTTGATAGAAATGTGACATGTATGCGTTTCATGTGCGCATGATGCGCTGCACAAAAAAACGCAAGTGTGAAAGTAGCCTAACCTTTTAATTAATTCTCTGTTGTACAGTGTGTCTGAAGGACCTGTGATGACATCATGAAGAGGCAGGGCTTTGGTCATGTGATGCTCCAGCCAGCCCTCTTCATGACCTCATCACAGGTCCTTCACAGGAGCATTCAGCCTCCCATCAGCACAGCCCCAGGCTGTCAGGTATGCCAGCTGCTCCTGCTGCCTCCTTCTCCTTCAGACACCGATCTGCCCAGCTGCTGCAGGAATCAGTCGCTGGGGAAACTGTGTGGCTCTGTGATCTGCTGCTCCCCTCTCACTGCTCAGCTGATAGGTGGGCGGGGAAGCAGCTGATTAATATTCACTGCACTTAAGTAGGGACCAGGGGTTTCCCCAGCGCTTGTTTCCTGCAGCAGAGGGGATATTTTCTTGCCTCCTGCTGATCCCACTCCACCGCTGCCCACTGCCCCCCTCCCCACATGTTATATTCCGACCATAAGACGCACCCACACTTTCCTCCCAAATTTGGAGGAAAAAAAGTGCGTCTTATGGTCCAAAAAATACGGTAATTTCAAAGTGCTTAAATGACTTTCTAATGCCGCCCAAGGCACGCACAGAATTTAGAATAAGAATTTTTCAGTGAACAGACATTTTATGCTTCAATTTCTAAAAGTATTATCATTTACTTGTTGGATCCCAGCAGTTCAGTCATTTTAATTTATTTTTATGATAGTGATTGTTAGCTTCTAACCTCTGAAGTCTGGATTTTAACTCAAATCAGAATCTAAATTTCTTCTTGAGAAGTATATCATTGGCAACCATAGTTCCTGACAATTATGTTGATATTGATATTATAAAATTCTTTATATGTGTTTATAGTATGTGCCCCATTTTACACACTTATGGCATTCACACAGCAAATTATAATTAATCCACTTTTCACGAATTAGGCCCACATCTCGAATAGGGCTCTGGTGCACGTCAATATCAGTGGAGAAGTGGTCAGAATTTCCACTGATTTGCATGGAAATTCTGAATAATTATCTATTGAAAGCAGCATGTGCTGATGTCCAGCTTTTGTAATCGTTTCATTTCCCATTGATGGGATTCGCAACAACTCTACATTTATAAAATATCTTGTAACTTTAAGTTTGTTTAACTATTCAATGTGAAGGAATAGCTTCCTGGAAAGTCAATGTCCAATCCTTGCCAAGCACCAATCTACAACTAACCCATTTCAGATTCCTTTGATAAATGGGTGGAGGTGCATTATTACTGCACAGCAAAGTTTGGCAGGTTATATGAGATGCCATTGATGCTGCTTTCTGGTGGGATTGTCTCTTAAAGGATTCTAGCTGAGCATGAAGTCTTGCTTTATGAGAAAACCATACAAATTAACTTTCTCTTGGTAGGAAAGAAATTGTTCTCACTAATCCCAGTTAGTGTTGGTATATAACTAGTAAGTCAATGTCTGATCCCTTTCATAGTCTGGAAATATGGCTATGAGCCAAGCCAAACATCCATCTACAGACAGCTCGGACATTAACGTGCAGGGTAGCTACCTGTGCTAAGTGACACTAGCTAGATAGTTTGTTCTTCTTTAACGGAGGGGCAAAACGTGCATGTCTTTACCATGCGGCAAGACATCATAGTCTTTTCTATTCACTAAACTGTTATCTGAAGCGGTGACTAACCCATTAGGCACTATGTATTTTCTGTCCTAGATGACTATGAATGCTCAAATTACCCTCTTCATTATCCAAAGCCACATTACCCTTTTTTAGACCACCATGGATGCTCAAATTAAGTTCTTCAAAACCACCTCAGATGCTCACATTACCCTCTTCACTACCCAATGACACAATACTCTATTGTAGACCACCATGGATGCTCCACCATAAGCTCTTCTAAACCACCATGGATTCTTACATTACCCTCTTTGAAAACACCATGAATCCTCACAATAGCCTTTTCTAAAACACCATGTGTTAGGCGTCGATATCCAACTGCTGCACAGGGGGAATCTCGAGCCATGTTCTCTGCGGTCTCCCATTCTTCTTCAGCCGCAGAGGATCCTGCTCAGTGGAGACATCGGTCCCAGCGTCTTGCTCAGGTTAATGCTATGCATTTGGTTGCTGCTGCCACCCCAGGTTCAGCTATAGCAACCAACATTAGTCAGCAGCGAGCAGACGTTCCTGGGACTAAGTTCTGCTTTTCTCCATCTGAGCATTCCGATGAGACGACCGCTCATTGGTGGTCGGAGGTCATATGCTCAGGTCCTCAAGCAGTTCAGATTGGGCTATCAGCAACGTCCTAGAAGGCTGCAGTTATAAAAGGATTGCACGGCAACACAGCTGTGCGCTAGTATAAACCATTTGGTGTGTGAGCGAGTGGATACGCTACTACTCTGTGTATGCACGGGTGTTTGTGCCGAGAACCTGCCACACTGTCGGCGTGTATGACCGTAAAGTGTTCCTTATCCATGCAAAAATATTTAGAGTTGAGAGTCCTCAGTGGTTGATACCTTTTAATGGCTAACTGAAAAGATGCAGGTTTTTACTCGGCTTGACCTAGCGCCTGTCTCGGCCACGTGTGCTGCTTAGCATGGGCTGTTTACAGGGCACAGTCAATCCACGTGCTCTGGCACACATCTTTTGGTACCGCTCTGCGGTCAGTTGAGCTTTTTGCTCTTGTTTTTTAGTTTGCTGTGTTTGCTACCACTGAGCACCAAATAGTGGCATCGCTAGTGAAACGCCATGCGCATTGTGGGTCTGGTCAGACTCAAGTCCCTGAGTTCTAGGGGTTAAGCCTAGAGACTTCACTCGCACCATATCAGCTGTGTCCTGTGATGTGTAACAGGAAACAGCACTCTATGACTTTGTTGCTGTGGCTCTGTGAAGTAACATATTTCGCCGCTGTCATACCGGGTGACATCTAACCCGTGTGTTGTCTGCGTTCAACCGCCGCCTTGTTCCGCCATTGCTTAGCAGCAAGTTCCATCTCTGCACTGTGCACCCCTGGTTGTGAACGCACCTTATTATTATATATATATTTTATTTGGTGTGTTCCGCCAACCCTAACACCATGGATCCTCACATTACCCTCCTCTAAACACCATGGATTTTCACATTACCCTTTTCTAAACCAACATGGATCCTCACATTATTCTCTTCCAAACCTCCTGAGATGCTCACATTATCTTTTTCTAAACCACTATGGATGCTCACATTTCCATGTTATAAACCATTAATGATGCTCAAAATCGCACTGTTGACTACCTTAAGTTTATGCCCATATTATACACTTCACAATCCTAGGCAACCAGAGATTTTGACATTGATCAGTCTTAAATCATTGATTACTAGAGATATTGTCAAACCTTTCAAGAGGTTACTCCAAAAGTGGCATTAAATATGTATGTAAACAGGAAATATTTTAGACCACCAGAGTAATTACCATTACCTCTTACTATCCGAAACACAAAATACAAGATGAGAGATTTTGCTAAATGAAATTCTCACTGCACAATCGGTAACTATCCCAAAAAGAAGAAAGAACTGGAAGCACTTAAAGACATCAGGATGGATTAACACAGAAGTTAATCACTTGCTAAAAAGGTAAATAAATGCATATTAAATGGAAAGATGGTGGCATATCTAAAGAAGAATATAATGCTGTTGGCAGGGAATGCAGGGCAAGCGTTAGAAAAGCTAAAGCCAGTAATGAATTGAGACTTGTGAGGGAAAGCAAAAGCAGTAGAAAAGGATTTTGGGGGTATGTCAAAAGCAAAAGAAAAGTCAAAGATGTTGTGGGATTTTTACAAGATGAAAAGGGTGAAGTGGTCAAAAATGATGTTGAGAAGGCTGAACTTTTAAATGCCTATTTTGCATCTGTGTTGTTGTTCTTGCAATTGTAACATCAACTGATTCACTTTACGGTGTTATTGAAGGAATAAAAGAATCCACACTATATACAGAGAGATGGTGAGGGTACACTTAGCTAATTTAAATGAAATTAAATCTCCTGATCCAGATGAATTACATCCTAGAGTACTGAAAGTGTTGGCAGAGAAAATTGCACAACCACTAACCAGAATCTTTGAAAAATCCTGGAGAACAGGATAAGTCCCAGAAGATTGAAGAAGGGAATAGGTTGTCTATATCTTCAAAAAATGAATGGAGATGGAGCCAGGAAATTACAAGCCAGTGAGCCTTACTTCTATACCAGGAAATATCTTTGAACAAATTATTAAACATGTATGTAAGTACTTGGTTAAAAAAACAGTAATTAACCAGAGCCAGCATGGGTTTGTAGCAAACAAGTCATGCAGACTAATCCAATTTCCTTCTAGGATGGAATCAGTAACTGGGTTGATCAGGGAAATGTGCTAGATATAGTATATATTGACTTCAGCAAAGCATTTTATAAAGTATCTCATACTATCCTTATTGAAAAAATGACCAAGTATGGGCTTGACAAGGCTATGGTTAGGCGAATTCATGACTGGCTTAGTGATCGTATCCAAAGAGTGGTAATAAATAGTTGTACATTCAAATGGAAGAGTGTTTCAAGTGGGGTACCACTAGGCTCTGTCTTGGTCCCAGTGTTATTCAACATTTTTATAAATGATCTAGATAAGGGAACTGAAGGTCAACTAAACAAATTTGAAAGCTAGGAGGGAAATCGAACACTAAAGAAGACAGAGAAAGGATTCAGAAGGATCTAGTTAAGCTTGAACAATGGGCAGCAACTAATAGAATGGTACTGAACAGGGAGAAATGTAAGATTCTACATCTGGGCAAGAAAAACAAAAATTACATCTACAGAATGGGAGGAATAGAACTAAGCAACAGCATGTGTGAAAAAGACTTGGGTATACTAATAGATCACAGACTGCACATGAGTCAACAGTGTGATGGAGCAGCAAAAAAGGCAAATACAGGTCTAAGATGTATTAAGAGACACATAGTGTAGATTAAGTGAAGTAATTATCTCCCTCTACTTCTCTTTGGTCAGGCCTCATGTGAAATACTGTGTCCAGTTCTGGGCACCATATTTCAAAAAAGACATTGAAAAACTGGAGCAAGTTCAGAGAAGAGCTACCAGGATGGTGAGCAGACTGCTAAGTATGTCCTACGAGGAACGATTAAAGGATCTGGGAATGTTTAGGTTGCAAAAAAAAAAAAGGGTAAATGTGGATTTAACCCCTTCACCCCCAAGGGTGGTTTGCACGTTAATGACCGGGCCAATTTTTACAATTCTGACCACTGTCTGTTTATGAGGTTATAACTCTGGAACGCTTCAACGGATCTTCGCGATTCTGAGATTGTTTTCTCGTGACATATTGTACTTCATGTTAGTGGTAAAATTTCTTCGATATAACTTGCATTTATTTTTGAAAAAAATGCAAATATGGCGAAAATTTTTAAAATTTTGCAATTTTCAAACTTTGAATTTTTATTCCCTTAAAACAGAGAAATATATCACACAAAATAGTTAAGAAATAACATTTCCCACATGTCTACTTTACATCAGCACAATTTTGGAACCAAAATTTTTTTTTGTTAGGAAATTATAAGGGTTAAAAGTTGACCAGCGATTTCTGATTTTTACAGCAAAATTTACAAAGCCATTTTTTTTTAGGGACCACCTCACATTTGAAGTCACTTTGAGGGGTCTATATGGCAGAAAATACCCAAAAGTGACACTATTCTAAAAACTGCACCCCTCAAGGTACTCAAAACCACATTCAAGAAGTTTATT
This sequence comes from Oophaga sylvatica, assembly GCA_033576555.1. Classification (NCBI taxonomy): domain Eukaryota; kingdom Metazoa; phylum Chordata; class Amphibia; order Anura; family Dendrobatidae; genus Oophaga; species Oophaga sylvatica. The sequence goes on from JARQOD010000003.1 coordinate 369,856,970, forward strand.
AACCCTTCAGGTGCTTCACAGTAACTAAAGCAACGTGGAAGGAATAAATGAATATTTTACTTTTTAGCCACAAAAATTATCTTTTACAAACTTTTTTTTTATTTTCACAAGGGTAAAAGGAGAAAATGGACAGATAAGGTTGTTATGCAATTTCTCTTGAGTACGCCAATACCCCATATGTGGGGGAAAACCACTGTTTGGGTACACGGCAGAGCTCGTAAGGGAAGGAGCGACGTTTGACTTTTTCAAACTAAAATTGGCTGGAATTTAGATTGGATGCCATGTCGCGTTTGGAGAGCCCCTGATGCGCCTAAACAGTGGAAACCCCCCACAAGTGACACCATTTTGGAAACTAGACCCCCTAAGGTACTTATCTAGATCTGTTGTGAGCACTTTGAACCCTCAAGTGTTTCACAAAAGTTTATAAAGCCTGGGTGTGAAAAAAAAAATAAATCAATTTTCCACAAAAATGATTTTTTAGTCCCAAATTTTTGAATTTTCCCAAGGAAATTGGACTCCAAAAGTTGTTGTCCAATTTGTCCTGAGTACGCTGATACCCCATATGTGGGGGGGGGGGAAACTGTTTGGGCGCACGGCAGGGCTTGGAAAGGAAGTAGTAACGTTTTGGAATGCAGACGTTAATGGGGGTCATGTTCCGTTTGCAGTGCCCCAGATGAGCCTAAACAGTGGAAACCCCCCACAAGTGACCCCATTTTGGAAACTAGACCCCCTAAGGAACTTATCTAGATCTTTGGTGAGCACTTTGAACCCCCAAGTGCTTCACACAAGTTTATAATGCCCGGGCATGAAAATAAAAAATCCTATTTTTTTCCCACAAAAATTATCTTTTAGTCACTCATTTTTATTTTCCCAAGGGTAACAGGAGAAATTAGACCACATACGTTGTTGTACAATTTGTCCTGAGTACGCTGATACCCCATATGTGGGGGGGAACCACTGTTTGGGCGCACGGCAGAGCTCGGAATGGAAGGAGCACCATTTGACTTTTTCCAACCAAAATTGGCTGGAATTGAGTTTGGATGCCATGTTGCATTTGGAGAGCCCCTGATGTGCCTAAACAGTGGAAACCCCCCACAAATGACCCCATTTGGGAAACTAGACCCCCTAAGGAACTTATCTAGATTTTTGATGAGCAATTTGAACCCCCAAGTGCTTCACACAAGTTTATAACGTAGAGCCGTAAAATTTAAAAATCATATTTTTTCCACAAAAATGATCTTTTCACCCCAATTTTTATTTTTCCAAGGGTAACAAGACTCCAAAAGTTATTGTGCAATTTGTCCTGAGTGCGCTGATACCCCATATGTGGGGGTAAACCACTGTTTGGGTGCATGGCAGAGTTTGGAAGGGAAGGAGCGCCGTCTGACTTTTTCAACGCAGAATTGGCTGGACGCCATGTCGTGTTTGGAGAGCTCCTGATCTGCCTAAACAGTGGAAACCCCCATAAATTACACCATTTTGGAAACTAGACCCCTCAAGGAACTTATCTAGATGTGTGGTGAGCGCTATGAAGCCCCAAGTGCTTCACAGAAGTTTATAATGTACAGCCGTAAAAAAAAAAAATATTTTTTTTTTGTACAAAATGATATTTTCGCCCCCAGTTTTTTATTTTCCCAAGGGTAACAGAAGAAATAGGACAAATTGCACAATAACTCTTGGGGTCCAGAGTACGCTGATACCCCATATGTGGGGATAAACTACTGTTTGGATGCATGGCAGAGCTCAGAAGTGAAGGAGCACCGTTTGACTTTTTCAACGCAGAATTGGCTGGAATTGAGATCAGACGCCATGTCACATTTGGAGAGCCCCTGATGTGCCTAAACAGCGGAAACCCCCCAATTCTAACTCCAACCCTAACCCCAACACACCCCTAACCCTAGTCCCAACCCTAACCACAAACCTAACCCTAACACACCCCTAATCCCAACGCTAACCCTAATCCTAACTTTAGCACCAACCCTAACCCTAACTTTAGCCGCAACCCTAACCCTAACCCTAATGGGAAAATGGAAATAAATACATTTTTTTAATTTTATTATTTTTCCCTAACTAAGGGGGTGATAAAGGGGGGTTTGATTTACTATTTATAGCGGGTTTTTATGATTGGCAGCTGTCACCCTAAAAGACGCTTTTTATTGCAAAAATAGTTTTTTGCATCGCCACATTTTGAGAGCTATAATTTTTGCATATTTTGGCCCACAGAGTCATGTGAGGTCTTATTTTTTGCGGTACGAGGTGACGTTTTTATTGGTACCATTTTTGAGCAGGTGACATTTTTTGATCGCTTTTTATTTCGATTTTTGGGAGGTTGGAATGAACAAAAATCAGCAATTCATGAATTTCTTTTGGGGGAGGCGTTTTTATTGTTCCGCATGTGGTAAAATTGATAAAGCAGTTTTATTTTTCGGGTCAGTACGATTATGGCGATACCTCATTTATATCATTTTTTTATGTTTTGGCGCTTTTATAGAATAAAAACAATTTTATATAAAAAATAATTATTTTTGCATCGCTTTATTCTGCGAGCTATAACTTTTTTATTTTTTCGCTGATGATGCTGTATAGCGGCTCGTTTTTTGCGGGACAAGATGACGTTTTCAGCGGTACCATGTTTATTTATATCGGTCTTTTTGATCGCGCGTTATTCCACTTTTTGTTCGGCGGTATGATGATAAAGCATTGATTTTTTGCTTCGTTTTTTTTTTTTAAGGGGTTCACTAAAGGGGTTAACTAGTGGGACAGTTTTATAGGGGGGGTCGTTACAGACGCGGCGATACCAAATATGTGTACTTTTATTGTTTTGTTTTTTTTATTTACAGGAAGAAATGAATTTATTGGGGAATATTTTTTTTTTTTATTTATTTTGGATTTTTTTTATAACATGTTATTTTTATTTTTTTAACTTTTTTACTTTGTCCCAGGGTGGGACATCACTGTATTTTATCAAATCGCTGGTGTGACAGTGTGCACAGCACACTGTCACACCAGCGATCGCTCAGGCAGTGCAGCAGGCTTCTCAGTGCCTGCTCTCAGCAGTCACTGAGGAAGCCGCCTCCCTCCAGGACCCCGGCGCCATCTTGGATCTGGGTCCTGGGAGGGAGGAAGCCCTCAGAAGAGCGCGATCACATCGCGCTGGTCTGAGGGTCTCAGGGGGGCGCGCAGGGAGCCCCCACCCTGCGCGATCCTCCCCTGTGCCCCCAGTACACCGCGATCATGTTTGATCGCGGTGTGCTAGGGGTTAATGTGCCGGGAGCGGTCCGTGACCGCTCCTGACACACAGTCACGGGTGTCAGCTGTGATAATCAGCTGACACCCGGCGGCGATTAGCTGCGCTCCCCTCAGGAGCGCAGCTGATCGCCTATGACGTACTATCCCGTCCATGGGCAGAATGGCACGGGTTTTATGGACGGGATAGTACGTCTAATGTCAGAGAGGGGTTAATCTGCGCTGCTGAATAATTCAGGATCCAGACCATGTAGCCATTAAATTGTGGATTTATTCTCAATGTGTTTCAAAGTACAAGACTTCTTCATCAGGAGCACCACAATGTCATTGGACATTGTGGTGCTCCTGATGAAGAAGTCTTGTACTTTGAAACGCGTTGAGAATCAGGAGCAGCATAATGTCATTGGACATTGTGGTTCTCCTGATGAAGAAGTCTTGTACTTTGAAACGCATTGAGAATCAGGAGCAGCATAATGTCATTGGACATTGTGGTGCTCCTGATGAAGAAGTCTTGTACTTTGAAATGCATTGAGAATAAATCCACAATTTAATGGCTACATGGTCTGGATCCTGAATTATTCAGCAGCGCAGATTAAATCCACATTTACCCATTTTTGTTTTTTAATCTCTGGTTGGTCACGAGTGGACCGGTGGATCTGCAGCAGCGGATATCTCTATAAGCTGTCTTTTGGCTCAAATTGGTGAGTACAATTTGATCATAGTAATCATTTTATCCTGGATAAGACCCTATGGCGCTATTATTCTCCAGCAGCACATATTAGGTTGCAAAAAAAGGCTAAGAGGAGACTTAATAGCTATCTACAAATATTTGAAGGACTGTCACAGTGTAGAGGGATCATCCTTATTCTCATTTGCACAGGGAAACTTGAGAAGCAATGGAATGAAATGAAACTGAAATGGAGAAAATACAGATTAGATATTACAAAAAACTTTTTGACAGTGAGGGTGACCAATGAGTGGAACAGGCTGCCACAAGAGGTGGACAAGATGACCCTTGATGTCCCTTCCAACTCCATCATTCCATGATTCTATACATGACCATAATCCCTCCACTTCTGTAGTTTTAAACCACTAATACACATTAGTTTGCTGTTAGATGAACAATTATTCATTGGTCAGCTTTCTCCCCTGACTTCAATATACACATGCAAATTGAACTCTATAGCGCCACCTATTGGAAGTAGCGATCCTACAAGTCACAATTAACCCTTTAACGAGTTTTGTAATGTGACTTAGGATAAAGGCCAAATCATATCTCAATTTGCTGACACAGTGTTTCGGACTATTGGTCCTTGTCAGTACAAAGTATGAGATATGATTTGGCTAGCTGAAAGGCTCTGGACTGAGGTCTAAGGGTAAGGTTTCTCCTTGTAGAGAGTGACATACCAGCTCTGGCGTGTCGAGGTAAGGAGTCTAAGGCCGGCGTCACACTGGCGACAGAATCGGACGACTGCAATGCGATGAAAAATCGCATTGCAGTCGGACCTATGTTAATCTATGGAGCAGCTCCCAGTATCAGATTTTTTGTGGTCCGTTTTAAACGTCCGTGTACAATCGCAGCATGCTGCGATTGTCACCGATTGTCGGTCGACAATCGCCAATGCAAGTCTATGGGAGCGATGAAAAATCTGATTACAAACGGACCACACTGTGTGACTTGCGATTAAATCGCATCGGTGTCCTTTAGAAAAGCCGGCAATTCATCCCCGGCTATACTGTAAAATCACACTGACAGCTTTAATAAAGACTAGAAAGAATAGATATACACACATAGAATACATATATATATATATATATGTCATTGTGACATGTATATATATATATATATATATATATATTTATAGTTTCTAAACTTCTACATACTGTATTAGCCGCTCATTCAATTGCCGGCTTCTGTGAAATCACAGAAGCCGACATGAAATGATACATTGTTTCCACACAGTTAACCATATAATTTCTTTTTTTTTGATATATGGTATTAAGTTAATATTACATAAGTATATGTGTGCAAAATTTCAGATATGTAGGGGTTAATTAAAAGTGTAAATTCGTTGTTAAAAATTAATTATTTTTTACAACGAATTTACACCTTTAATTAACCCCTACATGTCTAAAATTTTGCACACATATACTTATGTAATATTAACTTAATACCATATATAAAAAAAAAAAAATTATATGGTTAACTGTGTGGAAACAATGTATCATTTCATGTCGGCTTCTGTGATTTCACAGAAGCCGGCAATTGAATTAGCGGCTAATACAGTATGTAGAAGTGTAAGAACTATAAATATATATATATATACATGTCACAATGACATGTATATATATATATATATATATGTGTTCTATGTGTATATATCTATTCTTTCTTTTGTGATTTAAATACTATTCTTTTGGATCCATTATATGTCAGTTTTGCAAGCCTGCGAGAAAATCTCGCAAGTCGGATGAAAATCGGATGTTACAAGGTACACACACATGCGATTAAATCGCATCTTTGAAGGAAAATCGGATGCCAGAAGGATGTGTGATGTTTTGATTTTGTTCCGATTGTCGACCGTCTAAAACGGACCGATTTTTTGTGGTTGTGTGTGACGCCGGCCTTATTCGCCGTGCAATGCTCCTCTGGGAAATTTTAATATGCAAATTGCCTCTTAAGAGAAAAAGAGGACTTGAACTCTATAGCGCCACCTATTGGAAGTAGCGATCCTACAAGTCACAATTAACCCTTGGCTCTGCCAAGTACTGCTGTGTTCTCTAGATGAGAGCCACTGCTAGACTCCTACAGTAGCAGCCTATTTCCCAGAGAATAAAAGGATCGGCCATTTGGGTTTTAATATACTGGATCCTTCTTTTCCCCGACATAAACTGTCAGCTCCCATACACATTAGCCTATCCCGTCGTTAATGGTGGGTTTGGCCAACTTTTCTCTAATGTACAGTATTTGGGGAGCCTCGGTGGAAAGGTAGAAGCCCCAAACTGCATTTTTGCATCATGGCTCATAAGCCTTATATACTCTGATCATATCTACATTTTTCAAAGACGGTCAAACTAAAATATAATATTAAAATATAGCAACATTATAATACCATTGGGGAAGTTACATTTCTCTTCTCTTGGGCATCGTCTTTTCACACTACAACCCTTACATAAAATGATTGTATAATCTTTGGAGATACGAGTAACATATAGTAACACAATAATCTAGATCATCACTGTTGCCTTTTTGTTTTACAAAGAAGTTATAAAGAATGAAATGACTAACATGTTGTATTGTAGAGATTTAAATAGGAAAACCAAAAAAATTCCCCACCTAAATAAAAATATCATCAATATCAAAAGAAACATATTAAACAGTCATGCATTTGGCTAAATTGGACAGCGAGAATCCAGGAATGCAATTATGAATTCCACCACAAACAGGCTTTAAGAAAGCCCATTGTACGCAGAGCAGATAATTGAGCAGTGAAGACAACATATTAAGGCCATGACAGCTGTAGTGTCATACAAAGGGAGAATGAATTCTTTACATATGTAATTGCAGGTTGCTGATCTAATGTCTCTTGTTGTCTGCGTCATTTCCTCCCCCACATAAATATATTCAGCCTCCAAGTCACATATTATTTAAAGCTGTTAAAAGACACATCTTCACCTGCTCATATCCTGTAGTAAACAGTATGACCTACAAGTGTCTCATCACTGTATTAGGCCCATGGAGAACAAACGATTAGCAAACTATAATATTTCCCGAGGGTATAAAGTTCTGGTTGCTCTGTACAAAAAATGTAGTAGTTTTCACTTTGGTCACTGAGTCTCATATTAGGCTTCTCATTCTGTAGAGATCACCTCTCAGTAATCGTCTCATCATCATCATCTTCATGGAAGGTGTCAACCATTCATAGCAGATGAATTCACAGCTCCCCTCCTCCACTTCCCTGCCCAATGACCTCTGCATAAATAACTAGATGGGCATTTCCTGAAGGAAATACATGGTGCTTGAACAGCGCTGCCAGCTTTAGGCCTCTTTCACACATCCGGCGGGCGCCTGGCGGCGCCCCCGGCATTTTGCCGCAGCGCCGCATGTGAAAAGCGTTCACACTTCCGGCGCCCAAAATGCGGTTTTTTGCCGGATGGTTTCTGATGCTTGGAGAGATAAGAGACCATCCGGCAAAAACAAAAAACGTTACATGCAGCGTTTTTTCCGGACGCCGCAATGTACATTTGCACCGCATCCGGACAAAACCGCATGCAACGCATTGACATGCGGCGCCATCCGGCGCTAATGCATGTCAATGCGAAAAAAGCCGCATGCGGCGCATCAGATTTTCAGATGCGGCGCTGCGGCAAAATGCCGGGGGCGCCGCCAGGCGCCCGCCGGATGTGTGAAAGAGGCCTTACAGCAGTGTATCAGGTGTCGACTGTAAGAAAGTAAAGTTAGAATATGAATGTTGTGTATAGCGATGGCACAACCTGGGATGGGTTGTATATGGCCCCTTGGTAGCCACTTTGATGTGCTGGGCCCCTTGTTAGCCACTTTGGCCCATTGGTAGCCATTTTGGCATGCAAGAATCCTTGGTAGCCACTTTGCTGCACACAGCCCCTCGGTAGCTACTTTGGCTACTTTGTAGCCACTTTGGCACATTTGGCACCTCGGTAGCCACTTTGGCCACTTGGTAGCCACTTTAGCACATTCGGCACCTTGGTCGCCACTTTGGCCACTTGGTAGCCATTTTGGCCACTTGGTAGCCACTTTGGCACATTCGGCACCTCAGTAGCCACTTCAGCCACCGTGTGCTGCCTGGGGCCCCAGTCCTCTGCCTGGGGCCACTGTGTTCTGCCTGGTGCCCCTGTGCTCTGCCTGGGGCCCTGTGCGCTGCCTGGGCCCCGTGTGCCTTTTGGGGCCCCGTATGCTGCCTGGGGCCCCATATGCTGTCTGGGGCCCCTGTGTGCTGCTTGCGGCCCCTGTGTACTGCCTGGGATCCCTGTGCTACGCCTGGGGCCCCGTGCACTACCTGGGGCCCCATGCACTGCCTGTGGCCCCTGTGCGCTGCCTGGCATCCCGTGCGCTTCCTGGGGCCCCGTGCGCTGTCTGTGGCCGCTGTGCGCTGCCTGGAGACCAGTGTGCTGCCTGTGGCCCCTGTGTGCTGCCTGGGGCCCCGGGCGCTGCCTGGGGCACTTATACTCTGCCAGGGGCCCTGTGTGCTGCCTGGGGCCCCGTGCACTGCCTGTGGCCTCTGTGCGCTGCCTGTGGCCCCGTGCGCTGCCTGTGGCCCCTGTGTGCTGCCTGGGGCCACGTGTGCTGCCTGTGGCCCCTGTGTGCTGCCTGGGGCCTCTGTGCTCTGCCTGGGGCACCGTGTGCTGCCTGTGACCCCTGTACGCTGCCTGGGGCCCCGTGCACTGCCTGTGGCCCCTGTGCGCTGCCTGTGGCCCCGTGCACTGCCTGGGGCCCCTGTGTGCTGCCTGGCGCCCCGTGCGCTGCCTGTGGTCCCTGTGCGCTGCCTGGGGCCCCGTGCGTTGCCTGGGGCCCCTGTGTGCCACCTGGGGCCCCGTGTGCTTCCTGTGGCCCCTGTGCGCCGCCTGGGGCCCTGTGCTCTGCCTGGGGCCCCTGTGCGCTGCCTGTGGCCCCGTGTGCTGCCTGGGGCCCCGTGCTCTGCCTGGGGCCCCGTGCGTTGCCTGGGGCCCCTGTGTGCCACCTGGGGCCCCGTGTGCTTCCTGTGGCCCCTGTGCGCCGCCTGGGGCCCTGTGCTCTGCCTGGGGCCCCTGTGCGCTGCCTGTGGCCCCGTGTGCTGCCTGGGGCCCCGTGCTCTGCCTGGGGCCCCGTGAGCTGCCTGTGGCCCCTTGCTCTGCCTGGGGCCCCGTGCTCTGTCTGGGGCCCCGTGCGCTGCCTGTGGCCCCTGTGTGCTGCCTGGGGCCCCTGTGCTCTGCCTGTGGCCCCGTGTGCTGCCTGTGGCCCCTGTGCGCTGCCTGGGGCCCTTGTGCGCTGCCTGGGGCCCCTTGCGCTGCCTGTGGCCCTTGAGCACTGCCTGGGGCCCTTGTGCACTGCCTGGGGCCCCTGTGCACCGCCTGTGGCCCCTGTGCGCCGCCTGGGGCCCCGTGATCTGCCTGGGGCCCCGTGCGCTGCCTGGGGCCCCGTGTGCTGCCTGGGGCCACGTGCGCCGCCTGTGGCCCCTGTGTGTTGCCTGTGGCCCTTGTGCGCTGCCAGGAGCCCCATGCGCTGCCTGGGGCCAATGTGCTCTGCCTGTGGCCCCTGTGCACTGCCTGTGGCCCCGTGCGCTGCCTGTGGCCCCTGTGTGCTGCCTGGGGCTCCTGTGCTCTGCCTGGGGCCCCGTGTGCTGCCTGTGGCCCCTGTGCTCTGCCTGGGGCCCTTGTGCGCTGCCTGGGGCCCCGTGCGCTGCCTGGGGACCTTGAGCGCTGCCTGGGGCCCTTGTGCGCTGCCTGGGGCCCCTGTGCACCGCCTGTGGCCCCTGTGTGTTGCCTGTGGCCCTTGTGCGCTGCCAGGGGCCCCGTGCGCTGCCTGGGGCCAATGTGCTCTGCCTGTGGCCCCTGTGCGCTGCCTGTGGCCCCATGCGCTGCTTGTGGTCCCTGTGCGCTGCCTGGGGCCTCTTGAGCTGCCTGTGGCCCCTGCGCTCTGCCTGTGGCCCCGTGCTCTGCCTGGGGCCACGTGCGCTGCCTGGGGCCCCTGTGCGCTGCCTGGGGCCCCTTGAGCTGCCTGTGGCCCCTGCGCTTTGCCTGGGGCCCCGTGCTCTTCCTGGGGCCCCGTGCGCTGCCTGGGGCCCCGTGCCCTGTCTGTGGCCCCTGTGTGCTGTCTGTGGCCCCTGTGTGCTGCCTGGTGCCCCGTGCCTTGCCTGTGCCCCCTGTGTGCTGCCTGGGGCCCCTGTGTGCTGCCTGTGGCCCCGTGCGCTGCCTGTGGCCCCTGTGTGTTGCCTGGGGCCCCGTGTGCTGCCTGTGGCCCCTGTACGCTGCCTGGGGCGCCGGGCACTGCCTGGGGCCCTTGTGCGTTGCCTGTGGCCCCGTGCGCTGCCTGTGGCCCCTGTGCACCGCCTGTGGCCCCTATGCGCTGCCTGGGGCCCCGTACTCTGCCTGGGGCCCCGTGCGCTGCCTGGGTCCCCTGTATGCTGCCTGTGGCCCCTGTGCACTGCCTGTGGCCCCTGTGCGCTGCCTGTGGCCCCTGTGTTCCGCCTGGGGCCCCGTGCGCTGCCTGGGGCCCTGTATACTGCATGGGGCCCCGTGTGCTGCCTGTGGCCCCTGTGTGCTGCGTGGCGCCCCATGTGCTGCCTGGGGCCCCTATGTGCTGCCTGGGGCCCTGTGCTGCACCTTTAAGATCTTCAATCAGCGATCTGTACTTCTATTTGCTGATACGGGTCATGTGTGGAAGCTGCATTTGCATAGCTGCCATCTTTGTAAGGTCACTTGTGGTGTGGCTTCAATCCATGTCAGTTGGGGGTCATGGAAAGGTCACCATTAATTCCTATGGGAAAATTCTTGCATAAAATGCGATTTTTGTTAAAAACTAAAAATCGGATCGACTCCAAAAATACATAGCACACCTGTCCCCACCGAGGGCTTCGAAACGCCGCCTGAACTGGGACTCTGCGCCGAGCGGTTCGGGCCGCATTAATTGCAGAAAACGCGGAGAAGAAGAAGAAGAAGAACTAGATGGGCATTTCCTGAAGGAAATACATGGTGCTTGAACAGCGCTGCCAGCTTTACAGCAGTGTATCAGGTGTCGACTGTAAGAAAGTAAAGTTAGAATATGAATGTTGTGTATAGCGATGGCACAACCTGGGATGGGTTGTATATGGCCCCTTGGTAGCCACTTTGATGTGCTGGGCCCCTTGTTAGCCACTTTGGCCCATTGGTAGCCATTTTGGCATGCAAGAATCCTTGGTAGCCACTTTGCTGCACACAGCCCCTCAGTAGCTACTTTGGCTACTTTGTAGCCACTTTGGCACATTCTGCAACACGGTAGCCACTTTGGCCACTTGGTAGCCACTTTGGCACATTCGGCACCTCTGTAGCCACTTTGGCCACTTGGTAGTCACTTTGGCCTCTTGGTAGCCACTTTGGCACATTTGGCACCTCGCTAGCCACTTTGGCCACTTGGTAGCCACTTTGGCACATTTGGCACCTCAGCAGCCTCTTTGGCCACTTGGTAGCTACTTTGGCACATTCTGCACCACGGTAGCCACTTTGGCCACTTGGTAGCCACTTTGGCACATTCGGCACCTCTGTAGCCACTTTGGCCACTTGATAGCCACTTTGGCACATTCGGCACCTCAGTAGCCACTTTGGCACATTCGGCACCTCGGTGCCACTTGGTAGCCACTTTGGCATATTCACCACCTTGGTAGCCACTTTGGCTTCTTGGTAGCCAATTTGGCACATTCGGCACCTCAGTAGCCACTTTGGCACATTCGGCACCTCGGTAGCCACTTTGGCCACTTGGTAGCCACTTTGGCACATTCTGCACCACGGTAGCCACTTTGGCCACTTGGTAGCCACTTTGGCACATTCAGCACCTCTGTAGCCATTTTGGCCACTTGGTAGTCACTTTTGCCACTTGGTAGCCACTTTGGCACATTTGGCACCTCGCTAGCCACTTTGGCACATTTGGCACATCGGTAGCCACTTTGGCACATTCTGCACCACGGTAGCCACTTTGGTTCATTCGGCACCTCTGTAGCCACTATGGCCACTTGGTACCCACTTTGGCCACTTGGTAGCCACTTTAGCACATTTGGCACCTTGGTAGCCACTTGGGTCTCTTGGTAGCCACTTTGACACATTCGGTACCTTGGTAGCCACTTTGGCCACTTGGTAGCCACTTTGGCACATTCTGCACCACAGTAGCCACTTTGGCCACTTGGTAACCACTTTGGCACTTTCGACACCTCAGTAGCCACTTTGGCCACTTGGTAGCCACTTTGGCACATTCGGCCCATCGGTATCCACTTTGGCCACTTGGTAGCCACTTTGGCACATTCGGCATCTCGGTAGCCAATTTGGCCACTTAGTAGAAACTTTGGCACATTCGGCACTCGTAGCCACTTTGGCACTTGGTAGCCACTTTGGCACTTTCGGCACCTCAGTAGCCACTTTGGCCACTTGGTAGCCACTTTGGCATATTCGGCACCTCGGTAGCCACTTTGGCCACTTGGTAGCCACTTTGGAACATTCGGCACCTTAGTAGCCACTTTGGCCACTTGGTAGCCACTTTGTCAACTTGGTAGCCTCTTTGGCACATTTGGCACTTCGGTAGCCACTTTGGCCACTTGGTAGCCACTTTAGCACATTTGGAACCTTGGTAGCCACTTTGGTCACTTGGTAGCCACTTTGGCACATTCGGCACCTCGGTAGCCACTTTGGCTACTTGGTAGCCACTTTGGCACATTCGGCACCTCAGTAGCCACTTTGGCACATCCGGCACCTCGGTAGCCACTTTGGCCACTTGGTAGCCACTTTGGCACATTCTGCACCACGGTAGCCACTTTGGCCACTTGGTAGCCACTTTGGCACATTCTGCACCACGGTAGCCACTTTGGCCACTTGGTAGCAACTTTGGCACATTCGGCCCCTCGGTAGCCACTTTGGCCACTTGGTAGCCACTTTGTCACATTCGGCACCTCGGTAGCCACTTTGGCCACTTGGTAGCCACTTTGGCACATTCGGCACCTCGGTAGCCACTTTGGCCACTTGGTAGCCACTTTGGCACATTCGGCACCTCGGTAGCCACTTTGGCAACTTGGTAGCCACTTTGGCACATTCGGCCCCTCGGCAGCCACTTTGGCCACTTGGTAGCCACTTTGGCACATTCTGCACCACGGTAGCCACTTTGGCCACTTGGTAGCCACTTTGGCACATTCGGCCCCTCGGTAGCCACTTTAGCCACTTGGTAGCCACTTTGTCACATTCGGCACCTCGGTAGCCACTTTGGCCACTTGGTAGCCACTTTGGCACATTCGGCACCTCGGTAGCCACTTTGGCCACTTGGTAGCCACTTTGGCACATTCGGCACCTCGGTAGCCACTTTGGCAACTTGGTAGCCACTTTGGCACATTCGGCCCCTCGGCAGCCACTTTGGCCACTTGGTAGCCACTTTGGCACATTCGGCACCTCGGTAATCACTTTGGCCACTTGGTAGCCACTTTGGCACATTCGGCACCTCGGTAGCCACTTTGGCCACTTGGTAGTCACTTTGGCATATTCGGTACCTCGGTAGCCTCACTTTGGCAACTTGGTAGCCACTTTGGCCACTTGGTAGCCACTTTGGCACATTCGGCACCTCGGTAGCCACTTTGGCCACTTGGTAGCCACTTTGGCACATTCAACACCTCTGTAGCCACTTTGGCCACTTGGTAGCCACTTTGGCACATTCGGCCTCTCGGTAGCCACTTTGGCCACTTGGTAGCCACTTTGGCCACTTGGTAGCCTCTTTGGCACATTCGGCACCTTGGTAGCCACTTTGGCCACTTGGTAGCCACTTTGGCACATACAGCACCTTGGTAGCCACTTTGGCCACTTGGCAGCCACTTTGGCACATTGGTAGCCACTTTGGCACATTCTGCACCTCGGTAGCCACTTTGGCCCTTGGTAGCCACTTTGGCACATTGGTAGCCACTTTGGCCACTTGGTAGCCACTTTGGCACATTCGGCACCTCGGTAGCCACTTTGGCCACTTGGTAGCCACTTTAGCCATGTTGACACATGCTGTCACTTTGCCTCAGGGGCCAATTTGGTGCTCCGGGCTCCTCAGGGGCCACTTTGGCACACTGAGCTTCTAAAGCCACTTTGGCGTCCGTGGGGCTTTTCAGAAGCCATTGGCGCGCTGCCTGTGGCCCCGTGTGCTGCCTGGGGCCCTGCGCGTCACTTTAAGACCTTGAATCAGCTATCTGTACTTCTATTAGCTGATCGGGTCATGTGTGGAAGCTGCATTTACATAGCTGCCATCTTTGTAAGGTCACTGCACCTGCGCTGTGGCTTCAATCCATGTTAGTTGGGGGTCATGGAAAGGTCGCCATTAATTCCTATGGGAAAATTTTTGCCTAAAATGCGATTTTTTCTAAAAACTAAAAATCGATCGACTCCAAAAATACATAGCACACCTGTCCCACCGAGGGCTTCGAAACGCCGCCTGAACGGGGTCTCTGCGCCGAGCGGTTTGGGCCGCATTAATTGCAGAAAACGCGGAGAAGAAGAAGAATAAAATATAAGAAATCGGATTACAATATGTTGCTTGAACCTAGAGGTTCAAGCACCATAATAAAGCATGCCTAGAACTTTGATAAGGTCATAAATTAGCTTAGATGATGGCTCGGCAGAAGAGAGGTAGAACTTACACACTGTGACATCAGATGAGCTCACTGATGGATTTAATGAAAACTAAAGGTGAGCAAGCAGATTTGCAGGACCCTGGTCCAGGGCCAAGTTGGTAATCCTTGGCCATTGGACCAGACCACTGAGAAGCTCCTCCTACCTGTGACATCCATTGGTCAAATGTATGACAGCATGGTGGCAAGATGAGGTTCCGAAATGTCAAGTTCATAGATAGTGCGCAGAATTCTGGTCCGGTGGCCAAGGACTATCAACGTGGCCACTGAAACAGGGTTCTGCAAATCTTTTTGCTGAACTCTAGTTACCATTAAATCTGTCAGCAAGATCATTTGATGGCACAGTGTGTAATAAGTCTTATCGCTCTCCTGCTGAACCATCCTCTAGGCTGATTTATGACCAAATCAAAGGTATAGGCATGCTCTATGATTATTGCCGAGGTCCTTAGACAGGGAGGAGGAGGAGATGAGCTGTGAAGTGACCTGTTGTTAAAGGGAACTTGTCACCTCCTTTTTCAGATATAAGATGCAGCCACCACCTTTAGGGGATTATCTACAGCATTCTGTAATTCTGTAGATAAGCCCCTGATGTAACCTGAAAGATAAGAAAAATAAGTTATATTATACTCACCCGGGGGCGGTCTGGTCCGATGGGTGTCTCAGGTCCGGGTCCGGCGCCTCCCATCTTCTAGTCCTCCTCGCTTCCTGTTGCGGCTCCTGCACAGGCGCACTGATCTGCCCTGTTGAGGGCAGAGCAAAGTACTGCAGTGCACAGGTGCTGGGCCTCTCTGACCTTTCCCGGCGCCTGCGCACTGCAGTACTTCGCTCTGTACGCCTGCGCAGGAGTCGGGACATGAAGCAAGGAGGATGACAACATCGTATAAAGATGGGAGGCGCCGGACCCGGACCTGCGACACCCATCGGACCGGACCGCCCCTGTGTGAGTATAAATAACTTGTTTTTCTTATCTTTCAGGTCACATCGGGAGCTTATCTACAGCATTATAGAATGCTGTAGATAAGCCCCTAAAGGGAGTGGCCGCATCTTATAGCCGAAAAAGGAGGTGACAAGTTCCCTTTAATGGTTGATACCTTCTAGGATGATAATGAGATGAATAATGAGAAGTCATCCCTACAGAATGAGAAGGCTAACATGAGACTCAGTAACCAAAGTGAAAACTGAAAGATTTTAAGTACATAGTGGCTATACAAGATACCTCTAGTTATTGTTAAATCCATCAGTGAGCTCATCTAATGATACCGTGTGAAAGACTTTTCTCTCTTCTGCTGAACCATCATCTAAGCTGATTTATGACCTGATCAAAGTTCTAGGCATGCTCCATGATTTGGCGTAATTCACAACTGCATTCCTTTATTATCGCCATCCAGTTTAACCAAATACATGATCAGAGTCCTTCAATTCTTTTCCTCAGTTCATTCTTCATTCTGCTAAGTACAGTGATACATAGAGGCTGTAGAAACCAAACAATCCAACTCAATAAATGCTTATTAGCTAAAATGAAAACATTTAATTTAAAAATGCTTCCCCGAGTCAGCCAAAGATAAAGTATGATTTATACATACTATAGATCTAATAGTTTTCATTATCTAATCATGAATCATGAATAACTTACCTTTAATGCCCACTCACAATCACTTATAGCGTTATCGTACTTTTCTAGTTTTATATAAGCCTGTGGCAAAAGAAAAAGTGTATAACATAAAGAATATAAAATCACATAAAGGTAGACATTAGGCAGTAACAATTTTTGGTTGTTCTAAGGTCTAAAAAGAATACTTAAGACAAAACTTTAGTGCACGACTTTCCTGTTTAATGTAATGTGCCATCACCAAGGTATATAACAATAGTTTCACCTGAAGTGCGAGTTTATTCCCCCAATTCTCCCACACGATACTTCTTATATTTAATGACAAATAAGTTTACAACACATGGTCCTGTATATATAATATGTGACAGTTATGTAAACTTGTTACGGTGGGATCTTTCCAATGTGGATCTTCCACAGTGGAAAATCTCCAGTGAAATCCATGTGGAAAAAGTTTACATTGCAACGGGTGATATCCGCAGTTATATTTGCAGCATAATTTGACAAGCTGCAGACTTCAAATCATCAGCACCTGTCAAATTTTATTACTGAAAGAAGAAACTGGGAAAGAAAAAGCGCAATAGGGTCTTATCCGATGACAAAGGGCTGTCAGGTAAAAGAGAGAATACACTCACCTTGCTAGGTTGCTGAATGGCAACACATAACGGGCATATAACAGCTGCTGAACAGATACTGGTCAAGAAGACGACCATAAATACAGAGAGAACGCGGAGGTACCACTCAGGCGCTGCTGGTGAGACTACTTAAATCAAAACCATGGGTGACATGAGTCAACATTGTTTCATAATTGAAACAGGACAACTCCCTACATATTAGAAAACAGCGACCAAAAGGAGCATCTAGTCCAAACAAATGTATAATATAAAAAATAACAACTTTATTGAAAAACAGCATAGATAACAATAAAAAACGTTCACCAAAGTAAGTATGTGAATGTATGAAGATAGAAGTAAATTGGTGATAGAACAATTGAAGAACCTGGCGCACATATATAGCAAGCTGTGCTCAAAAGTCAGTAAGGTTACTACCATAAGAAAGGGCACAATATATATAAAACAGAACAAGTGTCAACAAGTTGTGCACCATAAAAGTGTATGGTCCAAAATGGTCCAGACTACTGTATGGTGACATGCTAAACAAAAAACATCAAAGGTAGCAGATGACAAATGAAAGCATGAAAAAGAGTAAGAGGGAAGTCCCAAAAAGTATCAAATGATTCATGCTGGATACCAAACTAACTGGAGCATATCGTGCAGCTAAGCTTACCCATGTGGGTGGATGTGCAGGAACAGGAACGTGCCCCGACGCACGTTTCGCTCGTTAAAGCTTCCTCGGGGGGCTGTGTGTTGTGCGTTGCCGTGTGCGTATATATGGGGAGAAGATTAATACAGGTGTGCAGCATATCCCATAATGGAGGCGCGCGCATGCGTGCGCTGTAGCAGAGGCGACACCCGCGCCACTTCCGGCGCTCAGATGATGCCGCGGGTCCAGGAAAATTTTCCTGTGACGTCAGGACCCCAGCGCCATCTTGGTAGAGGCCTTCAGTCGCGCGGGCCGCCAATGCCGCACACGCATGCGCGTACCGATGGGAGGGACAATGGCTATGATTTGTCAAATGTAAAAGGTAAAGTACGATGTAAATAGCAAAAATAAAGAAATATATATAAGGATGTAAGAAGGATCCAATCTGCAGAACATAAGGGATATAAAACTGTATCGATATAATCAAAAAGAAGGGAGCACAAAAATGATGACACTTGTGGAACATGAAAATGGCAGAGACATGGCATAATGTAAGCAATATCAAGTGACATGATCAAGGATATATAATCTAAATGGAGCAATGATCCAAAGTTAAATAATCCCTATATAGCAAAATGAACATAATAGAAAAAAGTAACAAAAATAGAAACTGAAAACATAAAAAATAAAAAAAATAAAAATAAAAACACAAAAAACGCCAATGAAGATTGAATGATGATTCAATCAAACAGTCCCATGGGGTCTTCTCTTGATAGTTGAAAGATGAATCATCAGGAATATATCTTGAATAGGTAGTTGGATAAAGCACACGATAATGTGAAATAGGTGAAACACTGTGAACGTAAAAAATGCATTAAAAACAGCACACAATTAAAAACCAAGGAAACGGAAAAAGGAAAAGGAAGGGGAAAAGAGGAAAAGTGGCTTTATAAGAAGCAAGCAAAAGACAGCTTTTCATTAAGTCCTCTAGGTGACATCGTGTCCAATTTGGTAATCCATTGGCATTCAAGCTGTGCCAACGTGCGTTTCATGTCCACCCCTGATACCAGTACGCACTCGATCAATGCCCACAAATTTGAGACCAGTGGGGTTACTTTTGTGGAACAGCCTAAAATGTCGAGGGACAGTCTTAAGGGCACTAATATCGATAATATCTTTGGAAGCTGTGATGTCACGGATATGCTCCCTAACTCG
Source organism: Oophaga sylvatica (assembly GCA_033576555.1). Classification (NCBI taxonomy): domain Eukaryota; kingdom Metazoa; phylum Chordata; class Amphibia; order Anura; family Dendrobatidae; genus Oophaga; species Oophaga sylvatica. Next base: position 369,875,651 of record JARQOD010000003.1, read on the forward strand.
GACACGGAATTCACGTGAGGTTAATCCAACGTATCTAAGACCACATGGACAGGTGGCTAAATATATAACATAGCATGTGCTACAAGAAATATATTGACTTATCCGATGGCTCCCACCATCCACTCCACCAAAGGAAGTGGCACGACAGATGTTTTTACACGCCAGGCATGAACCACACGGGAAACAGCCCCGTCTCTGCACACCAGCATCAAAAATGGCAGGTGGATTGTTGACATAATGACTCCTAACCAAGATGTCCTTCAGGTTAGGGGACCTTCTTGCTGTAAGAAGCGGTCGATCGGGCAGCAATTTCCCAAGTATGGGGTCTGATCGAAGTATAGGCCAATGTCTTGTGAGAATCTGTCTGATCTGTGTCCATCTATTATTAAAGGTGGATATGAATCTAATTGGTGGATTCTGATCTCTGCGATCCCGGCTTCCACCTAAGAGTTGGTTGCGGGGTGTGCCCTTGGCTCTCAAATAGCCCGCTTAATAGTTCGTCTACTATAGCCCCGATCATGGAACCGCTGGGAGAGGTCTCTAGACTGCCCCTCAAAGAGTTCATCGGTCGCGCAAATGCGCTTCATCCTCAGAAATTGGCCTGTTGGAATGACACGAATAGTTGCTGGCGTATGTGCTGATGAAGCATGCAGTAGTGCATTGACAGACGTCTCCTTGCGGAAGACGTCCGTCAGCACCGTGCCTTCTCCTGAGACCAATATCTGGATGTCCAAAAAATCAATCTTGGTTGTGGAATATTTATAAGTTAATTTGATATTTAATTCATTGCTGTTAAGCATTCCGATGAATCATGGAGGGCAGACTCTGGACCATGCCAAATAAACAAAACGTCATCAATATATCTGTACCAACCGGCGACATGCGATGAGGGGGCGTGCGCGCCATCCCCAAACAGCCCCCTCTCCCAGTAACCTAGGAAGAGGTTAGCGTAGGACGGCGCGCACGCCGCCCCCATCGCAGTGCCGCGCCTCTGTAAATAAAATCGATCTTTAAATGTAAAATAATTATGTGTCAAAATGAACTCCAGCAGCTCCATGATCAGGGCACGCAGAGGTGGATCCAGGTCCCCCATGTCAAGAAAAAATTCCACTGCTCGTAGACCAGCACCATGATCGATGCTGGTGTACAGAGACTCAACATCAGCTGTAACCAGGGTCATGCCGGGCTCTAGGGTCAGGCCATCTACCTTTTTAAGGACGTCCGTGGTGTCCCTGACATAGGAGGGCAGGGTCTCAACAATCGGATGTAAATAATATTCAATAAATTTGCAAATGGGATCACATAGCCCTCCTATGCCAGAGACAATGGGACGCCCAGGTGTATCCAATGGATCTTTGTGGATCTTTGGTAGCAAGTAAAATGTGGGAACCATCGGACATGCCACCAATAGACCATCATATACCTTTTTAGGAATAATGTCTAAGTTAAAGGCCTCTTCCAAGACACGGAGAAGGGCAACAGAAAAGGAACCAGTAGGATTGTTGGAAAGGAGGGCATAAGCCTCCTATCTCTAAGTTGCCTAAACGCCTCCCTTTCATACTTCTCTACAGGCCAGACCACCACATTCCCCCCCTTATCAGCTGGTTTAATAACCACATCCCGAAGGGATCTTAATTGTTTGAGTGCTTCTCTTTGTGCACGGGTGAGATTATCACCCCTCCATCGTGTGGGGATAGTCCTGAAATCGTCCAAGACTAATCTGTTGAATATCTCTACCTGCGGACAAAGAGAGAAGGGGGGGAAAGTGGTGGACCTGGGGTAGACAGAAGCGGGGAAGGTACCTGAAGTGCTTGGAAGGCTCTCATTTTCCAATGTCTGCAATGTGTCCAGAGCTTCTCGCTCCACGGTAGTATTGAGGTCATCATCAGCTGAGGGTTTAAAGTGTAATCTCCGAAGGATCACCTTCCTTAGAAAAAGTTGTAGATCTTTCATTGCTGGAAAAAACTCGAATTTGTTAGTGGGAGCAAAAGTTAATCCCAGATCCAGCACCTCTGTTTGAGTATGTGTGAGTTGATGATGAGATAGCTTAATTACCTCTAAGTTATTGGTTTTGGACTTCTTATCCCGTGACTGGGGAGGAGTTGTCTTGCGCTTATTATAGATCTTATGTCTCTGGGTGACAAATCTATTGGGGCCAGTAAATTCTTGGTGACTAGTGCCACCTTGGCTGCTAGATCCAGGTTCATCGTCCATGGATGACAATGATGAAAAAGAATTCCTATGTGTTTGAAGTACAGGGCCAGCCGGTCCCTTTTTCCTTTTCCATCTGTAAACATGTTTTAATTTAAAGTCCGAGACATCACGCTGATACTTTTTGGACTTGGAAGCCACAATGTCCTTTTCCCACTTAACAAAATCACTTTCCAAATCCTTGTTGAATTTGGTCCTAGACTCACTCGACATTTTTTCAAAAATTTGGGTCTGGAGTGAGTGTATCTCAGACTCCATCGTCTGTAGTGTTGAGCCATTAGATTTAATTAGTAGCTCCATAAAGCCTCTGGAACATTTGGAGGCGAGATCCTCCCATTCATGTCTAAATACCTCATCATCAGTATTGAAGGAGGGGAAGACCTGGATTCTAAGACCTCTTGGGATTAACCCTTTTATGAGGTACCTCTCCAAGAACGCTTTATTCCACCAGAGACGAGTTCTCTTATTGTACAGATATTTGAGTTTAAATACCAAATCATCCGTTTCCTTAGTGTTTAAAACCACAGATTGTTCATCACCAAAAACTTCATCTAATTTGTGGAGCCACGATTTTTCACGTGCTCTTAAATCCATATGTTCTGGTAAATTAGCTGTGAAAATACACAGAATGAAATACAGATTACTTAAACCAAAACCATGGGTGACATGAGTCAACATTGTTTCATAATTGAAACAGGACAACTCCCTACATATTAGAAAACAGCGACCAAAAGGAGCATCTAGTCCAAACAAATGTATAATATAAAAAATAACTTTATTGACAAACAGCATAGATAACAATAAAAAACGTTCACCAAAGTAAGTATGTGAATGTATGAAGATAGAAGTAAATTGGTGATAGAACAATTGAAGAACCTGGCGCACATATATAGCAAGCTGTGCTCAAAAGTCAGTAAGGTTACTACCATAAGAAAGGGCACAATGTATATAAAACAGAACAAGTGTCAACAAGTTGTGCCCCATAAAAGTGTATGGTCCAAAATGGTCCAGAGTACTGTATGGTGACATGCTAAACAAAAAACATCAAAGGTAGCAGATGACAAATGAAAGCATGAAAAAGAGTAAGAGGGAAGTCCCAAAAAGTATCAAATGATTCATGCTGGATACCAAACTAACTGGAGCATATCGTGCAGCTAAGCTTACCCATGTGGGTGGATGTGCAGGAACAGGAACGTGCCCCACGCACGTTTCGCTCGTTAAAGCTTCCTCGGGGGGCTGTGTGTTGTGCGTTGCCGTGTGCGTATATATGGGGAGAAGATTAATACAGGTGTGCAGCATATCCCATAACGGAGGCGCGCGCATGCGTGCGCTGTAGCAGAGGCGACACCCGCGCCACTTCCGGCGCTCAGATGATGCCGCGGGTCCAGGAAAATTTTCCTGTGACGTCAGGACCCCAGCGCCATCTTGGTAGAGGCCTTCAGTCGCGCGGGCCGCCAATGCCGCACACGCATGCGCGTACCGATGGGAGGGACAATGGCTATGATTTGTCAAATGTAAAAGGTAAAGTACGATGTAAATAGCAAAAATAAAGAAATATATATAAGGATGTAAGAAGGATCCAATCTGCAGAACATAAGGGATATAAAACTGTATCGATATAATCAAAAAGAAGGGAGCACAAAAATGAACTGTATGGCTTAGCTGTCTTTTATGCTGTGTCTCTTGAGTCACCAGCAGTGCATGAGTGATACCTCCGTCTTCTCCCTGTCAAATTTTATGGCAGATTTGGTCTTCCCTGTGTGGATGAGATTTCATTGATTCCCATCCACAAGGCAGGTACAGGAATATGCGAAGATGTGAAGAATAAAATCCACTGTGTATAAGTATGATAACACATCTATATACAGTAGATAACACAGGATCCACCATTCACAATAGGTGATGTCACAGCTCACCTCCTCCTTCTGTACAATGACTGATAACATTGTACAGTAGGTAACACATGATCCACCATTCACAATAGGTGATGTCACAGCTCACCTCCTCCTCCTGTACAATGACTGATAACACCTCTATATACAGTAGATCATAGAATCATAGAATGGTAGAGTTGGAAGGGACCTCCTGGGCCTTCTGGTCCAACCCCCTGCTCAAAGCAGGATTCTCTAAATCATCCCAGACAGATGTCTATCCAGCCTCTGTTTGAAGACTTCCATTGAAGGAGAACTCACCACCTCTCGTGGCAGCCTGTTCCACTCCTTGATCACCCTAACTGTCAAAAAGTTTTTTCTAATATCTAATCTGTGTCTCCTCCCATTCAGTTTCATCCCATTGCTTCTAGTCTTTCCTTGTGCAAATGAGAATAAAGATGATCCTTCTACAATGTGACAGCCCTTGAGATATTTGTAGACAGCTATTAAGTCTCCTCTCAGTCTTCTTTTTTGCAAGCTAAACATTCCCAAATCCTGCAACCGTTCCTCATAGGACATGGTTTGCAGACCGGTCACCATTCTGGTGGCTCTTCTCTGAACTTGCTCCAGTATGTTGATGTCTTTTTTAAAATGTGGTGCCCAAAACTGGACACAGTATTCCAGATGAGGTCTGACCAAAGAGGAGTAGAGGGCAATAATGACCTCACGTGATCTAGACTGTATGCTTCTGTTGATACATCCTAGAATTGCATTTGCCTTTTTTGCTGCTGCATCACACTGTTGACTCATGTTAAGTCTGTGATCAATTAGTATACCCAAGTCTTTTTCACATGTGCTGTTACTTAGCCCTATTCCTCCCATTTTGTATATGCTTTTCTCATTTTTATTGCCCAGATGTAGTACTTTGCATTTTTCCCTGTTAAAATCCATTCTGTTAGTTGCTGCCCACTGCTCCAGTTTATGTATATCTTTTTGAATCCTCTCTCTCTCTTCTCTAGTATTAGCTACCCCTCCTAGCTTTGTGTCATCAGCAAATTTGATCAGTTTACCCTCAATTCCTTCATCTAAATCATTGATAAAGATGTTGAACAATACAGGGCCCAAAACAGAACCTTGTGGTACCCCACTTGAGACATTCTTCCAACTGGATGTGCAGCCATTTACAACCACTCTTTGGGTCCGATCACTAAGCCAGTTATGAATCCACCTAACAGTTGCCTTGTCCATTCCATACTTAGTCATTTTTTCAATAAGGATTGTGTGAGATACTTTGTCAAATGCTTTGCTGAAGTCAAGATATACTATATCTACAGCATTTCCCTGATCCACCCAGTCAGTGATTCTGTCATAGAAGGAAATTAAGTTAGTCTGACATGACTTATTAGTTACAAACCCATGCTGACTCTGTTTAATCACTTCATTCTTATCCAGGTACTTGCATACATGTTCTTTAATAATTTGTTCAAAGATCTTTCCTGGTATAGAAGTCAGACTCACCGGCCTGTAGTTCCCTGGGTCCACCTTTTTCCCCTTTTTGAAGATAGGAACAACATTTGCTCTTCTCCAGTCTTCTGGGACTTCTCCTGTTCTCCAAGAATTTTCAAAGATTATGGACAGTGGTTCAATAATTTCTTCTGCTATCTCCTTCAGTACCCTGGGGTGTAATTCATCTGGACCTGGAGACTTGAATTCATTTATGTTAGCTAAGTGTTTCCTCACTGTCTTTCTGTTTATAGATATCCTGGATTCTTCTATTCCTTTAATAGGACAGTGAAGATCAGTTGATGTTACATTTCCTTTCTGAGAGAAAACAGATGCAAAATAGGAATTTAAAAGTTCAGCCTTCTCAACATCCTGACTTACCATTTCATCATTTTCATCCTGTAAAAATCCTATAGCATCTTTGACTTTTCTTTTACTTTTGACGTATCCCCAAAATCCTTTTTTGTTGCTTTTGACGTCACTTGCAAGTCTTAATTCATTGTCAGCTTTAGATAATCTGATTTGTGCCCTGCAGGTTCTGCAGACGGCATTATATTCTTCTTTAGATATGCCTCCCTCTTTCCATTTGATAAACATTTCTTTCTTCCTTTTTAGCATGTGTTTAAGTTCTATGTTCATCCATCCTGGTTTCCTTAAATGCTTCCCATTCTTCCCTCTTTTCGGAATTGTTAACGATTGTGCTTTGAGAATCTCATTTTTCAAGATTTTCCATCCTTCCTGGACATTTTTATCCTTAAGGATATCCAGCCATTGGATCCCTCCAATTCTCTTTCTGAGTTCCTTAAAATCTGCCTTTCTGAAATCTAACCTTGACGTCTGAGTCTTCACAGGTCTTCCTCCTCTTGTTATCCAAAATTCTAAAATAGCATGGTCACTACCTCCTAGAGTCCCAGCCACTCTTACCTCCTCCACCATTTCCTCCCTGTTTATGAGGATTAGATCCAAGGTAGCAGATCCCCTTGTTTTCTCCATTACCTTTTGGAAGATAAAGTTGTCAGCAAGAGAGGATAAGAATTTCCTGGACCTGTTAGTTTTGCCTGAGAGAGATTCCCAACAAATGTCTGGATAGTTGAAATCTCCCATGACCACTATGTCATATTTTTTGGAGAACTTGGCCATTTGATGCATAAAGAGTTCATCCATATCTTCAGCTTGCACAGGCGGCCTGTAGTAAATGCCTACAATGGTGTCCTTTCCATTGTTCTGTCCTTGTATTCTTACCCAAACAGTTTCCACAGAACTCCCAGTCTCTGAAGCGTCAATCTCTGTGCAGACATACGCTTTTCTAACATACAATGCAACATCTCCTCCTCGTTTATCAAGTCTGTTTCTTGCAAATAAGTTGTATCCTTCTAGCCTTGTATTCCAATCATGTGTATCGTCCCACCAAGTCTCAGTGATTCCAATGACATCATATTTCTTCTCCTGCGTTAGTAGCTCCAGTTCTCCTTGTTTGTTGCCCATGCTTTGTGCATTCTATAGAAACACTTTAGTTTGTGATTGGTTTCTCTTCCTTCAATATTTTTATTATGTAAATTTTTTTGTCTTTGTTCTTCCCCTTCACTTCTAATAGCAGAAATCTCAATAGCATTTGTCAGGTGTATGGCTTTTGCTGGTGTTTTGCTTCCCTTCCCACATTGTTCTAGTTTAAAGCTCTCCTGATGAGTGTAGCAAGGCGACTTCCAAATACATGTTTTCCAGTCTTCGTAAGGTGCACCCCATCTCTAGCAAGTAGTCCATCGTATAGGTAATTCACTCCGTGATCCAGAAATCCAAATCCTTGCTGACGGCACCATCGACGTAGCCAGTTGTTCACCTGCAGAATCTTATAACACAGGATCCACCATTTACAATAGGTGATGTCACAGCTCATCTCCTCCTCCCCCTCCTGTACAATGACTGATAACACCTCTATATACAGTAGATAACACAGGATCCACTATTCACAATAAGTGATGTCACAGCTCACCTCCTCCTCCTGTACAATGACTGATAACACATCTATATACAGTAGATAACACAGGATCCACCATTCACAATAGGTGATGTCACAGCTCACCTCTCTCCTCCTCCTGTACAATGACTGATAACACCTCTATATACAGTAGATAACACAGGATCCACCATTCACAATAGGTGATGTCACAGCTCACCTCCTCCTCCTGTACAATGACTGATAACACATCTATATACAGTAGATAACACAGGATCCACCATTCACAATAGGTGATGTCACAGCTCACCTCCTCCTCCTCCTGTACAATGACTGATAACACCTCTATATACAGTAGATAACACAGGATCCACCATTCACAATAGGTGATGTCACAGCTCTCCTCCTCCTGTACAATGACTGATAACATCTCTATATACAGTAGATAACACAAGATCCACCATTCACAATAGGTGATATCACAGCTCACCTCCTCCTATACAATGACTGATAACACCTCTATATACATTAGATAACACAGGATCCACCATTTAGGAAAGGTGATGTCACAGCTCACCTCCTCCTCTTGTACAATGACTGATAACACCTCTATATTCAGTAGATAATACAGGATCCACCATTCACAATAGGTGATTTCACAGCTCACCTCCTCCTCCTGTACAATGACTGATAACACCTCTATATACAGTAGATAACACAGGATCCACCATTCACAACAGATGTCACAGCTCACGACCTTCCTCACCTGTCCAATGACTGATAACACCTCTATATACAGTAGATAACACAGGATCCACCATTCACAATAGGTGATATCACAGCTCACCTCCTCCTGTACAATGACTGATAACACCTCTATATACAGTAGATAACACAGTATCCACCATTCACAACAGATGTCATAGCTCACCTCCTCCCCCTCCTGTACAATGACTGATAACACCTATATACACAGCTGATAACACAGGATCCAACATCCACAGTAATTGATTTCACAGCTCACCTCCCCCTATAATGACTGATAACACTTCTATATACAGTAGATAACACAGGATCCACCATTCACAATAGGTGATGACACAGCTCACCTCCTCCTGTACAATGACTGATAACATCTCTATATACAGTAGATAACACAGGATCCACCATTCACAATAGATGATGTCACAGCTCACCTCCTCCTGTACAATGACTGATAACATCTCTATATACAGTAGATAACACAGGATCCACCATTCACAATAGATGATGTCACAGCTCACCTCCTCCTCCTGTACAATGACTGATAACACCTCTATATACAGTAGATAACACAGGATCCACCATTCACAATAGATGATGTCACACCTCACCTCCTCCTGTACAATGACTGATAACACCTCTATATACTGTAGATAACACAGGATCCACCATTCACAATAGGTGATGGCACAGCTCACCTCATCCTCCTCCTGTACAATGACTGATAACACCTCTATATACAGTAGATAACACAGGATTCATCATTCACAATAGGTGATGTCACAGCTCACCTCCTCCTCCTGTACAATGACTGATAACACCTCTATATACAGTAGATAACAGAGGATCTACCATTCACAATAGGTGATGTCACAGTTCACCTCCTCCTCCTGTATAATGACTGATAACACCTCTATATACAGAATATAACATAGGATCCACCATTCACAATAGATGATGTCACACCTCACCTCCTCCTGTACAATGACTGATAACACCTCTATATACTGTAGATAACACAGCATCCACCATTCACAATAGGTGATGTCACAGCTCACCTCCTCCTCCTGTACAATGACTGATAACACTCTATATACAGATATAACACTAGGATCCACCATTCACAATAGATGATGTCACAGCTCACCTCCTTCCTGTACAATGACTGATAACACCTCTATACACATAGATAACACAGAATCCAACATTCACAATAGGTGATGTCACAGCTCACCTCCTCCTGTACAATGACTGATAACATCTCTATATACAGTAGATAACACAGGATCCACCATTCACAATAGAAGATGTCACAGCTCACCTCCTCCTGTACAATGACTGATAACACCTCTATATACATAGATAACACAGGATCCAACATTCACAATAGGTGATGTCACAGCTCACCTCCTCCTGTACAATGACTGATAACACCTCTATATACAGTAGATAACACAGGATCCACATTCACAATAGATGATGTCACAGCTCACCTCCTCCTGTACAATGACCGATAACACCTCTATATACATGTAATCATATAAATTATTCGCTAATTGTACTCGGCATTCAATTAGATATATTCCAAAAGGAAGAAAAGGAAGTTTTCACTGCCATAAAAATATTTTTATTGAAAAATTTTTTTTAAAAAATATATAGCTTAAAAATACATATCATATTGTGGAGAACAACTATACAACAAAATATACGCCTTGAACAGCCTTCAAAAAGGTATATAGGTATTATAGCAAACTGCAGTGCGAAAAATGAAGCTGTCTAATTTATGGTATTATACCTATATTACAGTACAGCAGATATATAACAGTTCACATGACAGATTCCATATCTATAAACATGAACTGATTTCAGTTTGGCAGAAATAAAGCCCTTATCCAATATTCAACCCTTCCTATATAGGTCTTCTATACATATGAATGCTTAGTGCAGCTAGTTAGATAGTCTCCCTATAAGGGGTATATATATAGGGCAAAAAGATATATAAGGCATATGCTTAATGGTAAATAGTAGCGCATGTTTTACTCTACCTTAGTGGAGGCTGTGCCTTGTATTGCTCATGATTACTGTACTTGTCTGTATTTGCCCCTCTTCACATGTAAAGCGCCATGGAATAAATGGCGCTATAAAAATCTATAATAATAATAATAATAATGTGAGGGCCTATTTTTTGTGGGACCAGTTGTATACCATTGATTTTACCATGTTGTGTACTAGAAAATGGGAAAAAAATTCCAAGTGCGGTGAAATTGCAAAAAAAAACGCAATCCCACACTTGTTTTTTGCTTTACTTTTTTTTACTTAATGCTAAAACTGACCTGCCTTATGATTCTCCACGTCATTACGAGATCATAGACACCAAACATGTCTAGGTTCTTTTTTATTGAAGGGGTGAAAAAAAATTTCAAGCTTTGTTAAAAAAAAAATTGCACCATTTTCTGATACCCCATAAAGGAGAAAAAGATTATGCGCACAAATAGGGATCACCTTAAAAAATAATCTTTTTTATTTATTAGAGTACAATAAAGAAACAGAAATACACCACAATATAAAACCATTTAAAATGCCACAATGGCAAAAAAATCTGACCAAATGAGGTCCGCCCTAGGACAAGAGTCACATGACACAATCAGACATAATAGTTTGTAATAGCAATTGATGTTTCACAATACAAATGCATCTCCATAAAAATTAAAACCCATACATTATATGTGTAGGTCTATCCTAAAATGATAGCATAAAGCTCCAAAGGGTAGATGGTGTGCTGCCAGCACTATTTAAATAGTTGCCTTCTATAAGTTCTATATAATAAAAGGGGTACAAATCAAGGGAGAGATAAGATCTTAAGGGAGTACCCTAAAGAGATGGCAAAGCTGTTGCTGGATAGAGAGCCAGCCAGTACAAGCAGAGGGAATGTTGAACAGCAAAGTTACCATTCAAAGATAAAGTGCCAAGTGTAGCATAGGGGGCAAAAGCCCCACGCGTATTGACACAGCAAGTGTATTCCTAAGGGGTCAAGCCAAAGTCGGACTGTAGCTACATAGAAATAAATACAAGACCACCAATTGTGTGGTAAAACACGCTAATATGAGGGTATAATATAAGGTAGTACACATCTTAATTATGTAGCAGGGGTTGGGGTAGCCTCCTCATAGAATATAATGTGGCCCTCCTCATAGAATATAAGGTAGCCCACTCATGGAATATAACGTAGCCCCCCTCAGAATATTATGCAGCCCCC
>JARQOD010000003.1:369887307-369944013 GCA_033576555.1 Oophaga sylvatica
TACAGGAGACCTCTGATTGTCATGCCAACCCACCGGTGACCCGAGATCACGTGAGGGGGGTCACCAGTGGGTGGATTTCCAGCACAATTGCCGGAAGCACATGTTAAATGCCAATGTCAGCGTTTGACAGCGGCATTTAACGGGTTAATAGCCGAGGGTTGATCGCAATTCCACCCACGGCTATTCCAGGCACATGTCAGCTGTTCAAAACAGCTAATATGTGCCTGGAAAGATGTGAGCTCACTGCCGGAGTCCACATCAAAGGGAGGGTGTCCGACATCGGCGTAAATGTACTCCCATTGTCGGAAAGGGGTTAAAATATAGATAGCAATATGAAAAATGAAATAGCAAAATCTGGAAAATTTGTGAAAAAATAAAATACATTTTACATGAAAAACCCAATATAGTACTAGATCATTTTGTCATGACACATTCCTTTAAGAATAAAGATGTTTTATTGCCTGCCGACTAGACACAAAGCCTGATAATACAACGTAGCCTCTGCCCTAGGCTGCAGCCTTGCTGGTGACAGAATGTACTGGGTAATGACAAATACAGTGGAGAGATGCATGTTACGGAGATTTTCACCAGCATTGATTTTCGCACTAAAGTCTGATATCTATCATAAAATAATGCATGATGTTATATACCAAATTGGCCGAGTGCGATGTGCAGTGTATCAGACGCGCTGAGTATCACCAAGCTGCACCCTGCAACTCGTGAAACTGGTCAGGCATCATTTCTAGATGTTACAAATGTTAAGTATGTATATTGGGGCAGTTACTATACTCTTATTGTCTATTTATAACGTGGGTAATTAACAAAATATTTAGGAACAGATTTTTATGAAATGTCCAACTGGGGGTCTGTATGTGGGGGAGACAGGGCAAAAACTGAGAACAAGGATGAATTCCCATCGCCACACAATAAGAGAAAAAAGAATGGATCTACCTGTGGCAAAACACTTTTGTATCCCCGGTCATAGCATGATGGACATGAAATTACTTGTATTAAAATCTATCTTTAAATCTGAGAGAGATAGAAAGGTTTGGGAATATAAGCTCATGACGACCTTTGACACTCTCAGTGCTGGAATGAATATATCCCATGGATTTATGTCCTTTTACATCAATTAAGGAATCTGCTTCTCTGACCTGGGGGCATCAAAACACAATACCAGACCCCAATCAGAGGGCAATAAAACTTTCACACTCCTTATCTATGAACTGTTCTAATATTTATGTTCATCCCTCTCCCATAATGACAGTTCTGCTTCACATCACTTGTCTTACCTATTGCATTATTTCTGTGCTGTGTTGTGTATAAATATGTGATTCTTCAGTTTTTGTTTTAGTCTTTGCCTGATGAAGAGACCTGAGTAGTCTCGAAAGCTTGCAATTTGTTACCATCTTTTCAGTTAGCCATTAAAAGGTATCAACCACTGAGGACTCTCAATTCTAAATATTTCTCTTACATTGAGTCATTCTTCAGTGTCAGCTGAGTGTTCTGCGATTGGTGGGGGTCTAGGACCCGTACTCCAACCCTTCAGAATGTTTGAAATGTCTTATGACTTGAGCTGTACAGTCATGGCCAAAAGTTTTGAGAATGACACAAATATTAATTTTTACAAAGTCTACTGCTTCACTTTTTCTAATGGCAATTTGCATATACTCCAGAATGTTATAAAGAGTGATCAGCTTAACAGCAATTACTTGCAGAGTCAATATTTGCCTAGAAAATGAACTTTATCCCCCAGAACAATTTCAACATCAATGCAGCCCTGCCTTAAAAGGACCAGCTAACCTCTTTTCAGTGATTGCTCCATTAACACAGGTGTGGGTGTTGATGAGGACATGGCTGGAGATCAATCTGTCACACCACTGGATACTTTTAAAGGAGGCTGGTGCTTGGCATCATTGTTTCTCTTCTGTTAACCATGGTTATCTCTAAAGAAACACGTGCAGTCATTATTGCAATGCACAAAAATGGTGTAACAGGGAAGAGTATCGCAGCTAGAAAGATTGCACCTCAGTCAACAATCTACCGCATCATCAAGAACTTCAAGGAGAGAGGTTCCATTGTTGCCAAAAAGGCTTCAGGGCGCCCAAAAAGACCAGCAAGCGCCAGGACCGTCTCTTAAAAGTGTTTCAGCTGCGGGATCGGGCTACCAGCAGTGCAGAGCTTGCTCAGGAATGGCAGCAGGCAGGTGTGAGTGCATCTGCATGCACTGTGAGGCGGAGACTCTTGGAGCAAGGCCTGGTCTCAAGGAGGGCAGCAAAGAAGGCACTTCTCTCCAGAAAAAACATCATGGACAGACTGATATTCTGCAAAAGGTACAGGCAGTGGACTGCTGAGGACTGGGGTAAAGTTATTTTCTCTGATGAATCCCCTTTTCGATTGTTTGGGACATCAGGAAAACGCCTCATTCGGAGAAGACAAGGTGAGCGCTACCACCAGTCTTGTCTCATGCCAACTGTTAAGCATCCTGAAACCATTCATGTGTGGGGTTGCTTCTCAGCCAAGGGAATCGGCTCTCTCACAGTCTTGCCTAAAAACACAGCCATGAATAAAGAATGGTACCAGAATGTCCTCCAAGAGCAACTTCTCCCAACCCTCCAAGAGCAGTTTGGCGATCAACAATGCCTTTTCCAGCATGATGGAGCACCTTGCCATAAAGCAAAGGTGATAACTAAATGGCTCAGGGAACAAAACATAGAGATTTTTGGTCCATGGCCTGGAAACTCCCCAGATCTTAATCCCATAGAGAACTTGTGATCAATCAACAAGAGACGGGTGGACAAACAAAAACCTAAAAATTCTGACAAAATGAAAGCATTGATTGTGCAAGAATGGACTGCTATCAGTCAGGATTTGGTCCAGAAGTTGATTGAGAGCATGCCAGGAAGAATTGCAGAGGTCCTGAAGAAGAAGGGTTAACACTGCAAATATTGACTTGCTGCATTAACTCATTCTAACTGTCAATATAAGCTTTTGTTACTCATATGTTTGCAATTATTATATTTCTGTCTGTGATAAAAAACATCTGTCAAACACACATAAAAACCAGAGGGCAGCAGATCATGTGAAAATATAATATTTGTGTCATTCTCAAAACTTTTGGCCATGACTGTACAATTTCAATGTGATAAGTGAATATCTAGCATGGACAATGTGGTTCTCCTTCTCCCTTACAATTATACAGTAGACAATTTGAAAAATGGTCACCTTGCATTTTTTTTTAGGGAGATGGGGGTTGAAGGTGTTTTTTAACGGTTACCACTTTGGAATGGCAAGAGGACACACAGATCTCTTATCTTTCCAAGCTCAACCAACCTCACAAAGTATGTCTAAAATATCAGGAATTTCCACTTATAAATCTAATATAGATAAATATTAGTCATTTTATTTTTATTTTGCTACTATAACTTTTTATTTTTGTATAAGACCCATTTAGATTAATTAAAATTTTTGTATTGTAGCCTCCAGGATAGTAAATTACACCCTAACCTAATTGCCTAGTGTTGAATGTCTTGAGCTCAGTGTTGGGCTCATAATATGAAGCATCACATGACCACTGTTTCTATAACAGATGAGTGAATTGAATTTGTGTAGAATTTAAAAATAAATTGTTGAACCCAGAAAATTTGAAAATTTTTTGATTCACTTGGTGCAAATGATCTAAAATGACTGCCACCATTTTACATATTGCAAGAGATTATATCAGCCAGAGAAGTATGTGAAAGCTTCCCCATTATGCCTTGTAACTATCACACCACATAGTTTTTACCAGCCAATCAAAAGATATTATCATAGCCAGTATAAAAGCCAAAGTAGGAAATGCAGCAGCTATTTAACCCCTTTACCCCCAAGGGTGGTTTGCACGTTATAGGCCTTTACTGCCTTCTTAACCCCTTCACCACCAAGGTTGGTTTGCACGTTAATGACCAGACCAATTTTTACAATTCTGACCACTGTCTCTTTATGAGGTTATAACTCTGGAATGCTTCAACGGATCTTCGCGATTCTGAGAATGTTTTCTCGTGACATATTGTGCTTCACGTTAGTGGTAAACTTTCTTCGATATAACTTGCGTTTTTTGGAAAAAAATGCAAAAATTTAGAAAATTTTGCAATTTTCAAACTTTGAATTATTATTCCCTTAAAACAGAGAAATATGTCACACAATATAGTTAATAAATAACATTTCCCACATGTCTACTTTACATCAGCACAATTTTGGAACCAAAATTTTTTTTGTTAGGAAATTATAAGGGTTAAAAGTTGACCAGCGACTTCTCATTTTTACAACAAAATTTAAAAAGCCATTTTTTTAGGGACCACCTGACATTTGAAGTCACTTGGAGGGGTCTATATGGCAGAAAATACCCGAAAGTGACACTATTCTTAAAACTGCACCCCTCAAGGTACTCAAAACCACATTCAAAAAGTTTATTAACCCTTCAGGTGCTTAACAGGAGCTGAAGCAACGAGAAAGGAAAAAATAAACATTTAACTTTTTAGTCACAAAAATGATCTTTTACAAACATTTCTTTTATTTTCACAAGGGTAAAAGGAGAAAATGGACAGATAAAGTTGTTGTGCAATTTCTCCTGAGTACGCCAATACTCATATGAGGGGGGAACCACTGTTTGTGCGCACGGCAGAGCTCGTATGGGAAGGAGCGCCTTTTGATTTTTTCAAACCAATATTGGCTGGAATTGAGATTGGACACCATGTCACGTTTGGAGAGCCCCTGATGCGCCTAAACAGTGGAAACCCCCCACAAGTGACACCATTTTGGAAATTAGACCCCGTATGGAACTTATCTAGATCTGTTGTGAGCACTTTGAACCCCCAAGTGTTTCACAAAAGATTTTAATGCCTGGGTGTAAAATAAAAAATTTTTCCACAAAAATAATTTTTTAGTCCCCAATTTTTTATTTTTCCCAAGGAAATTAGACCCCAAAAGTTGCTTTCCAATTTGTCCTGAGTATGCTGATATCCCATATGTGCCATATGTGGGGGGGAAAAACTGTTTGGGCGCATGGCAGGGCTTGAAAAGGAAGTAGCAACGTTTTGGAATGCAGACGTTGATGGGTGTCATGTTCCGTATGCAGAGCCCCAGATGTGCCTAAACAGTGGAAACCCCCCAAAAGTGACCGCATTTTGGAAATTAGACCCCCTAAGGAACATATCTAGATCTGTGATGAGCACTTTTAACCCCAAGTGCTTCACACAAGTTTATAATGCCCGGGCATGAAAATAAAAAATCCTATTTTTTTTCCACAAAAATTATCTTTTAGTCACCAATTTTTTATTTTCCCAAGGGTAGCAGGATAAATTGGACCCCAAAAGTTGTTGTCCAATTTGTCCTGAGTACGCTGATACCCCATATGTGGGAGGGAACCACTGTTTGGGCACACGGCAGAGCTCCGAAAGGAAGGAGCGCCATGTGACTTTTTCCAACCAAAATTGGCTGGAATTGAGATTGGATGCCATGTTGCATTTGGAGAGCCCCTGCTGTGCCTAAACAGTGGAAACCCCCCACAAGTGACCCCATTTTGGAAACTTGACCCCCTAAGGAACTTATCTAGATCTGTGGTGAGCAATTTGAACCCCCAAGTGCTTCACACAAGTTTATAACGTAGAGCCTGGAGCGTAAAATTAAAAAATCATATTTTTTCCACAAAAATTATCTTTTCACCCCAATTTTTTATTTTCCCAAGGGTAACAAGACCTCAAATGTTATTGTGCAATTTGTCCTGAGTACGCTGATACCCTATATGTGGGGGTAAACCACTGTTTGGGTGCATGGCAGAGCTCGGAAGGGAAGGAGAGTCGTTTGACTTTTTCAACGCGGAATTGGCTGGATGCCATGTCGTGTTTGGAGAGCCCCTGATGTGCCTAAAAAGTGGAAACGCCCCACAAATGACACCATTTTGGAAACTAGACGCCTCAAGGAACGTATCTAGATGTGTGGTGAGAACTTTGAACCCCCAAGTGTTTTGCTAAAGTTTATAACGCCCGAGCTTGAAAATAAAAAAAATCATATTTTTTCCACAAACATGATCTTTTAGTCCCCAACTTTTTAATTTTCCAAGGGTAACAGGAGAAATTGGACCCCAAACTTTGTTGTCCAATTTTTCCTGAGTACGCTGATACCCCATATGTGGGAGAAAACTACTCTATGGGCACACGTCGGGGCTTGGAAGGGAAGTAGTGACGTTTTGGATTGCAGACTTTGATGGAATGGTCTGCTGGCATCATGTCGCGTTTGGAGAGCCCCTGATGTGCCTAAACATTGGAAACCCCCACAAGTGACCCATTTTGGAAAATAGACCACCCAAGGAATTTATCTACATGTGTGGTGAGCGCTGTGCACCCCTAAGTGCTTCACAGAGGTTTATAACGTACAGCTGTAAAAACAAAAAATTCATTTTTTTTTTACAAAAATGATTTTTTCGCCCCCAATATTTTATTTTCACAAGGGTACCAGGAGAAATTGAACCCCTAAAGTTGTTGTCCAATTTGTTCTGAGTATGCTGATACCCCATATGTGGGAGAAAACTACTGTATGGGCACACGTCGGGGCTCGGAAGGGAAGTAGTGACATTTTGGATTGCAAACTTTGATGGAATGGTCTGCGGGTGTCATGTCGTGTTTGGAGAGCCCCTGATGTACGTAAACATTGGAAACCCCCCACAAGTGACCCCATTTTGGAAACTAGAACACCCAAGGAACTTATCTAGATGTGTGGGGAGAACTTTGAACCCCCAAGTGCTTCACAGAAGTTTATAACGTAGAGCCATAAAAATAAAAAATCATAATTTTTTTCCACAAAAATTGTATTTTCGCCCCAAATTTTTTTATTTTCCCAAGGGTAACAGAAGAAATTAGACCCAAGAGTTATTGTGCAATTTGTCCTGAGTACGCTGATACCCCATATGTGGGAGTAAACTACTGTTTGAGCGCATGGCAGAGCTCAGAAGGGAAGGAGCACCGTTTGACTTTTTCAACGCAGAATTGGCTGGAATTGAGATCAGACGCCATGTCACATTTGGAGAGCCCCTGATGTGCCTAAACAGTGGAAACCCACCATTTCTAACTGCAATCCTAACCCTAACACACCCCTAGCCCTAATCCCAACCCTAACCCTAATTCTAACTTTAGCCCCAACCCTAACTTTAGCCCCAACCCTAACTCTAACCCTAATGGGAAAATGGAAATAATTACATTTTTTAAATTTTATTATTTTTCCCTAACTAAGGCGATGATAAAAGGGGGTTTGATTTACTATTTATAGCGGGTTTTTATGTTTGGCAGCTGTCATACGCTAAAAGACGCTTTTTATTGCAAAAATTAGTTTTTGCATCACCACATTTTGAGAGCTATAATTTTTGCATTTTTTGGCCCACAGACTCATATGTGGTCTTATTTTTTGCGGGACGAGTTGACGTTTTTATTGGTACCATGTTTGGGCACGTGACATTTTTTGATCGCTTTTTATTACGATTTTTGAGAGGTTAGAATGAACAAAAATCAGCAATTCATGAAATTCTTTTGGGGGGGCGTTTGTACCGTTCTACATGTGGTAAAATTGATAAAGCAGTTTTATTCTTCGCGTTAGTACGATTACAGCGATACCTCATTTATATCATGTTTTTATGTTTTGGCGCTTTTATACAATAAAAACAATTTTATATAAAAAAATAATTATTTTTGCATTGCTTTATTCTGCGAGCTATAACTTTTTTATTTTTTTAGTGATGATGCTGTATGGCAGCTTGTTTTTTGCGGGACAAGATGACGTTTTTAGAGGAACTATGTTTATTTATATCCGTGTTTTTGATCGCGTGTTATTCCACTTTTTGTTCGGCGGTATAATGATAAAGCATTGTTTTTTTGCTTTTTTTTTTAAGGGGTTCACTAAAGGGGTTAAGCAGTGGGACAGTTTTATAGGGCGGGTCGTTACGGACGCGGCGATACCAAATATGTGTGCTTTAATTGTTTTTTTTATTTACATGAAGAAATGAATTTATTGGGGAATAATTTTTGTTTTTTCTTTATTTAGGAAATTTTTTTTTACACGTGATTTTTATTTTTTTTACTTTTTTACTTTGTCTCAGGGTGGGACATCACTGTATAGGGTCAGATCGCCAATCTTGGATCCGGGGTCCTGCAGGGAGGAGGCTCAGGGAAGCACGCAGGGAGGGATGCTTCCCTGTGCCCCCGGTACACTGCGATCATGTTTGACCGCAGTGTGCCAGGGGTTAATGTGCCGGGAGCTGTCCGTGACCTCTCCTGGCACATAGTGCCAGGTGTCAGCTGTGATAATCAGCTGACACCCGGCCGCGATCGGCCACGCTCCCCCCGGAGCGCGGCCGATCGCATGTGACGTACTATCCCGTCCATGGTCATATGGGCCCAGGTACCATGGACGGGATAGTACTCCAATGGCAGAAAGGGGTTAAAGTCATAAAACATGAGGAAAAATATTACAGATAGTGTGTGACAGCACAACAGTGAAGAACAGTTCATACAGTTAGGTCCATAAATATTTGGACAGAGACAACATTTATCTAATTTTGGTTCTAGACATTACCACAATGAATTTGAAACAAAACAAATCAGATGCAGTTGAAGTTCAGACTTTCAGCTTTCATTTGAGGGTATCCACATTAAAATTGGATGAAGGGTTTAGGAGTTTCAGCTCCTTAACATGTGCCACCCTGTTTTTAAAGGGACCAAAAGTAATTGGACAAATGACTCCAAGGCTATTTCATGGACAGGTGTGGGCAATCCCTTTGTTATGTCATTCTCAATTAAGCAGATGAAAGGGCCGGAGTTGATTTGAGGTGTGGTGTTTGCATTTGGAAGGTTTTGCTGTGAAGGAAACATGCGGTCACAGGAGCTCTCCATGCAGGTGAAACAAGCTATCCTTAAGCTGCAAGAACAGAAAAAAACCATCCAAGAAATTGCTACAACATTAGAAGTGGCAAAATCTACAATTTGGTACATCCTGAGAAAGAAAGAAAGCACTGGTGAACTCATCAATCCAAAAAGACCTGGGAGCCCATGGAAGACAACAGTGGTGGATGATCGCAGAATACTCTCCATGGTGAAGAGAAACCCCTTCACAACATCAACTGAAGTCCAGAACACTCTCAGTGAAGTAGGTGTATCTGTCTCTAAGTCAACAGTAAAGAGAAGACTCCATGAAAGTAAATACAAAGGGTTCACATCTAGATGCAAACCATTCATCAATTCCAAAAATAGACAGGCCACAGTTAAATTTGCTGAAAAACACCTCCAGAAGCCAGCTCAGTTCTGGAAAAGTATTCTATGGACAGATGAGACAAAGATCAACCTGTACCAGAATGATGGGAAGCCAAAAGTTTGGAGAAGAAAGGGAACGGCACATGATCCAAGGCACACCACATCCTCTGTAAAACATGGTGGAGGCAACGTGATGGCATGGGCATGCATGGCTTTCAATGGCACTGGGTCACTTGTGTTTATTGATGACATAACAGCAGACAAGAGTAGCCGGATGAATTCTGAAGTGTACCGGGATATACTTTCAGCCCAGATTCAGCCAAATGCTGCAAACTTGATTGGACAGCGCTTCATAGTACAGATGGATAATGACCCCAAGCATACAGCCAAAGCTACACAGGAGCTACACATATTTTTGTTCAACCCTTCAAATTAAACGTTACAATCTGCACTTGAATTCTGTTGTAGAGGTTTCATTTCAAATCCAATGTGGTGGCATGCAGAGCCCAACTCGCGAAAATTGTGTCACTGTCCAAATATTTCTGGCCCTGACTGTATGTATACCCATAGTCATATATTTTTAGGTCATTTTGACATTACTAAGCTTGAAAGGGGTTAAATACAGTCCTAGGAGACCTCAGAGTATTTTACATGTATTTTCAGTGCAGCTGGAGGCTGGAGTACTTTCAATTTGTGGTGAATGGAATTTCCTTTGAAAATTTGGTAAAGTTTGAATTTCAAAAGATTTGCTCATCTCTAGTTATAACCATATATTTCTTAACGTTTTATCTATAGATACTGTACTTACCTGAGCTCGGTTGGTATACAAGACCTGCATGTCTTTTAGTTTCTCAAGCCCTTCACTGTACCGTTGAATTGCACTTTCATAGTCACCTTGTGCAAATGCCTGATTTCCCTGAACTTTCAGTGCTGTAAAGCATAAAGTATGTAAGACTAAATTATATGACACCTTTAGAGACACTTCTTACTTGCATTTTTGGCTAACAATTATTTTTGCAATTGGAATGCAGTTAAAATTTTGAACCCTTAGTTTTACATTACCCAGTGTCAGACTGTAGAATTTTTAGTGAATCCATCAGTGAGCCGATTTGATGGCCAAGTCTGTAACTATTATCTCTCTGCTCCTGAGAAATCCTTTAAGTTTATTTACGACCACATCAAAATTGAACTTTCAGTTGGTCAAAAATCAGCTTAGAAGATGATTCAGAAGAAGAGAGATGAGACCCTGCCTTTTGAACAAGCTCATGAACGGATTTAAATGTTACAAGCCCATTTAATGGTCAATCTGTAAATTGTATCACCTCTAAGATTTACGAACACATCAAATTTTGATTCATAAATCATCTTAGAAGATGGTGCAAGAGAATAGAGATAAGAGCTAGAATCCTTTATGCTTGGATATAGATTGAACTTGATGGACTTGTATCTTTGAAACCGTGCCATCAGAACAAGTTCACCGAGAGATTTTATTGTTATGAGCCTATGAGCCTATCTGATAACTGGATATTTAAACCTCATTTATCTTTTTTCCTGAAAGATCCTCTAAGTTGATATATGACCACATCAAAGCTGAACTTTCATTTGCTCATAAATCAACTTAGAACATGATTCAAGAGCAGAGAGATTAGAGTAACAGAGGTAAAGAATGGTAACCAGCTCACCCTTGTGAAGGCTATTCTAAAATTCTCGGCACAAAGAAAACTATTTTTTCCCGGTGTGGCTCTGCAAACATTCAAGGAAAAGGAAGCTCCAGCTGTTTTCAATATAAAACGGTAAGCATTATTCCAGCATCTTTAAAATTGTGAAATTCTCCAGTATATCCAAATAAATTGCATTATTTTTCCTTCGTGTGTCAGAGCATAACTAGGTCTTTATTCATGGTCGCAATTTTAAAGATGTTGAAATAAAGCTTACCGTGAGAGTAACAGACCCTGCCGTTAGAACAAGCTCACTGATGGATTTGACTGTAGAAGCTAATCGTTCTACATTTTCTAAGGAAACCCGATTGCAAAAATTCTTGTAAGTAAAAAAAAATGCCACCAACACTACAAAAGACTCATTACCGCCGAGACTCATAGATATGAGTGCACCATATTGTTGTCAATGGTGATATAACAAAATGTGCAATATTTTGTTCACATTTTAATTGCAACCCATTACTTTTGGACTATAATTTTGTTGCCTATTTTGATTTCAGTAGAATCATAGCGCGTTTGCTAAATTACATCCGCATTAAAATTAAGCTTGAATTAACCCTCATCGAACCACTTGAGCCTTATCACACAATGATCCCACTTCAGTAAAGGCACTGCCGCACTTAGCGATCGCACCAGCGATCACGACAACGACAGACCTGGCGAGATCGCTAGTGCGATCGCTATGTGATCGCTAGTTAGATTCCAAACACATCTCATCAGCGATCTGTATAACGACCTCTGCGGTCGTTGAGAAAACCTAGTCCCACCTGCGACACTGGTAAAGTTGTTCATAAAGGGTGTCACACTCAGCGATTCAGGCTCACCAGCGGGACACCAACGACCAAAAAATGGCTCAGAACGTTCATAAGCGATCAACGACGTCTCAGCGGGGACCACATCGCTGCTACATGTCACACACAGCTAAGGTTTTAATAAGATCTATTTTTTTAATTTGTGCTTTCCAATTTGTTGCTGAAAACAATTATCACATTTCATATCAGTTGACTTAACTTGGTTTGTGACAAGATTAATTATCTTTGTCCTTCAGAGGCAACTAATAATCTTTAGAAAGAGTCCTCATTGTGTGGAGATTCTTTGGTTAAGAGGATGTAGTGTCTAATTAACTTTCACAATGACTGGTCTTTTGCGTGATCTTAAGGTGATGTCTAAATTCCAATTTTCATCCCATTGAAAATTTAATGGAATATTTTAAAAAATAAATAAATCTCTTGAGAAGTTTGCTATTTATGGTTTTAATTATTTAATTAAATTTTAATTTGAACATTGCTTTATGTTTTAAGTTTCACTTTAAGAACCACTTGAAGATCTGGCTGTGATCTGACTTTGGTTGGAGAAAAAAAAATGTCATGGTCCCCATGAAGCACTGACTAAGACCTTATCAGATGTCAAAAATTATTTTGCTTGCCATAGCACTTGATAAAGCTAGAACTACTTGACCAAACCCTTTTTTATTTTTTTTGTATTCTACATTGCCTAGTTCCAATCTTTATATACCTATGAAAAAATGAAACTGTCATTATGCTTGTGATTAACATTGAATCCATTGTCAAATAATGGAACACAATCAGGGATTCACCAATAACCAAAATTATATATGGACTACCAGTAACAAGTCCAGCACTTCTATGCTTTCACAATATTGAAATAGCCAAAGAAAGAGAGAAGGGTCTCTAGGACCACCTATTAGAAGTAGCCTATAAGTCAATATATATCCTTTATAGATATCTGCAAAGCCAGAATCTCTGTTTGCATATAGCTGTTTCAGGGTTCTTACCCCTCATCAGTGCAAAGCAAAAGACTGGTTCCCTGGGTTAAAGGCCTTCAATGGGGGGATAGAAAAGGTAATGTTTCACCTTAATGCCTTAAGGAACAGGACAACTATATTCATTTTTGCCTGTCCATTTTTAAGCAGCCATATTTTATTAATTTTTTCCTGATGTGATTGTATGTGACTGTTTCATGCAGTACAAATTTGACAACTAGAGAAAATCTGGCAACACTGCTACAGAGGAAGTCGTGCTTGAAGAAAGAACAATAGTCCTATAATACTGTAACAAAGACCTCAGCACCGAAGAAGACAAAAGCAGTAAATCTTGCTGCAGATACATTTGTTTATTTGAATCCAGCAAAAAAGAAAAGACAAATTGCATCCAGCGATTCAACCAAGGAACTCTATGTTGATAACAGCCAGACATAAAGAAGATGATGCATAGGTAAGAGCTATATGTCATACGGCTCTTACCTATGTACC
The DNA here is from genome assembly GCA_033576555.1 of Oophaga sylvatica. NCBI lineage: Eukaryota > Metazoa > Chordata > Amphibia > Anura > Dendrobatidae > Oophaga > Oophaga sylvatica. Next base: position 369,900,573 of record JARQOD010000003.1, read on the forward strand.
TTCTTCCTCATGTCTAGCTGCTTTCGAAACATTGGATACTCTCTGTCTTTTTTGCTGGATTCAAATAAATAAATTGTAACAAGATTCACTGCTTTTGTCTTCTTCGGTGCTGAGCTGTTTTGAGGTTCATATAAATTACTAGTTAATTTGTATATTTTTTTGCTGCTCAAAAACAGTAAAAACTATTTACATATATATATATATATATTATATATATATATATATATATATATATATTTCTTTACTGTTCAGGTTTCAAACTATATAGCCTGTTGAATGAATGCTGCAGGTTATAACAGCCATAAGGATACATGTCAAATGTGTGTAATAAAATATATTTTACGTGAAAAAAATCAGATTTTTAAAAAATTTTGAGGGTGTAGTCTTATTTTAATTTTTTTTGCAGATAGTATATTTTTTTTTCCCAAATATATATATATATATATATATATATATATATATATATATATATAATATAGATGTTGTCCCTCAAGAGATCATTAAAGATCTCTGGGGAAAATTAGTTTTTTTCCTTCATTCATCATTTTTTCCCACTGTTACTGGGGCATCCATAAGAAAAAAATGTATAATGACGAACAACCCAATGTAGTGACATTAGTCAATGGCAGAGATGATGATCTAGTCTCCTCTGCTATGCCAGCAGACACCCAGTGATCATGTGATTGCCAAGTGCTACAGGAGCATCTGCGATGTTGATGCTTCTGTACACTACGTAGCACTCACTAGTTTTTGCCATAGACGTGGCATACAATAAGACTGAAATACACTCCAGTCAATGACCAAAGTAATGGTTCTGGCGGTGGCCCATGGAAGTTGAACAACGAGGTGCCTATAAGAGACGTTCACCTCTAAATGAATTAGCACATCCTATTGCAGTGTACAAACCTCCATTCTTGATGAATTGGGTCCAATATTTAGCTTTAGCCAGAACAGATTTTTTTCACACAATTAGTTAAGGTTAATGTCACCTTCATCAACAGATGACGAATCAACTCATAAAAACGTAGTCTCCTTTTTGTTTCTAATTACCGTTTGCGAGTGCCTTATTCTGGTTTCTTTTTTCAGCACGTTCACAGGCATCTTTTTCCAAAAGGGCGATGAAGCTATCTGAAAAAAAAAAAAAGAACCATGATGTTTGTTCATTTTATCATAAAAGTTGCTGAAAAAGTCAGTGTTTATACACCTGGCCATTTTATGGATTAATGTTTTATGGATTTATAATACACACACACTTCCTGATATAATTCAATATTGTAACTCCGCTCAAGTTCAGTTTTATGCAGAGGTACACAATTTATGCAGAGGTACACAAATGGCTTTTTTAACTGAGGCATTTTACAGTCACACAGAGTTACTATGGAATAATAATGTAAAGAAAAAATCACAGGGACTCTACCCTATGTGCTATCTGTGCATTCAATAATGTTGTAGGTATTGATGGGGTATCCTGGCTCTGATTACTTGGCATTGGGAGATAAGAGGAGCAGATTTCATCATATATAATTATACCGGTCAGGATGAGTGCACGGCCAATGGGTAACGTGCACCTGTCCTGTAAGGATTAAAATAGGTACAAGATACCTGACGTCTGTAGGAAATATTTGTCCATGCAAACATGATGGTGATCATCAAATTAATGTTCTATAGTTTATCAGAGGTCAATAAGGTGCATTGACAGGACAACTGCCCAAATACACCATAAGGGTACATTCATATGTTGTGGATTTGCTGCAGAAACTATCCACAGAGAAGTCTGCAGATCCGCACCAAAACATTTTCCATTCACACTTCATCATCCTCTTTGCAAGTTTATTTTGTCCAAAATTGCAAGTTATTCACTACCAACAAATCCCAGGGCTGAGAAAAGGGGATACATCTGGAAAGGAGTGAATATGGGCATGTCTGACCACTTCTTCATTTATTATAAAAGGGACTGCCGGATATTACTAAGTGCTGTACTTAGTTTTCTCCTGCAGACCAATTGACAATGACAGAAGCAAGAGGGGCTCTAAATTTTCAAGGTTCTGCATCCACATCGATCAGCAGGTTATCCTACAAATATGGGATAATGTTGTGAACACTTTTAATCTGACTTCTGAGTTTGGGCTCTCTCTGGTGGGTGTTGCTGGTAGTGAAGCTGCCCTGGCTAACATAACCCTAACACCTGACGGGGATGATTGGCAGTCAGGTGTTGCTGACTGGGGAGATGTAAGTGAGCAGCCTTCCCATAAAGTTTGCCAGTGATTTGTCTTTCTTCCTGAGCCATTTGGAAGTCTGATTGCTCCCTGCTTTGTCCTGCTACTTTCAGATAAGTTATTTTGCTGTTTATTTCTGTGGCATTTGTTTACCCTTTTGCCTTGCTCAGTTTTCTGTCTTGTTGGAGTCTGTTCAGCCAGGTTCCCTGCAGGGGCCTGTGCTGGACTCTGTACTCATTTGCCACAGCTTATACATTTCTAGTTCCCTGTTATTTCAGTATCTGTTGTTTGCAGCCAATTCACACCAGAGTTCTGATCTAGTGGGGGAGAGGTCGTGTGGCCTCAGTATTTTTGTATATCAGACGTGTTGGAATTTTTCTTAGGGTTTTTGCAGGATTGCAGACAGTATCTTTCCTGTCCTGTTCTATCTAGACAGTTTGGGCCCCAGCATTTGCTTACACTATTTTCTGTCTGTGTTTGTGCTTCATCTTACTCACCGTCAATATATGTTTGGGGGCTATCTATTCCTTTGGGGCTCTACTCCGGGGCTTTGCCCTTTCACTCTTTAGGCTGAGTTAACTCTTTGGCTGTGACGAGGCATCTAGGTCATCGTAGGTACGTCCCACGGCTGATTCTAGTTGTGCTGTCAGTTCAGGGGTCTGCAATCTGCAGTTATCAACCTCTCTGGTGTTGTGCTGCCTAGCCTATTTTTCCTGTTATCCTCCTCGGTTACTGAATCATAACAGAATCACTGGCCTGACTGTTATGGAAAAAAAAAAGGGTGTCAGAATTTTTTTGTATATTTTTTCCTCTTTTTCTCTGGGGACCCTAGGAGGATTTTTTTTTCTCTTCAATGGAGGCTAAGCATTTGTCTGATCGTGTTGAGCAGCTCGCTGCTGAAGTTTGGAATATTTCTGCCTATCTCACTCGGTTGTCTGCTGCAGAACCTAAGATCCCTATTCCTGATTTATTTTTTGGGGATCGGTCTAAATTTTTGAACTTTAAGAATAATTGTAAATTGTTTTTTGCCTTGAAACCTAATTCCTCAGGGAACACAGTGCAGCAGGTTAATATTGTCATCTCACTGTTGCACGGCTACCCTCAGTATTGGGCGTTTTCACTGAAACCTGGGGATCCTGTTTTGGCTAATGTTGATGCGTTTTTTCAGGCTCTGGGGTTGTTGTATGATGAACCTAATGTTATTGATAAAGCTGAGAAAACCTTATTGGCATAGAACCAGGTTCAGGAAGCAGAAGAGTTATATTGTCAGAAATTCCGAAAGTGGGCAGTCCTTACTAAATGGAACGATGATTCCCTATCGGCTCTTTTTCGGAAAGGGCTGGCAGAGACTGTAAAAGATGTTATAGTGGGATTTCCTGTCCCCTCGGGTCTCAACCATTCTATGTCATTAGCTATTCAAATTGACAGACGCTTGCGTGAACGTTTGGCTCACTCCTGTGTTTTGGGCAATGTACAGCCTAAATTCCTCTTAATGGTTACCTTGATCTGCTCCTTATCTTCATTTTCTTCTAAGGCTTTTGTTGATTCAGGAGCAGCCCTGAACCTAATGGATTTTGACTTTGCCAGACATTGTGGTTTTCCCATGGTACCCCTGCGGACTCCTATTCCTTTGCAGGGTATTGATGCTACCCCTTTGGCGGAGAATAAACCCCAGTTTTGGACCCAGGTGATAATGCGGGTAGCCTCGGGCCACCAGGAGAATTGTAAATTTTTGGTGGTACATAATTTACATGACATTATTGTACTGGGTTTTCCTTGGCTGCAGACCCATAATCCTGTTTTGGATTGGAAGTCTGTGTCTGTGGTTAGTTGGGGTTGTCAATCTGCTCATAGTGAGACTCTTCTTTTCTCTACCTCTCCCCAGCCTCAGGATGTCCCTGACTATTTGGCTGATTTTTCTGATGTGTTTAGTGAGAGTAAGGCTGCGTCCTTGCCTCCTCACAGGAGTTATGATTGCGCGATTGAGTTGGTGCCCAGTTGTAAATTTACCAAGGGTCGACTCTTCAATTTATCTGTACCTGAACATGATGCTATGCGATCTTATATCAAAGAGTCATTGGAGAAGGGGCTTATCAGACCGTCATCTTCACATTTAGGTGCCGGCTTTTTCTTCGTGGCCAAGAAGGATGGCTCATTGAGGCCATGTATTGACTATCGTCTCCTTAATAAGATCACTGTTAAATATCAGTATCCGTTACCCCTGATTTCCGATGTATTCTACAGAGTGAAAGGTGCTAGTTGGTTTACCAAGCTTGACCTTTGGGGGGCGTATAATCTTATACGTATTAAACATGGTGATGAATGGAAGATGGCGTTTAATACGCCTGAGGGGCATTTTGAGTATCTAGTGATGCCTTTTGGGCTCACTAATGCCCCTTCCATCTTCCAATCTTTCATGAACGATGTTTTCCGGGATTTTGTGGCCAAGTTTTTGATTGTTTACTTGGACGATATTTTAATTTTTTCCAATGATTGGAATTCTCATGTGGAACATGTTCGGATGGTATTCCAGATTTTGAGAGAAAATGCTTTGTATGTTAAGGGATCAAAATGTCTCTTTGGAGTACAGAAGGTTTCGTTTTTGGGATTCATTTTGTCTCCGTCTGCCATTGAAATGGACCCAGTCAAGGTTCAGGCCATTTATGATTGGGTTCAGCCCACTTCCTTGAAGGCTCTTCAGAAGTTTTTGGGTTTTGCTAATTTTTATCGTAAATCTATAAGTAATTTTTCTGGTATTGTGAAACCACTGACTGATTTGACCAAAAAGGGCTCTGATGTGGTGAATTGGTCTCAGGAGGCAGTTTCGGAGTTTCAGGAGCCTAAGAGGAGATTCACTTCTGCTCCTGTTCTACGGCAACCTGATGTTTCTCTCCCATTTCAGGTGGAGATAGATGCTTCTGAGATTGGTGCAGGAGCCATTTTGTCCCAAAGGGACCCTGTAACCTCCAAGATTAACCCTTGTGCCTTCATCTCTCAAAAATTTTTCCCAGCTGAACGTAATTATGATGTGGGGAATCAGGAATTATTGGCTATGAAGTGGGCGTTTGAAGAGTGGAGACATTGGTTGGAAGGAGCTAAACATCAAGTTGTGGTCCTCACTGACCACAAGAACTTGATCTATCTCGAATCAGCCAAGCGATTGAATCCTAGACAGGCTAGGTGGGCCTTGTTTTCCACGCATTTTAATTTTGTGGTCTCCTTTCTTCCGGGCACTAAGAATGTTAAGGCGGATGCCCTCTCTAGGAGTTTTCTTGCAGATTCTCTTGATGTGACTGAGCCTACTGCCATTCTGAAGTAGGGTGTGGTTCTTTCCGCTATCTCACCCGATTTGAGAGTTGCCCTCGAGGAATTTCAGGGGGATAAACCTGAACGGTGCCCTGTGGGAAATTGTATGTCCCCGACCAATGGAGGAAGAAAGTAATGTCTGAAATTCATTGCTCTGCGTTGGCTGGGTATCCTGGTATTTTTGGTACCAGAGATTTGGTGAGTCAGTCTTTTTGGTGGCCTACTTTATCTCGTGATGTCAGGAATTTTGTGCAGTCCTGTGGGACTTTTTTTCGGTGCAAACCCTGTTCTCGCTCTAGTGGATTGTTGGTGCCACTGCCTGTGCCTAGGAGGCCTTGGACCCATCTCAATGGATGTTATTTCCAACCTCCTCTCTCAGAGAATGACAGTTATTTGGGTGATCTGTGATAGATTTTCAAAGATGGTCCATCTTGTACCACTGCCAAAGTTGCCATCCTCTTCCGAGTTGGTGCCCTTGTTTTTTCAGAAGGTGGTTCGTTTGCATGGCATTCCGGAGAACATTGTATCTGACAGAGGAGTCCAGTTTGTTTCCAGATTTTGGAGAGCCTTTTGTTCTAAACTGGAAATTCCGTTGTCCTTCTCCTCTGCGTTTCACCCTCAGATCAATGGGCAGACTGAGAGAACAAACCAGACTTTGGCGACTTATTTGAAATGCTTTGTGTCTGCTGATGAGGATGATTGAATCTCTTTTTTGCCCTTGGCTGAATTTGCTCTAAATAATAGGGCTAGCGCTGCCACTTTGATGTCCCCTTTTTTCTGCAACTTCGGGTTTCATCCTCGGTTTTTTTCAGGGCAGGTGGAGGCTTCTGCCTGTCTAGGTGTTGATTCCATGGTAGAGAGAATGCAGAAGATTTGGAATCAAGTAGTGGATAAGTCGTCTCTCTCTCAGGAGAGGGCCCAATGGTTTGCTAACCGGCATAGGACTGATGGTCCCCAGTTTAAAGTAGGTGACATGGTTTGGTTGTCCTCAAAAAATATTCCTATGAAGGTTGCGTCTCCAAAATTTAAGCCAAGGTTCATTGGACCTTATAAGATTTTGGAAATCCTGAATCCCATTTCTTTTCGTTTGGCTCTTCCTGGAACGTTTAAGATTCATAACGTTTTTCATAAGTCTTTGTTAAAAAGGTTTGTTGAGCCAGTGGTTCCTATGGCTGCTCCCCTGATCCTGTATTGGTTGAGGGCAATCTGGAGTATGAAGTAGAAATGGTATTGTGTTGTGAATGGGTTTGAGATGAGTTCTGAGCAGAGGCTCCCTCTGGTGGTTACAAGCGGTACTAGTGAAGATTGTGAGGACTGGGAATCAGGTGTTACTGACTGGTCTTATATAAGGGAGTCATTTTCCCATCAGGGTTGCCGGTGATCAATTGTTCTGGTCTGAATCCTTCATTCCAGTTTCCCTTGTAGCCTGCTGTGTCGTGTCTGCATCTCCTGCTACCAGATAAGAATTTTTCTTCTTTTGTGTTGTTGCTATATTTTTGCATTTTGTCCTGCACTTCTTTGGGGGCCTTCTGGGTCCCCTCCGGGGGCTTCTGCCTTCTCAGTTTAGTTCAGCCACTGAGTTTTGTTCTTTTGCTTTTTCCAGTTTTTTCAGTGGCTGCTGTTTTGATTTTGTTACACCAGAGAGCTAATTTAGGTGGTAGAGGTCGTGTGATCTCAGGTGATTTTGAAATTAGTAGAGTTGGTGTTTTTCAGGGTTTTCTGGGATTGCAGTAAGTACCCTTCCTGTCCTTTTCTATTTAGTTAGTTTGGGCCCCAGCGTTTGCTCGTACTATTTTCTTTTTGTGTCAGTATTTCTTCTTGTCTAACAGCCATTACATGTTTGGGGGCTTTCTATTATCTTTGGGGTTCTGCTCTGGGGCAGATAGCTTTCCTATTTCTATCTTTAGGTGTAGTTAGTTTCTCAGGCTGTGACGAGGCGTCTAGGACCAACGTAGGAACGCTCCACGGCTGCCTCTAGTTGTGGTGGTTAGTCAGGGTACTGCAATCCCATAGATTCCAACTGCTCTGGTGTATTGCCTTTTTTACCTGCACTCCTCAGCTACCGAAACATAACAGTATTGGATTCTCATCTGGCTAGACGGACACTCCAGTACTTGGTCAAGTGGAAAGGTTATGGTCAGGAGGATAATTCTTGGGTATTTGCTTCTGACATTCATGCCGAGAGATTGGTTTGCGCCTTTCACCGGGCCCATCCTGATCGGCCTGGTGGCTCAGTTGAGGGTTCGGTGACCCCTCCTCAAGGGGGGGTACTGTTGTGAACACTTTTAATCTGACTTCTGAGTTTGGGCTCCCTCTGGTGGGTGTTGCTGGTAGTGAGGCTGCATTGGCTAACCGAAGCCTCCCACCTGACGGGGATGATTGGCAGTCAGGTGTTGCTAACTGGGGAGATATAAGTGAGCAGCCTTCCCATAATGCTTGCTGGTGATTTGTCTTTCTTCCTGAACCATCTGGAAGTCTGCTTGCTCCCTGCTTTGTTCTGCCACTTTCAGATAAGTTATTTTGCTGTTTATTTCTGTGGCATTTGTTTACCCTTTTGCCTTGCTCAGTTTTCTGTCTTGTTGGAGTCTGTTCAGCCAGGTTTCCTGCGGGGGCCTGTGCTGGACTCTTTTCTCATTTGCCACAGCTTATGCATTTCTAGTTCCCTGTTATTTCTGTATCTGTTGTTTTCAGCCAATTCACACCAGAGTTCTGATCTAGTGGGGGAGAGGTCGTGCAACCTCAGTATTTTTGTATATCAGACGTGTTGGAATTTTTCTTAGGGTTTTTGCTGAATTGCAGACAGTATCTTTCCTGTCCTGTTCTATCTAGACAGTTTGGGTCCCAGCATTTGCTTACACTATTTTCTGTTTGTGTTTGTGCTTCATCTTACTCACCGTCAATATATGTTTAGGGGCTATCTATTCATTTGGGGCTCTACTCCAGGGCAGTTAGCTTTCCCCTTTCACTCTTTAGGCTGAGTTAACTCTTTGGCTGTGACAAGGCATCTAGGTCATTGTAGGTACATCCCACGGCTAATTCTAATTGTGTTGTCAGTTCAGGGGTCTGCAATCCACTAAGATACCAACCTCTCTGGTGTTGTGCTGCCTAGCCTATTTTTCCTGTTATCCTCCTCGGTTACCGAATCATAACAGGGTAACATGAAATTTTGTGAAAACCACACTAAAAAATTACTTCTCTTACCACTCCTAGCAGTGTTTCCATGTCAGTCTAGGTTCATCCCTGGGGTGATGTGACAGCTAAAGCATCTGATTGTCTGTATCAGTCACATGGGACCATCACTGGAGGACGCAGTGCACTCAGATTGACATGGAAACACTATTGGGAATTTAGCTGCAGAAGTGAGAATTATGTTTTTGTTTTTTTTAATTTTACCAGTTTAAATATCTTTATTTAGTCTAAGTAATCTTCCAATCTGCAGTAAATGTGCTTTACAGTGGTAGTACCGCACTAAAACAGCAACAGAATAAATGTATTCACAACAGAAATGGACATGCTACAGATGGGACCTCTGTTCTCGTGAATAGTAAAGGTCCCATCAACAATATATTGGACAGATTATACATTATAATTATAGTGAATCCCCTTTAAGTATCTAGAATGTATCTCCCGGGCATTGTTGCATCTTTGGTAAGAAAAAGAAAAAAATGCAATACTAAAACCCATGATGTCCATGTGTTGAGCAGTTTCTGTAATAAAACAAAATATAAAGACCATTTTTTCAGTCCTAGATGTTCTCTGTGAGGCTTACTATCGCCAAATGTTCTTACCTTGACTCATCTTTGACTTCTTGATTGCATAGGAGGAAGGGACCGAGAAAGAAAGATAATTCCAGTGAATGTACATATCATTAGAGGTAGTTGCAATAATGTGTTAAGTATAGGAGATGATTTCCACCTACTTATACACATGTAGCGCTACCCTTTTTTCGCTGTATCTGGCTCTGATGCATTTTAGCTCTGATTATGATCATAAAGTAATCAGCACGTTATTCGTGGCAATTGCTGCCTTAGGCGCCATTTACTAATTCCCCTTAATTAAGCAATTGTAAACTACAAATTCTTATAATGATACATCACCTAATGCCGTAACATTCACTACTTTAATACTTTCCATGGTATAAACTATCAGCAGTTATTAGAGGTTGATTGGTGTATTATAACATTTATTGTAGAACATCTGTGGTATGGCAGGATTCCACAAAAATATGAGGATGTAAGGGCCCAACAAGTGCAGTGTGGGGCCCCAGGTCTGCTCTAGCGAAGGACCCTCCTGTCTCGAGAAAGTCAGACACGATACAGTTCATACAACATTGGTTCAACTTCACTCTCTTCAAGTCTTGATCACTAAAATGTTGAAAACAATATTTACAGTCTCTGGTGTTGACTCCAGGCCTCCTCTTGTCTGCCCCCTGAACACAGAACTCTCGCATAGTTGAGCCGACATCACAGATGGCTTTCTTCCTCAGCTCTTGCTTAAGACTCTCTCTCTGTCTCTCAGACCTTAATTGCTTGTCTCTGTACCGGTGTTCTCTGCACCAGCAGTAAAGCCTTTCCTGATTGTGGAGCTCCACCTGCAAGCTGCCTGTGCTCTGTGCAAGTGACCCTAAGTGCAGGGAGCTATCCCGTAAGTAACTCTACCATATTTAGAATCATAGAATCATAGAATCATAGAATGGTAGAGTTGGAAGGGACCTCCTGGGTCATCTGGTCCAACTCCCTGCTCAAAGCAGGATTCTCTAAATCATCCCAGACAGATGTCTATCCAGCCTCTGTTTGAAGACTTCCATTGAAGGAGAATTTACCACCTCTCGTGGCAGCCTGTTCCACTCATTGATCACCCTAACTGTCAAAAAGTTTTTTCTAATATCTAATCTGTGTCTCCTCCCATTCAGTTTCATCCCATTGCTTCTAGTCTTTCCTTGCGCAAATGAGAATAAAGATGATCCTTCTACAATGTGACAGCCCTTGAGATATTTGTAGACAGCTATTAAGTCTCCTCTCAGTCTTCTTTTTTGCAAGCTAAACATTCCCAAATCCTGCAACCGTTCCTCATAGGACATGGTTTGCAGACCGGTCACCATTCTGGTGGCTCTTCTCTGAACTTGCTCCAGTTTGTTGATGTCTTTTTTAAAATGTGGTGCCCAAAACTGGACACAGTATTCCAGATGAGGTCTGACCAAAGAGGAGTAGAGGGCAATAATGACCTCACGTGATCTAGACTGTATGCTTCTGTTGATACATCCTAGAATTGCATTTGCCTTTTTTGCTGCTGCATCACACTGTTGACTCATGTTAAGTCTGTGATCAATTAGTATACCCAAGTCTTTTTCACATGTGCTGTTACTTAGCCCTATTCCTCCCATTTTGTATATGCTTTTTTCATTTTTATTGCCCAGATGTAGTACTTTGCATTTTTCCCTGTTAAAATCCATTCTGTTAGTTGCTGCCCACTGCTCCAGTTTATGTATATCTTTTTGAATCCTCTCTCTCTCTTCTCTAGTATTAGCTACCCCTCCTAGCTTTGTGTCATCAGCAAATTTGATCAGTTTACCCTCAATTCCTTAATCTAAATCATTGATAAAGATGTTGAACAATACAGGGCCCAAAACAGAGCCTTGTGGTACCCCACTTGAGACATTCTTCCAACTGGATGTGCAGCCATTTACAACCACTCTTTGGGTCCGATCACTAAGCCAGTTATGAATCCACCTAACAGTTGCCTTGTCCATTCCATACTTAGTCATTTTTTCAATAAGGATTGTGTGAGATACTTTGTCAAATGCTTTGCTGAAGTCAAGATATACTATATCTACAGCATTTCCCTGATCCACCCAGTCAGTGATTCTGTCATAGAAGGAAATTAAGTTAGTCTGACATGACTTATTAGTTACAAACCCATGCTGACTCTGTTTAATCACTTCATTCATATCCAGGTACTTGCATACATGTTCTTTAATAATTTGTTCAAAGATCTTTCCTGGTATAGAAGTCAGACTCACCGGCCTGTAGTTCCCTGGGTCCACCTTCTTCCCCTTTTTGAAGATAGGAACAACATTTGCTCTTCTCCAGTCTTCTGGGACTTCTCCTGTTCTCCAAGAATTTTCAAAGATTATGGACAGTGGTTCAAGAATTTCTTCTGCTATCTCCTTCAGTACCCTGGGGTGTAATTCATCTGGACCTGGAGACTTGAATTCATTTAGGTTAGCTAAGTGTTTCCTCACTGTCTTTCTGTTTATAGATATCCTGGATTCTTCTATTCCTTTAATAGGACAGTGAAGATCAGTTGATGTTACATTTCCTTTCTGAGAGAAAACAGATGCAAAATAGGAATTTAAAAGTTCAGCCTTCTCAACATCCTGACTTACCATTTCATCATTTTCATCCTGTAAAAATCCTATAGCATCTTTGACTTTTCTTTTACTTTTGACGTATCCCCAAAATCCTTTTTTGTTGCTTTTGACGTCACTTGCAAGCCTTAATTCATTGTCAGCTTTAGATAATCTGATATGTGCCCTGCAGGTTCTGCAGACGGCATTATATTCTTCTTTAGATATGCCTCCCTCTTTCCATTTGATAAACATTTCTTTCTTCCTTTTTAGCATGTGTTTAAGTTCTATGTTCATCCATCCTGGTTTCCTTAAATGCTTCCCATTCTTCCCTCTTTTCGGAATTGTTAACGATTGTGCTTTGAGAATCTCATTTTTCAAGATTTTCCATCCTTCCTGGACATTTTTGTCCTTAAGGATATCCAGCCATTGGATCCCTCCAATTCTCTTTCTGAGTTCCTTAAAATCTGCCTTTCTGAAATCTAACCTTGATGTCTGAGTCTTCACAGGTCTTCCTCCTCTTGTTATCCAAAATTCTAAAATAGCATGGTCACTACCTCCTAGGGTCCCAGCCACTCTTACCTCCTCCACCATTTCCTCCCTGTTTATGAGGATTAGATCCAAGGTAGCAGATCCCCTTGTTTTCTCCATTACCTTTTGGAAGATAAAGTTGTCAGCAAGAGAGGATAAGAATTTCCTGGACCTGTTAGTTTTGCCTGAGAGAGATTCCCAACAAATGTCTGGATAGTTGAAATCTCCCATGACCACTATGTCATATTTTTTGGAGAACTTGGCCATTTGATGCATAAAGAGTTCATCCATATCTTCAGCTTGCACAGGCGGCCTGTAGTAAATGCCTACAATGGTGTCCTTTCCATTGTTCTGTCCTTGTATTCTTACCCAAACAGTTTCCACAGAACTCCCAGTCTCTGAAGCTTCAATCTCTGTGCAGATATACGCTTTTCTAACATACAATGCAACACCTCCTCCTCGTTTATCAAGTCTGTTTCTTGCAAATAAGTTGTAACCTTCTAGCCTTGTATTCCAATCATGTGTATCGTCCCACCAAGTTTCAGTGATTCCAATGACATCATATTTCTTCTCCTGCATACTTGTGCTACTACTCATCAACTCTCCAAGTAAACAACTTTACCCTCAAAAGTCTTATTCAGCTAGCATTTGGCACGCCCTGGCTACTGTCGCTAGCCTCAAACCATGCTGTAATTTCACTTTTCTACCCACGACCCCTCAAAAATACAGCACACAGTCGGGATCAAACAACATCCAGATATAAACTAAACAGTTTCAGGGCTAACCACTCAACATTTGGTCATAATGTCAATAACACAAGTACAATTGGGATGTAATGTAGAGGGGCTATAAAAAGGGCAACTAAGTGGGATCCATCTACTTGTAAGAGGATTTCAATCCTCTTGTAAGGAAGTAAGATAAGCAAGGATTCCACGTGTTTTTTTACAAGTTCCTGTCAACACAAATACCACCATCAATAGTAGACTGGTAGTTTACATAGTAGCCAACTCTCCCAGAACAAAGAAACAAAAGGGAGGAGGAAAAACCAACCAATAACTATCCCAAAGTATAATCAACAATGTAAACTTTATTAATGAGTATACAGTAGTATATGGTAACATCTAAGTTTAAAAATGATAAAAACATAAACAAAGATACACACAAGGACATAAAAGAATAAATGGGAAGCCTTATAAAAATAGAGTACAATAATAAATAAGCAAAATATTGCCATATAAACCTAGTACTATAGGAAGAAAAATAAAGTGCAGTGCACCAAAATAATACACATGATCATACTACTGCCATGTAAAACATAAGTAATGTGGATAAGTGATAAAAGTAATACAATTATGTAATCAAATAATAAGGAATACTATGGCACTATAGTATTAGCACAATAGTGTGTAGCAAAGTATAAAGTGCAAAGTGCACAAAAATATTCATATATAGCCATCTTAATATCTCAATAATGTACTAGCATAATACCCTAATAAAGTGCAGTGCAATGACCAAAAGAAAATAACATACATGACAAAAGAAAATCACGGGTAATTCATAAAAGGCAGTATGTGTACATAGCACCATAGTACATGTATCAAAAAGGTAGAAGTGACAATCTAATAGGTTTAGAGGCAATAAACTTACATAGAAATCAGGCTTCTCAGTCCAAGTGGCGTCCACCCCGATGCGCTTTTCGGCTTGCACCTTCGTCAAAATAATAAATAAAAGTTTTTGATTTTACTCATGGGTCTGGAGTGCTGGATGAAATCCCTTATTAGTCTACTGCTACGGCTGCGCTCACCAGCGGGACTGGCACCCACCTGCAACTCATTCGACTCATTCACCTCATTTGGACAGATCCACTGCTACATTGCAAGCTTCCTACACCCTCTCTCCTACTTATGTTTCAGAAAGAAACACAAACTCATATCTCCAAAACATCTGCCCCTTAAAATTCTTTTGGCACTGGAAACACAAAAAACTTTAAGAGTAAGCAGAAAATATGTAGAACTTACACACGAAGTACCAGATCCATTAATGAGTGTTCTGCTTGTCTTGGTTCTGATTCCATCTTGATCATCTGCATTCTTTGTTAAAAAAGCAAGTTTTTGCTCTGCTCTTAAGATGGACTTTGCTTGAGAAGATGCCTCTTCAGAGTTTAGACCCTGCAAAATATCAGCTTCAAAGAGAATTATTTTTAAAGGAAATGAGAAGTTTGGTCATTGCCATGCACAAGACAACACAGTGTCCTTTATTAACAAATATTAAACAAAATTTCGCAAAACTATGATGATTTAGTTGATGGAGTTGACTAAATCCTTCTTTACCCCAAGTGCCCAATGACTCTTTTTTGATGAAAAGCATGTACGAAACATACTATCACTTCTTTCTAGTAGGAATGCTACTTTAAAGGAAGTCCGTCACATACAGTGGGGAAAATAAGTAATTAATCAGCCACAAATTGTGCAAGTTCTCTCACTTAAAAAGATGAGAGAGGCCTGTAATTGACATCATAGGCAGACCACAACTATGAGAGTCAAAATGAGAAAACAAATCCAGAAAATCACCTTGTCTGATTTGGCAACATTTATTTTGCAAATTATGGTGGAAAATAAGTTTTTGGTGTTAGGGCTGGCGGAACGCACCAAATAAATATAAATGATAGGTGCGTTCGCAGCCCGGGGTCCACCGTGCAGGCAGAGCCTGCTGCTAGTAAGATGGCACAATATGGCGGTAAGAGCGAAATCTGTTACTCCACAGAGTCGCTGTGGTAGAGACTGTGTCCTGTAAACCTCACAGGAACACACAGATCACTGCAGAGTGGATAGCAGTCTGTGGTCATGCAGCAATAACGCAAACAACCAACTCCTCACCGGAGTAGCCGGTATTCTAGAGGCTATTTCAGCCAAGCCCTGAACACGTGCATACAAAAATTCCTCTCCGGAGGTGCCGGTATTCTAGGGGCTTATTTCAGCTGAGCCCTAACCGCATGCGTACATGACCACACTGTTGCAAAGCACATAACAGAATTGATACTAGCGCATGGCCGTGCGGCCATGCAACCCTTTTATAGCAGCAACTAAAAGAACTTCCAGAAAAGAACCAATGAGAAACTGTTTCAGAACACAAGCAGTTTCAGGACCTTCCTGGAGGACCAATAGGAGTTTCTGCAGTACCTGAGCATGTGACCCCTGATCTCCAATGAGAGATCTTACCCTGGGCATGCTCAGATGGGAAAACGCAGGACTTAGTCCCAAAGACGTCTGCTCGCCGCTGACCAATACTGGCTACAATAGCAGAACCTGGAGAGGCAGCAGTAATCCTCTGCACAGTATTAGACTGGGCGAGACGCTGGGACCGACGTCTCTGCCGAGCAGAGTCCACTGTGGCTGAAGACGGATGGGAGACCGCAGCGGGGATGGTTCGAGATTCACCTTGTGCAGAAGCGGGAACTCGACCCCTAACATTTGGTCACCTAAAAACATGCAAGTTTTCTAGCTCTCACAGACCTGTAACTTCTTCTTTAAGAGGCTTTTCTGTCCTCCACTCATTACCTGTAGTAATGGCACCTGCTTGAACTTGTTATCAGTATAAAATACACCTGTCCACAACCTCAAACAGTCACACTCCAAACTCCACTATGGTAAAGACCAAAGAGCTGTCGAAGGACACCAGAAACAAAATTGTAGCCCTGCACCAGGCGGGAAGACTGAATCTGCAATAGGCAAGAAGCTTGGTCTGATGAAATCAACTGTGGGAGCAATAATAAGAAAATGGATAACATACAAGACCACTGATATTCTCCCTTGATCTGGGGCTCCATGCAAGATCTCACTCCATGGGGTCAAAATGATCACAAGAACGGTGAGCAAAAATCCCAGAACAACACGGGGGACCTAGTGAATGACCTGCATAGACTGGGACCACCGTAACAAAGGTTACCATCAGTAACATACTACGCCGCCAGGGACTCGGATCCTGCAGTGCCAGACGTGTCCCCCTGCTTAAGCCAGTACATGTCCGGGCCCGTCTGATGTTTGCTAGTGAGCCTTTGGATTATCCAGAAGAGTACTGAGAGAATGTCATATGGTCTGATGAAACTAAAGTAGAACTGTTTGGCAGAAGCAAAACTCGTCGTATTTGGAGGAGACAGAATGCTGAGTTGCATCCAAAGAACACCATACCTACTGTGAAGCATGGGGGTGGCAACATCTCTGCAAAGGTACCAGGATGACTAATCCGTTTACATGAAAGAATGAATTGGGCCATATATCGTGAGATTTTGAATGCAAACCTCCTTCCATCAGCAAGGTCATTGAAGATGAAATGTGGATGGGTCTTTCGCATGATAATGATCCAAAGCACACCACCAGGGCAACGAAGGAGTGGCTTCATAAGAGGCATATGAAGGTCCTGGAGTGGCCTAGCCATTCTCCAGATCTCAACCCCATAGAAAACCTTTGGAGGGATTTGAAAGTTTGTGTTGCACAGCGACAGGCCCAACACATCACTGCTCTAGAGAAGATCTGCATGGAGGAATGGGCCAATATATCACCAGTAGAGTTGAGCGATACTTTCCGATATCCAAAAGTATCGGAATCGGAATGGTATCGCCGATACCCAAAAAATATCGGCGATACCGATACCGGAAATCCAATGTAAGTCTATGGGAACAAAATATCGGAATTAAAAAAAACCCATTCTTGCCTTGTTGGTTAATTGTACATGAAGGAAAACAACAAAGAGTAATGTAGAATGTATTGGGGAAGGTTGAGGAGACATTAAAGGCATAGATGTTTAACCCAATCAAATGGAATAGCATAAATATTTTTTTTTTTAAAGATGTTCGGATTGACGAAGAAATTGACAATGTTGTTAACGTTTTTTCTATTTTGGCAAATATGTATATTTCACAACTTCCATGCTCTTCACCTTTTTAACTTTTGACACACTTTCTCCTTCATAATTTTCAGCAGCATCATCTTTTTCATCAAATTATTCTTCATCTTCACCTTCTTTATCTTCTTCTTAAACTTCTTGCTATTCATCTTTTTGTTAACATTACTCATATTCTTCTTATTAAACTATTATTCTTATTCATATTGTACTTCATCTTCTTCATCATATTCTTATTTGTGACAGAGATTCTTGTACTTGTAATCTGTCAAAGTATGAATTTTTCATCCTTCCGTTCTTGCTGTCACAAAATATTTAAATTACAACAGTATTTGTCCGTGTTCAGTTTAGCCTGCAGCAGCAGGCATTTTCCAGGGGCACCACGAGGAGGAACGGACTCACCCCCATACACTGCTTAGTCTTCTTCTGCTTATAATTTAGAGCATATATTTTGCTCTTCATTTTGGTCTTATACTTCATGTTCTTCTGCTTTTTGATCTTCTGCTTATTGTTCTTAAGTCTCTTGTTCTGTATCTTGTAGTTTGTCTTAACCTTCTCAGTCCTGTTGGGTAATCTTTTATTTCTTCTTTGTGATGGTGTTTAGGCTGGTTGGCTTGATGATCGTCGTCCTTGTGGTCGTCATCTTCTTCGGGGTGGTCATCAGGGTCGTCGTCTTCATTGTTGGAGATCCAGAGTGATTACCAAAAAAACATTTCAAAAATCTTCAATTTGTAAATGTAGCAGAAGGTACAAGAGCCAATGCAAGTAACGAGGACCAGCTGACTGTGCTGGAACCCCGAGGGGCAGCAGAAGGAAAAGAGCCAATGGCACAACCGAGGACCAGCTGACGTTACTGGGACACGGTTACTAAGCAGGAGGTACCTGTGCTCCAAAGCACTACCAAGGACCAGCAGACGTTGCTGGAACTTGGATACCGAGATGGAGGCACCTAGGCCAGTGGCGTAGCAACTGTTTGTGGCGCCCGGGGCGGCAAATTTTAGACCACACCCCTGCCACACCCATTTCACTGGTCACACCCATATCCACACCCTGACCACACCCACTTAGCACTGCTGATCACACTGTTTCATAAACAATAATTATAAACACATACCTCTCAACCGTCCCGGTTTCAGCGGGACAGTCCCGATTTCGGGACCCTGTCCGCTGTCCCGGCCAGGCGGTTTACTTTCCGCATTAGAATCGTCCCGGGGACCTCCCACACATTCTGGCAGCCACAAGTCACTTTCCATCGCTGACCTCATTTCCCCAGGATGTGGGGATCTCACCAGCTATGAGGCGCTCCATTCAATACCCGGCTCTCACTGAGCGAGACAGGCAGGATCTGGGGATCTCTTCATCTGTTGAACAGATCCCATGTTGAGATCCCCACATGCTGCTTGTCTCGCTCAGTGAGAGTCGGGTATTGTATGCAGCGGTCCGTACAATACCCGGCTCTCACTCCAACAGATCCAGCGGCTTGATGCGTCGCCGTTCTGAAGACTCTCCCGAGAACGACTTACAGTACCTGCTGCTGTAAGCTGACCGCCGGAAATGAGGTCAACGGTCATTTCCAGCGTTCAGCTGACTTACAGCACGTCACCTCCGGTGGAACGTGACATGTGGCTGCCAGAACGTGTGGGAGGTCCCCGGGTTTCCGCATGTACGATTCTAATGCGGGAAAGTAAACCTCCCGCCAGGACAGCGGGACAGGGACCCAGCCCTACACAGATAACAGCATTTGCTCCGTCCCACGCAGACCCATGCACATAATGGCACCCCTCCTTCCCCCCTGCAGCCCCCAAGCACACAGATCCCGCAAGTAACAGGACCCTTGTACATGCCCGGCTCCGCTCTTTGTGGCCCTGTACACACACGCGTCCGCTCCACACACCTCACACGCACAAGGCTCCGCTCCGTACACCTCGTACACACACGGCTTCGCTCCGTACACCTCGTGCACACACGGCTCCGCTCCGTACACCTCGTACACACACGGCTTCGCTCCGTACACCTCGTACACACACGGCTTTGCTCCGTACACCTCGTACACACACGGTTTCGCTCCGTACACCTCGTACACACACTGCTTTGCTCCGTACACCTCGTACGTACACCTCCGCTCCGTACACCTCGTACACACACGGCTCCGCTCCGTACACCTCATACACACATGGTTCCGCTCCATACACCTCGTACACACACGGCTC
Source organism: Oophaga sylvatica (assembly GCA_033576555.1). Taxonomy (NCBI): domain Eukaryota; kingdom Metazoa; phylum Chordata; class Amphibia; order Anura; family Dendrobatidae; genus Oophaga; species Oophaga sylvatica. Next base: position 369,920,081 of record JARQOD010000003.1, read on the forward strand.
CGCTCCGTACACCTCCGCTCCGTACACCTCCGCTCCGTACACCTCGTACACACACACGGCTCCGCTCCGTACACCTCGTACACACGGCTCCGCTCCGTACACCTCGTACACACGGCTCCGCTCCGTACACCTCATGCACACACAGCTAAGCTACATCCACACTGTAAACCCCTTATGATCCCACATATAAACTTACCATCATCCAGCACCATGACGACCAAAACAGCAGTTTCCTGCACACAGGGGCCTGAAGATCATGTGACACCTAACTCCTCCCCTCCTGTGACCTCATCACAGGTCCTGCTACCACCTTTACAAAGCACAGCACAGCAATGGTAAATGCTGGCTGTGCGAAGTTGGGAGGGCAATGAAGGGGTGCATATGGAATTGCTGCTGCGCCGCCCCCACACACACGTGCCGCCTGGGGCAGACCGCCCCCCCCACCCCGCCCACGCTACGCCACTGACCTAGGCCAAAGGCACTGCGGAGAACCAGTTGACGGTACTGGAACCCGGACGGGTAGCAGAAGGTACAAGAGCCAATGCAAGTAACGAGGACCAGCTGACTGTGCTGGAACCCGGAGGGGCAGCAGAAGGAAAAGAGCCAATGGCACAACCGAGGACCAGCTGACGTTACTGGGACATGGTTACTAAGCAGGAGGTACCTGTGCTCCAAAGCACTATCAAGGACCAGCAGACGTTGCTGGAACTTGGATACCGAGATGGAGGCACCTAGGCCAAAGGCACTGCGGAGAACCAGCTGACGGTACTGGAACCCGGACGGGTAGCAGAAGGTACCCATGTAAATTTAAGTTGACAGGCCGCGAGCCGGCCGCAGTTACCGAATCACACAGTACTACAGTGAGTGATTGTCCTATTGTCACAACGGAAACAGCCTTTATTTGCATATCCCGCAGCACACATAGGAAGCACCTAAACTCCAGGCACCATAGAGTCGGCTAACCCGACCGCAACATGACAGGACAACTTATTGGAGGCTAAGTGACATTTACACTGACAGGAAACAGATGGCGTGCTGTAACCAGTCTGGGCAGGAGTGAGTACCCGTGCCAATGACACTTCCGAGCAACAACTGGCGGTGTTGTAGCCCAGGTATGAGAAGAGAACCGGTTGGAGGCAGCAGGACTTTTTGCCGTTCACACAGCAGGGGAACAGCTGACATTACTGAACCCCAGTAACACAGGAGCAAGTGTTGACTGTGCTAACAGCACTTCCGAGCAACAACTGGCGGTGTTGGAGCCCAGGGATGAGAAGACAACAGGGTGGAGGCAGCAGGACTGTTTGCCGTACACACAGCAGGGGAACAGCTGACATTACTGAACCCCAGTAACACAGGAGCAAGTGTTGACTGTGCTAACAGCACTTCCAGGCAACAACTGGCGGTGTTGGAGCCCAGGGATGAGAGGAGGACAGGGTGGAGGCAGCAGGACTTTTTGACGTACACACAGCAGGGGAACAGCTGACATTACTGAACCCCAGTAACACAGGAGCAAGTGTTGACTGTGCTAACAGCACTTCCAGGCAACAACTGGCGGTGTTGGAGCCCAGGGATGAGAAGACAACAGGGTGAAGGCAGCAGGACTTTTTGCCGTTCACACAGCAGGGGAACAGCTGACATTACTGAACCCCAGTAACACAGGAGCAAGTGTTGACTGTGCTAACAGCACTTCCAGGCAACAACTGGCGGTGTTGGAGCCCAGGGATGAGAAGACAACAGGGTGGAGGCAGCAGGACTTTTTGCCGTTCACACAGCAGGGGAACAGCTGACATTACTGAACCCCAGTAACACAGGAGCAAGTGTTGACTGTGCTAACAGCACTTCCAGGCAACAACTGGCGGTGTTGGAGCCCAGGGATGAGAAGACAACAGGGTGGAGGCAGCAGGACTGTTTGCCGTACACACAGCAGGGGAACAGCTGACATTACTGAACCCCAGTAACACAGGAGCAAGTGTTGACTGTGCTAACAGCACTTCCAGGCAACAACTGGCGGTGTTGGAGCCCAGGGATGAGAAGACAACAGGATGGAGGCAGCAGGACTGTTTGCCGTACACACAGCAGGGGAACAGCTGACATTACGGAACCCCAGTAACACAGGAGCAAGTGTTGTCTGTGCTAACAGCACTTCCAGGCAACAACTGGCGGTGTTGGAGCCCAGGGATGAGAAGACAACAGGGTGGAGGCAGCAGGACTGTTTGCCGTACACACAGCAGGGGAACAGCTGACATTACTGAACCCCAGTAACACAGGAGCAAGTGTTGACTGTGCTAACAGCACTTCCAGGCAACAACTGGCGGTGTTGGAGCCCAGGGATGAGAAGACAACAGGGAGGAGGCAGCAGGACTTTTTGCCGTTCACACAGCAGGGGAACAGCTGACATTACTGAACCCCAGTAACACAGGAGCAAGTGTTGACTGTGCTAACAGCACTTCCAGGCAACAACTGGCGGTGTTGGAGCCCAGGGATGAGAAGACAACAGGGTGGAGGCAGCAGGACTTTTTGCCGTTCACACAGCAGGGGAACAGCTGACATTACTGAACCCCAGTAACACAGGAGCAAGTGTTGACTGTGCTAACAGCACTTCTGAGCAACAACTGGCGGTGTTGGAGCCCAGGGTCAAGGAGGATGTTTAAATACTAGATCAAGTATTTTCCTTGTTACGTGTCAATTAAAAATGTCTATACTCCAAACAAGAGAAATATAACCTTTAGTACCATAAGATGATGATTTTACTTAAAAAAATATATGTAAATTAATAATTTACAAACATAAACGCATACGTTAACATGTTGAAAAGCAATGCAAACCACAATTAAAATAGGTTAAATAATCTGCTATACGGTTTAACACTAGAACTACTGATGGAGTCATTTTGACTCCTTTCGTTTTTTATTTCTCTTCTGTGACTACATTTTTCAGAATTCCGGCTTGAAACTCGGTGACTTTTCCTCAAATATGATGTGAAAAAAGATTTTGTGAGAATAAATAATTTTGGTGAAAAATGTGCGCGTTTTTTTCAAAATTTACCAAGAACTACTGAAGGGAGTCATTTTGACTCCCTACTATATTTTGAGGTCCTTTTGTCACTAAATGTTGCTATAAAGTTTTGTGCATAATTTTTTCACTCTGTGTTATTTACCCTGATGTTCATATAGATGTAGTTCAATTTACATGTCAACTTTTCACATTTTCCTTGTGTTTTACCTGCTTGTATTACTGTGTAATGCTGAACAAAATAGCTTGTTTACTCTACGCTCTTATCTTATGCTAATTTTTGATTCATATATATTGACACATATAAAGAACTGTACGCTTGCAGAAGCATGCAGGAACAATAATTTACAGTTTACTCTATCTGATGAGGAGCTAGATGCATTCATTGCGATATTCTATGCTCGTGGAATATCTGGCACGAACCGTCACTCGATTAGCAGTATTTGGTGTAATGACTGGGGAATACCGTTTTGCAAAGCGACAATGTCTAGGGACCGCTTTGTTGAAATTATGAGGTTTCTCAGATTTGATGAGAAATCTACTCGATCGGAGAGACTGCAAACGGACAAGTTTGCTCTATTTTATACTGTGTGGGACAGGTTTATTGAAAATTGTATTGCGTGTTACAAACCTGGCCCATACATAACGGTGGATGAGCAACTTTTCCCAAGCAAAACTAGGTGTCCATTCACGCAGTACATGCCTTCCAAACCAGATAAATATGGCCACAAATATTGGCTAGCTGTTGATAAGGAGAGCAAATATCTGGCAAATGGCTTCCCTTATCTAGGCAAAGATGACACACGCCGTGCTGAGGACCGTTTAGCTGACCATGTGGTAATGAAGTTATTGGACCCGTTTTTGAAAAAAGGTCGCAATGTTACAACCGATAATTATTTTACTTCAGTAAAATTAGCTAAACAGCTAAAAAGCAAAGGAACAACCATCGTGGGAACACTGAACAAGATAAGGCGAGAAGTGCCTAAAGAAATAAAATCCATGAAAGAGGAATTGTACAACACTAAAGTGTTTAGAAATGAAGACAATTTTACACTTACAGTATATCAAGGAAAGCCCAACAAAAATGTTGTCATTTTGAGTTCCGTCCATCCAGATGTTGTTGTTGCGTCTGATTCCGCTAAAAAAACTCCAGAAACTGTAAAGTTTTACAATGAAACAAAATATGGAGTAGATGTAGTGGATCAGATGGCACGAAAATATACCACACGAACATGCACAAGGAGATGGCCTGTTCATGCATTTGAAAATGCCTTAGACTTTGCGGGTATAAATGCATGGATAATATTCAATGAGATAACCCACCAAAAAATGTCACGCAAGGCATTTTTGCAAACGCTTGTGAGAGAGTTGAGTGGTCCTTATGTCACAGATAGGGAAAAGGGTTCCACATCCCAAGTTTCTACATGCTCAGAAGTGATGGTTCAAACAAAATTTTGCCAGATCAAAGAAAAGTGCAAGAAAAATAGATCTGTCGGCAATTGTAAGACTTGTGGTAAGTCTTTGTGTGGGCAATGTACTGCCATAAATCAAAGGCAATGCCTAAAATGCGAAACACCAAATGTTTAGAAGGTGAATTCTGCGCCATATTTTCATTTTTATGCTCCTCCACCTACATTTTCTCTGCTTTTTGTTCTTCAGTTGTTTATATGTGTGCACTTGAATAAAAAAAAATGTTTGAAAAACGTCTATTATAATTATTGTTATTTTCTGTAGAAAAATAAGAAAAGCAGAAAAAAAACAATCAAAAGCATTACTGTTGGATCTCAAAATAATAATACATTACAAAAAATATAATTATTAATAAATAACCACAAATGAAACTCTAAAAATAAACGAAAACAAGCAAGGAGTCAAAATGACTCCTTTCAGTAGTTCTAGGCGGGGTCACGAGTCCAGTAGTCCTAGTGTTAAAATAAAAGCATACAAGTACATATCAGAATCCATTAATGATGGCTAAGTAACAGTATGTACACCATTTTTATTGTGTAGACAATGAATGGCTGACTTAAAAACATAATCAGCATTACAAGTTATCTTTGACATTCATAAAACTTTACATTTGGTGAATAATATCACTAAAAAGTTTTTAAAAATATCTAAAATTTCCATCATGTAATACTGATAATATGTGCCAATCATTTATATTAACAAACAAAAACTTTAAAAAGTGCATAGTGCATAGTGAAAACAGCTATTTATGCCTGACTGTGGACTTGCAAGCATGACAACGGATAGATAAGGTATATATAGATGAGACTGCATAGCCACAGATGGTGAATGGCGATGTAATACTGTACCTCAATAAAGTGTGCGTTACTACTACATCCTTTTTTTTATATAGCTTTATAAAAGGTTACGTGCATGTATGGTTGCGCCTTTGTTTGGACGCACAGACTGGCTTCCTGCTGTGACGCGTTGGGTATTGGAGCGTCTGTGCGTCTTATGACGCAGACTAACATTCACGGTGCGCATCGTTCATCATCGCAAGCGTACCGACAACACAAAGGCGTTGTCATGACTGCTTTACTCAGTAAACATGCACCTATGATGAAACATACACGCATGTGCCCTATTACATAACAGGGTACAAGAAAAACGAGTGTGAGGTGTGACACAGCTGTTTTGTTAAGGTACAGTATTATATTGACATTGTACAGGTGTCGCTATTCAGTCTGATAAATAGATATCATTCACCTATTCTATCAGTTGTCGTTCTTTCAGCACCACTTACAGGTATATATTTTGCTATTGTGACTATGCACTATTGACTTTAACAAGGTAATGCATGATTTTTGTTAGCGATTATCATGTTTACATGAAGGACCTTTATGATACGCTGTTAACTTTCTAATTAAATATGTATTTTTTAAAATGACAAAAATATAAGTAATGTTGAAGAGGACTATTCCTACATGCATTGTTTGCACAATATTACAGGTGTACATCACCATCAACATTGGATTATTATATTTACTTGTATGCTTTTATTTAAAAGCCAAGAACACTGAAGTCTAACCTTCGCACTGCAGCTGTTGTCAAAGTTCAACCCACATTATGCACTTCCAACATTGCAGCATTTGAGTCATGATGTGAGTTGGATTTGTCTAAGCTATGGAGTGACAAGGTTGACCATCAGTATCCTATAGCATAAGTAGGCTTTTGTGTTAGCATTTGTTTTCGACATGTGCATATCTGAAATAATATGTCACAATTATTTTGTTACAGATTTCTGACAAAGACTAATCATTTTATGGTTTTAAAGCTGACGTTTCAAATGTTTACAGCTTAGAAATCAGGGTGTAGCCTCATATCTATGTGTAGCACTAGACACTTTGACATGTCATGTGTTGTGAATAGGCTGGAAATGAGTTCTGAGCAGAAGCTCCCTCTGGTGGTTACAAACGGTACTGGACTGTCCAGTGAAGATTGTGAGGATTGGGAATCAGGTGTTACTGACTGGTCTTATATAAGGGAGTCGCCTTCCCATCAGGGTTGCCGGTGATCAATTGTTCTGGTCTCAATCCTTGATTGCTGTTTCCTTGGTAGCCTGCTGTTTCGTGTCTGAATCTCCTGCTAACAGATAAGACATTTTCTTCTTTTTGTTTTGTGCTTGATTTTTGCATTTTGTCCTGCACTTCTGTGGGGGCCTTCAGGTCCCCTCTGGGGGCTTTTGCCCTCTCAGTTCAGTTCAGCCACTGATGTTTGTATATTTGCTTTTTCCAGTTTTTTCAGTGGCTGCTGTTTGATTTTGGTTACACCAGAGAACTAATTTAGGTGGTAGGGGTCGTGTGATCTCAGGTGTTTTTGAAATTAGTAGAGTTGGTGCTTTTCAGGGTTTTTTGGGATTGCAGTAAGTGCCCTTTCTATCCTTTTCTATTTAGTAAGCTTGGGCCCCAACGTTGCTCATACTATTTTCTGTCTGTGTCAGTATTTCTTCTTGTCTAACCGCCATTACATGTTTGGGGCTTTCTATGTTCTTTGGGGATCTGCTCCGGGGCAGATAGCTTTCCTCTTTCTATCTTTAGTGTAGTTAGTTTCTCAGGCTGTGACGAGGCGTCTAGGACCAACGTAGGAACGCTCCACGCTGCCTCTAGTTGTGGTGGTTAGTCAGGTACTGCAATCTCATAGTTTCCAACTGCTCTGGTGTATTGCCTTTTTTTACCTGTACTCCTCAGCTACCGAAACATAACAGTCATGTTTTTTTCACCATGTTAGGTAGCTAGCAGTAATTTTTGCCGGACACACAGCAGGGGAACAGCAGGCGTTACTGAACCCCACAAACACATCAGCGATTGTTTCATCTGTGCATCTAACACTTCTGAGCAGCAACTGGCGGTGTTGAAGCCCAGGGTCAAGGAGGGTGTAGGCAGAGCCTAGTATGAGATGTTTGAAGTTGAAGTTGTAGTTAGCAGCAGTAATTTTTGCCAGACACACAGCAGGGGAACAGCAGGCGTTACTGAACCCCACAAACACATCAGCGATTGTTTTCATCTGTGCATCTAACACTTCTGAGCAGCAACTGGCGGTGTTGAAGCCCAGGGTCAAGGAGGGTGTAGGCAGAGGCCTAGTATGAGATGTTTGAAGTTGAAGTTGTAGTTAGCAGCAGTAATTTTTGCCAGACACACAGCAGGGAACAGCAGGCGTTACTGAACCCACAAACACATCAGCGATTGTTTTCATCTGTGCATCTAACACTTCTGAGCAGCAACTGGCGGTGTTGAAGCCCAGGGTCAAGGAGGGTGTAGGCAGAGGCCTAGTATGAGATGTTTGAAGTTGAAGTTGTAGTTAGCAGCAGTAATTTTTGCCAGACACACAGCAGGGGAACAGCAGGCATTACTGAACCCCACAAACACATCAGCGATTGTTTTCATCTGTGCATCTAACACTTCTGAGCAGCAACTGGCGGTGTTGAAGCCCAGGGTCAAGGAGGGTGTAGGCATAAAATATTGAGTTATTGCCTTGTTACGTGGCCATTGCAAATGTATGTACTTCAAACAAGAATAAATGACGTTTTACTAGGACAATAAAATGATGAATTTCAATTCCAAGAATAGAAAAATATTTATACTTCAGAGTCCTCAGTGGTTGATACAGTTTAATGGCTAACTGAAAAGATGGTAACAAATTCCAAGCTTTCGAGACTACTCAGAGTCTCTTCATCAGGCTAAGACTAAAACAAAAAATGAATAACCACATATTTCTACACACAACAGGACACAGGAATAGTGCAATAGGTAAGACAAGTGACGTGAAGCAGAACTGTCATTATGGCAGAGGGATGATCATAAATATTGGAACAGTTCCTAGATAAGGAGATAAAGTTTTATTGCCCTCTGATTGGGGTCTGGTTTTGTGTTTTCATGCCCCTAGAAGGTCAGAGACGCAGATTCCTTAATTGATATAGAATGACATGAATCCGTGTGATCTATTCATTCAGCACTAAGAGTGTCAAAGGTCATGATGAGCTTATATTCCGAAACATTTGTATCTTTCTCAGATTTGAAGTTATATTTTAATACCAGTAATTCCATATCCATCATGCTATGACCGGGCATACAAAAGTGTTTTGCCACAGGTAAATCCATTATTTTTTCTCTTATTGTGTGGCGATGATAATTCATCCTTGTTCTCAGTTTTTGGCCGGTCTCCCCCACATACAGACCCCCAGTTGGACATTTTGTACATATAATTAGGTACACCACATTAGATGTGATGCAGCTGAAAGTACCTTTGATCTTGTAGTCCTGATGGGAGTAGGGGATCTTTATGTTGTCAGTGGTCATTATAGATGCACAGGTTTTACATTTCTTCTTGTTGCAAGGAAAGGTTCCTGCAGCTGTTGGGGAGGACAGGGAGCTTCTGACAATGATGCTTCTTAGATTTGGGGGCTGCCTAAAACACAGTAGTGGGGGTCGCCTCAGAAAGACTTTTTTGAACCAGGAATACCATCCAAGAACAATTGAAAACCAAATTTCAAGAGCCAACTGAATATCAAGGAATCACCTGCTACATTACAAAGGTAAAGAAGAAAATAACCGGGTGCCTCTAGTTGTGACCTACAATCCAAATCTGGAGGTGCTAAGGGGAGCTACACGGAAACTACAACCTTTACTACAAAAAGATGCCCGATATTACAATCCATATTTCCAGACCCCCCACTACTGTGTTTTAGGCAGCCCACAAATCTAAGAAGCATCATTGTCAGAAGCTCCCTGTCCTCCCCAACAGCTGCAGGAACCTTTCCTTGCAACAAGAAGAAATGTAAAACCTGTGCATCTATAATGACCACGGACAAGATAAAGATCCCCAACTCCCATCACGACTACAATATCCCAGCTACTTTCAGCTGCATCACATGTAATGTGGTGTACCTAATTATATGTACTAAATGTCCAAATGGGGGTCTGTATGTGGGGGAGACCGGCCAAAAACTGAGAACAAGGATGAATTATCATCGCCACACAATAAGAGAAAAAATAATGGATTTACCTGTGGCAAAACACTTTTGTATGCCCGGTCATAGCATGATGATATGGAATTACTGGTATTAAAATATAACTTCAAATCTGAGAAAGATACAAAGTTTCGGAGTATAAGCTCATCATGACCTTTGACACTCTTAGTGCTGGAATGAATAGATCACACGGATTTATGTCATTCTATATCAATTAAGGAATCTGCGTCTCTGCCCTTCCAGGGCATGAAAACACAAAACCAGACCCCAATCAGAGGGCAATAAAACTTTCTATCCTTATCTATGAACTGTTCCAATATTTATGTTCATCCCTCTGTCATAATGACAGTTCTGCTACACGTCACTTGTCTTACCTATTGCACTATTCCTGTGTCCTGTTGTGTATAGAAATATGTGATGCTTCATTTTTTGTTTTAGTCTTTGCCTGATGAAGAGACGTGAGTAGCCTCGAAAGCTTGCAATTTGTTACCATCTTTTCAGTTATCCATTAAAAGGTATCAACCACTGCGGACTCTCAAGTCTAAATATTTTTCTATCTACTGGCTAACACGGTACGAAGATACACATGTTTCCTAACTTCAAGAATAAAAATAAAGACCCTGCAAATATAAACGCATATATGCACATGCCAACAAGAAATGGAACAACACACCACCCAAAAAATTGGTTACAAAATATAGTGTTGTAAATTTAAGAATAAAAGTCCATTTTTGTATTTATGAATAATGCTTAAGGAACGCTATGTTAAACCATAACATAGTGAAGACAATGGATTTTGTAATAGTCATTCATCATCATCACTGCAATTTATATGTGACAGTCACAGACATTTCAATTATTTAAGTTAATAAAATCGTTACTTTGTACAGCATGTATGACATCTCCAGCATGGACTCATCAATGTGATGACGCAATAATGTACGATAAAAAATAACCATTTAAAAAAACATTATGCATTGTCACAATTTAAGTGTGTGCCTGCAAGTGTAGGTAAAACAAAGGCTACGGATAGCAAAGGTATATTCTATGTCTGTATCAGACAGTGGACAGCCTCTGATGGGTAATGGCGATGTTATACTGTACGTCAATAAAGTCTGCGGCTGCAATCATGCATTTTTTGCTTGTACAGTGTTGAAGAGGGTAAAAGCATGTCTGGTTGCGCAAGGCTTTATCCGTCAACACTACCTTCCTACTGTCACGCGTAGGGTAGGGTAGCGTGTGTCTATTAGATGACTCTCTATAAAATGTGACGTTACGCAGCATAATTGTGCCCTAAGGACGCCAAAAATAAGACAGCAGTAATCATTTACTGTCTAATACTCGACCTATGACCAACAAAAAAAGCACGTTCCCTCTTTAACAATCTACAAGACTAACAAGCATAATGGTTGACGCTGACTTTATTGAGGTACAGTATTACATCGACATTGTCCATGAGTAACTATGCACTGTGATACCTATATACCATTATTAATTTATATCTGTTGTGGTTGTTTCAACAGCACTTGCAGGTATAACTACCTATTGTCAGTATGCATGATGCACTTTCTAGATGTAATAATTTATTATTGCACATTATTACCAGGTTTAGATGCTGGCCATTTCATATATGGTGTGTGAAGTTACAGTTGGCATCAGTATGTGTATTTTATAATGTCTGTCATAAATAAAACTCGTGATGATGATGATGAGGATTTTATGATTCGTACATCCATTGACTGCATTATCTTACAGGTACAGATAAAGTTCCTTAAAAAGCATTAATTGATAAGTATGAAATGTACTTTTATGCATTAATTTCAAAAAGTGAACACTATGTTTTAGTTTTTGTTACCATTTCTAATAGACATGTGCAGATATGCGCTGTGATGACAAATTATTATTTGTCCATATTTGTTATAAAAATTTATCATTCTAGGCCTGGAAAACTTCACAATTTCCTGTTTTAAGCATAACAATCAGGGTGACGGCTCTTCCCTATTTGGAGCATGTGCCACATGTGTTTTTCTGTGCATGTGTAGGGAACAGGAGACTTCTTGCCGGACACACAGCAGGGGAACAGCTGGCGTTACTGAACCCCACTAACACTATAGCTTGTGTATTGGTCTGTGGACATGACACTTCTGAGCAGCAACTGGCAGTGTTGTAGCCCAGGGAGTAGAGTTCAGGTGGTAGAAAGATGAACATAACAGGAGACATGGATAACGTTGCGAACCAGTTATTTAATCTGAAAACGGACAGACAAATTCTGGCGAGATCCATGCCTTGTTCATTTTCAGAAAAGTAAGCCGGTCTACATTATCGGAGGATAGTCACATGCGACGGTCTGTTAGTACACCACCTGCAGCACTAAAGACGCGCTCCGATAATACACTGGCAGCAGGGCAAGCCAGCACCTCCAATGCATACTGGCTAAGCTCTGGCCATGTATCCAGCTTAGAGACCCAAACTTGAATGGGGAAGAGCCATCTGGGAGTACACTGAGAGGGAAAGACATGTAGTCTGTCACCATCTTACGGAAACGTTGCCTCCTGCTGACTGGAGCCGTCTCGGATGGTGTAGACATTTGTGGCGCTGCCACAAAACTTTGCCACATTTGGAACATACTGGTCTTGCCCTGTGCAAAGGCGCTGCTTGTGCTCCCTCTTGTTGCAGAGCTGTCTCCACTGCCTCGACGCACAGAGCTGCTTTGTAAAGCAGTAGCAGCAGCAGTGCTCTCGGCTGGAATGGAGAACATTATGGATTGCACCAGTGTGTCTTGGTACTCCCGCATTTTACGCTCCCGGTTCAACGGTGTGATGAGGCTTTGTAAGTTGTCCCGGTAGCGAGGGTCTAGGAGGGTGTACACCCAATAATCAGACGTGGTGAGAATGTGGGCGATGCGGCGGTCGTTTCTCAGGCACTGCAGCATGAAATCAACCATGTGCTGCAGACTCCCAACTGGCCAAGAAATGCTGTCCCCTGCAAGAGGCGTCATCTCTGCCTGCTCTGCATCACCCCACCCTCGCTCTACATACTGACTAGAGCGTTGTGTACCTCCCTCTGGAGCGATGTCTTCCTCCTCCATTGACTCCTCCCCATCTTCCTCACAAAGTGAGCCCTGCCCAGCCCTTTGTGAGGAACCACGTTGCGCTGACTGTCCAGAAGGTGATGGAATTTGTGACTCCTCATCCTCCACCTCTTCCAAAACCTCATCCCTTAGTGCTTGCAGTGTTTTTTGAAGCAGGCAGATAAGGGGGACAGTCAGGCTGACTAGTGCATCATCTGCACTCGCCATCCGCGTTGACTCATCAAACGCACGCAAAACGTGGCAGATGTCCTTCATAGAGGCCCACTCAGTAGTGGTGAAGTGTGAACGGCGCAAATTGCGAGTTGATTGCGCCTGATGCAGCTGATACTCCATTACTGCTGGCTGCTGCTCACACAACCGCTCCAACATATGTAACGTGGAATTCCACCTGGTGGGTACGTCACATATGATGCGATGTTCAGGAAGGCGAAATCTGTGTTGCAGAGCTGCAATGCGCGATCTGGCCATGCTGGAACGTCGCAAGTGAGCGCACTCTAGGCGGACCTTGTGCAGCAGTGCATCAAGATCCGGATAGTCCCTCAAAAAACTCTGCACGACCAAGTTGAGCACATGTGCCAGACATGGTATGTGAGTGAGGTTGCCAAGGCCCAGAGCTGCCACCAGATTTCGGCCATTGTCACACACTACCAAGCCTGGCTGGAGATTCGCTGGCAAAAACCACACGTCGCTCTCCTGCTTGATGGCATTCCAGAGCTCCTGCGCTGTGTGGCTTCGATTCCCCATGGAAATTAATTTGAGGACGGCCTGTTGATGTTTGGCCACGGCTGTGCTCATATCGGTCACAACAGGTAAGCGTTCACGGGTCCATGTGGAGGTACACCGTGACGGCTCCTGCAGCGATGATTCTGAGGAACTGGAGTAGGAGGAGGAGTCAATGTGGACAGACTTGATTCCTGCAATCCTTGGAGATGGCAGAACACGTACAGCGCCACTCGCAAGATCTGTACCCGGCTCCACAACATTGACCCAATGGGCAGTGAGGGAAAGGTATCGTCCCTGGCCATGGATACTGGTCCACGCATCGGTGGTCAGGTGGACCTTGCTACTGACGGCGTTTAGTAGCGCATGTTTAATTTTTCCCTCAACATGCTTTTGCAGACCAGGGACGGCTTGCCTGCTGAAATAAAATCGGCTGGGCACATTGTATTGTGGGACTGCCAATGCCATTAAGTTACGGAAACTGTCAGTCTCCACCAGCCTGAATGACAGCATTTCAAGGGACAGGAGTTTTGCAATGCCAGCATTCAGAGCCTGTGCTCGTGGATGGTTTGCCGAGTATGGCCGTCTTTTATTCCATGCCTGTGCTACCGATGGCTGTTTTGTGGCCTGGGAGTGTGAGGATGACAGGGAACTTGCAGCTGTGGGTGGAATAACACTGGGTCTCTGGACAACAGTGACAGAGGTTCTTCCATGGCGATCCTGTGAGGAAGCCGAACCAGCTGTGTGTGAGCTGGAGGAAGAGGCTCCAACACGAGCTGAAGATGTAGGTGCTGCTGTAGGTTGGCCTACATCTCCAGTGTGTCTTTGTAACTCAACCACGTACTTTGACCGCACATGTTTCCACATATTTGTGGTATTAAGGTTACTGACACTTTTACCTCTTTTTACTTTTTGATTACACAGCTTGCATTTGACATAGCAAATATCATCTGCAAGTGTGTCAAAAAAGGACCACGCAGTGCAAGTCCTGGGAGCGCCCGTTTTGGCTGTTGGAAGAGAACTGCTACGAACGGGTGCCAAACTGGAGGCTAGAGGCAACCGAGTCTGCAGCCTACCTCTCCCTACTGTTTGGACCGTTGGGGCAATCTCTTCCTCAGAGCTGCTACCATCACCTTCCTGTTCCTCACGCCATGTTGGGTCTTGGACCTCATCATCTCCACTACCCTCTTCCAACACCTGCTGCTGTTGGGTGGTCTGGCCAGCACCATGCTCAACAGAAACTGGCACCTGAGTCTCATCATCATCAGATGCGTTCTGCGGTGTGCTGACCATCGGCACTGGCTTACCCGCCTCTTCAGATTCAGAGAGACACAGCTGTTGCGCATCACTGCATACTGCCTCTTCTTCACATTCCAGAATGCTGCTTGGCTGGGCCCCTGTTTGCAAGCCAACAAATTCTGAGAACAGAAGCAGAGACTCAGCTGGCTCCTTTACAGAGCTCTCTGACTGCCTGGGCAATTTGGCAGGCGGTGAAGAGACAGATGGTTGTTCAACAGTGCTGTGGTCCTGAGAGGAGGTGGAAGCAATTGAAGTTGATGCATTGGCTGCCATCCAACCAACAACGGCTTCAATTTGTTCTTCCTGCAGCAGGGGGGTACGCCAAGCTCCTACAAAAGTGCGCAAAAGGAACGCTCACGGGGAAAACTGGTGGATGCTGTGTCACTGGGTGTGGCAGCAGCCACAGAATCCCACGTCCTCTCCCTGCTGAAACTCCACGGCCACGACCACGTGCCTTACTCCCTGCCTTCTTCATCTTGGTAGATTGATAAAGAAAGTCAGAAAAGTTATAAGGCCTAAGTGTGGTTATTCCTCAGAGACTGCAGTGAACACTGCAGACAACTGTTCAGTAGCTGTGAAAGGCCCCTTTGTGTACTTCTATAGTGCTTGCAACCAATGTATTGTATACGGATGGAAGCGCGTCACACTAATAGATTAGATTTTTTTCAAATATAATGGAGCAGCACCAATTAGAGAAAAATGTGAAGGATGAGGCAGTGACACACGCTCAGCAGACTACAACCAGCAGTGGTTGAAGAACTAACTGGAGCGTAATCTGCACTCAAAAAATGAAAAGCTCACAGACTACAGTGAACACTGCAGACAACTGTTCAGTAGCTGTGAAAGGCCCCTTTGTGTACTTCTATAGTGTTTGCAACCAATGTATTGTATACGGATGGAAGCGCGTCACACTAATAGATTAGATTTTTTTCAAATATAATGGAGCAGCACCAAAAATGTGAAGGATGAGGCAGTGACACACGCTCAGCAGACTACAACCAGCAGTGGTTGAAGAACTAACTGGAGCGTGATCTGCACTCAAAAAATGAAAACCTCACAGACTACAGTGAACACTGCACACAACTGTTCACTAGCTGTGAAAGGCTCCTTTCTGTACTTCTATAGTGTTTGCAACCAATGTATTGTATACGGATGGAAGCACGTCACACTAATAGATCACTGTTAATTTCAATTGAATGGAGCTGCACCAATTCCACAAAATAAAATAAAAAAAAAAAGTCACAGAGTGACACGTGCAGATACCTACAAACAGCGTTGGATGCAGAGCAAACTGCAGCGTCACCTGCACTCTCACACACACACCTTGCACAGAGCTGTTAAAACAACACTGCAAGGCAAAAGGAAGCTTTACACAGCGGTTGGTAAACTAGCCTGCCTAAAGCACAGTACACAAAATCGCAATCTCTAACTGTCCCTCAGAGTCAGCAGAGCAGCGTTCTGTCCCTAACTGAGTTCACAGCACAGTGACGCTAAAATGGCGGCGGTGCCTTTTATAGTGCATTCTGACATCATTTCAGCAGCCAATCACAGCCATGCCATTAGTTAAGATGACCGCAGCAGTACAGGATGTGCCCACACTTCGTAGGATTATTCATTGGCTGACTAAAATCACAGTGCCTCTCAAAGAATTATGGGAACTTCCGATTCCGGTATACGATATAGGAAAAATATCGGAACTAAGTATCGGAATTCCGATACAGCGAATATCGGCCGATACCCGATACTTGCGGTATCGGAATGCTCAACACTAATCACCAGCAATGTGTGGCAACCTTGTGAAGAATACAGAAAATATTGAGATGAACTTTTGTTAATGACCAAATACTTATTTTCCACCATAATTTTCAAAATAAATCTTGCCAAATCAGACAAGGTGATTTTCTGGATTTGTTTTCTCATTTTGACTCTCATAGTTGTGGTCTACCTATGATGTCTATTTCAGGCCTCTCTCATCTTTTTAAGTGAGAGAACTTGCACAATTGGTGGCTGACTAAATATTTTTTTCCCCACTGTAATTTAAGCCTAAAACTGCTGACAGGTTTAGGGAAGGGCAGTGTAAACATACCAAAGTGAAGGCCATATTGGATGAGTGAAAGCTCCCCAGCCCCTCTGCTCTGCTCTGAATGACAGTGTTCAATCAGGAGATCCCAAAACCCATCATTGAGAGGTGCGGTAAAATAATGGAAGGTCTTAAAGGATTATTCCAAACTATTAGAGTTATCACCTATGCAAAGGATAGGAAATTAGGAAATAACTTGAGGATTGGTGGAGGCCCGATCACGTAGGCGCAGAACCCACTCCATTCCGGACAGTGCACTTTAGAACCCTGTTCTCCCTATTCTTAGATAGCTGATAATTTTTGCACTTAAATGGTTCTTCACAACATTCAAAATTATTAGGAGAATATTAAAAAGGTTGTCTGGTTTTGGAAAACCAATATTTCCTGACTACAGTTTGTTGTAAAAAAAATAAATAAACGAAATGAGCTTCAGTCACCCTGCCCGGATCCAGTGCTAAGTCTCTACTGCTGCTACAATTGCCTGTTATTGTGTGCAGTGCTGACATCACTTCGACAGCACTCCAGCTAATCACTGAGCTCAGCAGCTCTGTAAGGATATTAACAGATGAGGAACAGCAGGGGAGACTCGGCGTTAGACCTGCGGAGGATGAGTTTTAAAAAGAAAACTGCAGCCATTGGACAGAGGGTTTCCAAAACTGGAAAACTATTTTAAATAAATTTATTTGTGAATTCTAAAGTAAAAAAGAGAAAGTGAGCCATAATAGAAAATTAAAACATGGCAAATGTTTAAATAAGGATCGGGAGGAAAATGTTTTAATAAAAACTAAAGAAAAGAACAAGGGTTAAATTTATGTATGATATGGTAATAATTATGATTATGAAGAAGAACCCCACACAAATTATCCATGATAAAGGGAGAAGTCATGAAAGATAAACTCATAAAATGACTCTATACAGAAACAGTTATTAAAAAAAACTGAAGACAAAAGCATACAAATGCATTAATAAAATACCCTAAGCTGTTTATATGATTTTTTAATTCATGGCACTTACATATCTCATCCACATCAATCAAGAACTTCTCTAGATTTTGGTCTTCGGACATTTTGTTGAGCCTACGAAAGAGTAGAAAGGTCAAGCATTCACATTGAAGTGCCCAGAGAATTTTGCACTTTTCTATTCTATGCTTTCCAATTTCGATCCAATTGATGCACAAAAGAAAAGGATTCCAACTTTTTCCAGCCATAGTAAAATCTCTACCAAGGCCTGAAAAGCGCAATTGCACTTTGTGAGGAAAGGAACAGCCACCATTTTGGACAGGGCCTATACCAGCCTCCATTTTGTCTGTTGGAGAACCACAGGCTGCTAACTGCACAGGGCCTGTTAGCATATTCAATACGACAGGGTTTGATGTCCACTGTGAAGCAAAAGGGCTTTAGTATGCTAAGCAATTCAGGCCCCTGTTTGAATAAGAAGGTCATTAGTATGCTAAGTAATTCCTGCCCACGACAGAATTTCCTGCTCAATATGAATAGCCAGGCCGATTAGTATGCGTGTTTCAAAGTAGAGGCTTCAATTAGATTATACCTGCCAGCCGGACACAGAAACACACCGAGGGGAGGGACCTAGCAGGTTTAAGAACTGTGAGCTAAGGGCAGACCAGAGCCATTCTCACGGAAGCCAAGAAGCAACCAGGGACAGAACTGCCAAGGGAGCAGCGGCACACGTTTTGGGGGACTGTCCAGCAGTTAAGACTTTCACCTGGGGATCGCAGAGCTCCCTGCCTCCACATGTCCATACAACCTGGTAATATTGACCTCTAGCTAATACCTCTAAGCCTTGTATCATTATTGTTGTATTTTACTCTGACTGTAAATCCATTGTAATTCCGTTGTATAGCTTACTGTATATTTCTATAATTATCTCGTGCGCTCTTAAGGCAATTAAACCATAAAATTAATCTTGGGCTGATGCTTTTACTCTGATCACGAATCTTAGAATACCCAGTGGGTAACAGGACACCCTCCCCGGCAGCCATTTGCTCTAGGTGTAGTTCCCTTACTGACCTGAGAGACAAAGGGGGCGCCGGAGAGCTGTGCCTGTGGAGTTACGTCACATTGGTGACGTGGAAGGACGGGGGCATCCTTCACACACCTCACTACGGTTTAATATACATTTATACTGTGCTTTATGCTGAGCATTTGCATCAGGGTTTACATCTAAATCCTAAATATGTAATTGAAACAGGCCCTCCAGATAGAGCCCCAATAGAGCCTTTGAGTATTTAGGAACAGATAGTCACTGTGGACTCAGGTTTTCCCTCATTCAAGAGTTTTTCACTTTTTTTTTAGGTGGACACAATGGCGAGGTAGACTACAATTTTATTTATGCCTTTAAAGATGGACACATCCATAATAAAAGCTAGAGTTCAAATGAAGTCTGTTTGTCCCATTATCCTGAATGGCTCAGTTGGAAGTTCCATTCCAATCCCATTTTTCGAAGATGCAGATGAAAACCCAGACTCAGTGCTCAGCATTGTGTTTTCACCAGAGGCCTCACAATTGATTTCCTTGAATGGAGTTGTCCAAAACTATGATATTGATGACCTGTTCTTAGGATAGCTCATCAGTATGAAATCGATAGGAATCTGACACCTGGCATGCACATTGATCAGCCGGTAGCTAGTCCTCCAGAGCCAGAACACCACATTTCTGTATATTCTATACATGTAGTAGTAGCCATTTTTGGATACTGCTGCCACAACACAGTGTGCAAAACTGTGCTGCTCCAGCTATGTTTACTGGGTACATGCAAACAGTTGACTATTGGAGCAAATAATCACCCTCCATCAATCTCATATTGATGATCTATCCTAAGCATTAATCATCATTATCCTAGTCTATGACATGCCCATTACAGAAGTGAACCAAGCTGATGGGATTTCTTTTTTGCTTATTTATACACTTTTATGTAACTTTTATGTATGTTGTAAATAATTTAAACATAAAATCACACAGGAAATAGTAAATTTCTGTGTATTTTACTTTTCTTGCTAAAGAAGAAAAGGAATATACAGCAGTTTTGGCTCATATATCTTAATCGGAAAGCCATCATATATATCTATTTTTCTTCTCCGCGTTTGTCTCGGATGATATAAAAGGCATTCTACACATATACCTCTAACACCCGTAACATGACAGCTAGAGCAGGTAAGTGATTTACAACTCTGTGCTATGTGATAATAATGGTTTCTCAGTGAGAAAACTGCAATTGCAAAGAGCTCCCCAATAGCTTTGGTCTTATTATGATTTGTTACCGAATTTCCAGAATGGCAATATAATGTTTTAGATGTCACAGTCAATATGAGACGTAGAAGAAGCATGAGAGACTCCCGACGTAGAGGGGAAAACAATCATCTTCATTGGCACATCGGTCCTAACAAACACATTTATTTGTCTGGTTATTGTTGTAAGACTTATAGCAGAAAAAAGTAGCAAGAGGTTTTCATCCGTCCTCACTGTCGGATCACGTGTCAAATGTGTTGAATGGATCATTGCCGAGTGGCTCCGGGTCAAAGAGTTAAAATTGATGTATAGTATAGTCTTGTGAATGATTATTCTTTAATCAATAGAACACCTTGAAATCATGCCAAGAATCATCTACAAATCGACGGACACTGGTGGTGACGTGTTCCAGGAAATCTAAAGGAAAATACTTTTATACATCTGGCTCAGTTTTTCATGTTGGAGGCATAGAGAGGAGCAAAAAGAAACGCAAACAAAAAATATATATATTTAAGGGGGAAAAGTATTTTCTCCCAGAAAATTATTGTAATTATACATGTTTTTTTATACACTTGCTCATTTCCTTTGTGTGTATTGGAACAACACAAAAAACAGAGGAAAAAAAGGCAAAATAAAAAGAGTTTCATACTAAACTTCAAAAATGGACAGTACAAAATTGTTTTCACCTTTCTAAAATTGTGGGTAAACATCTTTTTTTCAAGCATGTGATGCTCGTTCAGACTCACCTGTGGAAAGTAACAGGTGTGGGAGATATGAAAATCACATTTGAAACCAAATAAAAAGGGGAGAAGTTGACTTTAATCTTTGCATTACATGTCTGTGTGTGCCACACTAAGCAAAGAGAACAGAAAAAGAAAAGAACTGTCAGAAGACTTGAGAACCAAAATTGTTGAAGAATATCAACAATCTCAAGGCTACAAGTCCATCTCCAGAGATCTTGATGTGCCTTTGCCATGGTATGCAACATAATCAAGAAGTTTACGATCCACAGCACTGTAGCTAAACTCCCTGGACGTGGATGGCAGAAAAAAAATTGATGAAAGGTTGAATGCAGGATAGCCTGGATGGTGGATAAACAGCCCCAATCAAATTAAGTTCACAAAAAAAAAAAAAATGGGCCGAACAAAATTGTTGGCACCTTCAATTTAATATTTGCACACCCTTTGGAATAATTAACTGCAATAAATTGCTTAGGCCTCTTTCACACTTCTGTTGTGTGACGTCCGCCCAAGCATGAAAATGGCGGATCCGTCAGAAAAGTGTAAAAACGGATGCAAAACTGGTCAGTTTTCTGACGGATCCGCCAAGAAGATTTCACCCAGAAATGATGAAAATTTCGTTCCGGAAATGTAAGTCCGGACCGAGGAGAGAGAGAGAGAAAGAGAAAGAGAGAGAGACGCCGGACAGTGTTTTGTGCATTTTCAATGGTTTTCTATGGAGGCGACGAATCCGCAGGCGGATTCCGTCAAAAACGGATGCCAGCGGATCTGCCGCCCTTAGGCAGCCATTATACAAAATGGCGGATGCGGCGGATCCGACGTAGTCCGCCATTTTGGCGGACCAAAAAAACGTTGCATTGGACGTTTTTCTGTAATGACGGACGTCAATTTTTTGGCAGATCCGTCAAAAAACGGACCTAACGGACGACCATCCGTCAAAATCCGTCACTAATGCAAGTCAATGGGAAAAAAACGGATCAGTTTTTTTCACATTTTGACGGATTTTGACTGACGTCGCACGACTGAAGTGTGAAAGAGGCCTTACCCACATTGTTTCAAAGGTGCCAACAATTTTGTCAAGTCCATTTTGGGTGTTTAGTGTAAAATTATGTCCCTTTTGCCCTTTTTTCTCTGTGATTTTGTGTTGTTCCAATACACACAAAGGAAATATACAGTACATCTGTATAACAAAATGTGTAATTGCAATAATTTTATGGGAGAAATACTTCATTTTCTGTAACAATTTCAAGGGTGTCAACACTTTCAGCCTTGACTGAATATGCCAAAACTTGGCTTAAATTATAGCTAGATTAGTAGATTTTAATTTCTGGGGCACAGACAGCAAAGGGATACATCAAATCTATTAGAATTCATGAATGCCTTCATAGATTTGGTGCACTTTACTTCAGTGTGCTTGAGTGAAAGTCTTGCATGTCATGCCAGTGTTAGTAAATTTATTGGTTTTCTGCCTTTAAAAAGCTGCAAAATTTTGGCACCTGTCTTATTTGCACTAAAGTTTACAACCTCATTCCTTCCCGTCAAAATGTTTCAAAAGTGCAAAAAAAGGGGTTGGAGTTACTGAGAGGAAGAAGCAATTGAATTTATTAAAAATTCAAAATAAATTGGCACAAATTATATTTTCACTCATTTTTTGTAAAAAAAAATATGCTCAAGATGCGCCAAATGGATTTTGAGGCTTGTGTCATCTTAGTCCAGCCCAAATCAGTTTGAGACTGGCATATGAAAGTAAATCGCCTTTATGATATTTGCTTTTAATGCATTTTTCCCCCCAAAATGAAGTCCTGTGATGATGAGCGAACTTGCTCGGATTATGTCTTATCCAAGCATCCTGGGAGTACTCGTATATTGTGTTCGAATCCCTGCGCTGCATGATTTACGGCTGTTAGACAGCCTGAACACATGTATGGATTGCCTGTTTGTTAGGAAATCCCCACATGTGTTGTAGCGGTCTAACAGCCACAAATCACGCAGCTGCAGAGACTCGAATATAACATACGAGTACTCCCAGATGCTCCGATAAGACATTATCCAAGCACGTTCGGGAGGCGCCGGACCAAGACCAGTGACACCCCTCGGACTGGACCATCCCACGGGTGAGTATAATAAAGAAAAGTCTTTTTCTTGTCTTGCAGGTCAGGTTGGGGCAGATATACAGCATTATAGAAAGCTGTATATCAGGCCTGAACGGTAGTGGTCTTATTTCATATCGGTCATACCTGATGACAGGTTTGCTTTTAAAGACAGAGAGAATTTTACAGTTCAAAGTTTGGGTCCTCATACAGTTCAATGGGGCTCAGGTTCACGTTTGGGTAAAGTTCCGATACTCGAACCGAACTTTGGACTAAACTTCAGGTCAGGTACCAGAACCCAAACTTCCACCGGTCCACTCATCCCTAATTCTGCAACATCAAAAACATATCAAAAACTCATCATGGGAACGTAGTCTTAAACTTGCCTTAAAAAAGTTTAAAACTTGCCTCAAAAAGTCCTAAATGTGCCATAAAAAGCTTTAAACTGGCCCCCTACTAAAAGTTGTTAATCTACAGCCAATGCTAAAAATACATTCCTGAGAAATGTTAAAGAAGCCGCAAAATAAAACCCTGAAATGTAAATTTGCATTTAAAGCCGAATGTAGTAAAGTTACTTACTAGAAGCAGCAGATGAAGTGTGCACTGTCCTGCTCTCATGCACGGCAGTCACTCACTGTACACTGTTCAGTCGCCTAGCAACATGTAAACCAAGCTGAGGCCTAGCTCCGAATTACACAGCTCACTCCTCCCTATTGTATTGTTCTCCACCTCAAACACACAGGCGGCTTTCTGTGTAAACTTCAGTCATTGCTTTTCACATGGAGGCGACATGTTTGTCACACTTAGTTTCCTAAGGGGTTGAATTTGGGATTCATTGCGGTGATTTCATAACCAGTCAGAGGCCTCATTCAGTTGTCTGTTATTGACATTTGGGTTTTTCACAGATCCAATAACTTCCTATTTTAGTCTGAAACATGTTATCAGGCCTTTGATTTTTTTTCACAAAAACAAAACAGAGATATATCCATTCTTGACCAAACGCACGGGTCAGTCATTCAAATCAATAAAAAATACAGACAGCAGACAGAAACTGTCCATCTGTCATGTTAATGCTGTCCATTTTTTACTGTGTTTGGGCGCAGTCACACGGCCGTATTACTCGCTCGAGGATCACATCCCAATCCTCGGACTGACCGGTGGTTGTCCACACCCGAGCGTGA
>JARQOD010000003.1:369944113-370053358 GCA_033576555.1 Oophaga sylvatica
GGAAAACCTGCAGTAGATAATTTCAGTGTTGATGCTGAAGAACCTGCAGTGGACAATTGCAGTGTTGAGGCTAAAGACCCCGAAGTGGAGCATTGCAGTGTTGAGGATGAAGACCCGCCAGTGGACAATTGCAATGTTGAGACTGAAGACCCAGCAATGAACGATTGCAGTGTTGAGTTTGGAGACCTGGCAGTGGACAATTGCAGTGTTGAGGCTAAAGACCCTGCAGTGGATAACTGCAGTGTTGACGCTAAAGACCCTGCAGTGGACAATTGCAGTGTTGATGCTAAAGACCTTGCAGTGGACAATTGCAGTGTTGAGGCCAAAGACCCAGTGGTGGACAATTGCAGTGTTGAGGCTAAAGACCCAGCGGTGGACAATTGCAGGGTTGAGGATGAAGACCTGGAAGTGGACAATTGCAGTGTTGATGCTAAAGACCCTGCGGTGGACAATTGCAGTGTTGAGACTGAAGACCCATCAGTGGATAATTGCAGTGTTGAGGCTGAAGACCCGGCAGTGGAGCATTGCAGTGTTGAGGCTAAAGAATCAGCGGTGGACAATTGCAGTATGGAGGCTGAAGACCCGGCAGTGGACAATTGCAGTGTTGAGGCTAAAGACCCAGCAGTGGAGCATTGCAGTGTTGAGGCTAAAGACCCATCAGTGGAGCATTGCAGTGTTGAGGCTGAAGACTTGGCAGTGGGCAATTGCAGTGTTGAGGCTAAAGACCCAGCGGTGGACAATTGCAGTGTTGAGGCTGAAGACCCAGCAGTAGAGCATTGCAGTGTTGAGGATGAAGACCCAGCAGTGGGGCATTGTAGTGTGAGGCTGAAGATCCTTTATTGCAGCATTGCAGGGTTGAGGAAGAATACCCAGCAGTGGAGCATTTCAGTGTTGAGCCAGAAGAACCTGCAGTGGACAATTGCAGTGTTGAGGATGAAGACCCAGCAGTGGACAATTGCAGTGTTGAGAAAGAACACACATTAGTGGAGCATTGCAATCTTGAGACCGAGGAACCTGCATTGTAGCATTGCAGTGTTGAAGAAGAACACCCAGTAGTGGACCATTTCAGTATTGAGCCTGAAGAACCATAAGTGGAGAATTGCACTGTTGAGGCTTAAGATCCAGCATTGGTGAATTGCAGTGGTGAGGCTGAAGACCCTGCATTGTAGCATTGCAGTGTTGAGGCTGAAGAACTCGCAGTGAAGAATTGTGAGTCGCACGTACCAGGGCTTTGGGGTACTCGGCACTGAGCCCGTTCACTTCACTGGGGGATGTCACGGGTAGCGCAGCTCGGTCCGTTGCCCTGGGCGCTCACTAAAGAGGGATATTTACAGAGGATGATAGAATGTTCGTGACGCCACCTGTGGTTCCTGGTCAGGGTGACCAGCGCTGCAGGGCAGGTCCTCTGAGGGTTTGGGGCAGCAAGGTGTTAAGTCTCCCACAGGCGAGACTGATTCCTCAGAGTATATGACGGTGTAGGGGGTGCAGGAGCAATAATGCAAACACACACAAACAAGTCTCTTTCTGTACCTTTACTGGTGATATTTGCAGGCACGTCCCGGGAAGCTGTCAGGGTGGAGGATGCACGTGCAGTAATCCACTGAGTAGGTGTAGGGCCTCCTTACGCCTTTAATGTGTGCGAGTTTCTGACTTGCATAAAACAAAGCTTAACTCCGTGTTTTCAGCTGCGCCCGGCTGACCTTGTGGTGAGGTCTTCTTGTGGACAGAACAGTGTCTTTGTGGCGGTACCTGCCAGACCCCCGTCTTCCTAACCTCGGTTACGTATCAGCACTGCTGGGCCCCTGCGACTTGAAGTCCAGAGTCTCCGGTGTCTCCTACCAGTCGTGCAGATGCTGGTAAGCGCGGACCCGGTGTCCGGTGGTGCAGAGTGGAGGTAAGCTATCAATGCTGGTTGACCTCGGTCACTCTCTTTTCCTCTTTCTTCCACCTGCCTTTCGTCCTACTCTCACCACTATCATAAGCACAAACTAGCAGCAGATGTCAGCTTTCTTTTCTTCACCGCTCTCCAAGCGTCGGCACGCTTACTTACTGAAACACTCGCTGGGGAATCTCAGTGGACTCAACTTTGACCAGACTAAGTGGCAATCCTTTCCACTACACTGGACTCCACGATGTAAGCTGAGTAAGTCCTGAAGTCCTCAGGCTTTCAGATAAGTCTTTCTTTGGCTAGTCTTTCCCTCTCTACTCGTCTGAGGTAACTAGCTTGTCTGTCTCAGCCCTCCGGCTAAACTGATCTGAGGTAACTGCCGTTCTGAGGTAAAACCAATGACTAACTAACTCGCAGCTAGACTGCCTTCATCTCACTGCTGTCGTCTCAAGGGCTCCCTCTGGTGGAACCAGGGAAAATGTGAAGTGTTGTGTGCTTATAGGTTATCATGGATTTACCTTTTGTGCATCATCCAGGGTAACATGTGGCTCCAGTCACAGCTGGGCTACACATCCCCCCCTAGTTAATATCAGCACTCCCGGGCTGAAAAAGAAAACAATTTTTATAACATCAACAAATAAACATAATTATAACTCTTCCCTTGCGGGAGGTAAGGACACTTCAAACGTTTCATAATACAAGTAACATATATACAAATATTTACACAAATCTTATTTATATTTTTACACTTGGATATTGGTTCACTGGATTAATTTGCTAGGCCTACTCTTGGTACCTAGCAGGTAACCTTCCTTTCGTTGTGCGTACTGACCTACGTGGTGTGGTGTCAGGTATAGTAGCCTCTGGCCTATCTGTCCTGCATGCTGGCAAACTGTAAATCTGCCTCCACCTCTCTAGGGATCTGGCAAGCATACTAGCGACTGGGCGATGCGGTTCTGTTTCGCCAGGGGATTCTTCTTCCTGAGACCCTACATCTGAAGGTTCCACGTTTTGAGATTCCATTCTTTGAGATTCTACTTCTGGAGATGCTACAGGAGCAAGTTCCTCACTAACTATTTCTTCTGCTGCGGCAACTGGTTCAACTCGACGTTGGGGTGCTTCTTGTGGTTGGTAAAATTGAAGTACTGGAATAATCACAGCGTCCCCGATACAAGGCCAATCTGCAGGAAAATCTCCTAGGTCCGTGTGTATGACTTCACCTGGTTTCTCTTTTTCCATAACAAGTTCTTCCTCATGAAGTTTTAACATGTCTGGACACAGTTTTAGGTGGTCTCTGGATACAGTGGTGGTCGTCTTTCCTCCATCTTTGCTAATGGTACAGGTTTTCCTGTTGTCAAACTTGGAATTTTGCACCACATATGGCTCTTTTTCCCACTGATCATCCAATTTGTGCATTCTTCTTTTTCTTTTTAGCACAATTTCTCCAGGTGCAAAAGGTTTAGCTGGCGCACTTTTGTTGTAGTTTTCCTCTTGCTTTTCCCTTACTTTATTGAGACTATCTTCCACGCAGGCTTGTACTCTCCTGTACTGTTCCTGTCGGGTCGTGTCCCAATCTTCAGTAGTAACATCAGCTTCAGGTTCTACAACACCAAGTTCCAAATCCATGGGCAGTTTTCCTGGTCTTGCTCGCATAAGGTAGGCTGGAGTGCAGTTGGTGGAACTCACAGGTATGTGATTGTACAGATCTACCAGGTCAGGTAGTAAGTCTGGCCACCAATTTCTCTCCTCAAGTGGTACCATCTTCAGCAGATCAATGACTATGTGATTCATCTTTTCACAGAGACCATTTGTTTGGGGGGTACGGTGTGGTTCTTATCTTCTTGCATCCGTACAAATGACAGAATTCCTTAAACAACTCGGCTTCAAAGGCAGGACCCTGATCAGTTAACACTTGCTCTGGATATCCATGGGGTCTGCAGAAATACGCTTGAAACATCTTTGCTGCTGTTTCAGCTGTCAGATCTTTGACAGGGGCGACCACCAGGAACCTGTAGTAGTGATCCACCATCGTCAGGGCATACGAGTATCCTGACCGGCTGGGTGACAACTTGACATGGTCCAATGCCACGATCTCCAAGGGACGAGTCGTCTTGATGGGTTGCAGGGGTGCTCTCTGGCTGCTGTAGTCTTTTCTTCGGAGGCTACAGGACGCACAGTTCTTACACCATTTCCCGATGGAACTGCGCATTCCCACCCAGTAGAAACGACACTTCAGCAGGGTTTCCAGCTTCTTCCAGCCAAAGTGCCCCGCTCGATCGTGGTAGGCTTCCAACACCATCTGGATGTCTGTTCTTGGGACTACTATCTGCCATACCATCTCATGGGTTCTGGGGTTGACGTACCTTCGGCACAGCTTCTCTCGGTAGATAAACAGCCGGCTTCTCTCGTTCCACAGCTGCTTTGCTTGTTGAGACGCATCCTTCTCCAAGGAGGAACCTTCCTGAGTTATCAGCTCCTTGATGCGGCTGACAACCGGGTCACTGTTCTGGGTCTCCTTCCAGCTGTGGTGAGGTAAAGGGTTTAACGTCTTACCACGCTGCCTCCTGTAGGCTCGTTGCTCGTGGATCATCCCATTTCTGTGGAATGCAGGTAGCTCAATCTCTTCTAGATCATCCAATTCCTCTTCCGTGTCGGACTCATGCGGCATTCTGGACAAGGCGTCAGCGTTGGCGTTCTTACGGCCCGCCCTGTACTTGATGGTAAATTGATAGTTCGACAGCCGAGCCATCCAACGTTGCTCCATGGCTCCCAGCTTGGCTGTTTCAAGATGTGTCAAGGGGTTATTATCAATGTAAGCAGTGAACTTGCTGGAGGCTAGGTAATGCTTGAATCTTTCTGTAATGGCCCAGACCAGCGCCAGGAACTCCAACTTGAAGCTGCTATAGTTCTCTGGGTTTCTCTCAGTCGGCCGGAGCTTCCTGCTTGCATATGCGATGACTTTCTCCAGGCCATTTTGCTTCTGACTGAGGACAGCTCCCAATCCTTCATTGCTGGCATCAGTATACAGCAGGAACGGCTGGCTGTAGTCAGGATAGGCTAAGATCTCATCGCCTGTCAGGATCTCCTTCATCTCCTTGAATGCCTCAGCTTGTTCTTTACCCCAGTGGAATGGAGGATTTCTGCTCTTGAGGGAATGTCCTACCAGAAGGTCCTGCAGAGGTGCTGCTTTCTTGGAGTAGTCCTTTACAAACCTCCGGTAGTGACCTGTCAGTCCCAGGAACTGGCGCACCTCCTTGAGATTCTTTGGCTCCGGCAATTTCTGGATGGCAGTGACCTTCTCGGGGTCTGGCACTACTCCTTCTGAGCTGACAATATGTCCCAAGTACTGTACCTTTTGTTTGAGCAGATGGCACTTTGAAGGCTTCAGTTTCATCCCATACTTGGACAGTGACTCAAATACCTCTGCCAGGTGCTTCAGATGATCCTCATACGTCTTGGAGTACACAATTATGTCGTCCAGGTACAGCAACACGGTTTCAAAGTTGAGATGTCCCAGGCAACTCTCTATCACTCTCTGGAACGTTCCCGGGGCACTGCTGAGTCCAAACGGCATCCTGTCAAACTCACAGAGTCCCATCGGGGTGGTGAAAGCCGTCTTTTCCCGATCCTCCTCAGCCACAGCTACTTGCCAGTACCCACTAGTGAGGTCGAGGGTGGAAAAGTAGTTAGCAGTTTTTAAGGCAACTAAGGATTCCTCAATGCGTGGTAAAGGGTATGCATCTTTATGTGTAATGCGATTCACTTGTCTGTAATCTACACACATTCTCTTGCTTCCGTCCTTTTTCCTGACTAGGACTAGAGGTGCTGCCCAGGGACTACAACTATCCCTTATCACCCCTGCTTCCTTCATGTCACGCAACATCTCCTTAGCTTTCTGGTAGTGTGCTGGAGGTATAGGCCTGTACCGCTCTTTGATAGGAGGATGGCTGCCTGTAGGGATATGATGTTGTACTCCCTTAATGGTCCCAAAGTCAAGTGGGTGTTTGCTAAATACCTGTGTGTACTCCTGTACCACTCGTAGTACTCCTTGTTTATGGTGGGCTGGAGTGGTGTCTGTCCCGACATGGAGCTGCTGACACCAATCCTCCACCTGGGTTGCTGGGTCATTATCCTCCGCTGGTTGGCGGGAGGCTAAGGACTCGGTCGTGAGAATAAAGTTGTTATCTACGGTATGTAATTTAGCAACAGTGGCATAACGTGGTAAATTTACTTAATCTTTTCCCCAGTTGAGAAGACGTACTGGTACCCTCCCATTTCGTACTTCTACTACCCCTCTAGCAGTCAAGAGTGTAGGTCTGTGCTCTGAACAATGGGGCTCTACTACTGCTTGGTAGTTCTGTCCTCTCAGACCTATTGCTGCTCTACACCATATAAGCATTTCACTCATTGGGGGTATCACAATGGGGTTCGGGTCTGTCACCTGTACATTACCAATTTCACCATCTGTCAGCTTCGCTTGCTGCTGGCACATCAGGGCCCGGATCTCCCTCTGGATCACTCCCTTTTGCTTTGGCCTGGCAACTTCGGCGAGCTGTTGGAGCAAAAACACAACTTCTCCCAGACAGTTACTAATAATGTTTGTACCTAAAACCACATTTAAGCCATTTTCCTCATTTACAGTCTTTACTACTAAGAGTCCCTGGTCCTTCAGCTCCACTCTGCCCACCTTTACGTCCACGTTTTTGGCTCCGAGTATTTCAACAGGGAGACCATTAGAGGCGTATACAGCAAAGTCAGGGCTCGGGGGCTGGAGACTGTCCATGGACCAAAACTTATTATACAGGACATCAGGTATGATGGTCACCTGAGATCCAGTGTCCAGCAGGGCAGGGATTGCGATCCCGTCCAGGATGATGGACAGGTAGGGTCTTCCTCCCACAAACCTGCGGTTCCATTCGGAGGGGCCTAAAGAGTCTAGTCCTGGGTGCTGGCCCTCGGACCCAGGATCTGCTCGTTTAAAGGACACCGTCGGGCTAGATGACCTTCTCTGTTGCAACGGTAGCAGATGATCTCTCGGCGAGGATGGTACTGATCAGGGGTCGCTCCTGGGGGTGGCATTGTCCTCCTCCAGTGGGGCGAAGTCCTCCTTTTCCTCCGGTTCATCCAAGGGACATCCTCTGGGCAGTCAGCTAGCAGAATCTTTCCTCCTTCCTCCTTCCGCAGTTGCAGGGCACTCATTACAGCGGCCAGGTTTTTAGTCAGCTGGGGCACTTCTGAGCGCAGACAGTCCAACTCAGTAGGGGACGCCACCTGCGTTTTGGCTTCCGCCACCAGCAGGGAAAAGGTGGATGCTGCTGGCTTTAGAGTGGCTTCACCCGGGTGACACTGGGTTGCCACCTCAGGCTTCTCCAGGGGTCGCAGTCCTTTTATAGCCATATCTTTTAGGGCATCAAAGGTAGCGTCAGGATGATCCAAGGACCACCAGTGCACAGTTCTGCTTTCAGCTTGGGACCTCAGTCCCCGTACAAATTGTTCCTTCAACATTTTGCTTTCATTAATGGCACTTATAGGGTTGACCTGTTTGAGAGCTCGTAGGGCCCCCTGTAGTCGGCAGGCGTAGTCCCTAATACTGTCATCTGGTCTCTGGGAGCATTGGTAAAACCTCATCCGGAGATCTGTTTCAGTGCGGTCCTCAAAAATAGTCTGTAGTTTTAAGAAAATTGAAAGCACTGATTCCTGGTCTGCAGCTGTCCAAGTTTCTACTTCCCTTTCTGCAGCACCAGTCAGTTGTCCTACTACCACTGCAGCTCTTTGTTTCTCTGTCATAGGGTACATGTCCATTATGCTGCATATTTTGCGTTTAAACCCTGACAGGGTATCTGGCTTACCGCTGTACTGAGGGAGCCACTTCGCTCCAGGCATGTATGGCAGCGTTAGCGGTACTATCGGGGCCACAGGACCAGGTGAGGGGCCAACGTTTCCACCCCGCGCGGCAGCGCCGGCGGGTAAGTCACCGGAGCGGTCGCCCTGGGCCGCGCTGTCAGCTTGCGGCTGCGACATGTCTGCGCCCCTAGTTAAGTGTGGCCTACCTTCTCCTGAAGGCTGCAGCTCTGCCAGGCACAGCGATGTGGAAGGACCTGCGTCGCTGGCGCTCTGACGTCAGAGCGATCACTGAAGTTCTCCACAGGACCTGCCGCCGCGTCAGCGTTGGGGGCGTGTCCGGGACTCCGCGCGCTTTCTACAGGTATGCCCCTTCTCTTTGCGCTGTAGCGCTGCAATTTGGCGGGCAATAGCGGACAATTGGCGCCAAAAATCTCAAAAACAGCAACACAGTCTCTAGCACAAAAACAGTCCACTTCAGGCACACAGGACTCACGTATAGCGAGCTTCGTATCCTGTTTGTGACGCCAAAGATGAGTCGCACGTACCAGGGCTTTGGGGTACTCGGCACCGAGCCCGTTCACTTCACTGGGGATGTCACGGGTAGCGCAGCTCGGTCCGTTGCCCTGGGCGCTCACTAAAGGGGGATATTTACAGGGGATGATAGAATGTTTGTGACGCCACCCTGTGGTTCCTGGTCAGGGTGACCAGCATTGCAGGGTAGGTCCTCTGAGGGTTTGGGGCAGCAAGGTGTTAAGTCTCCCACAGGCGAGACTGATTCCTCAAAGTATATGACGGTGTAGGGGTGCAGGAGCAATAATGCGGACACACACAAACAAGTCTCTTTCTGTACCTTTACTGGTGATATTTGCAGGCACGTCCCAGGAAGCCGTCAGGGTGGAGGATGCACGTCCAGTAATCCACTGAGTAGGTGTAGGGCCTCCTTACGCCTTTAATGTGTGTGAGTTTCTGACTTGCATAAAACAAAGCTTAACTCCGTGTTTTCAGCTGCGCCCGGCTGACCTTGTGGTGAGGTCTTCTTGTGGACAGAACAGTGTCTTTCTGCCAGACCCCCGTCTTCCTAACCTCGGTTACATATCAGCACTGCTGGGCCCCTGCGACTTGAAGTCCAGAGTCTCCGGTGTCTCCTACCAGTCGTGCAGATGCTGGTAAGAGCGGACCCGGTGTCCGGTGGTGCAGAGTGGAGGTAAGCTATCAATGCTGGTTGACCTCGGTCACTCTCTTTTCCTCTTTCTTCCACCTGCCTTTCATCCTACTCTCACCACTATCATAAGCACAAACTAGCAGCAGATGTCAGCTTTCTTTTCTTCACCGCTCTCCAAGCGTCGGCAAGCTTACTTACTGAAACACTCGCTGGGGAATCTCAGTGGACTCAACTTTGACCAGACTAAGTGGCAATCCTTTCCACTACACTGGACTCCACGATGTAAGCTGAGTAAGTCCTGAAGTCCTCAGGCTTTCAGATAAGTCTTTCTTTGGCTAGTCTTTCCCTCTCTACTCGTCTGAGGTAACTAGCTTGTCTGTCTCAGCCCTCCGGCTAAACTGATCTGAGGTAACTGCCGTTCTGAGGTAAAACCAACGACTAGCTAACTCGCAGCTAGACTGCCTTCATCTCACTACTGTCGTCTCAAGAGCTCCCTCTGGTGGAACCAGGGAAAATGTGAAGTGTTGAGTGCTTATAGGTTATCATGGATTTACCTTTCATGCATCCTCCAGGGTAACATGTGGCTCCAGTCACAGCTGGGCTACACAATTGCAATTTTGAAGATGATCAACCAACAAAGTTCACATTATTAGGAAGTGGGTCTCCCATACTGTTTGCCTATGCAGTGAATGTAAAGCCTGCCCCAAATTTGGACGCACCCCAATACCTCTTGGAAGAGACGTGGAGGAAGTCCTCCTAAAAATCTGTTTCCATTACAAAGGAGCGGGTCTCCTATACTTGTAATGTGTAGCGCCGGCGTCCCTGCCTTCTGCCAGGCAGGGACGCTGTTCCCCTGTGACAGCGTCCTCTGCCAGGCAGGGATGTCGCCCCCCTTACCCGCGCTCAGCGTCCTCCTTCCGCCCTGCTGGGGCCGCGCGCTCCTTCCCTGCTTCTGGACTTAGGGCGCGCGCCCGCGTGCTCCCCCGCTCTTAAAGGGGCCGCGCGCATCTTTCAAAAAGGTCCCCGGCCAATGCCGGAGGACTCCACCCTATATAAAGTACTTCCTCCTTAATGGAGGTGCCCGAGCAATGTTGTTATTGCACTGTTCACTACTCTGCTTTAGCCCTCAGGGTCCGTTACCAGTTACCTGCCTGTTTCCTGCCAGTTTGCCGTGACTACCTGCCTGTCTACCCAGAGACTGCCCCGGTCACTTGCCGTGACTACCCGCCTGTTTATCCAGAGACTGCCCCGGTCACTTGCCGTGACTACCTGCCTGTCTACCCAGAGACTGCCCCGGTCACTTGCCGTGACTACCCGCCTGTCTATCCAGAGACTGCCCCGGTCACTTGCCGTGACTACCTGCCTGTCTACCCAGAGACTGCCCCGGTCACTTGCCGTGACTACCCGCCTGTCTATCCAGAGACTGCCCCGGTCACTTGCCGTGACCTCCCACCTGTCTGTCCAGAGACTGCCCCGTCACTTGCAGTGACTTCCTGTCCGTCTCCCCGGGCGCCACCCGCTCCTTTACAAGGAAAGCCTCCTTGTATAATAAAGCTCAGAGGTTCCGCCTCCCAGACCCGTTACAGTTTGCTCGGGCCATGGAACCCGGTGGAACCCAAACTCCCTCGCTCTCTGACCTATGTCATGAACTGTCTCGTCAGAGGTCTCAACAGGAGTCCATCCTGGGTCACCTGCGGAATGTTAATTCCCGCCTGGACACCCTGACTACTTCACCAGCAACCACCGCGGGCGCCATGACTCGCAATCCGGCAGTTCCGCTGCTTACCAATTCTGTGGTTTCCGTTCCTGGACCTCGACTTTCAGCTCCTCCTCGGTTTGGAGGCGACCCTGCTCTGGCTCGAGGTTTCATTAACCAGTGCACCCTGCATTTTGAACTCCTGGCACACCAGTTTAACTCCGACCGGGCCAAAATTGCCTTCATCATGTCCCATCTCACCGGAGAGGCCCTGGCCTGGCTAAATCCTCTTTGGGAGAGAGAAGATCCTCTGGTGTCTGACCTGTCTGCTTTTCTCTCAGCCTTCCGGAAGGTATTCGACGAACCCGGACGGAAGACCTCCTCTGCATCATCTCTGCTGCGTCTCCGTCAGGGAAGTCTCACCGTGGGTCAATATGCCATACGGTTCCGTACCCTTGCCTCGGAGCTGGCTTGGGATAATGACGCTCTGATATCTGTCTTCTGGGAGGGTCTGACCGGCCGTATTAAAGATGAACTTGCCGGTCGGGACATTCCAACCTCTCTCGATGATCTAATAACTCTTGCCAATCGAATTGATCTACGGTTCCAGGAGCGCGCTAAAGAGGTCACCCGTGAGAGAAGGTTTCCTCGTCTAGCTCCTTCTTTTCAGAGACCTGTAACTCCTTCCGTTTCTCCTCAGGTGCACTCTTCTGAGCCTATGCAAGTCGACCAGGCCAAGATGGTCAAAGCCCGTCAGGACTTACGCCGTGCCGAGGGGAGTTGCTTCTACTGTGGCAGTAAGGAGCACCGGATCCGTACCTGCCCAGAGAGGTCGGGAAACGCCTGTGTCTAGGTTCGCTTGGAGAGGTCCACCTAGACAAAAATAAATCCTCTTCATCTCTGCTGCTGTCAGTCTCAATTCTCCTCGGTGAGAACCGTTATTTCGAACTAGCCCAACTTGATTCTGGAGCAGCCGGGAATCTTGTTTCACAGGCTCCAGTAGAAAAATATCGCATTCCTACCAAACCTTTGGTTGAACCAGTATCTGTTGTTGCTGTGGATGGGGGTCTCCTACCACGTCCCATCCAACTTATCACTGAAGCCATAACCCTGCAGGTGGGAATGTTGCATTCTGAGAGCATCTCGTTTCATGTTCTGCCTGGACTCTCTCACGCTTTCTTACTAGGTCTGCCTTGGCTCCAAAAGCATGCACCCGTGCTCGACTGGCAGACTGGAGAGATCCTTCGCTGGGGACAGGACTGTCATAAAACGTGTTTGGTTCCTGTTCATCCCGTCCGTCCTTCTCCTACACCAACTAATCTACCTGGGCTCCCGATTCCATATTGGTCATTCGCTGATGTCTTTAATAAAAAGGAAGCAGAGACATTACCCCCTCATAGACCGTATGATTGCCCGATCGACCTGCTACCCGGTACTACGCCTCCCCGTGGGCGTATTTACCCATTGTCCGCTGCTGAGACCAGGTCGATGTCCGAATATATCGAGGAGAATTTGGCCAAGGGATTCATCCGGAAATCCACCTCCCCAGCGGGAGCAGGTTTCTTCTTCGTAAAAAAGAAAGACGGCTCTCTCCGTCCCTGTATTGACTACAGAGGCCTAAATTTGATCACGGTGAAGAATAAGTACCCTCTTCCGCTCATTCCAGAATTGTTTGATTGTCTGAGGGGGGCTAGAATCTTCACCAAACTGGATCTTCGTGGGGCATATAACCTAGTCCGTATCCGTCGGGGAGATGAATGGAAGACGGCATTCAACACCCGGGACGGCCACTACGAGTATTTGGTAATGCCCTTTGGTCTCTGTAATGCTCCAGCAGTCTTTCAGGAGTTGGTCAATGACATCTTCCGGGACCTTCTCTACTCCTGCGTTGTGGTGTACCTAGACGACATCTTGGTCTTCTCTCCGGATCTCCAGTCTCACCGGAGGGATGTTCGTCAGGTTCTGCTCAGGCTCAGGCAGAATCACCTCTTCGCCAAATATGAGAAGTGCCTCTTTGAGCAGACCTCGCTTCCGTTTTTGGGCTACATCATTTCTCAGACAGGCCTACGAATGGATCCGGAGAAACTGTCTGCCATCGAGAAATGGCCCCGACCGGAGGGGTTGAAGGCCATTCAGCGGTTCCTGGGATTCGCCAATTATTACCGCCTTTTCATACCGCACTTCTCTTCCCGGACTGCTCCAATCTCCGCGCTCACCCGCAAGGATGCTAATCCCAAACAGTGGACGCCCGAAGCAGAGGAGGCCTTTCTTTCTTTAAAACAGGCCTTCTCTTCCGCTCCTGTGCTGCATCGCCCGGACGGCAACAAGCAGTTCTTCCTGGAGGTGGACGCTTCCTCTTATGGAGCCGGAGCGGTACTTACTCAAAAATCTTCATCCGGGAGGATGGTATCTTGCGGCTTCTTCTCTAAACTCTTCTCCTCTTCTGAGCGCAATTACTCCATAGGAGACCGAGAGTTATTGGCCATCAAGCTGGCATTGGAGGAGTGGCGTTACCTACTCGAGGGGGCTCTCCATCCGGTAATCATTTACACTGACCACAAAAATCTGGCTTACCTCCAGCATGCCCAGAGACTTAACCCTCGCCAAGCCCGGTGGTCCTTGTTTTTTTGCCCGCTTTGATTTTCTCTTACATTTTCGCCCGGCCGACAAGAACATCAAGGCGGACGCCTTGTCCCGGTCCTTCCTGGTGTCAGATCTCGAGGAGGAACCTAAACATATCATCGATCCCGCCAGAGTGATGCAGGTGGCTCCCGTGAGTCTAAATCGTCTCCCTCCTGGTAAGACGTCCGTATCGGTAACCGATCGGGAGAGAATCCTACACTGGGGTCATTCGTCTAGACTAGCTGGCCACGCTGGTCAGAAAAAGACCCTCCAGCTCATTTCTCGGCATTACTGGTGGCCTACCCTGCACAAGGACGTAATAGACTTTGTTTCTGCCTGTGTCTCCTGTGCCCGCAACAAAGTTCCAAGACACCTGCCTGCCGGCCGTCTTCTTCCGCTTCCTGTACCCGCTGCCCCCTGGCAGCATATAGCCATGGACTTCATAACAGATCTGCCCGTCTCTGCCGGTTGTACGGTCATTTGGGTGGTCGTTGACCGATTTTCCAAGATGGCTCACTTCATTCCCCTGCCAGGGCTTCCGTCTGCACCCGAGTTGGCTAAAGACTTTATCAGCCACATCTTCCGTCTTCATGGTCTGCCTCGTCACATTGCGTCGGATCGTGGGGTACAGTTCACCTCACGTTTCTGGAGAGCCACTTGTAAGTTGCTAGACGTCACCTTGGATTTCTCCTCCGCTTACCACCCGCAGTCCAATGGACAAGTCGAGCGAATCAATCAGAATCTGACCAGTTATCTCCGGCACTTCGTTAATGCCCACCATTCTGACTGGGTGGATCTTCTGCCTTGGGCCGAATTCTCTTACAACAATCACGAGAGCGAATCTTCCTCCAAATCTCCGTTTTTTGTAGTCTTCGGTCAACACCCTCGGATCCTTGTTCCTGTCTCCATCTCTGTGGACAATCCAGCTGCAGAATCTCTGGTTAACGAATTTTCCTCCATATGGGAGAGTACCCGGTCCGCACTCATTCTGTCATCCGAGCGCATGAA
Organism: Oophaga sylvatica; assembly: GCA_033576555.1. NCBI lineage: Eukaryota > Metazoa > Chordata > Amphibia > Anura > Dendrobatidae > Oophaga > Oophaga sylvatica. The sequence continues at coordinate 369,958,334 of JARQOD010000003.1, forward strand.
GAAACATGCTGACAAAAAACGTCTGGATCCTCCTCAATTCCGTCCTGGGGATAAGGTCTGGCTTTCGTCCAAGTATGTCCGGCTCAAGATTCCTTCCTACAAGTTAGGCCCTCGGTTCATCGGTCCTTTTGAGATCATCAGTCAGATCAACCCGGTGTCCTATAAATTGAAACTCCCGGCCAATTTGCGGATTCCTAACTCCTTCCATGTATCTCTCCTCAAACCGGTGGTACTTAACTCTTTTGTCAAGTCTACAGGTACACCTCCTGCTCCAGTGTCTGCTGAAGACGAATTTGAGGTAGAGAACATTCTGGCCACCAAAAGGGTAGGAAGAAAGACCTATTTTCTGGTGGATTGGAAGGGTTTGGTCCTGAGGAGAGAACGTGGGAGCCTCGGGAGAACATCCATGCCCCTCTCATCTTAGCTAAATTTCTTTCTGGCCTAAAAAAGGGGGGGCCTAAAGGGGGGGGTACTGTAGCGCCGGCGTCCCTGCCTTCTGCCAGGCAGGGACGCTGTTCCCCTGTGACAGCGTCCTCTGCCAGGCAGGGACGTCGCCCCCTTACCCGCGCTCAGCGTCCTCCTTCCGCCCTGCTGGGGCCGCGCGCTCCTTCCCTGCTTCTGGACTTAGGGCGCGCGCCCGCGCGCTCCCCCGCTCTTAAAGGGGCCGCGCGCATCTTTCAAAAAGGTCCCCAGCCAATGCCGGAGGACTCCACCCTATATAAAGTACTTCCTCCTTAATGGAGGTGCCCGAGCAATGTTGTTATTGCACTGTTCACTACTCTTCTTTAGCCCTCAGGGTCCGTTACCAGTTACCTGCCTGTTTCCTGCCAGTTTGCCGTGACTACCTGCCTGTCTACCCAGAGACTGCCCTGGTCACTTGCCGTGACTACCCGCCTGTTTATCCAGAGACTGCCCCGGTCACTTGCCGTGACTACCTGCCTGTCTACCCAGAGACTGCCCCGGTCACTTGCCGTGACTACCCGCCTGTCTATCCAGAGACTGCCCCGGTCACTTGCCGTGACTACCTGCCTGTCTACCCAGAGACTGCCCCGGTCACTTGCCGTGACTACCCGCCTGTCTATCCAGAGACTGCCCCGGTCACTTGCCGTGACCTCCCACCTGTCTGTCCAGAGACTGCCCCCGTCACTTGCAGTGACTTCCTGTCCGTCTCCCCGGGCGCCACCCGCTCCTTTACAAGGAAAGCCTCCTTGTATAATAAAGCTCAGAGGTTCCGCCTCCCAGACCCGTTACATAATGCACATACATTAAGTGTATGAGCTGACAAACAATTCGCCCTGCGGGGTACACATCAACATAGTGTCTCAACAATTTTTTTATGGGCATCATAAACACCCTTCAAGAAAATTACATGGCTGTTGCATCACGGAACAAGTTCACCATATTGTTCTAATGGTGGTGTCTGAAGAGACGTTGAGGATGGCCTACGAAAAAGGTCTTCTCAGTTTAAAGGAGCGGGTCTCCTATACTTGGAATGCCCATACACTGAATCGGCTTACAAACATTTTTCCCTGGTGGGGTACACATCAACCTACTGTGTAAATCTTTTGAATTAAAAGTGCATCAAAAACACCCTTTTTCACAATAAGTTGGCTGTTGCATCACGGATCACGGTCAACATGTTGATCTAGTGGTTATGGATGATGAGGATAAGGAGAAGGAGGAGGATAGCACACCAAATAGCCAAAGTCAAGAAGCGTATACCCATGTGTGGGTGAGAAGACGTGCATGGTAATACACCTCCCAAAAAAAAAATTGTATTGGAGGTTATGTTTCGCTGTTATCATTCGGTGGTGAAAAGAAGTCTGCCTCAATCCAAGCCTTGTTCATTTTTATAAGAGTCAGCCTGCCAGCATTTTCAGTTGACAGCCGGATGAGCTTATCAGTTATTATTCCACCAACGGCACTAAAAATAAGCTTTGACAAAACGCTAGCGGCAGAGCAGACCAGGACCTCCAAGGCATAGAGAGCCAGTTTATGCCACGTGTCCAGCTTGGATATCCAATAATTAAAAAGGCTCAGAGGAATCATGGAGGACATTGGTACGGTCAGCAAAGTACTCCTTCAATATCTTCCAAAGCTTTCCAGTCCTTGTGACAGTACGCCGTGACTCTGAGCCAGGGCGATGGGAGGGTCAGAGAAAAGTGTCCCAAAACTTTGCCAGTGTTACCATGCCTCTGCTGGATTGTAGTTAGGTTTCTCTCGCCTCTACTCCTTGGTTGTCGAATGAACTGTGACCTCTGCCACCAGCTTTTTCAGATGGAATTTTTTAAGTAATTCCGCAACAATGGCCCTCTGGTACTGCATCATTTTAGTACACCTATCTGACTCTGGAAGAAGAGATTGAAAGTTCTCTTTGTAGCGTGGGCCTAGAAGTGTCACCAACCAGTAATGAGTGTCAGAATAAATTTTGATAATGCGAGGGTCACAGGAAAGGCAGTGCAACATAAAGTCTGCCATGCGTGCCAGACTGCTAAGTGGCAAGACTTCCGTGTCCTCACCAATGGGACGACTGACCATGCTGTCCTCATGCTCCTTCCTGTTCTCAGACCATCCACACTGAACAGACGGTATGACAGTTGTGCTTGTAGTACCGTCTATAGCGCATGAAAGTAGCTCCTGTTCCTCCTCCTCTTCCTCATTGTCAACCAATCCACGTTGGGATGACATGAGGCTGGGCTGTGTGTAATCACCTTGTATGGTTCCTTGCTCCATCTCATTGTGCTCTGCCTACAATGCATCCTCTTTCATTGTGAGCAGAGAGATTTTCAGAATACAGAGAAGCGGGATAGTTACGCTAATTCTGTCATCATCGCCGCTCACCATCTTGGTGGACTCTTCAAAGTTTTGTAGGATGGTACATATATCTGACATCCATGTCTATTCCTGAGGTCTTATGTGTGGAGTTTGAACTGAATACCGATGGCCTTGTTGATGCTGGCACTCAACAACTGCCCTCTTCTGCTCACAAATTCTTTAAAGCATATGCAGTGCAGAGTTCCAACGCGTGGGGATATCACACACCAGTCGGTGAGCCAGAAGCGGCAAACGCTGCTGAAGCTGTAGCTGACTTTCTAAAATGGGCACACAGGTGGTGTACTTTCACAAGCAGATCCGGCATCTCCGGGTAGGTTTTGAGAAACCACTGAACCACGAGGTTAAGCACATAGGCCAGGCATGCTACGTGTGTGAGTTTGCCTTGCCTCAGAGTCACCACCAGGTTCCGGACATTGTCACACACGACCATGCCTGGCAGTAGGTTCAGTGGTGACAGCTACAGATCTGCCTGCTCTTTCAGAGCTGTCCACAACTCTTCAGCATTGTGCGGTTTGTCACCTAAGCATATTAGCTTCAGCACAGCCTGTTGCCGCTTGGCTGAGGCAGTGCTGCAGTGCTTCCAGCTTGCAACTGATGTGGCCAGTTCAGAGATGCAGGCTGAAGAGGAGGAGGAGGATGACGTGCAGGAGCCGCAGACTGTGGAGGCAACCCTGATTTACTTGGGGCCCACAATCCTCGGCATTGGTAGGACATGTTTCATCCCAAGGTCCGACTGGGTCCCAGCTTCCACTATGTTAACCCAGTGTGCCGTCAGCGAGATGTACAGTCACTGCCCAGAAGCACTTGTCCACATGTTCGTGGTTAGGAGTACTTTCCCAGTAACTGCATTGTTTAGAGCACAGGTGATGTTGTAGGACACATGCTTGTGTAATGCCTGGATGACACACCAGGAGAAATAGTGGCGCTGGGGACAGAGGACCTTGGGATGGCCGCCGCCATAACGTTGTGGAACGCTTCTGTCTCCACAAGCTAAAAGGCAACATTTCGAGTTCAAGTAGACGAGAAATGTGTGAATTTAGTACTCTGGCCTGTGGGGCATTGGCTGGGTATTTCTGCTTAAGTTAAAATGACTAGTGTATTGACAACTGAAGGCTGCGCTGGGACAAAGACGCGCACGTGCTTGTTTATGGTGGTAGTTGAATGTGTGCAATGACAGGTAAGGGCAGGAGGCATCTTCGCAGGCACCATGGACAGGGGATTGGCTTCCATGCACAACAGCGGAAGAAGCAGTGGTGTCACCCACAGACACTGTTCCTGGACCCTGGGGTTCGTCCCACAAAGTCGGGTGCTTTGCTGCCATGTGCCTGATCATGCTGGTGGTGGTCATGCTGGTAGTTCTGCTACCTCTGCTGATGTGGGCTTGGCAGGTGGTGAAAATGGCCTGTTTGGGGTTATCGGCAGAGGCCTTAAAAGCAACCAGACTCAGGAAGACCTAACAGTTGTACTGACAACTTCCTTCATGTTGCTGTTATGAGGAGCTGTTGCCCGCCTTCTGTCTGCAGCCACCACAGTGCTTCTTCCTGCCTGTTGTGGTGCTGTGCCTCCCTCCCCCTGTGTGCTGCTGTCGTCGCTCTGCATTTCCTCCTGCCAGGTTGGGTCAGTTACTATATCATCCACCACCTCCTCCTCCACTTCCGCACCCTGGTCCTCCTTCTGACTTTCAGGCAATTGTGTCTCATCATCGTTCACCTCTTGTGACACGTTCCCACCGTCGCCTTCATGTGAACGTGGCTGCTCCAATATTTGGGCATCGCTACATGCAATCTGTTTGCCCCTCTTCAAATGGACCGGGCAAGAGTCCCGAATCTATAAATGGAACAGTGGACAGCTCTTCGGAGTGTCCAAGTGTGGGAACAGTTGTCTCCGGGCACTCAGCATGGAAGGAGGAAGGAGGATCCGGGTGAGGAATATGCAGTCCAGACTCACGGCTACTCAGACTTGACCGTGTGGAAGACAGGTGCTGGTGGTGGTGACAAACTGACTGGAAGAATTATCCGCCATCCAACCAACTACCTTTTCACTCTGCTCTGGTGTCAAGAGTGCTGTTCTGCCATACCCTATGAATTCTGACAGGAATCTGTTGCGAGAAGATGTGGGTGTTTGTTGTGTCACAATTTCAGCTTGCCCACAGCCTCTGGCTCTGCATGCACCATCACCATCACGCCCACTTCCCCGTCCCTTGCCACGCGCCTTTACCATTTTAAATGGAGTACAATATTTTCCACGTTCACTACAAAAGGCTGAATTGGGAGAAAACTTAGATGTGATCCGATGTGAATGCACTTTGAAATATCTGGACTGTACTTTTTTTTTTAGCAAACTGATGTCAATAATTAGGGTAAGACACAGCAAAAACTGTGGAATGTAGTACTGAAATGCCACAATTTGTAGCCTACAGATAGATCAGACGTCTGACGGCGATACCACAGTGTTCAATACGTGGTCTGTATTTTTAAGTTTTTTCCCCAAAATAGTGTATAGAAATAGGTAAGACACAGCAAAAAAAAGGGGAAGGTAGCCCTGAAATGCCACAATTTTTAACCCAAAGATAGATCAGGCATCTGACAGAGATACCACACTGTTCAATATGTGGCTTATATTTTTAAATTTTTTACCCCAAAAGAGTATATACAAATAGGGTAACAGACAGCAAATACAGTGGAATGTAGCCCTGAAATGGCACAATTTTTAGTCCACAGGTAGATCAGGCATCTCACGGCGATATCACACTGTTCAATATGTGGTCTGTATTTTTAAATTTTTTACCCCAAAAGAGTGTATACAAATAGGGTAACAGACAGCAAATACAGTAGAATGTACCCTGAAATGCCACAATTTTTAGCCCGCAAATAGATCAGGCGTCTGACAGAGGTACCACACTGTTCAATATGTGGTTTGTATTTTTTAATTTTTTACCCCAAAAGAGTGTATAGAAAAGAAAACAGCAAATACAGTGGAATGTAGCCCTGAAATGCCACAATTTGTAGCCCACAGATAGATCAGGCGTCTGACAGTGACACCACACTGTTCAATATGTGGGTTGTATTTTTAAATTTTTTACCCCAAAATAGTGTATAGAAATAGGGTAAGACAGCAAAAAAATGGGATTGTAGCCCTGAAATGCCACAATTTTTAGCCCACAGAGAGATTAGGCGTCTGACGAAGAGAGCCCACTTTCAAATATCTGCCTGTATTTTTTTTTTTGGCCAGCAAAATTGTGTCAATAAGTAGGCTATGACAGAACAAAAAAATTCTATGGAGGCCTGAATTGGCATAATTTTTAGCGCAATGATATGCGATCCATGTGGCAGACAAAACCCAGTGTAAAATATCTGCCCTGCAGCTAAATATTTTTGGGCAGCAAAATGATGTCAAAAAATTGTATAAGACACTCCCAAAAATTCTACAGTACCACAAAAAATGGCAGATTTTTCTAGGCACTCAAATGTCAGGCCTGGGACGGGCAAACCCGTTTAAAATATTTTCATGCTGTACTAATGAAAAAGATCTGGCTGTATTCTGCAGTGTCAACAAGCAATTACAGAAAAAAGGGTTCTGGATTGCTTTGGAAAAAAATAATCAGGATTAAGATGCAAAAAAAAATTTGCTGTCCACTGAGACTTAGGGCTGTGTAGTTTCTGTCAATATAGGCAGCAGCAGACGGTAATAGAATGGATCCTCTTGATATATGCAATTAAGTATGCCACATAGAATGCTTGTCTGCTGAAATCTACATACCCACATACAGTGTGTGCATGTCTTGCACTGATATGTATATACGCACATATACTCCTGCCTACCTAGCACTGCAATCTATATACCCTGTAATTAGTCCTTAGAAGGACTGTTGATTTAGCTGGATTTGTGTATTCCTTGATTGTATACCTATACTTCCTTCTAAATCCCCTAATCTGACCCTGTCTCGGCAGCAGCTCTCCCTACACTCGCTAATTCCGGAGCAGACTGTGACGAGCATGGCAGCACCAGGTCTCTTATATACCTGATGATGCTGTGCGACCAACCAATCACTGTAATACCACAACAAAGATGGCTGTGGCATTACAGTGCGTGGCAGACAATCCCTGCATGTTGCTTGGTCTCTAAATATCCCAAAAATGCAGGGCATGCACCAGAACTCCCGCCGACCAAACACAGAAATGCTGGGTGCTCGTCCAGTACGCGAGTACAGCACTGCTAGGTCAAATAATGAGTATTACCGAGCATATTGCTCATCACTAGTAGCACAATCCTATATTAAATTGGTATCGGCAGTCCTTTTTTCAGTGCAATCACCACCTGCAGCTATATTTAGTGGTGCTTTACCATAGAAATCACATTTGCATTTTGTGAAAAGAAAAAAAAGGTGGCACTCACCATAAGCTCCGTTAAGAATAGTCCTTTATTCCAACTCCTGAGGTGGACCCATAGGAGCGAGGTTTGTAGCTTGAAATGGCTGTCGTACAGTTTTCCACACTCCCGCACATCTTCTGCCTACCGTCTCTTTTGATGTGTTAGTTGGAATAAAGGACTATTTTTACCGAAGCTTATGGTGAGTGTCACCTTTCTTTTTTCTCATTACATACGATAAATTGAGGCTCTGTGTATACATCACATATGATACAATGAAGCTCTGCTGTATATATCACATAAGATACACTGAGACTCTGTTATATACATCACAATAGGATGCACTGAAAGTCTGCTGTATATATTACACAGGATACACTGAGGCTCTGCTGTATACGTCATATAGGATACACTGAAGCTCTGCTGTATACTTCACTCAGGATACACTGAGACTCTGCTGTATACAGTACAGACCAAAAGTTTGGACACACCTTCTCATTCAAAGATTCTTCTGTATTTTCATGACTGTGAAAATTGTAGAATCACACTGAAGGCATCAAAACTATGAATTAACACATGTGGAATTATACAATACACTTTACAAAAAAGTGTGAAACAACTGAAAATATGTCTTATATTCTAGGTCTTTCAAAGTAGCCACCTTTTGCTTTGATTACTGCTTTGCACGCAGAAAAGGTGAACGATGGACCCTACATGCCTAGTTTCCCACCGTGAAGCATGGAGGAGGTGGTGTGATGATGTGGGGGTGCTTTGCTGGTGACCTGGTTAGACCTTCAGGGTTGCCACTAATAACATCTTCTCAGCATTAGACAACCTTGGCTGTAAACAACTGTCCTAGATCGCTAGAGATATTGCAATTAACCTTTTGTATAATTTTCTCTTATAGCCCCTTGCGTCTCCTTTGTTAATAATGCTTTTGGTCTGGAGAGACATCAGAACATAAAAACATATTTTCACAGAAAACAGGGCACTTTGGAATTGGACCAAATTTTATTTGGACTGAATCGAATCTGCCTAAAATAATTTTCAGGACACATTAGGAAATATAGTAGGAGTTGTAATAAAATACCTTTCAAGTTCTGGATCTCCGTAGAATGCAGTCGAACATTTCACAGCATAGACTGACCACCATTTCTTGTGCCTCACTTTGTACACTTTCCCAAATCCGCCAAGAGCTATAGGAATCCATTCATTCTCAAAGTCCTCCTTCTTAAACTGAGTCAGGTTGCTAGTTCTCTCTTCCCCGTCCACAGCCATGTTACTGAGGCGTCCTCCTGGCACATTTGTTAGGACTCGTGTGTCAGACTGGAACTTCAGATATTTTAAGAGTTTCTCTTCCTGGATTGAGAATGACGGCGTTACACAGAGAGGGCGGGAACGGGTAATGTGTAATGCAGGTGGAATTCCATCCTATAGTGACTTGTATATACCAGTTTTACAACTTCAGGTATGTTATGTCAGGACAGAATGGAACCATTAAAATAGCAGTAGTTCTCTAATCTTCACATGGGAAACCTTTGAAGTACAGTAAAGATGAGTCACGGTTTACTTAGCATACAAGAGGTAGTGTTACTTTCTCTTATTTTACAGTTTAGCTTTGTTTTTACTTTCCTAACGTTATGAACAGTTGGGGTTGGCCAACGGGTGGCCAAGGTATGGCTAAAATGCACTCTAAAGGTACTGTCACACTAAACGAGATCGCTAACGAGATCGCTAATGAGTCACCGATTTCATGACGTAGTAGCGATCTCGTTGGCGACTTAGCTGTGTGTGACATGTAGCAGCGATGTGGTCCCCGCTGCGATGTGGTTGATCATTCATGAACGTTCTGAGCCGTTTTTTGGTCGTTGGTGTCCCGCTGGTGAGCCTGAATCGCTGAGTGTGACACCCTTTATGAACGACTTCACCAGCGTCGCAGGTGGGACTAGGTTTTCCCAACGACCGCAGAGGTCGTTATAAAGATCTCTGATGAGTTGTGTTTGGAATCTAACTAGCGATCACATAGCGATCGCACCAGCGATCTCGCCAGGTCGAGTCGTTGTTGTGATCGCTGGTGCGATCACTAAGTGCGACAGTGCCTTAAGACCTTGAGGTCAAGCAAGTGGCCACGATTTTAAAATAGATCACGTTAGATTAATTGGTAATTGTTTGCTTATAGTTAACCCCTCTCTGACATTAGACGTACTATCCCGTCCATAAAACCCGTGCCATTCTGCCCATGGACGGGATAGTACGTCATAGGCTCCCCTCAGGAGCGCAGCTAATCGCCGCCGGGTGTCAGCTGATTATCACAGCTGACACCCGTGACTGTGTGTCAGGAGCAGTCACGGACCGCTCCTGGCACATTAACCCCTAGCACACCGCGATCAAACATGATCGCGGTGTACTGGGGGCACAGGGGAGATCGCGCAGGTGGGGCTCCCTGCGCGCCCCCCTGAGACCCTCAGACCAGCGCGATGTGATCGCGCTGTTCTGAGGGCTTCCTCCCTCCCAGGACCCGGATCCAAGATGGCGCCGGGGTCCTGGAGGGAGGCGGCTTCCTCAGTGCCTGCTGAGAGCAGGCACTGAGAAGCCTGCAGCTATGCCTGAGCGATCGCTGGTGTGACAGAGTGCTGTGCACACTGTCACACCAGCGATTTGATAAAATACAGTGATGTCCCACCCTGGGACAAAGTAAAAAAGTTAAAAAAATAAAAATAAACATGTTATAAAAAAAAATCCAAAATAAATCAAAAAAAAAAAAAATATTCCCCAATAAATTAATTTCTTCCTGTAAATAAAAAAAACAAAACAATAAAAGTACACATATTTGGTATTCGCGCGTCCGTAACGACCCCCCCTATAAAACTGTCCCACTAGTTAACCCCTTTAGTGAGCCCCTTAAAAAAAAAAAAAAAAAAACGAAGCAAAAAATCAATGCTTTATCATCATACCGCCGAACAAAAAGTAGAATAACGCGCGATCAAAAAGACCGATATAAATAAACATGGTACTGCTGAAAACATCATCTTGTCCCGCAACAAAACGAGCCGCCATACAGCATCATCAGCGAAAAAATAAAAAAGTTATAGCTCGCAGAATAAAGCGATGCAAAAATAATTATTTTTTATATAAAATTGTTTTTATTCTATAAAAGCGCCAAAACATAAAAAAATGATATAAATGAGGTATCGCCATAATCGTACTGACCCGAAGAATAAAACTGCTTTATCAATTTTACCACACGCGGAACAATAAAAACGCCTCCCCCAAAAGAAATTCATGAATTGCTGATTTTTGTTCATTCTAACCTCCCAAAAATCGAAATAAAAAGCGATCAAAAAATGTCACCTGCTCAAAAATGGTACAAATAAAACGTCAACTCGTACCGCAAAAAATAAGACCTCACATGACTCTGTGGGCCAAAATATGCAAAAATTATAGCTCTCAAAATGTGGCGATGCAAAAAACTATTTTTGCAATAAAAAGCGTCTTTTAGCGTGACAGCTGCCAATAATAAAAACCCGCTATAAATAGTAAATCAAACCCCCCTTTATCACCCCCTTAGTTAGGGAAAAATAATAAAATAAAAAAAATGTATTTATTTCCATTTTCCCATTAGGGTTAGGGTTAGGGTTGCGGCTAAAGTTAGGGTTAGGGTTGGCGCTAAAGTTAGGATTAGGGTTAGGGTTGGGATTAGGGTGTGTTAGGGTTAGGTTTGTGGTTAGGGTTGGGACTAGGGTTAGGGGTGTGTTGGGGTTAGGGTTGGAGTTAGAATTGGGGGGTTTCCGCTGTTTAGGCACATCAGGGGCTCTCCAAATGTGACATGGCGTCTGATCTCAATTCCAGCCAATTCTGCGTTGAAAAAGTCAAACGGTGCTCCTTCACTTCTGAGCTCTGCCATGCGTCCAAACAGTAGTTTATCCCCACATATGGGGTATCAGCGTACTCTGGACCCCAAGAGTTATTGTGCAATTTGTCCTATTTCTTCTGTTACCCTTGGGAAAATAAAAAACTGGGGGCGAAAATATCATTTTTGTACAAAAAAAATATTTTTTTGTTTTTACGGCTGTACATTATAAACTTCTGTGAAGCACTTGGGGCTTCATAGCGCTCACCACACACCTAGATAAGTTCCTTGTGGGGTCTATTTTCCAAAATGGGGTCACTTGTTGGGGATTTCCACTGTTTAGGCGCATCAGGGGCTCTCCAAATGCGACATGACGCCCCCAGACCATTCCATCAAAGTCTGCAATCCAAAACGTCACTACTTCCCTTCCGAGCCCCAACGTGTACCCATATAGTAGTTTTCTCCCACATATTGGGTATCAGCGTACTCAGGACAAATTGGGCAACAACTTTTGGGGTCCAATTTCTCCTGTTACCCTTGTAAAAATAAAATATTGGGGCGAAAAAATCATTTTTGCAAAAAAAAAGATTTTTATTTTTACGGCTGTGCGTTATAAACTTCTGTGAAGCACTTCGGGGTTCAAAGTGCTCACCACACATCTAGATAAGTTCCTTGTGGGGTCTATTTTCCAAAATGGGGTCACTTGTGGGGGGTTTCCACTGTTTAGGCGCATCAGGGGCTCTCCAAATGCGAATGACGCACCCAGACCATTCCATCAAAGTCTGCAATCCAAAACGTCACTACTTCCCTTCCGAGCCCTGACGTGCGCCCATACAGTAGTTTTCTCCCACATATTGGGTATCAGCGTACTCAGGACAAATTGGACAACAACTTTTGGTGTCCAATTTCTCCTGTTACCCTTGTGAAAATAAAATATTGGGGGCAAAAAAATCATTTTTGTAAAAAAAAAAAAAGATTTTTATTTTACGGCTGTACGTTATAAACTTTAGTGAAACACCTGGGGGTTCTAAGTTCTCACCACACATCTAGATAAGTTCCTTGAGGGGTCTAGTTTCCAAAATGGTGTCATTTATGGGGGTTTCCACTGTTTAGGCAGATCAGGAGCTCTCCAAACACGACATGGCGTCCAGCCAATTCTGCGTTGAAAAAGTCAGACGGCGCTCCTTCCCTTACAAACTCTGCCATGCACCCAAAAAGTGGTTTACCCCCACATATGGGGTATCAGCGCACTCAGGACAAATTGCACAATAACTTTTGGAGTCTTGTTACCCTTGGAAAAATAAAAATTGGGGTGAAAAGATCATTTTTGTGGAAAAAATATGATTTTTAAATTTTACGGCTCTACGTTATAAACTTGTGTGAAGCACTTGGGGTTCAAATTGCTCATCAAAAATCTAGATAAGTTCCTTAGGGGTCTAGTTTCCCAAATGGGGTCATTTGTGGGGGGTTTCCACTGTTTAGGCACATCAGGGGCTCTCCAAATGCAACATGGCATCCAAACTCAATTCCAGCCAATTTTGGTTGGAAAAAGTCAAATGGTGCTCCTTCCATTCCGAGCTCTGCCGTGTGCCCAAACAGTGGTTCCCCCCCACATATGGGGTATCAGCGTACTCAGGACAAATTGTACAACAACTTATGTGGTCCAATTTCTCCTGTTACCCTTGGGAAAATAAAAAATTAGTGACTAAAATATAATTTTTGTGGGAAAAAAATAGGATTTTTTATTTTCATGCCCGGGCATTATAAACTTGTGTGAAGCACTTGGGGGTTCAAAGTGCTCACCAAAGATCTAGATAAGTTCCTTAGGGGTTCTAGTTTCCAAAATGGGGTCACTTGTGGGGGGTTTCCACTGTTTAGGCTCATCTGGGGCACTGCAAACGGAACATGACCCCCATTAACGTCTGCATTCCAAAACGTTACTACTTCCTTTCCAAGCCCTGCCGTGCGCCCAAACAGTTTCCACCCCCCACATATGGGGTATCAGCGTACTCAGGACAAATTGGACAACAACTTTTGAGGTCCAATTTCCTTGGGAAAATTCAAAAATTTGGGACTAAAAAATCATTTTTGTGGAAAATTGATTTTTTTTTTTTCACACCCAGGCTTTATAAACTTTTGTGAAACACTTGAGGGTTCAAAGTGCTCACAACAGATCTAGATAAGTACCTTAGGGGGTCTAGTTTCCAAAATGGTGTCACTTGTGGGGGGTTTCCACTGTTTAGGCGCATCAGGGGCTCTCCAAACGCGACATGGCATCCAATCTAAATTCCAGCCAATTTTAGTTTGAAAAAGTCAAACGTCGCTCCTTCCCTTACGAGCTCTGCCGTGTGCCCAAACAGTGGTTTCCCCCCACATATGGGGTATTGCCATACTCAGGAGAAATTGCATAACAACCTTATCTGTCCATTTTCTCCTTTTACCCTTGTGAAAATAAAAAAAAAGTTTGTAAAAGATCATTTTTGTGGCTAAAAAGTAAAATATTCATTTTTTCCTTCCACGTTGCTTTAGTTACTGTGAAGCACCTGAAGGGTTAATAAACTTCTTGAATGTGGTTTTGAGTACCTTGAGGGGTGCAGTTTTTAGAATGGTGTCACTTTTGGGTATTTTCTGCCATATAGACCCCTCAAAGTGACTTCAAATGTGAGGTGGTCCCTAAAAAAAATGGCTTTGTAAATTTTGTTGTAAAAATGAGAAATCGCTGGTCAACTTTTAACCCTTATAACTTCCTAACAAAAAAAAATTTTGGTTCCAAAATTGTGCTGATGTAAAGTAGACATGTGGGAAATGTTATTTTTTAACTATTTTGTGTGATATATTTCTCTGTTTTAAGGGAATAAAAATTCAAAGTTTGAAAATTGCAAAATTTTAAAAATTTTCGCCATATTTGCGTTTTTTTCAAAAATAAACGCAAGTTATATCGAAGAAATTTTACCACTAACATGAAATACAATATGTCATGAGAAAACAATCTCAGAATCGCGCAGATCCGTTGAAGCGTTCCAGAGTTATAACCTCATAAAGAGACAGTGGTCAGAATTGTAAAAATTGGCCCGGTCATTAACGTGCAAACCACCCTTGGGGGTGAAGGGGTTAATAACTACACATTGTAGCATGTTTCACTTGCAGCTTTCTGAGGTCTACCGGCCACCCTATTTGTTTATAGCCCTAACAGTTATGTAAATGAAGAGAACATCTAAAAAGTATGCACAAGTCAAGGATATTGGCTTTAACAGACTAAATTAAAAAATATATCCATAGCTCATTTTTAATATGGAATATCCAAATGAATGGCAGAAATGGTGCCCCGGAAGAAACTGGTAATAGCAAAACTCAGTGTCAGGCTTTGTGTTAGGTCTACACTAGGGATGAGCAAACCCAAGAGTACCCGAGAGAGAGTACCAAAGTTCGGGTCCCCATTGCCTTCCATTGGGTTTGGGTTCAAGTTTGGTATAGTTCTGGTGCCCAAACAGAACTTTGGAACAAAGTTCGCTCAAATCCCAAACATCCACGGGTCTGCTTATCCTTAGTGTATGTCATTGAATTTTTATGTTGAAGGCACTTTTGTTAATGATGGCTTTTTTACATTTTTGTAATTAAAGGCCTTTTATTTCACATGCAGCCCTGGGGTCCTGGGTTCAAATCTCACCAAGTACAACATCTGCAAGGAGTTTGCATGTTCTCCCAGTGTTTGTGTTGGTTTCCTGTGAGTTCTCCGGTTTCCTCCCACGTTCCATAGATATACAGATAGGGAATGTAGATTGTGAGCCCCAATGGGGACAGTGCCAATAATGTATGTAAAGCGCTGTGGAATTAATGGCGCTATATTAGTGAGTAAAATAAATAAATAAATATACTTCTACAGTACAATGCACTCAAATACCTTGTTGTTTAGTAAGACCACGCTTTCAAATAGATCACTAAAGATTGATTGGAAACTGATTGCTTATTATAATTAGGTGCACATTTTTGCATGTTTGCCCTTGCAGCTTAGTTGTGTAGCTTTTAGCTTTTATCAGCTAGCCCTAATTTTTATAGCCGTAAGAGAGAGAACATATAAACTGTATGCACAAGACCAGGATATTAGCTATTACAGATTTAATTACAAAGTATCCAAAGCCCCTTTCTGATATAGAATGTCATGGAGCAAAATGTAAACAATGCTCCTGAAGAAGCTGTTGATAGCGAAACCTAGTATTGAGCTTTGCAATCAGTGTGTGCCACTTAATTTTTATGCTAAAGTCAGTGGAATTTAAGGCTATTTATTGCACGTAACTGTGTCGACCCGCCACCACAATTGTGGGTTACCAGGGCAATGGGGTACTCAGAGCCGAGCCCATGGAAGTCTATGGGGATTGTCACAGGTAGCTGTGGCTCGGTCTGTGGCCCTGGCGGTCTGGCGTATGTTGGGGATATATTTACAGGGGATTGATTTATGTACAGTTCGTGACGCCACCTGTAGTGTTCTGGTAATTTGTACCAGCGCTGCTGTAGATCTCTGAGGGGATGGTGATGCAGCTAGATGTCGGGTCCCTACAGGTGGGACTCTTCCCTCAGGTCGGTAGTTAGGTAGGGATTGTGCAGGCATGCAATAATAACTCAGTCTCACACAGTCAACGTCTTTCCATACCTTTACTTGCAAGATGATAAGGCAGGTCCCAGGGAGGCTGATGGGGTTGATGGAGGATGAGCTTTGAGGCAACAGATAAGCAAGTTAGGGGCCTCCTTTACTTTCCAATGAAGCTGAGTACGACCAGCCTGAAGCGTAGTCCTCTCTATGATTCCAGCTAGTCTTTAGCTGTTCTGCCCGGTCAAATTTGTGTTAGAAGCCTTCCTGCGAGGGAGCTGAATCCTTTTCTTGTCGTGCACAACTCAAAGTCTTCACACCCCCTGACTCCAGCTACGTTCTGACTATAAAGGGGCTTGTCTGCCGCGACCTAGGGTCCGGTAGATTCCTGGTTTTCTCTTCACTATGCTGTACAATAGTGATCCTTCGGTCCCCAGTAACCGGTTGCAACGTGCAGGACTTTTCCAAGTCAAAAGCACTTTTCCAATTATCTTCCTTCCACTTTGCCCTTCGCCTTGCTTGTCTCTTAATAGATAGTTCAGTCTTTCTTCCAGTGGGGCACAGCTCTGACTAGACTAAGGTGTATACAGACACCTACACCAGACTCCACTTTCTGAACTGATGATAGACTTAAACTGGACACGTCTACTCTGTCCAAGGACAGGAAACTGACTTCTCACTCTGAAGTCCGGACACTGACTGACTAAATCACTCCCTTCCACACCCCTGCTGGGTGTGTTCAGAAGTGTACACGATGTCATGAAGAGACCTTAACTGTTACCTCTCCACTCATCCTCCTGGTATTGTGTACCAGGGCTACACATTCCCCCATGGTAAACGACAGCACTCCCGGGCTGTAAAATATAAAGAGACATTTTTGTTCATACAATAAACATTAAACAATAACATCTTCCCATCCGGGAGGTGAGAACACCTTGAACGTTACGAACAATAACATTCTACATATAGAAATACAAAAGTATCAAATAGCATTTAATAAATATATATACAAGATACTTGTGAAGGACCCGCACCAAACCTTCAACGTGGGTCCTGGGTGGGCTGCAGGACATCCAAATGCAGACCTCACTCAGTGCCACACCACACGGGTTTTTGGTTCAGAGGTGAGTCAAGGTTTCATGTGAAACCATTAAGAAGGCACTTTAGTGCAACTATTTACAGGATACAGTTTTTGGGCTGGCTCAGTCCTCAGCCTCTGAGTCCATTGTTAAACGAAGACATAATAGAGAAAAAACACATTTATATATATAGACTTTTACAATGTTCACACAAATTCGTTATAATCACTGCTGATATCTAATGGGTAATTTCCCTTTTGTGATTCTTTCTGATCTACGTGGTGTAGTTTCAGGTATAACAAGTTGCGATCTGTCTGCACTGCGTAACGGCAAACTATAGAACTGCCTTAACCTTTCTATGGATCTGGCAAGCGTACTGATGGCTGGGCGGTGTGAGTCAGCTTCACCAGGAGATCCCATAGTATGGGGCGCTGCTTCAGATGATCCATCTTGAGGTTCCACAGGTTGAGGTGTTGCTGGGATGGGTAACTCCTGAGCGGGCTCAACTGGCACCACAGGCACAACTGGAGGTAAAACTTCCTCTTGTGGCTGATAAAACTGCAACACTGGAACTATCACAGCATCTCCCAGTCGGGGCCAATCCGCAGGAAAATCTCCCAGATCGGTGTGTATGACCTCTTCCTTTCTTTCTCTTTGATTGAGGACAGGGTTCTTTTCACAACTCTTTAAGTGTTCTGGACACAACTTCAAATGATCTCTGGACACCGTGGTTGTTGTTCTTCCTCCGTCTTTACTGACGACACAAACTTTTCTGTTGTCGTATTTAGAATCTTGTATGACGTAGGGTTCTTGCTCCCACTGATTATCCAGTTTATGCATCTTTCTTTTTCTTTTTAATACTACCTCTCCAGGCATCAGAGGCTTGGCAGGAGCATTTCGGTTGTAAACATCTTCCTGTTTCTCCCGTGCCTTATTAAGACTTTCCTCCACACAGATTTGTACTCTTCTGTATTGCTCTTGCCGATTGACGTCCCAGTTCTCAACAGCGTCGTCTGCCTCCGGTTCTACCACTCCAAGTTCTAGATCCATTGGTAGTTTTCCGGGCCTTGCTCTCATAAGATAGGCTGGAGTGCAGTTAGTTGAGCTTACAGGTATATGGTTGTACAAATCAACCAAATCAGGTAGTAAATCCGGCCATCGATTCCTGTCTTCCAACGGTATGGATCTCAACAAGTCAAGGACAATATGGTTCATCTTTTCACAAAGACCGTTGGTTTGAGGGTGATATGGTGTTGTTCTTATTTTCTTGCACCCGTACATATGACAGAATTCCTTGAATAAATCAGCTTCGAAAGCAGGTCCCTGATCGGTTAAGACTTGCTCGGGATACCCATGCGGTCTGCAGAAGCTTGCTTGGAAGGTCTTTGCGGCCGTCACTGCGGTCTGGTCTTTCACTGGAACGACTACCAGAAATCTGGAGTAATGGTCCACCATGGTCAAGGCGTATGAGTATCCAGATCTACTCGGCGACAGTTTGACGTGGTCCAGGGCCACAATCTCCAGGGGACGAGTCGTCCGGATAGGTTGCAGGGGGGCCTTTTGACTACCGTAGTCCTTTCTTCTGAGACCACAGGGTCCACAGTTCCGACACCACCTCTCGACAGAGCTGCGCATCCCTACCCAGTAGAACCGGCATCTCAACAGGGTCTCCAGCTTCCTCCAGCCAAAGTGTCCTGCTTGATCGTGGTACGCTTCCAACACCATTGGGACGTCTGCCTTGGGGACCACTATTTGCCAGACCATCTCATGGGTTCTGGGGTTGACGTATCTCCTGCACAACTTCTCACGGTATAGGAACAACCTGCTTTTCTCGTTCCACAGGAGCTTGGCTGACATAGGTGCATCCTTTTCCAGAGAGGAGCCTTCCTGACTTAACAACTCCTTGATGCGGCTGACCACTGGATCACTGTCCTGAGTCTCTTTCCAGCTGTGATGGGGTAAAGGATTTAATGTTGCACCATACTGCTTTCTGTGAACTCGATGCTCATGGACTACCCATTTCGATGGAACGCGGGTAGCTCAATTTCTTCCAGGTCGTCCGATTCTTCTTCCGTATCAGAGTCATGCGGCATTCGGGACAACGCATCAGCATTAGCATTCTTTCGACCTGCCCGGTACTTGATAGTAAACTGATAATTGGACAACCGAGCCATCCATCGCTGCTCCATGGCACCCAGCTTGGCGGTTTCCAGGTGCGTTAACGGGTTGTTGTCTGTGTACGCCGTGAACTTATTGGAGGCCAGATAGTGCTTAAATCTTTCAGTAATGGCCCAGACCAGCGCCAGAAACTCCAGCTTGAAGCTGCTATAATTTTCCGGATTCCTTTCAGTTGGCCTGAGTTTTCTGCTAGCATATGCGATGACTTTTTCTTGTCCATTCTGCTTCTGACTGAGAACGGCTCCCAACCCTTCATTACTGGCGTCGGTGTACAACAGGAACGGTTGGCTGTAATCAGGATAGGTTAAGATCTCATCACCTGTCAGGATCTCTTTCATCTTTTGGAATGCTTCAGCCTGTTCTTTACCCCAATTAAAGGGAGGGTTTCTGCTCTTTAAGGATTGTCCTACCAGGAGGTCCTGTAAAGGAGCTGCCTTCTTCGTGTAATCTTTCACGAATCTCCTATAGTAACCCGTTAGTCCCAGGAACTGTCGCACTTCCTTAAGGTTCTTCGGCTCCGGCCACTTCTGGATGGCAGTGACTTTCTCTGGGTCCGGCGCTACTCCTTCCGAACTGACGATGTGCCCCAAGTATTGTACCTTCTGCTTGAGTAGATGGCATTTTGAGGGTTTCAACTTCATCCCGTACCTGGACAGGGACTCAAACACTTCTGCCAGGTGCTTCAGATGGTCCTCATATGTCTTGGAATACACGATAACGTCGTCTAGGTATAGCAGCACGGTTTCAAAATTGAGATGTCCCAGACAGTTTTCCATCACTCTCTGAAATGTTCCTGGGGCACTACTGAGCCCAAACGGCATTCTGTCGAACTCACAGAGCCCCATTGGGGTGGTGAAAGCCGTTTTCTCACGATCCTCCTCAGCCACAGCCACTTGCCAGTAACCACTAGTCAGATCAAGGGTAGAAAAGTAGTTAGCCGTTTTCAGAGCAGCTAATGATTCCTCTATGCGTGGTAGCGGGTATGCATCCTTGTGTGTTATGCGGTTCACCTGCCTGTAATCCACACACATTCTCATACTACCATCTTTCTTTTTAACCAGAACTAGAGGGGCTGCCCAGGGACTACAACTATCCCTTATCACCCCAGCTTTCTTCATATCATTCAACATTTCTTTAGCCTTCTGATAATGAGCTGGAGGTATGGGCCTATACCGCTCTTTGATGGGAGGATGACTGCCTGTAGGGATATGATGTTGTACTCCCTTAATTGTCCCAAAATCAAGTGGATTTTTGCTAAACACTTGGGCGTACTCTTGCACCACCCGTAATACCCCTTGCTTCTGGTGAGCGGGAGTGGTGTCCGTCCCAACATGGAGTTGCTGACACCATTCCGCCACCTGGGTTGCTGGGTCATTGTCCTCCTCTATTTGACAGGAGTCTAAGGACTCAGCCGGGAGAATAGAATTATTATCAACAGCATGAAGTTTAGCAATGGTTGCATAACGGGGTAAATTTACCTCATCATCTCCCCAATTGAGAAGCCGTACCGGTACTCTTCCATTCACCACTTCTACTACTCCCCTAGCAGTCATAAGTGTAGGTCTATGTTCTGAATGGTGGGGTTCTACTACAGCTTGGTAATTCTGTCCTCTCAGACCTATGGCTGCCCTGCACCAAATGATCATTTCACTCATTGGGGGTATCACAATAGGATCTGAGTCAGTGACCCGTACATTACCAATTTCGCCGTCGGTAAGCTTCGCTTGCTGCTGACACACCAGGGCCCGGATCTCTCTTTGGATTACTCCTCTCTGCCTTGGTCGGGCAATCTCAGCGAGCTGTTGGAGCAAGAACACAACTTCTCCCAAACAATTACCGATAATGTTAGTACCCAAAATGATATTTAAACCGTTCTCCTCATTTACAGTCTTTACTACCAGAAGCCCTTGGTCTTTCAACTCCTCTCTGCCCACCTTTACATCTACACATTTTGTTCCGAGTACTTCTACAGGAAGACCATTCGAAGCATACACAGTAAAGTCAAGGCTCGGAGGTTTAAGACTGTCCATTGACCAGTACTTGGTATATAGAGCATCAGGTATGAGGGTCACCTGGGACCCAGTGTCTAACAATGCTGGAACAGCAATACCATCTAGAATAATAGACAGGTAGGGTCGCCCGCCCACATACCTGCGGTTCCAGTCTAGGGGGCCTGACGGGTATTCTCCTGGGTGTTGGCCCTTGGACCCAGGTTCTGCCCGTTTAAAGGACACTGTGTAGACAGATGACCTTTCCGGTTGCAGCGATAACAGATGATCTCTCGACGAGAAGGGTGTTGATCAGAGGTTGCTCCTGGGGGTGGCGTTGTCCTCCTCCGGGGGGGCGACGTCTTCTTTCTCCTCCGGTGCATCCACGGAACGTCCTCTGGGCAGTCAGCTAGCAAGATCTTCCCTTCCTCTTCTTTCCGCAGCTGTAGGGCACTCATCACAGCGGCCAGATTTTTAGTCAGCTGGCGCACCTCTGAGCGCAGACAGTCCAATTCACTAGGAGGTGTCACCTGCGCTTTGGCTTCAGCCACTAGCGGGGAACAGGGGGTTACTGCCGGTTCCAGAGTGACTTCACCCTGATGATGTTGGGTGGCCACCTCAGGTTTGCCCAGGGGCCGCAGCCCTTTTATTGCCATGTCCTTTAGGGCATCAAAGGTAGCATCCGGATGATCTAAGGACCACCAATTTACAGTTCTGCGTTCCTCTGGGGATCTCAATCCCTGTATAAATTGTTCTTTCAGCATTCTATTCTCGTCGATAGCATTTAAATTGTTAATTTGCTTGAGGGCTCTCAGGGCTCCCTGTAGTCGGCAAGCATAGTCCCGGATGCTGTCACCTGGCTGTTGTGAACAGTGATAGAAGGCCATCCGGAGATCCGTTTCTGTGCGGTCTTCAAATATGGCATGAAGCTTCAGGAAGATCGCAGGCACCGACTCCTGATCAACGGTATCCCAAGTCTCCACTTCCCTCTCAGCAGCGCCAGTTAGCTGCCCTATTAGCACAGCAGCTTTTTGTCTCTCAGGCATGGAGTACATTTCTAGGATGCTGCATAACTTCCGCTTGAAGCCTGCTAATGTGCCTGGCCCACCGCTGTATTGGGGAAGCCATTTCGCCCCAGGCATATATGGGAGCGTTAGTGGCATGATCGGGACTACCGGACTGGGTGCAGGGCCTGCGCCCCCATCCGGCGCTACAATACCAAGCGGTGCGGGATTGGGGCCTCCGGCCGGGGCCGCACTGTCAGCCGGTTGTTGTGACATCTTAGCGCCCCCTTGGTTAAACGGAGCCTACCGGTTTCAGACGCTGCTACTTCACAGGCACAGCAGTGGGAACAGGACCTTCGTCGCAGGCGCTCTGATGTCAGAGCGTTCACTTCCTGTTGCAGGACCTGCCGATGAGTCAGAGCCGGGGGCGTGTCCAAGACTTTGCGCGCTCTTTCAGGTACGCCCACCTTCTTCTCCAGCGCTGAGGGCGCGAATATGGCGACAAAAATGGCGATTTTGGCGCCAAAAGTGCAAACGGTCCTTTTTCACAAAAACACTCCACAGGCACACAGGGCTCGCAATGCTGCAAGTTTCGTATCCTGTTCGTGACGCCAAAAATTGTGTCGACCCGCCACCACAATTGTGGGTTACCAGGGCAATGGGGTACTCAGAGCCGAGCCCATGGAAGTCTATGGGGATTGTCACAGGTAGCTGTGGCTCGGTCTGTGGCCCTGGCGGTCTGGCGTATGTTGGGGATATATTTACAGGGGATTGATTTATGTACAGTTCGTGACGCCACCTGTAGTGTTCTGGTAATTTGTACCAGCGCTGCTGTAGATCTCTGAGGGGATGGTGATGCAGCTAGATGTCGGGTCCCCTACAGGTGGGACTCTTCCCTCAGGTCGGTAGTTAGGTAGGGATTGTGCAGGCATGCAATAATAACTCAGTCTCACACAGTCAACGTCTTTCCATACCTTTACTTGCAAGATGATAAGGCAGGTCCCAGGGAGGCTGATGGGGTTGATGGAGGATGAGCTTTGAGGCAACAGATAAGCAAGTTAGGGGCCTCCTTTACTTTCCAATGAAGCTGAGTACGACCAGCCTGAAGCGTAGTCCTCTCTATGATTCCAGCTAGTCTTTAGCTGTTCTGCCCGGTCAAATTTGTGTAGAAGCCTTCCTGCGAGGGAGCTGAATCCTTTTCTTGTCGTGCACAACTCAAAGTCTTCACACCCCCTGACTCCAGCTACGTTCTGACTATAAAGGGGCTTGTCTGCCGCGACCTAGGGTCCGGTAGATTCCTGGTTTTCTCTTCACTATGCTGTACAATAGTGATCCTTCGGTCCCCAGTAACCGGTTGCAACGTGCAGGACTTTTCCAAGTCAAAAGCACTTTTCCAATTATCTTCCTTCCACTTTGCCCTTCGCCTTGCTTGTCTCTTAATAGATAGTTCAGTCTTTCTTCCAGTGGGGCACAGCTCTGACTAGACTAAGGTGTATACAGACACCTACACCAGACTCCACTTTCTGAACTGATGATAGACTTAAACTGGACACGTCTACTCTGTCCAAGGACAGGAAACTGACTTCTCACTCTGAAGTCCGGACACTGACTGACTAAATCACTCCCTTCCACACCCCTGCTGGGTGTGTCAGAAGTGTACACGATGTCATGAAGAGACCTTAACTGTTACCTCTCCACTCATCCTCCTGGTATTGTGTACCAGGGCTACACATAACTGGATGGACTGCTTTTTTTTGCATGGGATAAGTGTGGTACTATTTCTGAATGAAAATAAAATATGTCTTCTTTTACACTCTTAAAGGATGGAACCATGCATGGAGTTTTAGTGCTAGTTTTTGGTTCTGTTTTTTGTGTTGCTGGTGAGAAGTGGATTCAAAAGGAATAAAACCTATAAAAATAACTTCTAATTCTCCTTCCTGATGGATCCGCTTTCAGTTTTGGGACAGGCTGAGGAAAATCTCTCCATGTGGTATAATTACTGCACTTACTTTGCAATGTCTGCTTATAGTACTCTTAGGTTGCAACGGAGACAAGCATGGTTATAATTGTAGTCTCTGCAACCCCTATTACTACATCCCAGCACTAAGCATTTAGGAAACGGAGGTGTAAAAGGATAATCTAACATTTTCTGTACATGACTCAGACACATACCAGTAATACCTGGTAATTATGAGGCAGTTATAAAAGAGCAAAACAGTATCATCATTGACTTTATGGTAAATATTTACCAATGTTCCTTATTCTTCAGCTGAAACTTTTTTACCTAAATCTCAAGATTTAAACTCTAAACCCGTAATATTGAAAATCCGATCTCACAAAGATGAAACACATTAAATGTAAGATGTCGGAAGTTTGATTTATGACCATAAGGACACGATAAATAAATGTATCTGCAGTGTCTGGAGAACAATATAAAATTATAGCTTTCAGTGCAACCATAACCTATAATTTTGCTACAATATAACATTTACTATAAAATAGGCCTTAAAATGAAAATAATACAATCATATTTTTTTCCACAACCTGCATAATAAGGAATAAATATGAGTCAAAGAGTTAACGCTTTGGATATCAGGCCACATTTCACATATGTATAATATACAGTACAGACCAAAAGTTTGGACACACCTTCTCATTCAATGATTTTTCTTTATTTTCACGACTATGAAAATTGTAGAATCACACTGAAGGCATCAAAACTATGAATTAACACGTGAAATTAGAAAAATATTTAGACTTGAGAGTCCTCAGTGGTTGATACCTTTTAATGGCTAACTGAAAAGATGGTAACAAATTGCAAGCTTTCGAGACTACTCCGGTCTCTTCATCAGGCAAAGACTAAAACAAAAACTGAAGAATCACATATATATATATATACACAAGAGGACACAGGAATAGTGCAATAGGTAAGACAAGTGACGTGAAGCAGAACTGTCATTATGGCAGAGGAATGAACATAAATATTGGAACAGATCATAGATAAGGAGAGAGTTTTATTACCCTCTGATTGGGGTCTGGTGTTGTGTTTTGATGCCCCTAGAAGGTCAGAGACGCAGATTCCTTAATTGATATAGAATGACATGAATCCATGTGACACGTTCATTCCAGCACTAAGAGTGTCAAAGGTCATCATAAGTTTGTATTCCCAAACCTTTCTATCTTTCTCAGATTTGAAGTTAGATTTTAATACCAGTAATTCCATATCCATTATGCTATGACCGGGCATACAAAAGTGTTTTGCCACAGGTAAATCCATTCTTTTTTCTCTTATCGTGTGGCGATGAGAATTCATCCTTGTTCTCAGTTTTTGCCCGGTCTCCCCCACATACAGACCCCCAGTTGGACATTTAGTACATATAATTAGGTACACCACATTAGATGTGATGCAGCTGAAAGTACCTGGGATCTTGTAGTCCTGATGGGAGTTGGGTATCTTTATCTTGTCCGTGGTCATTATAGATGCACATGTTTTACACTTCTTCTGTTTGCAAGGAAAGGTTCCTGCAGCTGTTGGGGAGGACAGGGAGCTTCTGACAATGATGCTTCTTAGATTTGGGGGCTGCCTAAAACATAGTAGTGGGGGTCTGGAAATATGGATTGTAATCGGGCATCTTTTTGTAGTAAAGGTTGTAGTTTCCGTGCAGCTCCCCTTAGCATCTCCAGATTTGGATTGTAGGTGACCACTAGAGGCACCCGGTTATTTTCTTCTTTAGTTTTGTAATGTAGCAGGTGATTCCTTGATATTCTGGTGGCTCTTGTAATTTGGTTTTCAATTGTTCTTGGATGGTAGCCCTGGTTCAAAAAGTCTTTCTGAGGCGACCAAGGTGTTCATCTCTATCCATGGGGTTGGAACATATACGGTTGTATCTGATGGCTTGGCTGTAGACTATAGAGTTTTTTATGTGTTTTGGATGGAAACTGTCCCATTTAAGGTATGTTGGATGGTCGATTGGCTTCTGATACAGGGAGGACTCTCAAGTCTAAATATTTTTCTATCTACTGGCTAACACGGTACGAAGATACACATCTTTCCTACACGTGAAATTATACATTACACTTTACAAAAAAGTGTGAAACAACTGAAAATATGTCTTATATTCTAGGTTCTTCAAAGTAGCCACCTTTTGCTTTGATTACTGCTTTGCTCGCAGAAAAGGTGAACGGATGGACTCTACATGCCTGGTTCCCACCATGAAGCATGGAGGAGGTGGTGTGATGGCGTGGGGGTGCTTTGCTGGTGACACTGTTGGGGATTTATTCAAAATTGAAGGCATAGTGAACCAGCATGGCTACCACAGCATCTTGCAGCGGCATGCTATTCCATCCGGTTTGCATTTAGTTGGACCATCATTTATTTTTCAACAGGACAATGACCCCAAACACACCTACAGACTGTGTAAGGGCTATTTGACCAAGAAGGAGAGTGTTGGGGTGCTACGCCAGATGACCTGGCCTCCACAGTCACCAGACCTGAACCCAATCAATATGGTTTGGGGTGAGCTGGACCGCTCACCGCTTCAATTTTGAATAAATCCCCATCACACCACCTCCTCCATGCTTCACGGTGGGAACCAGGCATGTAGAGTCCATCCGTTCACCTTTTCTGCGTGCAAAGCAGTAATCAAAGCAAAAGGTGGCTACTTTGAAGAACCTAGAATATAAGACATATTTTCAGTTGTTTCACACTCTTTTGTAAAGTGTAATGTATAATTCCACATGAGTTAATTCATAGTTTTGATGCCTTCAGTGTGATTCTACAATTTCATAGTCATGAAAATACAGAAAAATCTTTGAATGAGAAGGTGTGGCCAAACTTTTGGTCTGTACTGTATATATTTCATTTTTCTTACATTTTTTCTTACGAGTTTACAAAGTTAGAAACTATATATATATATGTGTGTGTGTGTGTTTAATATATGCATATATATATACACTGCTCAATAAAATAATGGGAACACTCAAATAACACATCCGAGATCTAAATGAATGAAATATTCTAATTGAATACTTTGTTGTGTACAAAGATGAATGTGCTGAGTGTCAACATAATCACACAAAAATCATCAATGGAAATCAAATTTTTGAACCAATAGAGGCCTGGATTTGGAGAGACCCCAAAATGAAAGTGGAAACCAGTCAAAATGAAAATCAAAACAAGACAAAATGAACGTGGAATCAAGTCAAAATGATGCTCAGTATTGTGTGTGGCCTCCACGTGCCAATGTGTGACCACCCTACAACGCCTGGGCATGCTCCTGATGAGGTTGCGGATGTTCTCCAGAGGGATCTCCTCCCAGACCTGGACTAAAGCATCCATCAACTCCTGAACAGTCTGTGGTGCAACGTGATGTTGGTGGATGGAGCGAGAAATGCTGTCCCAGATGTGCTCAATCTGATTCAGGTCTGGAGAACGGGCAGGCCAGTCCATAGCTTCAATGCCTTCATCTTGCAGGAACTGCTGACACACTCCAGCCACATGAGGTCTGGAATTGTCCTGCATTAGGAGGAACCCAGGGCCAACCGCACCAGCATATGGTCTCACAAGGGGTCTGAGGATCTCATCTCGGTACCTAATGGCAGTCAGGCTACCTCTGGCGAGCACATGGAGGGCTGTGTGGCCCTCCAAAGAAATGCCACTCCACACCATTACTGACCCACTGCCAAACCGGTCATGTTGAAGGATGTTGCAGGCAGCAGATAGCTTTCCACAGTGTCTCCAGACTCTGTCACATCTGTCACATGGGCTGAGTGTGAACCTGCTGCCTGCAACATCCTTCAGCATGACCGGTTTGGCAGTGAGTCAGTAACGTTATGGGGTGGTATTTCTTTAGAGGGCCACACAGCCCTCCATGTGCTCACCAGAGATAGTCTGACTGCCATTAGGTACCGAGATGAGATCCTCAGACCCCTTGAGACCATATGCTGGTGCGGTTGGCCCTGGGTTCCTCCTAATGCAGGACAATGCCAGACCTCATGTGGCTGGAGTATGTCTGCAGTTCCTGCAAGATTAAGGCATTGAAGCTATGGACTGGCCTGCCCGTTCCCCAGACCTGAATCCGATTGAACACATCTGGGACAGAATGCCTCACTCCATCCACCAATGTCACGTTGCACCACAGACTGTCCAGGAGTTGATGGATGCTTTTGTTCGGGTCTGGGAGGCGATCCCTCAGGAGAACATCCGCAACCTCATCAGGAGCATGCCTAGGTGTTGTAGGGAGGTCATACAGGCACGTGGTAGCCGCACACAATACTGAACATCTTTTTGACTTGATTCCACGTTCATTTTGACTTGTTTTGATTTTCATTTTGACTTGTTTCCACTTTCATTTTGGAGTCTCTCCAAATCCAGGCCTCCATTGGTTCAAAAATTTGATTTACATTGATGATTTTTGTGTCATTATGTTGACAGCACATTCAACTTTGTACACAACAAAGTATTCAATGAGAATATTTCATTAATTTAGCTCTAGGATGTGTTATTTGAGTGTTCCCTTTATTTTTTTGAGCAGTGTATTTATATATATATATATATATACATATATATATATATAAAGTTTCTAACTTTTTAAACTAATAAGAGAATGTAAAATATATATAATATATTATATATATTGTGAGACAGTGAAGGAATATGTGGTGAATGAGGTGTATATTTCACCTAAGTACCTTGCTGACTGGTATGAGCGAAATGTGTGGCTTTGTAAACCTGGTGGTAAAGAAAGGTCACTACACCTGCCATTCAGTACACGCTTGCAGCTCAGACCTGAATCCAATCAGGTGTTGATTAGGAAGCCAGAAGTAGGTGTCTGCAAACACAATCTGAGAGCTCATTCAGTCTGGACAAGGGGTCCAGACACAGAAGGTGTCTCCAAGAGTGTGGGAGCTGTCTTTAGCCCGGACACAGGGAGGTGTCCTGGCACAAGGAAGCAGTCTCTAAGAGTGTGAGCTATCTCAGTCTGGGTGCAGGAAGTACCCCGGACACAGGAGTAGTCGCAGTGAGAATCCGTGCGAATAGCGACTGAATAGGAGGTGACCTCTCTCAAGTCTGGATATTGGAGTTGCCTTCGGACATAAAGAGGAGTGTCTGTGAAACTCCATACTGGTAACATATGTGATATGTGTTGTTTTGGGCACAGACTGGTAGAGTCTGGGTCCCGGATAGAGAGGGCCATCTATCTAAGTGTAATTTAGTGGCTAGACAAGCCCAGGTTTTCTGTTTATGATTTGTTTTTATCTGTGTGCTGTGGACTTTAATAAAACTGGTTGCGGCCAGTTTTCACCAAACTGCTGTCTGAATGAACTGTTTCCGTGCCATTCTGTCTACCCAGACAGCGATCCTAGAGCTAAACCCCCCGGAAAGGCTACAATTGGCGGAGAATGCTGGGGCAGCGCAGGGCCTGGTACAGTTAGTGCTGGAGTGTGCATGCAGCACAGTGGCGAGAGACAGCATTAAAGGTGAAGTCTATTGAAATAGCAACAGAAAAAAAAAAGTGTGTGTCAGCAGAAACGTCTGTTTGGAGCAGTCTTGGAGAGACAGTGGCCCTGATAGGGTCTGCAGAAAGAAAATGTATGCACAGCAAAGCTGAACTTGTTGTGAAAATGACTGTGGAATGTGCAGCAGCAAAAGAAAAGTTTGTGGAGCAGTCTTAAAGAGACAGTAGCCCTAATAGACTTTGCAAAGGAAAAAAAAAAAAAAGTGTTTGCACAGCAAGGCTGAATTTTCTGTGGAAAAAAAGCTGTGTAGTGTGTATGTCTTGAGTGAAGACTACAGTTGTGAAGACAGAGAAGTCTGACAGCATGGATGACAGCATGGAGGCGCTGTTTGAACATATGGCGAAAGTTAATGTGCAACATAAGACTGCTGTGATTGAGACAGATGAGTCCGGCAGTATGGAGGAGCTCATTGAGTACCTGGTCCAGGCCCAGCGAAGCATGCAGCAGAGCATGGAGCAGCAGCGCCTGCAGCACCGGCAGCAATTCCTGCAGCAGCAGCAGGAGAATAACCGGGTGTTGGAGCAGATTGCAGCTCTCAGCACCTCGTCCAGAAGTAGTGTTGTGAAGGTACCTGCGTTGTCCGCTGTAAAGAGGGCGGTAAGACGGTCCTTGAAAAAGATGACACCTCGTGATGATGTGGAGGTATATCTCACTAGGTTTGAGAGACTGGCAGAGAAGGAGAATCTGCCCCTATCTGAATGGGCCATGATGGTCGCACCCTATCTGATTGGAGTGCCCAGGTGGCATATGCTGACCTGAGCGAGCAGGACAGCCAAGACTATGGCAAGTTGAAAGCGGAGATTCTTACCCGGCTGAGTGTTACGGTGACAGCCCGTGCCAGGGGAGTTCGTGACTGGAGATACAGTTGGGAGTCTGCAGTCAGCAGGCCTGATTATGGAGTTGAAAAGGTGATAGTGGACCGCTACACCCAAGCACGTCCTCCTGAGGTACAGCCATCTGAGAGGTCGTCACTTCGGAGTTCCCGGACGCTGAACTCTCGCGGTAAGAGCGTTCCAGCTGTTGGGGACATGGGGTATGCTGATAAGCGGGTTCAGGCCCGAGGGGACATGTGGGTGGGAGAGTGTGATGGACAGTGTTGGAGCTGGCGTGAAATTGCAGCCAACTGTCCAATAGAGGGGGAGCCTATGTGTTGTGATGATGGCAGATCCCTCTCTCCCTGCGCAGAGCCTGTGTGTGTGTCCACCTCAGCCGAAGAGACTGGACCACAGGGGTCCCCGGTGGTTGTAAGTGACTGCCCAGCACAGGCCCTCTTGGACTCAGAGAGTCCAGTGACTTCCGTATGTGACAGCCTGATTGAAAGGGACTTCATCCCTGATAAGCACCTGAGTATGGTGTGCATCCATGGAGACACCAAAGTCTACCCAGAGACTGCCGTGGACTTGGTCCCCAAACTCGGGGAGGTTTCATGTGAAGTGGGGGTAGTAAAGACCCTGGTGCACCCCGTTATATTGGGTAATGACTTTCCCCGGTCTAAGGATCTCTGGGGGAAGGGTGTTTCTGATGGACAGTGTGATGAAGCTCCTACTGAGGGTGCGCAGTCCCGAGGGGCGGAGCACAGTGCTAGTGGGCCGTTAAACTTATGTGATAATGATGATGACCATGATAATATTGATAATGATAATGATGATCATGATACTGATGATGACCGTGATAAAGATGACATTTCTTTGCAGGTGATGTTGGGAGACGAGGATGGTGGTTCTCGGGAACCGAGTGTCCCTGACCTGCCTGGCTCCTGTGACAATTTTGGGAGTGAGCCGGTGCGAGACCCCACTCTTAAAACGGCACAGGAAAATGTAATTGTTCTGAGTGAGGTTCCCCAAGAGCCTGGCTCTGAGGAGAGGTTTCCTCATGCTGCCATGAACAATGGCCTGTTGTGTAGGGACACTGAAGTCCAGGGAGAGGTCGTGAGTCGGCTCCTGGTACCTGAGCTATGTGGAGGTATAGTGCTGGGGTTGTCACGAAGTCACATACTTGAGGGACCAGATGGTGAAGTTAATGTTGTGGATGACATGTTAACTAAGGTTCCAGATCAAGATGTGAATGAAAATGAATTGTATAACCCTGACAGTAAGCAGGATGTGAATGAAAATGAATTGTATAACCCTGACAGTAAGCAGGATATGAATGAAAATGAATTGTATAACCCTGACAGTGAGCAGGATGTGAATGATAATGAAGTGTATAGCCCTGATAGTGAGACAGATGTGGCTGAGAAAACGGGGTCAGATAGTGATAGTGAATTATCTGATGACCATAAAGCAACCAGTGCAAGTGAGGAAGGCATGGTAGCAGAGGAGATTGAGAGTCCTGAGAGGAAGACTGAGGCTGACCTTGCAGTCGGACGGAGGATGGCATCTGAAGGTGTTGTACAGTTGGCCGGTTCCCTGGCGAAGACTAAGGTGAAAGACAGGACTCTGAAACTGAACACAGCACAAGTGGATGCTGTTGAAAATGAGAAGTTATCAATGTATGGTGTGGATCTGCATCAGGCCAAGGACTCTGAAGGTGACGCTGCAGAGGTGGAGAAAGCCATGGAAGTGGTGGACACCAGGCCAGGTGCCTCACCAGAGGCTGATGTCTCAAGTGAAGCTGTGAGAAACAAGACTGAAGAAACGGCCGAAGTAGTAAAAGACGTCCAACAGCTACAGGAGAAGATGCGTCTCCATGAGGTCTCTACCAAAGACATGAAGACTGATATTGTTGCATTGCGCGAGCAGCTGCAACAGTGTAAACTGGATGTGTTATCTCTTCGCCGGGAACGGGAGCGGTGCCAGCAGTTGCTACAGAGAGTACGAAGTGACAGGGAAAGTGTATACAGTACCTTGCAAGATCAAGAAAAAATGGTTGCACAGGTACCAGAGGAATTAAGTGCTTCTCAGAAAAAATTTCAAACTGTGATGAAGGAGCGTGATGAGAACCATGAGTACCTTCTTGAAAAGGACAATGAAGTAAAAGGAAGGATACAGGGAGTCTCTTCATTGCGAGAGCAAAGGCCGCAATTATACGAGGAGGTGAAAGCAGAAAAGATGATGAGCCTTGACTTGTTAGAAGATGTGGATCTCCTGGAGAAAGAAGTAAGAGCTCTGCGTCTTATGCAAAGTGAGCCTGTACAAGAAGAGGAGCTTAAATTCTGTGAAATAGAATTTACGAACCAACTGATATTTAAAAAAGTAGATGTGCTAAAAAGGGTTCAGGGGGAATTAGAGAAAAGGGAAAAACCCCCTATACCTTCTGGGACAGCTGGGGACACAGGGTCAGTGCACCAAGGACAGGAGGTACGAGAGGTTCTGAGGAAGAATCAGCAGAGGTGTTCTGACGTGCCTGGTCGTATTTCTCGGTTGAGGCACTATAACGAGACTGAGGCTGGCACTAAGGTCAAGCTGAAACCGTGCAGGTCACCTGAGGTCCGCAGAGAGCATAGGCCCGGGAGGGTACAGGGTAGTGCGGATGGCTCAGGTGAAGATATAGATGACAAGACTGAAGATGAAGCTAATGATGACTATGATGGTCCGGAGTTCACTGTCTCTTTAGGATTATTGACCAGCCCTCCGGTCTGGATGACCAGCCCTCCGGTCTGGAGAAGAGGGAGGGGATATGTGAGACAGTGAAGGAATATGTGGTGAATGAGGTGTATATTTCACCTAAGTACCTTGCTGACTGGTATGAGCGAAATGTGTGGCTTTGTAAACCTGGTGGTAAAGAAAGGTCATTACACCTGCCATTCAGTACACGCTTGCAGCTCAGACCTGAATCCAATCAGGTGTTGATTAGGAAGCCAGAAGTAGGTGTCTGCAAACACAATCTGAGAGCTCATTCAGTCTGGACAAGGGGTCCAGACACAGAAGGTGTCTCCAAGAGTGTGGGAGCTGTCTTTAGCCCGGACACAGGGAGGTGTCCTGGCACAAGGAAGCAGTCTCTAAGAGTGTGAGCTATCTCAGTCTGGGTGCAGGAAGTACCCCGGACACAGGAGTAGTCGCAGTGAGAATCCGTGCGAATAGCGACTGAATAGGAGGTGACCTCTCTCAAGTCTGGATATTGGAGTTGCCTTCGGACATAAAGAGGAGTGTCTGTGAAACTCCATACTGGTAACATATGTGATATGTGTTGTTTTGGGCACAGACTGGTAGAGTCTGGGTCCCGGATAGAGAGGGCCATCTATCTAAGTGTAATTTAGTGGCTAGACAAGCCCAGGTTTTCTGTTTATGATTTGTTTTTATCTGTGTGCTGTGGACTTTAATAAAACTGGTTGCGGCCAGTTTTCACCAAACTGCTGTCTGAATGAACTGTTTCCGTGCCATTCTGTCTACCCAGACAGCGATCCTAGAGCTAAACCCCCCGGAAAGGCTACATATATATATATATATATATATATATATGTATGGTGTATGCGTATTTGTACAGTATATAAAATATAAAGTACTGTATGTACTCGAGTATAAGCCGACCCGAGTATAAGCCGACCCCCCTAATTTTGCCACAAAAAACTGGGAAAACTTATTGACTCGAGTATACAGTCATGGACAAAAGTTTTGAGAATGACACAAATATTAATTTTTACAAAGTCTACTGCTTCACTTTTTCTAATGGCAATTTGCATATACTCCAGAATGTTATAAAGAGTGATCAGCTTAACAGCAATTACTTGCAAAGTCAATATTTGGCTAGAAAATGAACTTTATCCCCCAAAACACAATTCAACATCATTGCAGCCCTGCCTTAAAAGGACCAGCTAACCTCTTTTCAGTGATTGCTCCATTAACACAGGTGTGGGTGTTGATGAGGACATGGCTGGAGATCAATCTGTCATGATTTAGTAAGAATGACACCACTGGACACTTTAAAAGGAGGCTGGTGCTTGGCATCATTGTTTCTCTTCTGTTAACCATGGTTATCTCTAAAGAAACACGTGCAGTCATCATTGCAATGCACAAAAATGGCCTAACAGGGAAGAGTATCACAGCTAGAAAGATTGCACCTCAGTCAACAATCTATCACATTATCAAGAACTTCAAGGAGAGAGGTTCCATTGTTGCCAAAAAGGCTCCAGGGCGCCCAAGAAAGACCAGCAAGCGCCAGTACCATCTCTTAAAAGTGTTTCAGCTGCGGATCGGGCTACCAGCAGTGCAGAGCTTGCTCAGGAATGGCAGCAGGCAGGTGTGAGTGCATCTGCAAGCACTGTGAGACTGAGACTCTTGGAGCAAGGCCTGGTCTCAAGGAGGGCAGCAAAGAAGCCACTTCTCTCCAGAAAAAACATCATAGACAGACTGATATTCTGCAAAAGGTACAGGCAGTGGACTGCTGAGGACTGGGGTAAAGTTATTTTCTCTGATGAATCCCCTTTTCGATTGTTTGGGACATCAGGAAAACGCCTCATTCGGAGAAGACAAGGTGAGCGCTACCACCAGTCTTGTCTCATGCCAACTGTTAAGCATCCTGAAACCATTCATGTGTGGGGTTGCTTCTCAGCCAAGGGAATCGGCTCTCTCACAGTCTTGCCTAAAAACACAGCCATGAATAAAGAATGGTACCAAAATGTCCTCCAAGAGCAACTTCTCCCAACCCTCCAAGAGCAGTTTGGCAATCAACAATGCCTTTTCCAGCATGATGGAGCACCTAGCCATAAAGCAAAGGTGATAACTAAATGGCTCAGGGAACAAAACATAGAGATTTTGGGTCCATGGCCTGGAAACTCC
Organism: Oophaga sylvatica; assembly: GCA_033576555.1. Classification (NCBI taxonomy): domain Eukaryota; kingdom Metazoa; phylum Chordata; class Amphibia; order Anura; family Dendrobatidae; genus Oophaga; species Oophaga sylvatica. Next base: position 369,993,456 of record JARQOD010000003.1, read on the forward strand.
CCAGATCTTAATCCCATTGAGAACTTGTGGTCAATCATCAAGAGACGGGTGGACAAACAAAAACCTAAAAATTCTGACAAAATGAAATCATTGATTGTGCAAGAATGGACTGCTATCAGTCAGGATTTGGTTCCGAAGCTGATTGAGAGCATGCCAGGGAGAATTGCAGAGGTCCTGAAGAAGAAGGGTCAACACTGCAAATATTGACTTGCTGCATTAACTCATTCTAACTGTCAATATAAGCTTTTGTTACTCATATGTGTTAGGGTTCGATTTTCCGCTGCTGCACAAGGGGAGTCTCGAACCCGTCTTGCTGCGGTCTCCCATTCATCTCCAGCCACAGTGGAGCCTGCTCAGCAGAGACGTCGGTCCAGGCGTCTTGCCCACTCCTCTACTGTGCAGTGACTTGCTGCTGCCTTTCCTGGATCTGCTATTATAGCCAGTGCTGGAGCAGTCGTCTTTGAGACAAAGTCCTGCGTTTTCCCATCTGAGCATGCCCAGAGCGAGATCTCTCATTGGAGATCAGGGGTCACATGTTCAGGTGCTGCAGCGGCTCCTATTGGTCCGCCAGGAAGGTCATGTAGCTACGTTTGTTTGTAACAGCTTCTCATTGGTCCTTGTTCCTGGAAGGTCCTGTAGCTGTTGCTATAAAAGGGTAGCATGGCTGGGCTGCCATGCGCTAATATCAACCATTGTATGCTATGCGCCAGTGTGATCATGCGTATGTGTGGTTAGGGACCCGGCTGAAATAAGCCACTAGAATACCGACTTAATCGGTGAGGAGTTTGGTATGGTAGCTGGTCAGGGTCGGTGTCCTAGATGCCCTAGATTACCGGCATAACCGGTGAGGAGTTTTGATTGCCGTATTCAGGGTCTGGCGTTCAGACGCCATAGATTGCGGGTGACTCCCGCGAGGACATTAGCACATGATCACGCTTTATGTACGCTTAGCACTTAACTGTGTACCTGAGAGCCTGACAGGACACAGTGCTTTTTCTCTGCGGCCCTGTGACGTAACAGGGTTCGCTTTCTACGCTAGACAGCGCCCTAGCGTGTTTTCTTTGCGACTCAGTTGTGTCTAGTGAGTGCGCACACATCGCCATATAGCGCTGCGGCTCTCTTTCTTGCGGCTCTGTGGATTAACAGAGTTCGCACTTATTGCCACAGCGCATTACGGCGTTTATGTTAGCGACTCTGCGGGATAACAGAGTTTGCTTCTCGCGCCATTTTTACTAGCAGCAGGCTCCGCTTGCACGGTGGACCCCGGGCTGCGAACGCACCTCTCTACATTATATATTTGGTGCGTTCCGCAGACCCTTAACATAATATTAGCGCCAGGGTCTGGCTAGTAAAATGGCGGATGAACAGCGTCTATCGCAGTACATCCAGCAGCTGGAGGGTAGGTTGGCGGCTCTTGAGCGCACAACCACAGCTGTGGATGTTACCGCAGTCGCTGTTCAGGCTGCTAGCGTGGCTGCAGCCAGTTTGTCTTCTGCCACCTCTGCCCCTACATTATCCCACCTCCCGCTTCCTGACAAGTTTGCCGGTGATAGCAAGCAATGTCGGTGATTCGTGAGTCAGTGCTCTATACTTCTCGAGCTTCTGGCTGCACGTTTTCCCACGGATCGGGCACAAGTGGGTTTTGTACTTTCTCTACTCTCGGGCAGAGCGTTGGAGTGGGCAACGCCGCTGTGGAAGCGCAACGATCGTGTGGTGCGGAGTGCTCCTCGTTTCTTGGAGGCTCTTAAAAAGGTCTTTTTAGGACCTCAGGTCACCCACGATACGGCGCTTCAACTGCTGGCATTGGCACAGGGTTCGTCTTTGGTCAGTCTGTTTTCCGTCCAGTTTCGGACTCTAGCTTCTGAGCTAGATTGGTCTGATAAAGTTCTTATTCCAATCTACTGGCGAGGACTGGCTGACCATGTTAAAGACGCTTTGGCTACCAGGGAGATTCCCGCCACACTGGAGAAGCTTATCTCCATATCTACCCGCATTGACCTCCGTTTTCACGAGCGGAGGTTGGAGCGGGCCCAGTGTAGGCAGAGGTTTCGGTTGGCTCCCACCTTTGCCAAACCTCTCGAATTTCCCGATCTGGCGTCTGAACCCCAAAAGGCCACAGAAGTTCCTCATGCAGGACCTAAGTCTCGGTCCGTCCGAGTATCCGTGGTCTGTAACCGTTGTCAGCAGACAGGACACTATGCCAACAAATGTCCACAGCGATCGGGGAAGCGATCGCGTCTAGTGGCCCTGGGAGGAGGTTCACTAGAGACAGCGGCATTTTCCTCCAAGATGACACTTAAAGGGACAATCACTGTTGGTACTTCCATTCTCACCGCCGACCTTTGCGTGGACTCAGGAGCAGAGGGGAATTTCATGTCCTCTAGCTTTGCTCGCCGTCATGCAATACCTCTGGTGGCGCTTGACAAATCAGTGACTGTCCGGGTAGTGAATGGGTCGACATTGCCCTCACAAATTACACACCAGACTGTTCCACTTGCATTGTCTGTATCTCCTTCCCATCAGGAACTTATTTCCCTACTCGTCCTTCCGAGGGAATAGACGAGATCCTACTAGGTATACCTTGGCTCCGTTTCCACTCCCCACATATAGAGTGGACTTCTGGTAGGATACTGGGTTGGAGTGATGCATGTAGAGGCAGATGTGTCAGGAGTTGCGTTCAGGTTACCACTACGGAGTTACCCGCAGATCTTACTCCACTTCCCAAGCACTACTGGTCATATGCAGACGTGTTCTCCAAGAAGGCTGCGGAGACTCTTCCGCCTCATCGCCCCTATGACTGTCCTATCGACCTCTTGCCTGGCGCAGAACCTCCTCGGGGAAGGGTCTATCCCCTCTCTCTTCCTGAGACAGAGGCCATGTCGCAATATATTCAGGAGAACCTGGCAAGAGGGTTTATTAGGAAGTCGGTGTCACCGGCAGGGGCGGGATTTTTCTTCGTGCAGAAGAAAAACGGAGAATTGCGTCCGTGTATTGATTACAGGGGTCTTAACGCCATCACCGTTAAAAACAAGTACCCGTTGCCCCTGATTTCTGAGCTATTTGATAGGCTTCGGGGAGCAAGAGTATTCAGCAAACTAGATCTGCGCGGTGCTTATAACCTGATTCGCATCCGTGAGGGGGACGAATGGAAGACGGCTTTTAATGCCAGGGATGGGCATTACGAATATCTGGTGATGCCCTTTGGGCTCTGTAATGCTCCAGCCGTTTTCCAAGACTTTGTCAATGACATCTTCCGGGATATGCTCTCCACCTCGGTGTAGTCTATCTGGATGATATACTCATCTTCTCTCCAGATATTGACTCCCACCGGAGAGATGTCTGCAGAGTCTTCGACCTCTTACGGGCTAATTCCCTCTATGCTAAGTTAGAGAAATGTATGTTTGAGCTGGAGTCTTTACCTTTCCTTGGTTATATCATCTCAACCCAGGGATTGGCTATGGATCCGGCCAAACTACAGGCTGTGATGGACTGGCAGGAACCTCACTCTCTAAAAGCGGTGCAGCGCTTTATGGGGTTCATTAATTACTATCACCAGTTCATTCCGCATTTCTCTACCTTGGTAGCTCCCTTGGTAGCCCTCACCAAGAAGGGAGCAAATTGTGGTCGGAAGAGGTCTCCACGGCTTTCTCTTCTATTAAGTCTCATTTTTCTAGCGCTCCCATCCTACATCGCCCCGATGTTGATAAGCCATTTTTATTGGAGATGGATGCCTCATCCGTTGGTGCTGGAGCAGTCCTCTTCCAAAAGGATGCTCAAGGTCGGAAGTATCCTTGCTTCTTCTTCTCTAAGACCTTCACATCAGCGGAGAGGAATTATTCCATCGGGGATAGGGAGTTGTTAGCCATGAAGTTGGCCTTCTCTGAGTGGAGACATCTGTTGGAGGGGGCCCGTTTTCCCTTCCAAGTCTTCACCGACCACAAAAATTTGGTGTATCTGCAGACAGCCCAGCGGCTTAACTCTCGCCAGGCCAGATGGTCCTTGTTCTTCTCTCGGTTTAATTTCACACTCCATTTCTCTCGGGAGAGAAGAACATTCGTGCCGACGCTCTCTCTCGCTCTGTGGTGTCCTCTGAAGAGGAGGTAGAGGAGCCTCGGCTTATTGTTCCCACAGAGAGCCTGAGAACAGTGGCTCCGGTTTCACTAGAGTCTGTGCCCCCGGGCAAGACTTTTGTGCCTACCAATTTGCGACCGGAGGTACTCTCTTGTGCACATTCGTCCAGGGTTGGTGGACATTTTGGGGCAAAGAGGACATCTGAATTGCTGGCGAGGACATATTGGTGGCCGCATATGGTCCATGATGTTGGGGACTATGTTCGGGCGTGTGTCTCCTGCGCCAAAAATAAGTCTCCATGACAACGGCCAGCTGGTTTACTCTATCCTTTGCCGGTGGCAGACAGGCCCTGGGAGATGGTTGGGATGGACTTTGTGGTGGGCTTGCCCAAGTCTCGGGGTTGCACCATCATTTGGGTAATCACCGACCATTTCTCTAAAATGGTGCATCTGGTGCCACTACCACGGTTACCTTCTGCACGGGCTCTGGCAGCGTTGTTCGTTAGGCACATCTTCCGTCTACACGGCATGCCGGACAAAATTGTCAGTGACCGAGGTCCCCAGTTTGCGTCTCGGTTCTGGAGAGAGCTTTGTCGTCTACTCAGTATTGAGTTAAATCTCTCTTCAGCGTATCATCCTGAGACGAATGGGTTGGTAGAGAGGGCCAACCAGACCTTGGTCACCTATCTACGACATTTTGTCTCTGCCAGGCAGGATGACTGGGCATCCTTGCTACCATGGGCTGAGTTTGCATTAAACAATGCTGTGGCTGACTCCACCGGACAGACTCCTTTCCTTCTGAACTACGGTCAGCATCCGCGGGTTCCGGTGCCCATGCCCGTGTCTTCCGCCGACTCCAGGGTGGCAGACTGGGCTGTGGAGGCACGGGACATTTGGGACCGTACCCAGGATGCCATTCAGGCGTCCAAGGAGAGGATGAGGTCCTCCGCCGACGCACATCGGCGCCCCGCTCCAACATTTGCTCCTGGGGACTTGGTGTGGCTCTCCGCCCGTAACATCAGGCTGCGAGTTGAGTCCACTAAGTTGGCACCCGCTACCTGGGTCCTTTCAAGGTCCTCGAGCAGGTTAACCCTGTGGTATACCGTTTGGCTCTTCCACCATGCCTGGGTATCTCCGACACCTTTCATGTATCCCTCCTGAAACCTGTGCTCATGTCCCGGTTTTCTGAGTCATCTGCCGGGACATCGGGTTCATCTACGGATGACCATGAGGTGAACGCCATCGTAGGGTGTAAGGTGGTACGGTGCAAAAAGTTTTATTTGGTGGACAGGTCTTGGGAGCCTGCCGAGCATATTCACGCTCCGCAGCTCATCGCTGCCTTTGAGCGCAGCGAGGCCCAAAGAAGGGGGGGCCCTAGGAGGGGGGGTAATGTTAGGGTTCGATTTCCCACTGCTGCACAAGGGGAGTCTCGAACCCGTCTCGCTGCGGTCTCCCATTCATCTCCGGCCGCAGTGGAGCCTGCTCAGCAGAGACGTCGGTCCAGGCGTCTTGCCCACTCCTCTACTGTGCAGTGACTTGCTGCTGCCTTTCCTGGATCTGCTATTATAGCCAGTGCTGGAGCAGTCGTCTTTGAGACAAAGTCCTGCGTTTTCCCATCTGAGCATGCCCAGAGTGAGATCTCTCATTGGAGATCAGGGGTCACATGTTCAGGTGCTGCAGCGGCTCCTATTGGTCCGCCAGGAAGGTCATGTAGCTACGTTTGTTTGTAACAGCTTCTCATTGGTCCTTGTTCCTGGAAGGTCCTGTAGCTGTTGCTATAAAAGGGTAGCATGGCTAGGCCGCCATGCGCTAATATCAACCATTGTATGCTATGCGCCAGTGTGATCATGCATATGTGTGGTTAGGGACCCGGCTGAAATAAGCCACTAGAATACCGACTTAATCGGTGAGGAGTTTGGTATGGTAGCTGGTTAGGGTCGGTGTCCTAGATGCCCTAGATTACCGGCATAACCGGTGAGGAGTTTTGATTGCCGTATTCAGGGTCTGGCGTTCAGACGCCATAGATTGCGGGTGACTCCCGCGAGGACATTAGCACATGATCACACTTTATGTACGCTTAGCACTTAACTGTGTACCTGAGAGCCTGACAGGACACAGTGCTTTTTCTCTGCGGCCCTGTGACGTAACAGGGTTCGCTTTCTACGCTAGACAGCGCCCTAGCGTGTTTTCTTTGCGACTCAGTTGTGTCTAGTGAGTGCGCACACATCGCCATATAGCGCTGCGGCTCTCTTTCTTGCGGCTCTGTGGATTAACAGAGTTCGCACTTATTGCCACAGCGCATTACGGCGTTTATGTTAGCGACTCTGCGGGATAACAGAGTTTGCTTCTCGCGCCACTTTTACTAGCAGCAGGCTCCGCTTGCACGGTGGACCCCGGGCTGCGAACGCACCTCTCTACATTATATATTTGGTGCGTTCCGCAGACCCTTAACAATATGTTTGCAATTATATTTCTGTCTGTGATAAAAACATCTGTCAAACACACATAAAAACCAGAGGGCAGCAGATCATGTGAAAATATAATATTTGTGTCATTCTCAAAACTTTTGGCCATGACTGTAAGCCTAGGGTGGGAAATGCAGCTACTGGTAAATTTCAAAAATAAAAATAGATACCAATAAAAGTAAAATTAATTGAGACATCAGTAGGTTAAATGTTTTTGAATAGCCATATTGAATCAGGAGCACCACAGAATGCTCCATACAGTTCATGATGGCCCCATACGATCCTCCATACCAAATACGCCCCATAAAATGCTGCACAAAAGGTTAAAAATGGCCTTATAAGATGCTCCATAGAATAGGCCCCATATGCTATTCCATAAAGGTTATGGCCCCATAAGATGCTCCATAGATTATGCCCCATAAGATGCTCCGTATATTATGCCCCATATGATGCTTCATATATTATGCCCCATATGCTGCCCCATAAGGTGCTCCGTATATTATACCCCATAAGATGCTCCGCATATTATGCCCCATATGATGCTCCATACATTATGCCCCATATGCTGCCCCATAAGATTCTCTGTATATTATACCCCATAAGATGCTCCATATATTAAACCCCATAAGATGCTCAGTATATTATACCCCATAAGATGTTCCTCACATTATGCCCCATAGAATGCTCCGCACATTATGCCCCATTAGATGCTCCGCACATTATGCCCCATAAGATGCTCCGCACATTATGCCCCATATGATGCTCCGCACATTATGCCTCATAAGATACTCCGTACATTATGCCCCATATGATGCTCCGCAAAATATGCCCCATAAGATGCTCCGCACATTATACCCCTATGATGCTGCACACATTATGGCCCTATGATGCTCCGCACATTATGCCCCATATGTTGCTCCACACATTATGCCCCATAAGATGCTCCATACATTATACTCCATATGATGCTCCGCACATTATGCCCCATAAGATGCTCTGCACATTATGCCCCATAAGATGTTCCACGCATTATGCCCCATAAGATGCTCCATACATTATGCTCCATATGATGCTCCGCACATTATGCCCCATAAGATGCTCCATACATTATGCTCCATATGATGCTCCGCACATTATGCCCCATAAGATGCTCTGCACATTATGCCCCATAAGATGTTCCACGCATTATGCCCCATAAGATGCTCCATACATTATGCTCCATATGATGCTCCGCACATTATGCCCCATAAGATGCTCCATACATTATGCTCCATATGATGCTCCGCACATTATGCCCCATAAGATGCTCCACGCATTATGCCCCATAAGATGCTCCATACATTATGCTCCATATGATGCTCCGCACATTATGCCCCATAAGATGCTCCATACATTATGCTCCATATGATGCTCCGCACATTATGCCCATAAGATGCTCCGCACATTATGCCCCATAAGATGCTCCGCTGTTGTGAATGTGAATGTTTTGGATTGGAAATCTGTGTCTGTAACCAGTTGGGGCTGCCAATGTGTTAATGCCAACACTCCTGTTTTTTCTGCCTCTCCCCAGGCTCAGGATGTTCCTGACTTTTTGACTGATTTTTCTGATGTGTTTAGCGAAAGAAAATCTGCATCCTTGCCCCTCCATAGGAGCTATGACTGCGCTATTGAATTAGTGCCTGGTAGTAAATTCCCTAAAGGTCGCCTTTTTAACTTGTCTGTACCTGAACATGACGCTATGCGGTCTTATATCAAGGAGTCGTTGGAAAAGGGTCATATCAGACCATCCTCTTCACCCTTGGGTGCGGTTTTTTCTTTGTGGCCAAAAAGGATGGTTCATTAAGGCCGTGTATTGATTATCGTCTCTTGAACAAGATCACTGTGAAATATCAATATCCGTTACCCTTGATTTCTGACCTGTTTTCCAGGGTGAAAAGTGCTACTTGGTTTACCAAGCTTGACCTCAGGGGGGCGTATAACCTTATTCGCATTAAGCACGGGGATGAATGGAAGACGGCATTTAATACCCCAGAGGGGCATTTTGAGTACCTAGTGATGCCCTTTGGGCTCACTAATGCTCCTTCTGTCTTCCAGTCCTTCATGAATGACATTTTCAGGGATTTTGTGGATAAATTTCTGATTGTTTATTTGGATGATATCTTGATTTTTTCCAATGACTGGGACTATCATGTGAAACATGTTCGGACTGTGTTCCAGATTTTGAGAGAGAATGCTCTGTATGTGAAGGGATCAAAGTGTCTTTTTGGCGTACAGAGGATCTCATTTCTGGGATTCATTTTGTTCCCATCTGTTATTGAAATGGACCCGGTCAAGGTTCAGGCCATCTGTGATTGGGTCCAACCTACTTCATTAAAGGCTCTTCAGAGATTCTTGGGTTTTGCCAATTTTTATCGTAAATTTATTGGTAATTTCTCTGTTATTGTTAAACCATTGACTGATTTGACCAAAAAGGGTTCTGATGTGGTGAATTGGCCTCCTGAGGCAGTCTCTGCGTTTCAGGAACTTAAGCAGAGATTCACTTCTGCTCCTGTTCTACGGCAGCCTGATGTTTCTCTGCCATTTCAGGTGGAGGTTGATGCCTCTGAAATTGGGGCAGGTGCCGTTTTGTCCCAAAAAGATCCAGAGACCTCTAAAAGTAACCCTTGTGCCTTTTTCTCTCGAAAATTTTCTCCTACTGAACGTAATTATGACGTAGGTAATCGGGAGTTATTGGCCATGAAGTGGGCTTTTGAAGAGTGGAGACATTGGCTGGAGGGAGCCAAACATCAGGTGGTGGTCCTCACGGACCATAAGAATCTGGTTTATCTGGAATCAGCCAAGCGACATAATCCTAGACAGGCCAGGTGGGCCTTGTTTTTCACACGTTTTAATTTTGTGGTTTCCTTTCTTCCTGGCACTAAGAATGTTAAGGCGGATGCCCTCTCGAGGAGTGTCCTTGCGGACTCTCCTGAGTTATCTGATCCTGCTGTTATTTTGAAAGAGGGTGTAGTTCTTTCCGCCATCTCGCCCAATTTGAGACTGGCTCTGGAAGGGTGTCAGGAGGATAAACCCGAGCGCTGCCCTATTGGGAAATTGTTTGTCCCAGACCGATGAAAAAGAGTGTGATGTCTGAGATTCATTGTTCCGCGTTGGCCGGTCATCCCGGAATTTTTGGTACCAGAGACTTGGTTAGTCGGTCCTTTTGGTGGCCTACTTTGTCTCGTGACGTCAGGGAGTTTGTGCAGTCCTGCGGGACTTGCTCTCGCTCCAAGCCTTGCTCTCGCTCTAGTGGTTTGTTGATGCCATTGCCTGTGCCCAAGAGACCATGGACCCATATCTCTATGGATTTCATTTCCAACCTCCCTGTTTCTCAGAGAATGATGGGTGATTTGTGATAGGTTTTCCAAAATGATACATCTTGTGCCATTACCTAAGTTGCCTTCCTCCTCCGAATTGGTGCTTTTGTTCCTTCAGCATGTGGTTCGGTTAAATGGCATTCCTGAGATCATTGTGTCTGACAGAGGAGTCCAGTTTGTTTCCAGATTTTGGAGGACTTTTTGTTCTAAACTTGGTGTTCAATTGTCTTTCTCCTCGGCTTTTCATCCTCAGATGAATGGACAAACTGAGAGAACAAACCAGACATTGGAGACTTATCTGAGATGCTTTGTGTCTGCTGATCAAGATGACTGGGTCTCATTTTTGCCTTTGGCTGAGTTTGCTCTTAATAATAGGGCTAGCTCTGCCACTTTGATGTCTCCATTTTTCTGCAATTTTGGGTTTCACCCTCGATTTTCTTCGGGACAGACGGAGGCTTCTGTCTGTCCAGGTGTTGACTCTGTTGTGGAGGGTATGCAGCAGATTTGGGACCAGGTAGTGGAGAGGTTGTCCCTCTCTCAGGAGAGGGCCCAGCGGTTTGCCAACCGGCATAGGACTGATGGTCCTCGGTTTGAAGTGGGGGACTTGGTCTGGTTGTCCTCAAGAAATATCCCTATGAGAGTTGCATCTCCTAATTTTAAGCCTAGGTTTATTGGACCTTATAAGATCATGGAGATTCTTAATCCTGTTTCCTTTCGTTTACTTCTTCCAGGGACATTTAAGATCCATAACGTGTTCCACAAGTCCTTATTGAAGAGGTTTGTCGAGCCAGTGGTTCCTATGGCTGCGCCTCCTGACCCTGTTTTGGTTGAGGGCAATCTGGAGTATGTGGTTGAGAAAATATTGGATTCTCGTTTTTCTAGACGGAAACTCCAGTATTTGGTTAAGTGGAGAGGTTATGGTCAGGAGCACAATTCTTGGGTGTTTGCTTCGGACATCCATGCTAGGAGATTGATCCGTGCGTATCACAGAGCTCATCCTGACCGACCTGGTTGCCCAAATGAGGGTTCGGTGACCCTCCTCAAGGGGGGGTACTGTTGTGAATGTGTTAGAAATGAATTCTGAGCAGAAGCTCCCTCTGGTGGTTACAAACAGTACTGAACCATTCAATGAAGATTGTGAAGATGGGCAATCAGGAGTTACAGACTGGTCTTATATAAGGGAGGTTCCCTCCCATCAGGGTTGCCGGTGATCAATTGTTCTTGTCTCAACTTTGGTTCCTGGTTCACTTGGAAGCTTGCTGAGTCTTGCCTGCATCTTCTGCTAACAGATAAGATATTTTCTGCTTTTATTTTTGTGCTTGCTTTTTGCATTTTTTCCTGCACTTCTGTGGAGGTCAGCCAGGTCCCCTCTGGGGGCTTGTGCTCCTCTCAGTTTATCTGAGCCACTGTTATTTGTTCATTTGCCTTTTCCAGTTTTTTCAGTGGCTGCGGCTTAGTTTTGTTACACCAGAGAACTAATTTAGGTGGTAGAGGTCGTGTGATCTCAGGTGTTTTCGCAATTAGTAGAGTTGGTATTTTTTTAGGGTTTTTTGGATTGCAGTAAGTGTCCTTCCTATCCTTTTCTTTCTAGGAAGATTGGGCCCCAACGTTTGCTCATACTATTTTCTGTCTGTGTCTGTATTTCCACTTGTCTAACTGCCATTACATGTTTGGGGGCTTCCTATGTTCTTTGGGGATCTGCTCTGGGGCAGATAGCTTTCCTCTTTCTATCTTTAGGTGTAGTTAGCTCTCAGGCTGTGACGAGGCGTCTAGGACCAACGTAGGTACGCTCGACGGCTGCCTTTAGTTGTGGTGGTTAGTCAGGGTACTGCAATCCAGTAGATTCCAACCTCTCTGGTGTATTGCCGTTTTTGCCTGCTCTCCTCAGCTACCAAATCATAACACTCCGCACATTATGCCCCATATGATGCTCCATACATTATGCTCCATATGATGCTCCGCACATTATGCCCCATAAGATGCTCCGTACATTATGCTCCATATGATGCTCCGCACATTATGCCCCATAAGATGCTCCATACATTATGCTCCATATGATGCTCCGCACATTATGCCCTATAAGATGCTCTGCACATTATGCCCCATATGATGCTCCACACATTATGCCCCATAAGATGCTCCATACATTATGCTCCATATGATGCTCCGCACATTATGCCCCATAAGATGCTCCGCACATTATGCCCCATAAGATGCTCTGCACATTATGCCCCATATGATGCTCCACACATTATGCCCCATAAGATGCTCCATACATTATGCTCCATATGATGCTCCGCACATTATGCCCCATAAGATGCTCCGCACATTATGCCCCATATGATGCTCCACACATTATGCCCCATAAGATGCTCCATACATTATGCTCCATATGATGCTCCGCACATTATGCCCCATAAAATGCTCCGCACATTATGCCCCATAAGATGCTCTGCACATTATGCCCCATATGATGCTCCACACATTATGCCCCATAAGATGCTCCATACATTATGCTCCATATGATGCTCCGCACATTATTATGCCCCATAAGATGCTCCGCACATTAAGCCCCATATGATGCTCCACACATTATGCCACATAAGATGCTCCGCACATTATGCCCCATAAGATGCTCCGCACATTATGCCCCATAAGATGCTCTGCACATTATGCCCCATAAGATGCTCCGCACATTATGCCCCATATTCTGCTGCAAATAATAAAAATTTAAAAAAGAATACTCACCTCTCGTCGCTGGGGTCCAGGTGCCAGTGTCTTGAGCAGGCGGGGACACCGGCGCGCTATGGGGGACAGGTGCCGGTGTCACCGCTGGCTCAGGCCCCGTCACCTGCGATATTCACCTATCCCCGGTCCACCGCTGAGAGTCGCTGTCTTCCGGGTCCCCTGTCAATAACTGCTCAGGCAGAGGGCGCGGCACGCTAACTATGTCATCGCGCCCTCTGACCTGAAAATCACAGCCAGAGGACGGAGCAGAGCGCAGCGGTGGACCGGTGACAGGTGAATATCGCATATACTTACCTGCTCCTGGCGCGGTCTCTGCTGCCCCTGCTCTTCTCCCACGGTCTCCAGCAGCTCTTCCTTCCTGCAGCAGTCACGAATATGCGCATATTCATGACTTTAATGAGAGGTACCATGTGACCGCTGAACACAGATGCCGGAGACCTTGGGAGAAGCAGGGGGCTGCAGAGACCGCGCCAGGAGCAGGTAAGAATGATCTGACACCTCCGCTCCACCTCCCCTGCCGACCCCCGGTATATGACTCGAGTATAAGCTGAGAGGGGGACTTTCAGCCTTAAAAAAAGGGCTGAAAATCTCGGCTTATACTCGAGTATACACGGTAATATATATAAACGTATATGATATAGATATATATGTGTATATTTTCTCTAACTTTTTACAGTAGTAGGAAAAATAAAAAAAATATATAATATATATATATATTAATATATAAGCAGTGTTTCTGCTATTTCTACTGTTTGTTTTGTTCCAGTCTTCACCATATGAGATAAATATTTTATATTTTATTAGTGTAGACAATTACACATTAAGTAATCTCACATACTTTCTTGTTTTTATTTACTTTTATTATTATCTTTATAATTTTTTTAACTTGCTATTTGCATTAAAGGAGAAGGTGGATGATTAAATCTTTCATATTTTACTGGTGGAGGGTGTAAATATGTATTTTATTACATGTTTATTAAAGATATTCCTTCACAAACGTTACTCTGGTAGCGCCGACTGTGAGATGCAGCAGGCACCTGTGTGGTCTATATTGGGCTCTGCTGCGTGGAGTGTACAAAGCTGCTATAAATGTTCAATGGATGTGGCTCAAGGGTTAAACCAACCAGAGCGCAAGTATTGTACGAGTCATTTGTTTATATTCGGTATTTAATAAGCCGCTCTTTACTTGGCTGCCATGGAGTTCCATTATGCACCTGCATAGGAAATTATTTACTTAAAGGGAGTGAAATTTGCAAGAGTGCCAATGTGAAAAACATGACAGAACTCATTTCCACAATCACTTTTTATTACTCTATGGTGGATTAAGAATAATTAAAAATGTGCAATAATATTTAGTAATTGGTATTTTGAACTATAAGGACACAAAGAATATAATTTCCATTTTAATAAAGAGGTCGTCCACTACTTTTACATTGATGGCCTATCCTTAGGATCCTAAGGATACGGCTACCTCCAGTGTCCAGTTTCTTCAGCACAAAGCAGAAAGATCCCAATAAAGGATGTTCTCTATGTTCCCAGCCTCGAAAGCAATCTTCTGTCAGAAACGAAGCTCACGCAAAAGGGGAATGTAGTTGCTTTTAAAGATAACAGCTGCATCATCGCAAAGAAGGGTCACACTCTTGCAGAAGAAAAATCCAAGATTAATTTTATCAGCTAAGATGCAAACAAAGAGTGTACAGTGCTAGACAAGATCTGCATAAGAACTGTATCCATGTATGGCACAGAAGTCTTGGGCACAGAGACCCAGAAGCAGTAAGGAAGCTAGCTCAACTTGCAAATGGTATTGAAATCAACCAGTGTAGTCAAATGATGAAGTGCACTAGCTGTCTTAAAGGGAAAATGTCCAGAAAATCCTTTCCTAAAATAAGCACCACTAGATCAGCTGTATACAGCGTTGGGGTAGTTTTAAATATCCGTATATATTTCCAGAGTCAGACAAAGACTCTCACAGTCTCAGTAAGGATCACACCAGAATATAAAAAGCAGATCCGCAAGAAATAATTACACATGTGGGCCAATGTTCCAGTTGTCAATGATGCACTTAGAGTGGTGGGTTGGAGGAGGATTTTCTGGCAAAAAGGGTACTGTATCAGCAGATATAGGTATATATAGTATAGTGAAAATATTCTAAATCTCCGTATATATTTCAGGAGGCAGACACAGACGCTCTCAGGCTCAGTATGGATTACACCAGAATATAAAAAGTAGAAAAAGGGAAATATATAAGAAGCGTACAGCTGTATACAGCGTTGGGGTAATTTTAAATATCCGTATATATTTCCAGAGTCAGACTAAGACTCTCACAGGCTCAGTATGGATTACATCAGAATATAAAAAGTAGAAAAAGGGAAATGTATCAGAAGCCTACAGCTGTATACAGCATTTGGGTAATTTTAAATTTCCGTATATATTTCCAGAGTCAGACAAAGACTCTCACAGGCTCAGTCTGGATTACACCAGAATATAAAAAGTAGAAAAAGGGAAATGTATTAGAAGTGTACAGCTGTATACAGTGTTGGGGTAATTGTAAATATCCATATATATTTACAGAGTCAGACAAAGACTCTCACAGGCTCAGTATGGATTACACCAGAATATAAAAAGTAGAAAAAGGGAAATGTATTAGAAGTGTACAGCTGTATACAGTGTGGGGGTAATTTTAAATATCCGTATATATTTACAGAGTCAGACAAAGACTCTCACAGGCTCAGTCTGGATCACACAAGATTATAAAAAGCAGATCCGCAAGAAATAATCACACATGTGGGCCAATATTCCAGTGTCAATGATGCACTTAGAGTGGTGGGTTGGAGGAGGACTTTCTGGCAAAAAGGGTACTGTATCAGCAGATACCAGGTATATATTGTATAGTGAAAATATTCTAAATCTCTGTATATATTTCAGGAGGCAGACACAGATGCTCTCAGGCTCAGTATGGATTACACCAGAATATAAAAAGTAGAAAAATGGAAATGTATCAGAAGCGTACAGCTGAATACAGTGTTGGGGTAATTATAAATATCCGTATATGTTTCCAGAGTCAGACAAAGACTCTCACAGGCTCAGTATGGATTACACCAGAATATAAAAAGTTGACAAAGTGTACTGTATCAGAAGCGTACAGCTGTATACAGTGTTGGGGTAATTTTAAATGTTCGTAAATATTTTTGTCTCAGTAAGCCAGTCCAGACTCTCCGCTACAGGAAACTAGATGGTTTACAAGTACACACTGAAAGTAGAGTGATTGCAGAAATTTGGGAATTCCTAATCATGGTGAAACCTCCTGGTAGAATTCTCAGAGGCGATGCTGACCATCAATTACTTTATCTGTGGAGACAGCGAAAATGGTTCTTTGTGAAGAAAGGGTTGCTGTATCGCAGTAGCATCGATCCCTTCACCGTTATTCGTCTCCATCAAATTGTGATGCAAAGGAGAGATGTAGACATGGTCCTCACTGCCTATAATGATCAGTCTGGTCACTTTGGAGTGCAAAAGACAGAACCACAGGCAGTAGGCGATTCTATTGGATTGGCATGAGAGGAGACATTGAAAAATGTTACCAGGAATGTCACGTCTGTGACTAGTAAAACTGTGAAAGCTGATCAGAAAGCAACACTGCATCCAATTGTGAGTCGATGTTTATTAGAAATGGTAGCCATTGATCATCTAAAGGTAGAGCCCAGCAGGACAGGCCATAGCTACGTCTTAACCATCATCGATCAGTTAACCAAATTTGTAGTGGCTGTCCCTGTCAAGGATTTAATTGCCCAGACTCCACAGCGGTGGAGCAGGGAGAGGTTAGTATTGCAAGTGCTGGAGCCCTGAGCAAGCAGGGGGGGCCGACTCATGGTCGACGGCACTGGCACAGGGCCCCTCATAGTACGCAGGTGTGTCTAACGGTGAGTGGGCCCTCCCACCGTCAGAAACACTTTTTTGTACTATGAGGGAGCCTGTGCAGTGCCTTTGCCCCAGAGTGGGACCCCCAACTAATCAGGGAACCAGCACTTGCCCGGGTGCCCCAGGTACTGACCCCGACCCTGGGGGGGGACAGCCCAGATAGGGAGGTGGCAAAAATGGCATATGTTAAGGTGTAGGCTGGACGTTCAGCAGCTGAAAATGGAGGAATTGGAGAAGTCAGAGGAAGAGGAGGACAAAGCGAGCCATTTTGCTGGCAACCTATGTGTCATCAGGGGAAGGTGGGACAAAATGCTTTGAAACCCATGCATGGTTCATTTTAATGAAGGTTAGATCATCAACATTTTGTGTCAACAGACGGGTCCTTCTTTCTGTCAGGATTGATCCAGCAGCACTGAAGACTCTTTCTGATAGCACACTACCAGCAGGGCAAGCGAGCTCCTGTAAGGCATATTGTGCCAATTCAGGCCAGATGTCCACTTTACAGGCCCAGTAGTCAAAGGGGAATGACCTGTGAGGGAGAACATCGATATGGGAGGAGAAGTAATTTTTTACCATAGTTGGCAACTGCTGTTTCCTGTCACTTGCAATAGATTCAGTATTACCAGTCGTGTGAGCGGACCTCGAGAAATCAGTCAACAACATGGTCATGAAACCCCTGTCTCCAACGCCACTTCGGCTGTGTGAACCATGAACACCTCTTCCATTTAGCCCAGTATGGCTCATGGTAAAACCTGCACCGCTGCTGTTTGCTGGGAATGCCTCTAACAAACGGTTTACCAGAGTTGCTTGTTTGTTCGCCAATATTAGCTCTAGGTTCTCCTGTGGCATTATGTTCTGTAATTTGCCTTTATAGCGTGGATCGAGGATACTGGCCAACCAGTAGTCGTCATCCTTCATAATTTTGGCAATGCGGGGGTCCCTTTTTAGGATCCGCAAGGCATAATCACACATGTGGGTCAATGTTCCAGGTGTCAATGATGCACTGCCAGTGGTGGGTGGAGGAGCACTTTCTGCCAAATCCACATCCCTCCAGTCACGCACAAACCCTGTACCTGACCTTGACAAGCCAACATTTTGTCTTGCCCCCTGAGATGCATCCTCCTCCCCAAAATAATCATCCCCTCATCCTTCTTCTCCTCTTCCTCTTCTTCCTCCACCTCGTCCAGGACAGTTCCCTGAGCAGACAATGGCTGACTGTCATCAAGGCTTCCCTCCTCCTCTTCCTCCTCCTCTGCACACGCCTGATCCTTAATGTGCATCAAAGTTTGCATGAGCAGACGCATAAGTGGAATGCTCATGCTTATGATGGCATCATCTGTGCTTACCAGCCGTGTGCTTGCCTCAAAACACTGAAGGACTTTACAGAGGTCTTTCAGCTTTGACCACTGCACACCCGAAAACTCCATGTCTGCCCTCAAACTGCCTGCCCGTGTATCCTCCCATAAATGCATTACAGCCTGTCTCTGTTTGCGCAGCCTCTCAACCATGTGCATGGTGGAGTTCCCCTTGTTGCAATGTCTATGATTAGGCGGTGCTTGGGGAGGTGGAGCGATCACTGCAGCCTCTGCGTACGACTGGAATCTACGGGCGAACGATGGATGTGCCAGCACAGTCTTCGCACTTTATGGAGCAGGGCTGTTAACTCCGGATAATTATTTAAGAAGCACTACACCACCAGGTTCAAGGTGTGAGCCAGTCAAGGTATGTATCTGAGCTTTGCCAGGGCTATGGCCGCCACAAAATTATGGCCGTTATCACTGACTACCTTGCCTGGCTCAAGATGTAGACTGCCCAGCCATGACTCAGTTTCTCGCTGCAAGTAGTCGGCCAGTACCTCCACGGTGTGTCTGTTGTCGCCCAAATTCATCATTTTCAAAACAGCCTGCTGACGCTTACTACTAGCTGTTCGATAGTGGGACACCTCGTGTGCAACACTGGCAGCTGCGGATGGAGTGCCCGTGCGACTGCGCTCTGTTGACGAGCTTTCGCTTCTGGAGGAGGAGGAGGGTCGAACGCCTACAGCCAACTGTTGCCTATACCTTGGGCTAGGCAGCACTGTCCCACCGCCGCTGTCCCCTGTGGACCCTGCATCCACCACATTAACCCAGTGTGCAGTGATGGACACGTAACGGCCCTGGCCATGCCTACTGGCCCATGCATCTGTTGTGAGGTGCACCTTTCCACTCACTGATTGTTTGAGTGCATGGACAATGCGGTCTTTCACATGCAGGTGGAGGGCAGGGATGACTTTTCTAGAAAAGAAGTGCCGACTGGGTAGGTCATAGCATGGGACAGCGTAGGCCATGAGGTCTCTGAACACTGCGCTTTCAACCAAACGGAAGGCCATCATCTCTAATGAGATCAGTTTGGCAATGTACAGTAGGCGTTCAAAACCAGTGTACGCGGATGAGAGGATGAATACTTTCTTGTCCTACTCAGAGTGTCTGATAGGGTGAGCTGGACTTGAGAGCTGCATATGGGGGAATTAGCGGTGGACGCGATGGACTGAGAGGGGTTGGTGATGGTGGTGGTGATGATGGCCTAGATGTAGTCTTTCGTTGCATAAACATTGTGATTCCCTGACTGCTTTGGCCTTGCGACGACACCTCAACATTTCTTTCTGTTGATGTGCCAACTGGTGGGCTTACAGTGGGGAAAGTGATGCAGCGTTGCTGGCTAACTTCAGTCGGAGCAGGTGCACATGTGCTACCTGAGGTTTTGTAGTCCGTCCATGCTTGCAAGTGCATGTTCATTAAATATCTAAGCATGCAACTGGTATTCAAATTTCTGAGATTTTTCCCTCGGCTAAAGGTCCTTCCGCACTTCTTACAGATAACCTTTTGCCTCATCAATAGGATTTTGGTCAAAAAAGTGCCACACTGGACTCTTCCTACTATGGTATAAATTTTTAGGGCTTGCACGCTGTGCTAATTTGACCGTCTGGCCAAGCTGTCCTGCATCTCTTTTTGTTTTTTTAACACCTGTTTGGACTGCTACGGGCCTGCCAGATAACCCCAGCTGCGATGTCGATACCTGCTGCGGATCCTCTATCTCTTCTGAGCTATTGCCAGCGGCACCCTCTTCCCCCACTGGATGCCAATCCGGGTCAACAACTAAGTCATCCATCACCTCCTCTTCAATTTCATCTGCACCTTCCTCTGTGTGACCGTGTAAGGTGGTATAGTATGCAGGAAGGGGCACCTGAGTTTCATCAGGGTCACTTTCTTGCTCATTAGACTGCGAGGGCAAGGTAGTGCTCTGGTTGAATGTACCAGCAGAATCATATAGCAGTGGCTGTGCATCAGTGCACTCCATGTCAGATTCATCTTTGACTGGAGAATTCAGGATTTGACTTGATAACCCAGGCATGGTATGTGAAATGAGCTCCATGGAGTAATCTGAAGTGTGGCCTGCCGCATCCATCACTTTTGGTGGGGGTGAAGGACACAAGAAAAGGGGTTGCTCCTGACCACGAGCCTGCACTGACGACTCAGTGAATGCATTTTTTGAAACTTCAGAAGAGGAGGCGATAGAGCTGGAGGCTGTTTCGGCAATGTAAGTCAAAACCTGTTCCTGCTCCGGCTTTTAAAGCGGTTTACGTAGTCCCAGAAAAGGGAGCCTTGCAGGCCTTCTGGAGCCAGACGATGACGCAGGCTCAACACCTGCCTTAGGTGCTATTGAGCTTTTGGCACTACCAGCAGATGCACCACCACCATCAGTACCAGGTGGCCCCACATGCACACCTCCTCGGCCTCTTCCACCATACTTCCTCATGTTTCTGAAAATGTACCCAAAATACCAGCAGATATATGGTACTGTATCAGAAGCGTACAGCTGTATACGGTGAAGGTGAAAAATTTTAATCTCCGTATATATTTCAGGAGAAACACACAAGCTCACAGCTCAGTATGCATTACACCAGAATATGAAAAGCATAAAAAGTGTACTGTATCAGTAGCGTACAGCTGTATACCGTGTTGGGGTAATTTTAAATCTCCGTATATATTTCAGGAGTAACACACACACTCACAGGCTCAGTATGGAGTAGACCAGAATATGAAAAGCATAAAAAGTGTACTATATCAGTAGCGTACTGCTGTTTACAGTTTTGGGGTAATTTTAAATCTCCGTATATATTTCAGGAGTAAGACACACACGCTCACAGGCTCAGTATGTATTACACCACAATATGAAAAGCATAAAAAGTGTACTGTATCAGTAGCGTACAGCTGTATACAGTGTTGGGGTAATTTTAAATCTCCGTATATATTTCAGGAGTAATACACACGCTCACAGGCTCAGTATGGATTACACCACAATATGAAAAGCAGAAAAAGTGTACTGTATCAGTAGCGTACAGCTGTATACAGTGTTGGGGTAATTTTGAATCTATATATTTGAGGAGTAACACAGAGACTCTCTCTCAGTATGGATTTGACCGTAATACACAAGGCAGAAAAACTGTACTGTATCAGAAGATACCAGCTGTACACGGTTTTGGGGAAAACTGAAATCTCCGTATATATTTCCGGAGTCACACACAGATAGTCAGCATGTATTTGTCCATGATACCAGTCGGTATACGGTAGTGTGAGGAGCGTACAGCTCTATACGGTGAGGGAAAAATGAATGCTCGGTAACTGTGCAGAAAAAAATAAAAGTATTAGTGCTGTGTAGGTGCTGTGTTAAAAAGCACTCTGCACAGCAGTGTACACACAGCAATACAGCTAGCAGGCAGCTCTGCTGCTGCACACAATAAATTCCTCCCCTCTCACTGGCAAACAGCAGCCTAATAATCAGCTCTGCTGCTCCACACAAGCAATTCCTCTCCTGTCACTGGCAGGCAGCTTAAGAACCAGCGCTGCTGCACACAACAAAATCCTCCCGTCACTGCACACTAACTGTACAGCTAATCGCTATCAGCACAAGCACAGAATTGTTGTTTTTTTACTGCCTACTGAGAACTAGCGCCAGCAACCTCTCCCTACGCTAAGATCGGCAGAAATAACATGGCGGTCGGCGGTGAGGGCTTTTATAGGCACTGTCACGCCACACAAAGCAAGCCATTCACTGCAATGCCCTTCTCTAAGATGGTGGTAGCCGCTGCCCATGTCATCGCGTTGCCCACAGTGTGCGTCCCTGCTCATTGGCTGAGAAAAGGCCCTTCAAGCATTTTGGGAAAACCGACTTTGGAGCTCGGGTCGCCGAACGCATGGCCGACCTTACGCTATGGTCGGTTTCCCTCGGCGAAACCCGACTTTGGCGAAAGTCTTTCTTTTTTGAATCTGACCAACATGTTTCGCTCAACTCTGCTCAACATATCTCCTCCTCAAGGGTGTGGCTGTGGAAATAAATGTCAAGCCAGTTTTTTTTTCTGCAGTTTGTGTTATGTGGTGGCAAGCAAGCCCTAGGCTGATGCCACTGTGGGTGCAGCCATATGTGTTGGCCCAGAAGTGCTGGGCAGGACTGTTTATGAACTTTTTATTTCTTTTTGAGCCCGAAAGGCTGTTTTTCTTTTACCATTTTGGGTTTATGATACAATAAACCACAAAGAGACTTTAACCCACATGTGCCTGTGTCTACCTCGAGGATCAGCTTTGTGAGACGACCTTCCACAACAGGTAACTGATCACAAGAGTGAGGATTCACTTTAGAGGAGAGATCACGGTAACTGGTACCTGTGCTTGTGGAAATGAAGAATCCTCTATAGTAGCAGGGGTCCCCAACCGCCGGTCCGCGGCCCATGACCGGGCCGTTGCAGTTCTGTTGCCGGGCCGCGGAGCAACGGCACAGAACGCTGGACACACATGGAGCCGGCGGCTGTAGCACTGTAGTGACAGCTACAGCCGCCGGCTTCAAGAAGACATGGATACTCACCTTCCGTTGCTGCATCCCTGTCAGCTGCGGTAGCTTCATCCAGCGCTGAGCGGTGACGTAGTACCGCTCATTAAGGTCATGAATATGGACGCAACGCCACTCCCATAGGTGTGGCGTCCATATTCATGACTTAATGAGCGGTACTATGTCACCGCACTGCCAGGAGGAAGCTGCCACGGCCGACAGGGATGCAAGGGACCAGCAGCGATGGAGCGAGGAGGGTAAGTATGATGGGGGGGAGGATGGGGGAGCCTAGCCATGCATACAAGGATGGGAGGGGGAGCAGAGCCATATATTCAAGGATAGGAGGGTGGGAGCGGAGCCATATATACAAGGATGCGAGGTTGGAGCGGAGCCATGTGTACAGCCATGTGTACAGGATGGGAGGGTGGGAGCAGAGCCATGCATACAAAGGATGGGAGGGTGGGAGCGGAGTCTTATATACAAGGATGGGAGGGTGGGAGCAGAGCCATATATACAAGGATGGGAGGGTGGGAGCAGAGCCATATATACAAGGATGGGAGGGTCGAGCAGAGCCATGTATACAAGGATGGGAGTGAGGAGCGGAGCCATATATATAAGGATGGGAGGGGGGAGCAGAGCCATATATACAAGGATGGGAGGGGGGAGCAGAGCCATGCATACAAGGGTGGGAGGGGGGAGTGGAGCCGTATATACAAGGATGGGAGGGTGGGAGCGGAGCCAAATATACAAGGATGGGAGGGTGGAGCAGAGCCATGTATACAGGATGGGAGGGGGAGCAGAGCCATGCATACAAGGATGGGAGGGTGGGAGCGGAGCCATATATACAAGGATGGGAGGGTGGAGCAGAGCCATTTATACAGGATTGGAGGGGGAGCGGAGCCATGCGTACAAGGATGGGAGGGGGAGCGGAGCCATATATACAAGGATGGGAGGGTGGAGCGGAGCCATGTATACAGGATGGGAGGGTGGCGCGGAGCCATGTATACAAGGGTGGGAGCAGAGCCATGCATACAAGGGTGGGAGCAGAGCCATGCATACAAGGGTGGGAGCGGAGCCATGCATACAAGGGTGGGAGCGGAGCCTTGTATACAAGGGAGTCACATTCACATTATAAATGTTATAATTAAATGATGAGTATGCACTACTACTAAACTACAACTCCGTCCATAGCCACGCCCCCTTATGACCAAAGCCCCACCCCTGCCATACCTCCATCCCCACCCTGCCGGGCCATGGAAGAATGGTCTTTCTTGAAGCCGGTCCCTGGTGCAAAAAAGGTTGGGGACCACTGCTCTATAGTATAAAATAAAGGTTTATATGAATCAATGTGCTTCGGCACAGGACTGGCACCTTTTTCAAGGTAAGAAACCAAATGCCGAAATACGTTGGTTATTAAAAGCCGCTAATTTATACTATTGAGGATTCTTCATTCCCGCAAGCACAACCCATGTCCCGTGATATCTCCACTAAAGTGACTGGAAGAATTTTTCCTTCAGACGCGGATTTTAAGGCTCTTACAGGTCTTGTTTCCTTACACAACCCCTCTCCAACCCCTCACCACCATCACTCTCGCCCTTTCTCAGTATTGTCCTATTGTCCATTTCTGTCCTAACCAGACCTCAGCAAGAGGGAGAATTGTTTCTTTAAATTGCCAATCCTGTATTAAGAATGTACAGGTCACTTCTTTGAAGCAGCTGATGATGGAATCTGCTCCAAACTGGGCATTGTAAAATCAAAAGGCTGCAAAAAACACTCCAAGAAAAATAAAAATGCTTCAAAACTATTCCAGGAAACTCTTCAAGAAAAGAAAAACTTTTTTGAATATTTGCTGTCCCTTATTTGTATGGATTGATCACAGACCTATTACAATAAATGCACCTTTTCACTTGTGCTTTAATTTTGCAATCAATTTTCAACAAACAAACAAACAAACATAAAATTAGAAAAGTCCTAATTTGATCCAGGTTGTGGATCAATGTCACAAATGTAAGTCAATAGCCCCATGAAAAAAAAAAATTAGAGATGAACCGATGATCAGTAGTGTTGAGCGATACTGCTCGATATCTAAAAATATCGGATCGGAATGGTATCGCCGATATCACTAAATATCGTCGATATCCGATTCCGATACCGGAAGTCCCATGTAAGTCTATGGGAACAAAATATCGCAACTAAAAAAACACTTTCTTTCGTTGTAAACACAAAATATACACACATAGAATACATATATATATATATATATACATGTCATTGTGACATATATATACATATATTTATAGTTTATACACTTCTACATAGTAAAATAGACTCTGATTCAATTGCCGGGTAAAGCCGTGACATACCCCATAGAAGTCGACGGGCTCGGTGCCGAGTACCCCCAAAACCTCTGGCTCTGTGCGACTCAACTTGGGCGTCACGAACAGGATTCTGTAGCTCGCTATAAGCGAGTCCTGTGTGCCTGAATTGAACTGGTTTTGTGCTTGAGAATTGCTAAAATCATCAGAGAATGTATTTGCCATTTTTCCGCCATATCTGCGTCACGACGAGGCACTGGTGAAGAAGAAGGGCGTGCTCTTCGTGGGTGTACACTCACTCAGTGGCGCGAAAACGATGGCCGACCACTCTAAATGTTACTGCAATGTAAGATCGTGCCCCACAGCTCTTGAGTTCCGCCTCCTCATCCTCCTCAGTGTGCGGAAACTAATACGAAGGTCCCGCCTCACTACAAAAGAGGGGCCCTCTCCAGATGCTAATGACACATGTGACTTGGCAGAGATGGCTAATGGACATGAGCAGAAGTGTGAAGGGATGGAGCAGTCAGAGCTCTCCCCCCACGGAAGCGACCCGATCGCCACGGAACCACCGTTGGGCACCCGGCCTGGAAACCCTCCTACACTGCAAGAAGCGGAGGATACCCTGAGAGACCTGGCCCGGCACCGGGAGGAGGTCGCCAGGATGGAAGCCAGCTGGCGTGCCCTAAAACTAAACTTGGAGCGGCGCCAATCCCTCTTACCTGAAGTGTCTGTACCGGAAGGTGAGGCACCCGTTCTAGTAGAGGAGTCCGTGCGGGCATCCCAGCCCTTGCAATGTGATCCGGTTGACGTTGTCGCAGTGGAGGCACCCGTTCCTGCAAAAAACGCTGCACCGGCAGCACCCCAGATCCCGCTGTCTGCCCCCGTCACTGAGACAGAAGAAGCGACACCCGTCCTCATGGAGGAGGCCGCGCAGGCACCAGAGGTCTACCTGTCTGTACCGGAGCCCCGACTGTCATCTGTTCCAGAGCCGGCTGCTTCCTCCGCAGGTGAGCGCCGCCAGGACTGTCGGGCGCCAGGAGAGCTGCCGCAAACCGGACATCGTAAGCTGCAGTTTGATGGTGGAGACATGGAGATGCTGGTGGAGGAGAATTACAACCGGCGTCAGGAGGAAGAGTGGAGACGTCGGGAGAGAGAAGCCGAGCGACAAAGGGAGCAGCGCGAATCCCAGAAGCTTCGCCAACGTCACATCGAGAAGGACCGGGCAGATAAGGACCGGATGAGAAAAGATAAAAGTACGGTGAGGGAGCCGCGGCGTAAGGGTGCAGTACGGAGCTTTAAATTGAAAGCTGGTTGGGGCTTCATCCAGGAGCCTGGACTTTATTTAGAAGTGTTTGTGACCCGGCGGGACGTGGAGACTCACCTCCCAGAAGGACACCCGGGGAGGGACCTGTTGCCAGGAGACTTGGTAACTTACACCCGACACTGGGGTTACAATGGATGGTATGCCCTAAATGTCACCAGGTGCGACCCCTGGTCCCCAGAGTGTCAGGAACCTGTGAGACCCTCGGAGCCTTCAGCCTCCCACATCCAGGCCTCTGCACAAGTGCCCACCCCACGCCGTAAATCTCCCCAGCCTCCCTCAGTGGTCTCCTCAGCAGCCCCAACTATGGACATGATAATGATAGCTGGCCTGTACCCGGCGCCTGTTAGGCCCCCTGGGGTTCGTTCAGTCCGGGACATAGGGCTCCAGACCCGGAGGGAGATGAAAGAGGTGGCCACACAGACACAGATAGCGGGTCACGACTTGACTGTACAGGCCACACGACGTCATCAGGTCCTGGTGGTCCTTGGTGTCTCGGATGTTTGGCAAGCATCAGAAGAGTACCAGGTGGTACCTGGAACACCCCTGCCAAAGAATTATAAATAACCCGGACAGGGTCCCTGTATGTAAATAGTTAAATTGTTGATGTACCCGGACGGGTGAATGTTCATAAAAAAGTTTTTTAATTTAATAAAAAAAACAACACAGTTTTCATTACTTTTATTACAGTCTCATCCTGCGACGCCATCGATCTCCTGTAAAAAAAATGAAAAAAAAAAACAGCAGTATACCACCTGTCCGACGCAGTCGATAGTAACGAGTGTCCCACGACGATCCAGCTCTGCTACATCAGAATGACATCAGAGGCAGGCAGGCAGGCAGAGCCTGTCATCCCGGCGCAGCACAGCTGATTACCTGCTTCCCCGGCGGTGACGTCATCGGACTGGTTTACGGCCGGGATTACCCTGCAGTCACTGCAGTTATCGCGAAAAACTGCATGTGACCGCCAGGGAGAAGATAATGGCGGCCATCAAGCAGTCCAGGACGTGACCGCCGGAGATCTTCTGCCAGGTAAGTGCCGCTGACTCCTGACAGACCCGACCGACGGACACTCACAGTGACAGTGACAAATCCGATTCCGGTATCCGATATGACGAAAATATCGGTACTCGGAATCGAAAGCCCGATACAGCTAATATCGGCCGATACCCGATATTTGCAGTATCGTATCGCTCAACACTAATGATCAGGCACAGTTATAATTTGTCTGTCCGCACAGATTCTCAAAGGAAATGCAATTCGCAGAGAACTTTTTCTCTGCAAGTTTAATGTCCCTGTAAGTTCACCATAAAACAGCACAGACCTTGTGTGGTCTCGTTGCAGAAGGCTGAAAATATTCCACAGCTTCTCAAATGCCTAAAAATCCATCCACCTTCATGGTAACTGTTCTCCTTGTGATGTGAGGACACAGGCAACAGTCTCAGCAAATACCTGTGCTCAGGAAATGACTATTCAGTGAAATCAAGCTTTATTATAGCCTCCGCAGTGGCTGATGTGTCGGAGCCCGAAGCGTGTTTATCGATCAGACCTCTCATTGTTTGCTGGAATGAATGCACAGTGCTGGGTACTATGTGACTTTAATAAATTTACCTTCATTGTTCATCAGCACAAACCTCACAGACAGCCATTATGAGCATTGAGTGATCAGCAATGACATTCAAATTGTGACTTAGTAATTAGCAGAGACTTGCAAGAGGGCTGAAAACTGCTTCCCAAATACCCTCTTAGACCTCGTTCACATGACCATATTTTCAGTCCAAATGTGATCCGACAAAACATTGGATCGCACTCAGACCGATGTTAGTCTATGGGGACAAGCACACGTCAGATTTTTTTCTCGGACCGAGCCAGTCCTAGTTAAAGACCGCTACATGCCCAAATTTGATCCAATATTAGGCCAAGCAAGTCAATGAGTCCATGTAAACCAGCACATTGCACTCGGATGACATCTGAGTGCAGTCCAATTTCCACAGACCAACAGAATGGATAAGATGGAGAATTATTTTTCTCCATTTTCTTCTCATCCAAGAGAATTAGATCACACTTTGAACAAACTCTGATTAGAATGTGTAGTGCAGCGGGGTTGGTGCAGTGCAACAGATAGGGAGGGACCACATAAAAATTCAAAGCAAATGTCTTTTAATGTCCAAAGTAACTTAAAACTGGAAAACAAATGGTATCCTCCGGATCGCAGCCGGGAATCAAGACAGTCCATATCTGAGACCAGTTACTGTGAGCGACTGCACCACCGTGTCACAATGCCTTTTGGCTTCACCTGGCTCCATGTTACTTCACACAGGCTGAGCCTTGCAGAGCCACCTGCTCTGCAGTTTGCAAACCAAGACTGACACACTCAATCCTTCGCTGCTGGGTTTTTAAATGTAATCTGTGGCCATGGGCCACTTGTAAGACCCGGCCTGGAGGGAGCAAATCGCCCCACTACCGTCCTGTAGTTCATTCCAAAAATAAAAGCCCATGCCAGGTTTTCCTAAATCTGCCCTGGGAAAATAGCTTGTCCAAGACCAAACTTACTTTTATTTTGCATTGCAACAACAGCTATGCCTGTGACTGCAATGCAGTCCAGTGGCCTAAATACGCTTCTTTGCGCATCATAGGGGACACATAGCGACCATCGCATATAACACCGGTCACTGCCTCACAAATGTGATTAGCATAATTGATCTGATTCTCTTGGATAGGCCGGTGTCACACTTGCGTGTGTGATGCGAGAAACTCGGGGGAGTCTCTCGCATCAACACCCGGCACTCGGACCAGAGCATGCGGCTGCATGTATTTCTTTGCAGCCGCACACTCCGGTCCCGAGTGCCAGAGGTAGTGCCGGGTGTTGATGCGAGAGACTCACGCGAGTTTCTCGCATCACACACGCAAGTGTGACACCGGCCATAAGAGAATACACTGTCATTTGCACCTACTTTTAAAAGTAACACAGACCTCTCCATTGTTGGACAATTTCTCTCTGACTTTTTCCAGATTCTTAATTGATTTGTGCACCATGTTAATCCTTCACCGCAGAGATTTTCAGCTTTTTTTTGTTCTTTTTTTTGTGCCTGCCCTTCTTCCAAGAGCCATAACTTTTATATTTTTCCATCAATATAGCCATATGGGGGCCTTGCCTTTTGCGAGACTAGTAGCATTTTTGAATGACGCCATTCATTTTACCAGTCAGTTTACTGGAAAACAGGGAAAAAAATTCAAAGGGTCTTGAAATTGCAAAAAAGGTACAATTCCACAATTATTTTATAGGTTTTTTTTATTTACCAAGTTCACTATATAGCAAAACTGTCCTGTCATTATGATTCTCCAGGTCGGTACGTGTATGTAGATACCAAACATGTATAGTATTTTGAATATTTAAGTGGGAAAAAAAATTGGAAATTTGTAAAAAAAATAAAAAATTGTTGCCTTTGTCACCATTTTTGTAGACCCATAACGTTTTTATTTTTCTGGATCTGGGGCTGGTTGACTGATTATTTTTTGCTTTCTAAGCTGACGTTTTTACTGATACCATTTTGAGGTAGATATGATGTTTTGATGCTCAGTTATTGCATTCTATTGCAATGTTGAATCGGCCAACAAAACGTAATTCTGGCGTTTTGAGTCATTGTCCATGCCTTCCCATCTGAGAAAACCACCCTGAAGGTCCGACATGTGACATCCCACTGATGGTGGGCCAGCTCAGTATTAGGCTATGTATACATGTTGCATTTTTGCTGTGTTTTTTTAATGAAAATTTTACAGTAGCAGCAAAGGCTATGAGATTTCAGAAATCTCATGCACACATATAGTTTTTTTTTCCCTGACTGATTTGGAAAACTGTTGCGCTTTTGCAAACTGCAGCATGTCACTTCTTTCAGCAATTTTGCAGTGTTTTTTCACCCATAGAAATCAGTGCAAAAACACGGCAAAAATGCAGGTATCAGGTTTTGCAAAAAATACAATAAAACCTGATTTTTGTAAACAGCTCTTTACTGCCAAGAGAGAAGGTTTTGCCTGCAGAAAAAACACAGTAAAACTGCAAGGTGAAAACATAGCCTTACAACTCACTCAGGTCAACATGCGGTTCCTCAGGCACCTTACATGGTCTCAACTCTCTCTCTCTCTGTTGTCCATCACTGCCTGTATATATAAGCCTATAGACTCACCTCTGCTTAGCACGTCAGTATCTTGATACAGTAACCTACAGTAAGTCAGAATCTTCTTCTCTTGGCTTTGTGCCAGGAGCTAGCACTTACTCACCAAAGCTGGCAGCCAGGAAACCATCATTCAGCGCCGCCTGCTAGTCTTTGTTTACGCCTTGAAATTTTGACCTTTCCTTTATAGATGCAGCAAATGCCAAAGACATGGATGTCGTACTATATTATAAGCACAGCTCCCACAATGATGTCCTGTGGTGTTGTTTTATTACAGGAAAAGCCACACACAAAAAAAAAATTGTTTCTTGCTGATGCAATCCTCATTCTCTGGAAGATGTCCAAGTACGTGGTTGTGTTCACACTTTCATCACAGATTATGGAACCCACAATCCATGCACCCATGGCCGCGCATTAGATGATGATCTTTGGATCATGAAGTGGCTGATGGTGCCACTTGTGTGAATTTTCTGTGTGCTGATACCTATATTGCTCCATGACTCAACGCACCCAGTTAAATGGAAGCACCATATCGGACATGGGATATTTCAATGGGTCCAGTTGGTCATCTTCCATCACATTCCAAAGTCAATTATAGTTGAGGCTACCCTCCTCGATTAAATTATGCACTGCTGACCGTCGGTAGCCTTGGGTGAAGTGACATGGCAACAAGTTGTTCTGATGACAAGTTCCTGCTGGGATCATTTCCTTAATTTCCTGGGGCTTCTCATACTCCTCATAGAACTTGCTACCATGAGAGGTGATGAGTTCTCCCTCAATGGAAGTCTTCAAACAGAGGCTGGACAGACATCTGTCTAAGATGGTTTAGTGAATCCTGCATTGAGCAGGGGGTTGGACCCGATGATCCTGGAGGTGTACTTCTGTCCTTCATGAAGAACAACATGATTGACAGTGAAGGATATAAGAAGCCTCATTCCTAACTCACTCAGTTTTGGCAAAATGTTTACTGAGTTTGAGTTGGTTTGGTTCGATGCTCTAAGAATGAGACCCGATAAGCATCATCCTGTGTAAACTTGGAAAATCTACATGGTAGAAGGGGATCCGGCACTCAGGAACTCCTTTTTAAGGCAAAGTGGAGAGGCACTAAAGAGAGACCCATGTACATATGCATCTGGCCCATCTTTGTTCATGATCAGCTATTCATGTGAATGGTCGACAAGCCATTATATTTCCACTGTCTACTTGTCCCTGAAGAGGCAATTTGCATATTAAATTTCCCAGAGGAGCATTGCACGGTGAATAAACCTCCTTACATTGACAAGCCAGAGCTGGTATGTCACTCTCCACAAGGAGAAACCTTACCACTTAGACCTCAGTCCAGAGCCTCTCATCTAGCCAAATCATATCTCATACTTTGCACTGATGAGGGCCAATAGCCCAAAACACTGTGTCTGCAAATTGAGATACTGATTTGGCTTTTATCCTAAGTCATATTGCAAGACTTGTGTAACGCTGGTATTGTCTGTACTTTGTTTTCCAGCGTTACTTTGCATGTTTTTTGCATTAACCCTTTTGCTCCTTTCCCCCTAACCAGCTGGGATACTGTTGTCTGTTACCTATATGGATGCTGCTCAGTTCCCGGCTCTGCTGCGTACCCGTACTTGCGTGAGTGGCTCCGCTGCTTTGCATGACCGCCCGCATGTGCGGTTCCTGACTTGCTGTGAAAGCCGTCCGTAGCTTGCAAAGTCCTCTGCAGTGGTGCATGACTTACTGCGTGGTTGGCAGCAGCCATTGTTGGGTTCCCTCTGTGTTGTGCTGTCTGGCTCTGCATAGGGGGCGCGGCCCACACCTGTCCTGCTTTTATGTGGATTGGGTGTTTACTAGAATTACTGCTCCAGCCTATCGCTGTGAAGCAGCTCATATATAAAGTTCCCCAGCCCTAGTGGGCGTTGCCAGAGCTTCGCATTGAATCCCTGAACCTAGCCGTATGTGGTTGTGTGTTCAGCTCCTGCTCTGAAGTTGATCAGCTCTGGAGAGCTGATTCCCTGTTCCTGCTGTGTCTTGTTCCCTGATCCTGGATCAAACCCGGTACCTGAATGTCTGAATTGTGTCTTGTGTTTCCGCCTATGCTGGGGGCTGATTACCCAGATCGCCGTTCCTGGAGGCTGTATATCCAGGCCTGTTCCTGCTGTGTCTAATTACCTGAACCCCTGATCTTAGATCGCATCCTGTACCTGACTTTCTGAACTGTGTCCTCTGTGTTATGTTCCTGAAATCCTGCTGTGTCCTGAACCCTGTGCCAGTGACTGTGAATCCTTGCTATATAACCTGAGTTCATCTTGGAAGGAGGAGTCCGGTGTGTGCTGAGTTTCTGTTACTCTGTGCTCAGCCTCTGTGCAATCCCCGGCCAGCTCCCGTTGAGCCTGGCGGGGCTTGCACCAGACCGCTGGGGTTCCTTTTCAGGTCGCTGCCAGATGTCCAGTTCCTATGCCTGATGTCCATGGCCTGATGTCCGATGTCCGACGACCACTTCCAGATGTCCGGATCCTATCCTTCCTGCCTGATGTCCGGATCCTGCCGATCATTGCCAGATGTCCGGAGCCTGCTGATCGGTGCCAGATGTCCGGAGTCCGAGGCCTGTGTTCCAGTCCGTGTTCCTGTGATTCAATCCATGTTCCTGTCCGTGTTCCTGACTCCCTGAGACCCAGTCCGTGTTCCTGTCTGTGTTCCTGACTCTCTGAGATCCAATCCGTGTTCCTGTGCAGTCTAACTCTGTTTCAGCCATCAGCTCCTGATTCCAGTTACCTGTCTGTTACCTGTCGGCTTGCCTGTCTGCCATCCGTCTGCAGTTCCTTCCAGAGGTTCGGACGTCATCTGCAGAGATCCCCGGCTCTTGCCTGCTCACCTAGGAGCGATCATCTGCCATCCGACTGCAGCTCCATCCGGAAGTTCGGACATCATCTGCAGAGATCCCCGGCTCTTGCCTGCTCACCTGGGAGCGATCATCTGCCATCCGACTGCAGCCTACCTGGAGGCTCCACCATATCAGGTCGTATATACCTGCCTGTCTAGAGACTGCCTGGTCACTTACTGTGACAACCTGCCTGTCTAGAGACTGCCTGGTCACTTGCCGTGACAACCTGCCTGTCCAGAGACTGCCTGGTCACTTGCCGTGACAACCTGCCTGTCCAGAGACTGCCTGGTCACTTGTCGTGACAACCTGCCTGTCCCAGAGACTACCCTGGTCACTTTCCGTGACAACCTGCCTGTCCCAGAGACTGCCTGGTCACTTGTCGTGACAACCTTCCTGTCCCAGAGACTGCCTGGTCACTTGCCGTGACAACCTGCCTGCCTGGTCACTTGCCGTGACAACCTGCCTGCCCTGGTCACTTGCCGTGACAACCTGCCTGCCCTGGTCACTTGCCGTGACAACCTGCCTGCCTGGTCACTTGCCGTGACAACCTGCCTGCCTGGTCACTTGCCGTGACAACCTGCCTGCCCTGGTCACTAGCCGTGACAACCTGCCTGTCCCAGAGACTGCCTTGGTCACTTGCCGTGACAACCTGCCTGTCCTGCCGGTTCCTCCTTGGTCTACCCTGTGATGACGTCTGTCCTGGGTCGGTGTCTGATGTTCTCCTGCTGAGCCTGTGCTACGCCTGAGGCCTGAGAGAGAGGCCGTCCTAGTATGCCCGTGCCAGATGACCCTGGACTTCATCAACCCGTGATGACCCCGCCATCGTCTGACGTTCGTCCTGGGCCGGTGTCTGATGTTCTCCTGCTGAGCCTGTGCTACGCCCGAGGCCTGAGAGTGAGGCCATACTAGTATGCCCGTGCCAGATGATCCTGGACTTCATCAACCCGTGATGACCCCGCCATCGTCTGAAGTCTGTCTGAGGTCGGTGTCTGATGTTCTCCTGCTGAGCCTGTGCTACGCCTAAGGCCTGAGAGAGAGGCCGTCCAAGTATGCCCGTGCCAGATAACCCTGGACTGCATCTACCCGTGATGTCCTCCAGCACTCGTCTATGATCCTGAGTCGTGTACCCTTCTCTGATGTGCGGAATCGGGAGCCCGGTCTTATGTTCTGTTTTATGTACTGTGTTTCTTTAAGTAAACTTTATGTTTCTTCTTACCTGAAGTTGTGCGGTGTTGTCTAGTCCTGCAGGTCGCCACCTTGCCCACATGCTCAGCTGCCACGGATCCCGGTCGCTGCCCTTCCCTAGTCCGGGCAGGCCCGGGTCTCCCTCCGTGGTCCAGTGGGTCCACATTCTCATCATCTGGGACCCATGCCTCACGTCGTCGTGGACTGGCGGCGTGGGAGCATTGGCTAGCTAGGCAAGCTATGCCATGTCCCGGCGCCCCACAGCCGTGGGAAGCGCTTCAGTAAGCTCTGGCCATGGACTCCGCTGAGCATGTGCGGTCTGCAGGACTTTCTCCAAGCTCCACCTGATGTGTGAACTAGACTACTTGGTCCCCACAGGGTAAGTGGACTAGATGGCTCGATTCCCGCTTGGTCAGCGGTTCGGACTTTTCGAGCTATTAACTCTGCTGCCATATTGTGAACTATGGGACTTACCGCCAAACCCAAGTGAATTTTTCTGGGGAATTTTTTTTTACTTGGGTCTTCAGAAGAGGGGGCCTGAGGAGGGGGATACTGTAACGCTGGTATTGTCTGTACTTTGTTTTCCAGCGTTACTTTGCATGTTTTTTGCATTAACCCTTTTGCTCCTTTCCCCCTAACCAGCTGGGATACTGTTGTCTGTTACCTATATGGATGCTGCTCAGTTCCCGGCTCTGCTGCGTACCCGTACTTGCGTGAGTGGCTCCGCTGCTTTGCATGACCGCCCGCATGTGCGGTTCCTGACTTGCTGTGAAAGCCGTCCGTAGCTTGCAAAGTCCTCTGCAGTGGTGCATGACTTACTGCGTGGTTGGCAGCAGCCATTGTTGGGTTCCCTCTGTGTTGTGCTGTCTGGCTCTGCATAGGGGGCGCGGCCCACACCTGTCCTGCTTTTATGTGGATTGGGTGTTTACTAGAATTACTGCTCCAGCCTATCGCTGTGAAGCAGCTCATATATAAAGTTCCCCAGCCCTAGTGGGCGTTGCCAGAGCTTCGCATTGAATCCCTGAACCTAGCCGTATGTGGTTGTGTGTTCAGCTCCTGCTCTGAAGTTGATCAGCTCTGGAGAGCTGATTCCCTGTTCCTGCTGTGTCTTGTTCCCTGATCCTGGATCAAACCCGGTACCTGAATGTCTGAATTGTGTCTTGTGTTTCCGCCTATGCTGGGGGCTGATTACCCAGATCGCCGTTCCTGGAGGCTGTATATCCAGGCCTGTTCCTGCTGTGTCTAATTACCTGAACCCCTGATCTTAGATCGCATCCTGTACCTGACTTTCTGAACTGTGTCCTCTGTGTTATGTTCCTGAAATCCTGCTGTGTCCTGAACCCTGTGCCAGTGACTGTGAATCCTTGCTATATAACCTGAGTTCATCTTGGAAGGAGGAGTCCGGTGTGTGCTGAGTTTCTGTTACTCTGTGCTCAGCCTCTGTGCAATCCCCGGCCAGCTCCCGTTGAGCCTGGCGGGCTTGCACCAGACCGCTGGGGTTCCTTTTCAGGTCGCTGCCAGATGTCCAGTTCCTATGCCTGATGTCCATGGCCTGATGTCCGATGTCCGACGACCACTTCCAGATGTCCGGATCCTATCCTTCCTGCCTGATGTCCGGATCCTGCCGATCATTGCCAGATGTCCGGAGCCTGCTGATCGGTGCCAGATGTCCGGAGTCCGAGGCCTGTGTTCCAGTCCGTGTTCCTGTGATTCAATCCATGTTCCTGTCCGTGTTCCTGACTCCCTGAGACCCAGTCCGTGTTCCTGTCTGTGTTCCTGACTCTCTGAGATCCAATCCGTGTTCCTGTGCAGTCTAACTCTGTTTCAGCCATCAGCTCCTGATTCCAGTTACCTGTCTGTTACCTGTCGGCTTGCCTGTCTGCCATCCGTCTGCAGTTCCTTCCAGAGGTTCGGACGTCATCTGCAGAGATCCCCGGCTCTTGCCTGCTCACCTAGGAGCGATCATCTGCCATCCGACTGCAGCTCCATCCGGAAGTTCGGACATCATCTGCAGAGATCCCCGGCTCTTGCCTGCTCACCTGGGAGCGATCATCTGCCATCCGACTGCAGCCTACCTGGAGGCTCCACCATATCAGGTCGTATATACCTGCCTGTCTAGAGACTGCCTGGTCACTTACTGTGACAACCTGCCTGTCTAGAGACTGCCTGGTCACTTGCCGTGACAACCTGCCTGTCCAGAGACTGCCTGGTCACTTGCCGTGACAACCTGCCTGTCCAGAGACTGCCTGGTCACTTGTCGTGACAACCTGCCTGTCCCAGAGACTACCCTGGTCACTTTCCGTGACAACCTGCCTGTCCCAGAGACTGCCTGGTCACTTGTCGTGACAACCTTCCTGTCCCAGAGACTGCCTGGTCACTTGCCGTGACAACCTGCCTGCCTGGTCACTTGCCGTGACAACCTGCCTGCCCTGGTCACTTGCCGTGACAACCTGCCTGCCCTGGTCACTTGCCGTGACAACCTGCCTGCCTGGTCACTTGCCGTGACAACCTGCCTGCCTGGTCACTTGCCGTGACAACCTGCCTGCCCTGGTCACTAGCCGTGACAACCTGCCTGTCCCAGAGACTGCCTTGGTCACTTGCCGTGACAACCTGCCTGTCCTGCCGGTTCCTCCTTGGTCTACCCTGTGATGACGTCTGTCCTGGGTCGGTGTCTGATGTTCTCCTGCTGAGCCTGTGCTACGCCTGAGGCCTGAGAGAGAGGCCGTCCTAGTATGCCCGTGCCAGATGACCCTGGACTTCATCAACCCGTGATGACCCCGCCATCGTCTGACGTTCGTCCTGGGCCGGTGTCTGATGTTCTCCTGCTGAGCCTGTGCTACGCCCGAGGCCTGAGAGTGAGGCCATACTAGTATGCCCGTGCCAGATGATCCTGGACTTCATCAACCCGTGATGACCCCGCCATCGTCTGAAGTCTGTCTGAGGTCGGTGTCTGATGTTCTCCTGCTGAGCCTGTGCTACGCCTAAGGCCTGAGAGAGAGGCCGTCCAAGTATGCCCGTGCCAGATAACCCTGGACTGCATCTACCCGTGATGTCCTCCAGCACTCGTCTATGATCCTGAGTCGTGTACCCTTCTCTGATGTGCGGAATCGGGAGCCCGGTCTTATGTTCTGTTTTATGTACTGTGTTTCTTTAAGTAAACTTTATGTTTCTTCTTACCTGAAGTTGTGCGGTGTTGTCTAGTCCTGCAGGTCGCCACCTTGCCCACATGCTCAGCTGCCACGGATCCGGTCGCTGCCCTTCCCTAGTCCGGGCAGGCCCGGGTCTCCCTCCGTGGTCCAGTGGGTCCACATTCTCATCATCTGGGACCCATGCCTCACGTCGTCGTGGACTGGCGGCGTGGGAGCATTGGCTAGCTAGGCAAGCTATGCCATGTCCCGGCGCCCCACAGCCGTGGGAAGCGCTTCAACTTGTTAAAGGGTTGATTGTGACTTGTAGGATTGCTACTTCCAACAGGTGGCGTATAGAGTTCAAGTCCTCTTTTCCTCTGAAGAGGCAGTTTTCATATTAAATTTCCCAGAGGAGCATTGCACGGCGAATAAGCCTCCTTACTTTGACAAGCCAGAGCTGGTATGTCACTCTCCACAAGGAGAAACCTTACCCCTTAGACCTCAGTTCAGAGCCTCTCACCTAGCCAAATCAGATCTCTCATACTTTGCACTGACGAGGGCCAATAGCCCAAAATGCGGTGTCTGAAAATTGAGATACTGATTTGGCTTTTGTGCTAAGTCATATTGCAAGACTCGTTAAAGGGTTGATTGTGACTTTTAGGATTACTGCTTTCAGCAGGAGGCACTATAGAGTTCAAGTTCTCTTTTTCTCTGAAGAGGCAATTTGCATACTGGTCAGTATACACCCTTATTAGAGTAGAAGTTGACTAGTCAAAGGGAAATGTCATAGAAAACAGGTTTCCCTGACTGAGAGAATCTAAAAATATCTTGGAAAAAATCCCAAATCCTCCCACACATGTCCCGATCCTCCAGCAATACTTTGTGTTATTGTTGACCAGGAAATATAATTGTTTCTATTTCTGCAATAAATCCACCTCTGAGAATCTATTTCTAGAACTAATCAAGATCCTTTATTTTGCAAGCAGTAGCTGTTACATAATCAAGTCTGGGTTTCATCCTGTAATTAGTGTTGAGCGATACTGCTCGATATCTAAAAATATCGGATCGGAATGGTATCGCCGATATCACTAAAATATCGGCGATACCCGATACCGATACCGGAAGTCCAATGTAAGTCTATGGGAACCAAATATCGACATTAAAAAAACCCATTCTTGCCTTGTTGGTTAATTGTACATGAAGGAAAACAACAAAGAGTAATGTAGAATGTATTGGGGGAGGTTGAGGAGACAATAAAGGCATACATGTTTAACCCAATGCATTGGAATAGCATTAATATATTTTTTTTTGGAAATACGTTTGGATTGACGAACAAATTGACAATGTTGTTAACCTTTTTTCTATTTTGGCAAATATGTATGTTTCACAACTTCCATGCTCTTCACCTTTTTAACTTTTGCCAGTGCCACACTTTCTCCTTCATAATCTTCAGCAGCATCATCTTTCTCATCAAATTATTCTTCATCTTCACCTTCTTAATCTTCTTCTTAAACTTCTTGCTATTCATGTTTTTGTTTACATTACTCATATTGTTATTATTAAACTATTAATCTTCTTCATATTCAAATTCTTCATCTTCTTCCTCTTCATCTTCTTCATCATATTCTTATTTGTGACAGAGATTCCTGTACTTGTAATCTGTAAAAGTATGAATTTTTCATTCTTCCGTTCTTGCTGTCACAAAAGATTTAAATTACAACAGTATTTGTCCGTGTTCAGTTTAGCCTGCAGCAGCAGGCATTTTCCAGGGGCACCACGAGGAGGAACGGACTCACCCCCATACACTGCTTAGTCTTCTTCTGCTTAGAATTTAGAGCATATATTTTGCTCTTCATTTTGGTCTTATACTTCATGTTCTTCTGCTTTTTGATCTTCTGCTTATTGTTCTTCTGTCTGTTGTTCTGTATCTTGTAGTTTGTCTTAACCTTCTTTGTCCTGTTGGTGATCTTCAGGGTATTCTTTTATTTTTTCTTTGTGATGGTGTTCAGGCTGGTTGGCTTCATGCTCATCGTCCTTGTTGTCGTCATCTTCTTCTGGGTGGTCTTTAAGGTCGTCTAATTTCCGAGAACCAGCTGACGTTACTGGAACCCGGACGGGTATCAGATGGAACAAGAGACAATGGAAGTAACGAGGACCAGCTGACTGTGCTGGAACCCGGAGGGGCAGCAGAAGGAAAAAAGGCAATGTCACAACCGAGTACCAGCTGACGTTACTGTGACACGGTTACTAAGCAGGAGGTACCTGTGATCCAAAGCACTACCAAGGACCAGCAGACGTTGCTGGAACTCGTATACGGAGATGGAGGCACCTAGGCCAAAGGCACTGGGGAGAACCAGTTGACGGTACTGGACCCCGGACGGGTAGCAGAAGGAAAAGAGGCAATGTCACAACCGAGTACCAGCTGACGTTACTGTGACACGGTTACTAAGCAGGAGGTACCTGTGCTCCAAAGCACTACCAAGGACCAGCAGACGTTGCTGGAACTCGTATACGGAGATGGAGGCACCTAGGCCAAAGGCACTGGGGAGAACCAGTTGACGGTACTGGACCCCGGACGGGTAGCAGAACGCACCCATGAAAATGTAAGTTGACAGGACGCAAGCCGTCCGCAGTTACCGAATCACACAGTCCTACAGTGGGTGCTTGTCCTATTGTCACAATGGAAACAGCCTTTATTTACATATCCCACAGCACACATAGGAATCACCTAAACTGCAGGCACCATAGAGTCGGCTAACCCGAATGCAACACGACAGCACAACTTATTGGAG
The DNA here is from genome assembly GCA_033576555.1 of Oophaga sylvatica. NCBI lineage: Eukaryota > Metazoa > Chordata > Amphibia > Anura > Dendrobatidae > Oophaga > Oophaga sylvatica. Next base: position 370,033,663 of record JARQOD010000003.1, read on the forward strand.
GATAATTGACGTTCACACTGCCAGGAAACAGCTGTCGTGCTGTAACCAGGCTGGCCAGGAGTCAGTACCCCTGCCAATTACTTACGAGCAACAAATGGCGGTGTTGTAGCCCAGGGAGTAGAGTTCAGGTGGTAGAAAGATGAACATAACAGGAGACATGGAAAACGTTGCCAAACAGTTATTTAATCTGAAAACGGACAGGCAAATTCAAGTGATATCCATGTCTTGTTCATTTTCAGAAAAGTAAGCCGGTCTACATTCTCTGAGGATAGTCGCATGCGACGGTCTGTTACTACACCACCTGCAGCACTAAAGACGCGCTCAGATAATACACTGGCAGCAGGGCAAGCCAGCACCTCCAATGCATACTGGCTAAGCTCTGGCCATGTATCCAACTTAGAGACCCAAAATTTGAAAGGGGAAGAGGCATCTGGGAGTACACTTAGAGGGAAAGCCAAGTAGTCTGTCACCATCTTACGGAAACGTTGCTTCCTGGTGACTGGAGCCGTCTCGGATGGTGTAGACCTTGCTGGCGCTGTCACAAAACTTTGCCACATTTGTAACATACAGCTCTTGCCCTGTGCAGAGGCGCTGCTTCTGCTCCCTCTTGTTGTAGAGGTGTCTACACTGCCTCGACGCACAGAGCTGCTTTGTAAAGCAGTAGCAGCAGCATCTCTCTCGGCTGGAATGTACAACAGTATGGATTGCACCAGTGTGTCTTGGTACTCCCGCATTTTACGGTCCCGTTCCCCGGTGTGATGAGGGTTTGTAAGTTGTCCCGGTAGCGAGGGTCTAGGAGGGTGTACACCCAATAATCTGACGTGGTGAGAATGTGGGCGATGCGGCGGTCGTTTCTCAGGCACTAAAGCATGAAATCAACCATGTGCTGCAGACTCCCAACTGGCCAACAAAAGCTGTCCTGTGGAAGAGGCGTCATCTCTGCCTCCTCTGCATCACCCCACCCTCGCTCTACATACTGACTAGAGCGTTGTGTACCTCCCTCTGTAGGGATTTTTTCCTCCTCCATTGACTCCTCCTCCTCCTCATCCTCCTCACAAAGTGAGCCCTGCCCAGCCCTTTGTGAGGAACCACGTTGCGCTGACTGTCCTGAAGGTAATTGAATTTGTGACTCCTCATCCTCCACCTCTTCCAAAACCTCTTCCTTTAGTGCTTTCAGTGATTTCTGAAGCAGGCAGATAAGGGGGACAGTCATGCTGACTAGTGCATCATCTGCACTCGCCATCCGCGTTGAGACATCAAACGCACGCAAAACGTCGCAGATGTCCTTCATAGAGGCCCACTCAGTAGTGGTGAAGTGTGGACGGCGCAAAGAGCGACTTGATTGCGCCTGATGCAGCTGATACTCCATTACTGCTGTCTGCTGCTCACACAACCGCTCCAACATATGTAACGTGGAATTCCACCTGGTGGGTACGTCACATATGATGCGATGTTCAGGAAGGCGAAATCGGCGTTGCAGAGCAGCAATGCTCGATCTGGCTATGCTGGAACGTCGCAAGTGAGCGCACTCTAGGCGGACCTTCTGCAGCAGTCCAGCAAGATCCGGATAGTCCCTCAAAAAACTCTGCACGACCAAGTTGAGCACATGTGCCAGACATGGTATGTGAGTAAGGTTGCCAAGGCCCAGAGCTGCCACCAGATTTCGGCCATTGTCACACACTACCAAGCCTGGCTGGAGATTCGCAGGCAAAAACCACACGTCGCTCTCCTGCTTGATGGCATTCCAGACCTCCTGCGCTGTGTGGCTTAGATTCCCCATTGAAATCATTTTCAGGACGGCCTGTTGACGTTTGGCCACGGCTGTGCTCATATCGGTCGCAACAGGTAAGCGTTCACGGGTCCATGTGGAGGTATACCGTGACGGCTCGTGCAGCGATGATTCTGAGGAACTGGAGTAGGAGGAGGAATCAATGTGTACAGACTGGATTCCTGCAATCCTTGGAGTTGGCAGAACACGTACAGCGCCACTGGCAAGATCTGTACCCGGCTCCACAACATTGACCCAATGGGCAGTGAGGGAAAGGTATCGTCCCTGGCCATGGGTACTGGTCCACGCATCGGTGGTCAGGTGATCCCTGCTACTGATGGCGTTTAGTAGCGCATGTTTAATGTTTCCCTCAACATGTTTTTGCAGAGCAGGGACGGCTTGCCTGCTGAAATAAAATCGGCTTGGCACATTATATTGTGGGACTGCCAATGCCATTAAGTTCCTGAAACTGTCAGTCTCCACCAGCGTGAATGACAGCATTTCAAGGGACAGGAGTTTTGCAATGCCAGAATTCAGAGCCTGTGCTCGTGGATGGTTTGCCGAGTATGGCCGTCTTTTATCCCATGCCTGTGGTACCGATGGCTGTTTTGTGGCCTGGGAGTGTGACGATGACTGTGAACTTGCTGCTGTGGGTGGAATAACAGTTTGTCTATGGACAACAGTGACCGAGGTTCTTCCATGGAGATCCTGTGAGGAAGCCGAACCAGGTGTGTGTGAGCTGGAGGTAGAGGCTCCAACACGACCTGAAGATGTAGGTGCTGCTGTAGGTTGGCCTACATCTCCAGTGTGTCTTTGTAACTCAGCTACGTGCTTTGTCCGTACATGTTTCCACATATTTGTGGTATTCAGGTTACTGATATTTTTACCTCTTTTAACTTTTTGCTTACACAGCTTGCATTTAACATAGCAAATATCATCTACAAGTCTGTCAAAAAAGGACCACGCAGTGCAAGTCATGGGAGCGCCAATTTTGACATTTGTAAGAGAACTGCTCCCAACAGGTGCCAAACTGGAGGCTACAGGCAAGCGAGTCTGCAGCCTACCTCTCCCTCCTCTTTGTACCGTTGGGCCAATCTCTTCCTCAGAGCTGCTCCCACCACCTTCCTGTTGCTCACGCCATGTTGGGTCTCGGACTTCATCATCTCCACTACCCTCTTCCAACACCTGCTGCTGTTGGATGGTCTGGGCAGCACCATGCTCCACAAAACCTGGCACCTGAGTCTCATCATCATCATGAGATGCGTTCTGCGGTGTGCTGTCCATTGGCACTGGCTCACCCGCCTCTTCAGATTGAGAGAGACACAGCTGTTGGGAATCACTGCATACTCACTCTTCTTCAAATTGCAGAATGCTGCTTGCCTGTGCCCGTGTTTGCGAGCCAACAGATTCTGAGAACAGAAGCAGAGACTCAGCTGGCTCCTGTACAGAACTCTCTGACTGCCTGGGCAATTTGACAGGCGGTGAACAGACAGATGGTTGCTCAACAGTGTTGTGTTCCTGAGAGGAGGTGGAAGGAATTGAAGTCGATGCATTGGCTGCCATCCAACCAACAACGGCTTCAATTTGTTCTTCCCTCAGCGGGGGGCACGCCGAGCTCCTACCAAAGTGCGCATAAAGGAACGCTCATGGGTAAAACTGGTGGATGCTGTGTCACTGAGGGCGGCAGCAGCCACAGAATCCCCACGTCCTCTCCCTGCTGAAACTCCACGGCCACGACCACGTGCCTTACTCACTGACTTCTTCATCTTGGTAGATTGATAAAGAAAGTCAGAAAAGTTATAAGGCCTAAGTGTGGTTATTACGCAGAGACTGAAGTGAACACTGAAACACAACTGTTCACAATCTGTGAAAGGCTACTCCTTTGTCTACTTCTATAGTGTTTGCAACCAATGTATTGGATACGGATGGAAGCGCGTCACACTAATAGATTATATTTATTTTAAATGGAATGGAGCAGAACCAATTGGAGAGAAATGAAAAGGATGAGGCACTGAGACACGCTCAGCAGAGTACAAGCAGCAGTGCTTGAACAAGTAACTGGAGCGTGATGTGCACTCAAAAATAAAAAAACACAGACTGAAGTGAACACTGAAACACAACTGTTCACAATCTGTGAAAGGCTACTCCTTTGTCTACTTCTATAGTGTTTGCAACCAATGTATTGGATACGGATGGAAGCGCGTCACACTAATAGATTATATTTATTTTAAATGGAATGGAGCAGAACCAATTGGAGAGAAATGAAAAGACGAGGCACTGAGACACGCTCAGCAGAGTACAAGCAGCAGTGCTTGAACAAGTAACTGGAGCGTGATGTGCACTCAAAAAATAAAAAACACAGACTGAAGTGAACACTGAAACACAACTGTTCACAATCTGTGAAAGGCTACTCCTTTGTCTACTTCTATAGTGTTTGCAACCAATGTATTGGATACGGATGGAAGCGCGTCACACTAATAGATTATATTTATTTTAAATGGAAAGGAGCAGAACCAATTGGAGAGAAATGAAAAGGATGAGGCACTGAGACACGCTCAGCAGAGTACAAGCAGCAGTGCTTGAACAAGTAACTGGAGCGTGATGTGCACTCAAAAAATAAAAAACACATACTGAAGTGAACACTGAAACACAACTGTTCACAATCTGTGAAAGGCTACTCCTTTGTCTACTTCTATAGTGTTTGCAACCAATGTATTGGATACGGATGGAAGCGCGTCACACTAAAATTTAAATTGCATGGAGCAGCAAGAATTACACTGAAGAAAAAAAAAGAGTCTGTGAGTGACACGTGCAGATGCCTACAGACAGCGTTGCATGCAGAGCAAACTGCAGCGTCACCTGCACTCACACACACCTTGCAGAGCTGTTAAAACAACACTGCAGGCAAAAGGAAACTTTACACAGCGGTTGGTGCTAGCCTGCCTAAAGCACAGTACACTAAATCGCAATCTCTAACTGTCCCTCAGAGTCAGCACAGCAGCGTTCTGTCCCTTACTGAATTCACAGCACAGTGACGCTAAAATGGCGGCGGCGCCTTTTATAGTGCATTCTGACATAATTTCAGCATCCAATCACAGCCATGCCATTAGTTAACATGACCGCAGCAGTACAGGATGTGCCCACACTTCTTAGGATTCCTCATTGGCTGACTAAAATCACATTGCCTCTCAAAGAATTATGGGAACTTCCGATTCCGGTATACGATATATGGAAAATATCGGAACTAAGTATCGAAAGGCCGATACAGCTAATATCGGCCGATACCCGATACTTGCGGTATCGTATCGCTCAACACTACCTGTAATCCATCAGATGCTAAAATTATAACATCGTGCTATCCATGAAACTTGTAGGGAGTTAAGCCCGGGTCTCACATAGCGATACACCAGCGATCCCGACAACGATCAGGATCGCTGGTGTATCGCTACATGATCGCTGCTGAGCTGCCAAACAGGCAGCTCAGGGCAGCGATCAGCACAGCGACACTGCGGGTAACATTGCTTAGTTACCCGCAGCGTAGCTTGGATACCAGCGCCCTGATGCAGGGAGCGGGTAACCAAGGTACACAGCGGGTTTACAGGCGCTGCGCAGTGCCTGGAAACCCGCTGTGTACCTTGGTTACCAGCGGATAGCTGGTCTCCCGCCTGTCACACGCAGCGATGCGTGCCTGTCAGCGGGAGACCAGCGATCAAAAAAATGTCCTGACATTTCAGCGACGATCAGCGATACCCGGCAGGGGGGCTGATCGTCGCTGAATGTCACACACAGCGATATCGCTGGGGAGATCGCTGCTGCGTCACAAAACTAGTGACTCAGCAACGATCTCGCTAGCGAAATCGCTATGTGAGACGGGGGCTTTAGACACACTCACATATCATTAGTACAATGTTTAGATTACTGATACGTAATGTGTTTCTACAGAGGTAGAGAGAAAAGAAAACTTCAACAAGAGTACAGGTATCATTGTATTATATGGTAACTATAGTTATACAGAAATCACAAAAAAATCATAATGATATACCCAAAAATACGGACATAAATAGTGGATAGTCGCCAACAAACACCAATAGAAAGACCAGGGAACATATGCGACCAGAGAGTCCAAAGTATGATAAAGAATAAAACTGTAGAATATAGAGACGTGTAGCGGCGCTAGTACACCTACACTTAATCAGCTGCAATATAATGAACCTTCTACCATAAAAAAGGTTAAAAGTGCAAATTTAAAAAGAGGTATACTCGCACTGTACCGCATATGGAAACTTATGCTTTCTGACAAAATGCCGTGTGATGCCTTGCAAGTTTCATGGACTAGACTTTTATTGCAATTGCTTCATTACAGCGAGTCTGCTAACAGCACTCTATATACATATATGTACTTGCCTGGCCTTCATTTACCTCTTGGATCACTGTCTTGTAAGCTATCTCCAGCGCTTATCTAATATACGCTGACTGTAGATATTATTATACAGCACTGTTGCACTTTGTAACCTCTGTGAGCATTTAATATCACCAGATTTCCTTTGTAAAGGATTACAACTCATGACCCGTCACCTTTTTTCTGCACAGTAGCACTATTATAGACTCTCTTTAAGGGTATATATTTTAATAGTCTGAGAGGTTATCTTATCTTATTTTAACGTGTTTTTAGTGTGAAGCCTCAGAACGTTTTTAATATATGTTTATATATACTATTTCCTGATATATTTCTTTTAAATTTTATTTATTTCTTAGCACTAAGCACTTCTGAAAAAGGCGCATTTCTACCTGGAGTTACTTCTGCATTTCTACTTTCAAGTACTGTTACATCTCTGAATCTGCACACCCGTCTTATGAAACCTCTACACCTATACAGGTATTTGCTCTATCAGTAATGTCGTATGCTTAAATCATAGCGCGATAATATCCTCTTTTTAAAGAATAAAACTGTTTTATTTATTGCAAATAAGAACAAGTAAACAACGTGAGACACGCTAAAGTGCTTATGTGCAGTACAAAAAACATGGGACACGGAGGTGCTACTGAATAACAAAGTCAGAAAATATCACTAGAAAGTATGAACATACTGATCAACCTTTAGAAAAACATAATATTCCCTCAGATATATAGATACAAATGGCTTGGCACTATCAATGAAAGAGGTATGAAGCACGCCCACAGACAATGTGTTGTCTTAACATAGTAATCACGCATATTGCCGTGAATATAGTCAGAGAACATACCACTGGAGATGAATGCGAGCCACCCGGGAGGCCAAAGGAATAGAGGTAGAGTAGCACGTCACGCATCACCCGACGCACGTTTCGGCAGAAGCCTTCGTCAGGGGGCACATAGTGGACAAGTGAAGTGAGTTTAAAAAGGAGCCGGAACCAATCAGCGTTACCCGGAAGTGGAATGTGTTACCAAGGCGACATTTCAATGTATCATAACACCAAATACAAATATGCACGATAAATAATAGAAGTAATACAGGCTGTGCAATAAATGAATATAATATATCAAAGTCATATAGATGACCAATCTAATAAACGACAATCATAACACATGGATGAGATTATGAAGTGTCCAGATGAAATGAGCAGACAAAATAATGCAAGTATATTTCATAGATGAATCTTGATGGAATGATTTATGCCCACCGCAGGAACCAGGGAAAAAGCCAATTGGAAACAAGCAATCCTATAAAGAAAATAAAAGGTAAGTAAAACCATAATAAAAGCAAGACTGACACAGCAAAAAGATGGACAAGGGACTCAACTAACCATCAGGAGTCAGAGGAAAGGGACAAAGCTAATTTGTTCGTTTAACCCATTAGGGTGAATAGTATTAAGCATCCAGATCCAGCGGGACTCAAGCTGCGCTAACCTCTGCGACACTTTCCCACCTTGAATGGTGGCATCGATATAATCAATGCCCCTCACCCGAAGGAGGGAGGCGTCATAGCCATGACACTGCCTAAAGTGCCGCGGGATAGTTAGGAGGGTGGTAGGATCATCATGGTCAGCTGCGGCCAGAATGCCTACAGCATGCTCCTCACCCTTATTTTAAAAGGGCGTGTGGTCAGACCAATATAGATAAGTCTGCAGGGGCAAATGTTGTGAACGTTTTGGAGACGACTTTGGAACTGAAGCTCCCTCTGGTTGTTGCTGAGGGTATTGAACCTATGTTGAATACCAAGAGTGCTACACCTGCAGATAACGAGTGGGTGTCAGGTGGTACTGACTGGACTGATATAAGTGAGCTGATCTCCCATGATCCTCGCCGGTGATCAATTGTGCTTCCTGGTTTAGTTTGGAATTCAGCTTGCTTTCCTGCTGTCTCCTGCTTGCGTTCAGATAAGTCTCTTACAGTTTTTTTTACTGTGGTTTGAATTCCTTGCTTTTTGCTGTATTGCTTTTTGTCTTCAGCCGGGTCCCCTATGGGGGGCTTTGGCTGGTCTCCGTTCGTTTTTTGTATTTGTTCATTTGCTCAGTTCTTGTGATATTTTACTGCTGGGTAGCTATGTTTCCACACCAGAGATCTGATATAGGTGGTCGAGACCGTGTGGTCTCAGTGTTTTTTTATTCAGAAGTGTTGGAGTTTTTCCTAGTGTTTTTCTGGGTTGCAGAAAGTGTTCTTTCCTGTGCTGTCCTATCTAGACAGTTTTGGGCCCCAGCGTTTGCTCAATCTATTTTCTGTCTGTGTTCGTATTTTCATCTTGTCTAACCGCCATTATATGTTTGGGGGCTTCCTACTCTTTTGGGGTCTACTCCGGGGCAGTTAGCTTTCCTCTTTCGATCTTCAGGGTTAGCTCTCTCTCCGGCTGTGTCGAGGCGTCTAGGACCAACGTAGGTACGCTCCACGGCTGCTTCTAGTTGTTCGGTTAGTTTAGGGGTCTGCAACATATTCGTTTCCAACCTCTCTGGTGTTAGGCTACCTATGCGGTTTTTTGCTCCTGCCTCCTCAGCTACCATAACATAACAGGCAATTTGCAAAATATATCACATAGCGGGTGTTGCAAGTGTTAGATTTTCTAATCTCAAATGTCGGTGAGTTATCGGCATTGTGAAAACTATCACTTCTCTCGATGTTTGAACAGGCCACACATCGACCACAGGGAAAGCAACTATGCCTGATTAAACCCCTATCCAAAAAAGTAGGTTTGGGGTTGCCAGTATAATGACTGCGTACCAATAAATCCCAAAGGTTCTTGGACCGCCTAGTGGTAATGGCGGGTCGCTCAGTAAGATATTTATTAAGGACAGGAACAGCTTTGAGGATAAACCAGGATTTAGTTAGAGCCTCCTAACCCGAGCGAACTGAGCATAATAGTCTGTGATAAATCTCACCTTCTCATCTATTGGTCTAATATTGGATTTATAGACCAAATCATGACGTGAGGCATGTTTTGCCCGATTATAAGCTTTTTTTTATCATTCGGCGGCTATATTCACGCTGAAGGAATCTTAATCTCAATTCCTCTGCCTGGGTCTCAAAATCTTCTGTAGTAGAGCAGATACGGCGAAGTCGCAGGAATTGACCTATAGGGACAGATTAAATTACTGTCTCGGATGCGAGGAAGAGGCGTGCAGCAAACTGTTTGTGGGCGTAGGCTTCCGATAAATATCGGTTTGAATGACGTGATTGTCATAGCGCTTCAATAGTACGTCCAGAAATTCAACGCGATTGGCATCAAAGTGATACGTAATGCGGATGTTTCGGTCATTGTTGTTTAAAAATAGCATAAATTCCTCCAGGAGATCCCTAGACCCCTGCCAGATCAGGAAAATATTGTCGATGTACCGAGTCCAAAGGGGGACGCGGTCCATCGACAGGGCCTGATCTATGGACGTGGTACATCGATGATATTTTCCTGATCTGGCAGGGGCCTAGTGATCTCCTGGAGGAATTTATGTTATGTTATGTTATAGAAACAATTATATTTCCTGGTCAACAATAACACAAAGTATTGCTGGAGGATCGGGACATGTGTGGGAGGATTTGGGATTTTTTTCCAAGATATTTTTAGATTCTCTCAGGGAAACCTGACTTATCGCAGGAGTCCTAACCTTGGTGATGTGCTAGTGCACTCTCACTATGTTCCGAACCTTTTTGGTTCTCGGGGTCCGCCTTTGGGTTGTTATCCCTGTGGTAACTGTGTGGCTTGCAAAAATATATCGCGGACAACCCAATTCTGCACAGCTGATGGCAGTAAAACCTACGCTATACGCCAACATATAACCTGTAATACCTCTCAGGTAATTTATTATGCAACCTATGGTTGCTCCAAAATATATGTGGGCCTAACTAGCCGTCAACTTAAAGTGAGGGTTGGGGAACATATCCGCGATATAATGGCAACCAAAACAATCACAGACGTTATCCAATTGAAGACGATACCACGACATTATAAAATGGTCCATCAATGTGACCCCAAAACTTTTTTGGTGAGAGGCATTCAACACATCACCTATGGAATAAGAAGAGGCGATGTAAAACGCATCCTTGCCCAGAAGGAATGTAGATGGATCACGGTCCTAGGGACCATGACACCACATGGTTTAAATGAGTCTTTGGGATTCGCATCATTCTTATAAGATATAGGAATGGATTGAAAACCTTTTTTATGTGCTTTTTCATTTGCATTTATTTTCTTTATTCCCTTGGTATTTTTCTGTACATTTCTCCCTTCCCCTTTTTCTTTTCCCTTTTATTTCTCCCACCTCCCTCTTTTTATTCATTTTATCAGTCTTTATTTTAATATTGTTCTTTTGTATCCGGATATAGATGCTTTTTTCCTGTCCATATTGTAAATAACATCATGGATTTGGCCATTTACAAGAACCTTAGACATATCTACAAATGAAAAAAAGAAAGAAATAAAAGGAGAGAAAAATGGAGAGAAAATTTGAAAACGGGAACTTAGCCCTTTTAATGTTTCCTAATATTCTTATACAAGGACTACTACATATTTGATATTATCATTCCCTGTGAAGCAAGTTTGGCTACTATTATATTCACATTATAGATATTATCATTGTTATTATTTACATATCTTATTATATTTATATGGGAATCTTTTTTGATGTACGTCTATTGTAAATGTCAATACTTACCTCTGCTGGATAGGATATACTGTAATATGCTTATGATTTTTGTATATTCATGTATTTGCCGTCACTGATTTATTCGCTCATCCGCACTGGTGCTTGGTGGTACATTTACATACACAGGCCCAAAGATGGGTGCCTTCCGCTGCACGGGTGAACGGCCGTCCCCTTGTGGCATAAGTGCACACCTTAGGTTTTTTTCAGCTGCTCTGAGCACTCTTAGATGTACAGTAGTCTGTGAAGCGGCTAGATGCTGGCTGCCACCAGTACACATCATAGTGCACGGGCGCTTCTATTTACTTACTTTCATATCCCCCTGTGCTTCCAGTGCGCATGAAGCAAATGTCCTGTATGTGATTGGTGGACTTCCACCACGTGACAGCTAGCACACCTTCCATGTGATTGGTGGACTCCCACCATGTGACCGCTGCACACAGGATACAAATAGGGATTAGCTCATGATGATAGCCATGCCCCCTGAGGAAGCGGTGTGTTCATACCGCGAAACGTGCGTTGGGGTTCAGCAGAGCCGCGTCCACTCCTCTCACATCGCCATGATGGGTATGTGTCTCTGAGCAATTTTATCCAGTGTGAATATCCTGCTATACTTTCTGATATTGGTCTTTCATATGTAGATTATTGTTACTAGCAGGATAATTATTAAGGAAATGTCCTTGCACTATTGCACTTTGTCCCAGATATAGTACGCAGGGCCTTTTGGGTATAATGCTATCACAATTGCAGCAATATACATCATTTGAATGAACGCACAGAGAAGGACCAGTATTGAGTCCTATGGGAATATTTTTTCACCTGTGTGACTTTCTCCATAAGCTCTGACTTTTACATTTCTATGGGCAACGTACAATATGTCTTTTTCCCCTCTAGAATACCATGCCTAGTTGCACATTACCACACATAGGCAACATATATAATTTTGGACAGCTATAGTGGAATGCTCCTCTGTTTTTTCTTGTCGTCCCTGATTTATTGTTCATTGTAAACCAATATCATATACCGTATGTATTATTGGTCCTGTTCTCATTATGTGTCCTTTTTATTAATAAAATAACCTTATAAAATAGTCAGGACTCTGTTTTTCTCCTGTTTACAATACATTGAAATCAATATGATTTTTTTCACTATGTCTTTAATTGTACATATTTTTTGTATTTTGATTTTTGATTGTATCATATACTGTATATATCTTGAAACATAGGTATTATTTCTGCTATTCATCGGCACATGAGGTGTATGAGATAATTAGATGTTTATTATATGTTACATTTGTATTCCCTTGGATATATACTTTTGGTCTTTGACATGTAATCTCATTCTCCGTAGCAGCCCCACTGTTTGATCTTTATGCCCTGATATGTATTTCGTAGTACATTTCAATAACGGATTTAATGCCATTTTCTCGGATGATCCACATCTTCATCCATGTGTTCACATTTAGTTCTGTTGTCATGTACGCATGTGTACCATGCCTCCCTCCGACCCGCTGGCTCTCGTTGTCTATTCGGGTTGACGTTGTCGGGTCACATGATGTGAACCCTGGCATCGCCTCCCTTTGATTCGACGCCATCGTGCCAGGATGGAGTTCATGTTGCGCATGCATCAAACCATTGGCAACATTTACTTGTTTGTTTCTCCACAGGGCCCTCCATCAGTCCCTTGGCTCCCATGTCCTCGGTGAGTGCGCTGTGTCAATATTTCCAGGCGCTTCCCAGGTTGATATGTGAGCATGATGGCGGTGGATGTTGCATTGGTATCATACGTCACTTCCGGTCAACGTGACAGGTGTAGTGACGCTTGTGGATGTCGCATTGGTAACACATGCCACTTCCGGGTAACGCCGATTGGCTCCGGCTCCTTTTTAAACTCACTTCACTTGTCCACTATGTGCCCCTGACGAAGGCTTCTGCCGAAATGCGCGTCTGGGTGATGCGTGATGTGCTACTCTACCTCTGTTCCTTTGGCCTCCCGGGTGGCTCGCATTCATCTCCAGTGGTATGTTCTCTGACTCTATTCACGGCAATATGTGTGATTACTATGTTAAGACAACACATTGTCTGTGGGCGTGCTTCATACCTCTTTGATTGATAGTGCCAGGCCATTTGTATCTATATATCTGAGGGAATATTATGTTTTTCTAAAGGTTGATCAGTATGTTCATACTTTATAGTGATATTTTCTGACTTTTTTATTGAGTAGCACCTCCGTGTCCCATGTTTTTTTTACTGCACATAAGCACTTTAGCGTGTCTCACGTTGTTTACTTGTTCTTATTTGCAATAAATAAAACAGTTTTATTCTTTATCATACTTTGGACTCTCTGGTCGCATATGTTCTCTGGTCTTTCTAGACGATGGAGAGAATAGAGGGTTATTTGTATTTATGCCATGAATTCATCTGGAATATAGTTGCTGAAGAAGAAGGACGTCAGAGTGCGTGTGCCCTTTCATTTACTAAAAATAGACCTTATAGCCATTTCATATTTTTCTTAGCCTTTCACAGAATGAAAAACAACAGGTTTTTTTATAAAAAAAATGATTATGATGCACAATTTGAGGTTCAAACTAAACAAAAAGCACCAAGATTATGTTGGTATGTAACTCCGTTTGTCCTTTACTGTCCACTGGCCTTGTTAAAGGAGTTATTCCAAAATCACAAGTTACTCCCTATTTATATGATATGGCATAATATGCTGATCGCTGGGGTCTGCCAGTTGTAATCCCTGGGACCCTGGGAATTAGCCTACAAAAACTCTAAGAATAGGGCTTGTGAAGGAAACCCCCTTCCTTCCACGTCACCAATGTACACACAGGCACAGCTCTCCGGTGCCCCCTTTGTCTCTCAGGTCAGTAAGAGAACTACACCTAGAGCAAATGGCCGCTGGGGAGGGTGTCCTGTTACCCACTGGGTATTCTAAGATTCGTGATCAGAGTAAAAGCATCAGCTCAAAATTAATTTTATGGTTTAATTGCCTTAAGGGCGCACTAGATAATTACAGAAATATACAGTAAGCTATACAACGGAATTACAATGGATTTTCAGTCAGAGTAAAATACAACAATAATGGTACAAGGCTGAGAGGTATTAGCTAGAGGTCAATATTACCAGGTTGTAGGTTGCATGTGGGGGCAGGGAGCTCTGCGATCCACAGGTGAGAATCTTAGTTGCTGGACAGTCCCCCAAAACATGTGCCGCTGCTCCCTTGGCAGATCTGTCCCTTGTTCCTTCTTAGATCTTCATCGTCTTTGCTTCTGTGAGAATAGCGAGGGTCTGCCCATAGCTCACAGTACTTAAACCTGCTAGGTCCCTCCCCTCGGTGTCAGATCGTGGGCTAATAATCTCCACCCTCAGCCCCCTGCAGAACTTATTCCCAATATCTAATAAAGGGGTTAACTTTCTCCAGGACGATCTGATCAGGACACGAGAGGTACCAGCGGATGCAGTATGTTTTGCCTGTCGCGTGGAGATCAAACCTGGCCCAATTGGGTCTCTGCGGAGGGCCAATCTCTATATCTCAGGCCCCCGAGCCATCACCGACTCAGGAGTTGCACTGTCAGATGCCCGAGGTCCGCAGGATCACACAGATATTACTTATGAGTCTGTACCTACAAAGATGTGCTCATAATTCATAATCCTAGAACGGAGTCGTCAGGGCTGGGATAAACAATGGATGTGTTTTCTGTGTCTAGCTGACAGGTATAATCTAATTGAAGCCCCCAGGCATCTTCAGGCCCCATGCTGATGTGGCTCCAGACTCCACCTTTGAAGTCTTGTTTTTGGCCAGACCTACTTAGCATACTAAAAGGACCTGGTTATTCACAGTGAACACTAAACCCTATTGTCTTCAATATGTCTAAGGCCATGGGGAATTACAGCAGTTAGCTGCTGTGAATCTGTGAATTCAGACAAAATGGAGGCTGGTACAGGCCAATCCAAGATTGTGGCTGTTCCTTCATCACAGGGCTTTGCTGTGCCCCATCTTGAAAGGAGTAAAGGTCTAGATGCCAAGCTTCCACTCTATTCATTGTCTATAGGAAGGACTGCACTGACAGGATGTCAGTTAATAGCAGGAGTCACATCTGAAGTGATGGCTGCCGACAATATAAAGTTATTGGCAGTGCAAAATTAGCATTTAGATGTCTGCTCATGCCCCGTGGATGTGTATACAGAGTGAATTCTCCTTTACTGTTTTTGCTTGAGCTTAGAAGGGTTCAAGCAGAAACGAGAGAGAAATTGGTGTCTGCGTGAAGAAACTGCTGCTGAAGATTTTGCTAGCAAATAGATGAAAGTACTATTAGTGTCACTGGAGTTTGCTTATGCTGTGTACCAACAATCTACCTCTACTCAAGCCTATTAACTCTTAAGGAGACTATACAACCGTCAAGATAGTTGCTTGCTTGTAACTTATTCTAGGTCCAGCACAACCCCTGGTTGGCTTCTCAATACATAGCTGTAGATAATTTACAGTACTCTACTAATGTAATCACATACCATAGGGGTGATTATCAATCAAGAGATCACATGACTAGTCAGGAGCCTCCCTATGGTCCCCAGTCGGCTCTTCAGATTATGTTTTGTCTGAAATGCCATCACGCAATCTGGCTATGATCCATGTTGCCTGTGGTTTAAGCAACATGGATTGACTGACAGCTTCCCTTTAAGTATGAAACTGTAGATCACTTTTTTATTAGTTCAACAACCACAACCACATTAATTACTTGAGTAACTGTTGTTTCCTCCACAGTGTTTTCCCTTGACAGATAACATTAAGTACACATCTCCCTTGTTTCATTCTTTCACACAGTGCTGAACACATTCAGTTGTGCTCAAAAGTTAACATACCACGGCAGAATTTTTGCTTTCTTGGCCTTTTTTCAGAGAATATGAATGATAACAGCAAATCTTATTCTCCACTCATGGTTAGTGGTTGGGTGAAGCCATTTATTCTCAACATATTGTGTTCTCTCTTTTTCCAATCATAATGACAACCCAAAACATCCAAATGACACTGATCAAAAGTTCACATACCCCATTTCTTAATACCGTGTATTGCCCCCTCTAACATTAATGACAGCTTGAAGTCTTTTGTGGTAATTCTGGGTGAGGTTCTTTATTTTCTCAGATGGTAAAGCTGCCCACTCTTCTTGGCAAAAAGCCTTCAGTTCCTGTAAATTACTGGGCTGTCTAGCATGAACTGCGCGCTTGAGAACTCCCCGGAGTGGCTCAATGATATTGAGGTCAGAAGACTGAGATGGCCACTCCAGAACCTTCACTTTGTCCTGCTGTAGCCAATGACAGGTCAACTTGGCGTTGTGTTTTGGATTGTTGTCATGTTGGAACGTCCAAGTATGTCACATGCACAACTTCTGGGCTGATGGTTGCAAATTTGCCTCCAGTGTTTGCTGATAACGTGCTGCATTCATCTTTCCTTCAACTTTGACCAAGTTTCCTGTGCCTTTGTAGCTCACACATACCCAAAACATCACCGAACCACCTCCATGCTTTACAGTAGGAATGATGTTCCTTTCATCATAGGCCTTGTTGACCTCTCGCCAAATGTAACGTTTATGGTTGTAGCCAAAAAGTTCAATTTTGGTCTCATCACTCCTAATTATCTTGTTCCAGAAGTTTTGAGGCTTGTCTCTGTGCTGTTTTGCATATTGTAGGTGAGATACTTTGTGGCATTTGCGCAGTAATGGCTTTCTTCTAGCGACTCGACCATGCAGCCCATTTTTCTTCAAGTGCCTCCTTATTGTGCATCTTAAAACAGCCACACCACTAGTTTTCAGAAAGTCCAGTATTTGGTCTATCTGACCATGGTTTTGTTTGAACCGTGGTTTGTTTTGTTTTGATTGGCCGTGGTTTTTGTGGTTTGAATGCTGCTGACTGGCATTATCAATTCCTTAGATATCTTTTTGTATAGCTTTCCTGTTTTATACAGTTCAACTATCTTTTCCCGTAGATCCTTTGACAATTCTTTCGCTTTCCCCATGCCTCACAATCCAGAAATATTAGTGGCTGGATGAAAGATGCAAGAGTCGGTCTGGATCCCAGAAACTCACTCAGCTTTTATGCACACACACTGATTACAAGCAAACAGGTCACAGGTGAGGATGTTACATTTAGTAGTCGTTCAAACCCATTTGTGTTAAATTCGGTCCATGTTATCAGGCCAAAATCACCAGTGTGTGAACTTTTCATCAGGGTCATTTGAATGTTTTAGCTTGTCATTATAATTTAAAAAGAGAAAACACAGTAGTTTGACAATAAATGGCTTCACCCAACCACTAACCATGAGAGGAGGAAAAGTTTTGGTGCTATCATTCATATTCTCTGAAAGAAAGGCCAAGAAAGCAAAAATTCTGCAGGGTATCTAAACTTTTGAGCACAACTGTACCCAATGATGTACGACTATCCGTGGAGCTCACCAACATTGCAGGATACAGAAGACCCTACCATCAGATGTATGGACAATATTACAAGCCAGACACCTCCCATAAAGCAACTGCTGCCTCAAGCCCCAATTCATACACAATGGGAAAGTAACAAGCAAATCTGACAAATGCTAAAACTTCCTATTCAGAGCCATATGGCACCAAAGAGATGCTTGACCGACATAACTGCTTATCATGACCCCAAATTATGTAATTATGATGTCTACAAATTTATGTAAGATTTATGATCAGAAAATGTGTATTTTGTTCTTTCAAATACAGATTTATTTCAATTTTGTAAGCAGTGGAGCATTGTAACCTTAAAACTGCCAATTTTGACTAGAACAAATAACCATATTGTTTCCTCTTCGGATAGAGGGTCACAAAGCTTCCTGGAGATAGGTTACTAGTTTTTAAGGGCAGGTGGCACAGATTACCATCACATTATCAGTTCCTAACAATCGTAAGAGACTTCACCAAATTATAATTTGACTTCTTTGTGGGAATAAAATACCGTAGATTTCTTGAGAGAACAGATTCAAGAAATGACAAAAGATTTTCATAAACTCCAGTTTTCCCTTCTTAAAATCAAAGCCAATCAAAGCCAAATAAGAGACTCATTGTGCTGTTATTAAAGCTTATACCTCCACCCTAACAGGATCACAATTGTGGATCGTTCATGTAGTGTCATGAAATCGTATTTAATGCCGAAATCTTGCGTCCTGCATTTTTCACAAGTTTTTTTCCATTGCAGCCTCTACCTGTAACTTTCAGTTGTCTCTGAGCTAGTGGGTGCAGTAATTGATGCAAAAGGAGCCCTGACCAAGTATTGAGTGCATTTACTGAACATACATTTCAGTAGGCCACCATTTCAGATTTTAAAATCATATTTCAAGCTGGTATTATACATTATTCTAATTTACTGAGATAATGACTTTTAGGTTTTCATTGGCTGTAAGCCATAATCATCAACATTAACAGAAATAAACACTTGAAATAGATCACTCTGTTTGTAATGATGACTCTATATAATATATGAGTTTCACTTTTTGTATTGAAGAACTTAAATAAAGTTATTATATTAAGTTATTATATTCGATTATATTATTATTTATTGATTTATGCAAAGTTTGTTGAAATGACACTGAGCATTTCTATTTGGCCATGTTCTTGTCACATTCCCTGGATAAAAAAATTGCCGTTTCCTATTCTACTCTGACGACCCCATAAAATGAAAGTATAGCACAGCATACTGTATATTGTTTTTGCACAACATAATATATAGAAATATCTAAAGTGCACAAGTCTTGAAATAAAATAATTATTAAAAAAAGACCTATGATAAAATGGCTAATTTGAATTACGGAGATATATCATCGTAATTATTTCTCATGTTAGTTAGATGCCATTGTGTTATGCTGGATTAATAGTCCTGCCTTATTCTTTCCCTGCCTTACATTCCATATTAATCATACACAAAGATGACGGTTCCCAGAGTCAATCGTATGAAAGAATACATACTAATTAGCGCTCACGTGTTTGTTGATGTAAATCTGAGTATGTATTAGCTGCAATAATTAACCTTATAAGCTGCTATAATTCACCTTGATGCTATGGTGGAAGTCTGATTACACTAAGCAGAAGTTTACAGTAATGACAATAGACCACTAGCCACCATCACACTACTGCCCGATGCGCTGCTATCCCATGCACGTCTGGTAGCATTTTTGCTAAGGATTAATACCAGTAATGATGATTTACATGCTCATATTACATACAGAAGTGCTTTTATAGAGGTACACAAGTTTGTTTTTTTTACTGTGCCTCTATGTGGCTCAAATTTCATAAAAGGCATTTAATGGCATGCGTCATAGGATGCTAATAAATTAAGGGGCTATTTCGGAAGATAAAGGTAATCCAATCACCAATCCAGGTCTAGATTTGTAGAGGTCCCACCAATTGCCGTGTCAGTGCGTATGCTCAACTGTTCTATAGAGAACAAATGGAGAGGAAGGCGAGCATGCACACCCATCTAAGGTGGATAAAAGTGCCTTTTGCTGAAGATTTATTCAAGTACAAGTCGTTTGACCACCACTGGTCTAGAAGTAGTAACTTCTGATCGCAGTAATCCTTTAATATCTGCGTATACTGTATAATAGGTCTTATGAAGCCTGTACGGTAATGCATGGAGGTTGTGCACCTTTGTACTAAGGGCTCAAAGCCAGTGTTCTTGCACCCTAACTCAATTAACCTATGAGTCAACCCTTCAATATATAAAAAATTAATTCTTCAACAATTACAATAATTACAACTCTGTGCTATGAAAGAGTGAAAGGGGTTGTCCAGGACTTAAATATTGATGGCAAA
>JARQOD010000003.1:370053458-370096306 GCA_033576555.1 Oophaga sylvatica
AAAAATAGGGGATCCCCTCGAAAAAAAAACGGCGTGGGGATCCCCCCTATTTTTGTTAACCAGCCAAGTAAAATGCAGACTGCTGCGGCCTGGTATTAAAAGACTGTCAAGGCCCATGGATTTTGGCCCTCAACAGCCTGATAATACCAGGCTACAGCAGCCCCACATTTGGCGCATCAAAAGATGTGCCAATTGTGGCACTTTACCCGGCTCTTCCCACTTGCCCTGTAGCGGTGGCAAGCGGGGTAATAAGGGGTTAATGTCACCGTTGATTGCACGGTGACAATAAGCCCGGTTAATAATGGAGAGGTGTCAATAAGACACCGATCCATTATTAATCCCAAAGTTATTAAATGTATAAAAAAAAGACACAGCAAGAAAAAAGTCTTTTAATGAAATAAAAGAGACAACACAGTTTTCATTTCTTTTATTACACTCTCATTCCTGCGACGCCATCGATCTCCTGTAAAAAAGAAAAAAAACAAACCAACAGTATACCACCTGTCCGACGCAGTCCAGAACGACAGTCCCACGACGATCCAGCTGTGCTACATCGCAATGACAGGCAGAGCCTGTCATCGCGACGCAGCACAGCTGATTACCTGCTTCCCCGGCGGTGACGTCATCGGACTGACTGCTTTACGGCCGGGATTACCCAGCAGTCACTGCAGTTATCGCGAGAAACTGCATGTGACCGCCGGGGAAAGAAGATGGCGGCCATGAAGCAGTCCGGGATGTGACCGCCGGAGATCTTCTGCCAGGTAAGTGCCGCTGACTCCTGACAGACCCGACCGACGGACACTGACAGTGACAGTGACAATCCCGATTCCGGTATCCGATAAGACGAAAATATCGGAACTCGGAATCGGAATTCCGATACAGCTAATATCGGCCGATACCCGATATTTGCAGTATCGGAATGCTCAACACTAGTGGTGACGTAGGGACACATCGGAGAGGTGTCTGGAGAGCAGGTACTGGGACACCCTGGATGACTGGGTGCAACTCCAGCAAGCAGATAAAGAACTCTCCCAGTTGACAAAGTGGGTGGCCCTGAAGCGACTGCCCAGCTGGCGCAAGAGAGACGCTCTATCTCCAGGGCTCTGCAGATTCTGAGACAGTGGGAGAGATTCCAGCTAGAGGATGTCTTGCTTTTTATAAGAGTGCAGCTGGTGCGGGAGTTGAGAGTCACCTGGCAAGTGGTGCTCCTCGAGAAGTTGATCAGTGTAGTGGCTATGGAAGCCGATGAGAGAGGGGGCTCACTTTATTCCAGAGAAGACGTTCCAGTGGTTATAGCAGCTGGTATATCACCCCCGACTGAAGACTGCCTTAGAAGAGGCCTGTCAACGATACCGGAGCTGTGAATTAGTCAAACCTCCAGAGCAGAGAACCCCGACGCACACCATCATAACTTCTGCCCCCTTAGAGTTATTGATGATCGATTACTTAACCGTGGGCCCAGCCCATCTTGGGAATTAACATTGCCTGGTGATGTCTGATCACTTCACTAAGTTCGCTGTGGTAACTACAACTCAGGATCAGATGGCTGAGTCAGCAGCACAGGCCATTTGCCGAGACTTCATCCGGGTATATGGTTGCCCAAAGAGAATCCACTCTGACCAGGGTGCTTGCTTGCAAGGCCAAATGATGGAAGAGTTACATTATCTGTACCGGATTGAGAAGTCCAGGACGATGCCCTATCATCCTCAGGGAAAATGGAACCTGTGAACGCTTCAATCGGACATTAGTTCAGATGCTCTGAACATTGGAAGATCGGAAAGTACGCTGGCCTGAGTTTGTGGCTGAATTGGTTTGGGTGTACAATAATCGAGTGCACAGTACAACAGGATACACTCTGTATACCCTGCTGTTCAGACGAAAGGGGCTAGAAATTACAGAATTGGAGTTGGATCCAGAAGTAGACTACCCACTGACAGGGGTGACTTCCTGGGTCTGAGATCATCGACATCGGTTGCAGACTCTTCATCGGCTGGTGCAGATTAAGTTTCGGGAACTCCAGCACCATGAAACAATGCTTATTTGAGGGACACCTCTCAAGGTCGGAAATCGCGTGTTGGTCCGGGGCAGCTCCGTTCAAGTTGGAGCATTGATGGGAAAAAAAACCCACATCGAGTGAAATGCTGAGTTGGGTCCAATGGGTCAGTGTATGAAGTTCAACTCGAACGGGAAGAAGGAGCACCTACCCAAATAATCCAATGCAGCATGTTACGTCTTTGGTTGTCACAAGGTCCTGAAGAAGGAGAGAGAGTGCCGAACACCACCGAAACTCTCACCCCAACGGTTCTCGACTGTGATGAGGAAGAGACACTTGCCTCGTTCTCAGACTTGGATAATCTGCCATCCGCCAGTTCCACGGAAGTGCGTAGGCCTAAAACCCCAGAAATGGCCAATTCATCGGATCAAGATGGGCTCCCCTCTTTTACCACTCAACCTGATTCTACCACTCAACTTGAACTAGAATTAGGCCGCACGGAGCTGACGACAGCCGGAATTCCTGCTACTCGTTATGAGCAGGACCAGTTTGCTTGCAACGAATTATTCAAATTCAAGAAATGGAAGAGTGTGAACGTCTGATGAAGGAACTCTCACTCATGGAATGGCGAGTTAAAGGAGGGCCGGAGTGTAAGGAGGAAGACCTGGTTGCGGGTACTTGCATCATGCCAGATCCGGAACTCTCAGGGCGGAGTCCAGAGTTGCCGGGGGGAAAGAATAGAGGACTGGACAAGTCCCATGACCTGGAGAGAGGGGGCATGGCTAAGTAGGGAAAAGAGCAGGAGGCAAGGGAAAAAGCAGTCAGTTTCCCGCCGGCAGCAAAAGCAGGGCCAGAGGTGCGGCGCGCTCCGCAGAGAGAGAGACAGCGCACAGTTATGCCCCGGCAGGAGTTCACGCGGATGCTCTGACAAGACAGCAAGTTTGCAGAGCAAACCTTGAGGTGGTCCCCCATCATTGATAGATGATCTGCGGTACACCTGTTATACAGAGACGCCTGCAGTGATCCACACAGCTGCACAGGTTTATGGACTAAGGGCTCAACGGGTAAAACCGATGACCGCCTGTTGCCGCCAGGAGCTGGACCGAGAGTTGCTGGAATTCATCTATGGACACCACGCCAGCCGTTGCCGGTACTACAACCTCCATCAGACTGTATTCGGATGAGGACCACAGAAGACCACGCTAAGTGCTATTTACATTTCAGACTGTCGTGTTAACCCTTTGTTTACCCCCTTGCTATTAGTCACTGTTTTTTTACTCCCGGCCATTGCCATGTCTTTTGTTAAGAAATTAAATAATATTGTTATACAGCTTTATTCTGCAATCTCTGCGTTACTGCATTCCCCCACCTACTGACACTCCAGCGACCACCATCCCATCTGGTTTGCACTTAATAGGACAATCATTTGTGTTATAACAGGACAATGACCCAGAATATCTCCAGGCGATGTAAAGGCTATGTGACCAAAAAGGAGAGTGAGGCTGCATCAAATGACAGGACCTTCACAACCACTTGATTTCACCCCACTTGAGATGGCTTGGGATGAGTTGGACCATAGAGTGAAGGCAAAGCAGCCAACAAGTGCTCAGCACCTCCCAGAACTCCTTTAATACTGGTGGAAAGCCTTTCCAGGTGACATCTGTTGAAGCTGGTTGGGGAAGGGGGGGAAGTAAAGCTGTCATCCGAGTAAAAGGAGAGTACTTTGATGAATATAAGGTTTAATTACAAAATATAATTTTTTTTGTTTATGTTTTTCCTTACTCTTTGTTCCCATATGTAATCTTTGTGGTTTTGCTGCCTTCCTACTGAATCTACAATGTATACAATCCAAAAAGGATAAGGAAAACATGAACATTGCATGAACAGGTGTGTCCATACTTACGACTGCTACTGTTTATCTAAATATCTATCTATTAATCAATCTATCTATCACCAGTAATTTCACAGTCATCATCATCACTGTCCCCATTGGGCTCACAAGCTAAATTTCCTGACAGTATGTTTTTGAAGTGTGGGAGGAACCCAGACTATTCAGAGAAAACCAATGTCATGATCCAGTCCGGGGTTTGTTTTCTGCTGTCTTCTCTCTGAACTGGTCATGTGGGGGTTAATCCCCTCTGCCTCGTCTTGGAGCTGGCTGGGCTATTTCAGACCTCTGCAGCCTGAGGGCCAGTGTCAGCTATAGTTTATGCTTCCTGGCTAGAGCATCTGACCCGTATACCATGGTGATCCTTTTGCCTCTGACTTCTGGGACAGTGTATGACTTGGCCTGATCTTTGAACCCTGTCTCTTGTTTTTCCGTTCTGGATACCACGCTCCCCAACTGGTTTTGACTCTCTAGCTTGTCCCCTGACTATGTCTCACGTCTTTCGTTTTGGTTACCACTTTCCCGTTAGGCTGTGACATCTGGCTTGTCTCTGACTTCATGCTTGCTGTGACCTGTGGTACTTCTGCTCCTGACTGTGTATTACTCGGCTTGTTTGACCACTCTTTCTTTACCTGTTACACCTGTGCTGCTGCTAAGTGTTGCTATGCGGTGTTTGTGCAACCTTTCTTCCCTCACCAGCACCCCCTGGTGGAGGTTGCGCTATACCGCACTGCAGCCAGCATTACAACCAACGCAAAAAACAGGGAGAACATACAAACTCCTTGCAGAGGTTGCCCTTGGTGGGATTTGAACCTAGGACCCCAGCATTGTAAGGCTACCACTTGAGGCACTGTGATGTGTGTACATATTAATATATATATATATATATATATATATATATATATATGTATATATACATATATATATATATATATATAAAAATATATAAAACTGTAATTAATGCACTGCTTTTAGACAACCACGGCATTAAAATAAATCTTGAAGGTTATTCATAGTGATGTGTGTGAATTCTGAGGCGTTGAGGAGGATGTGTCAATGACGTAGATAAAGAAGAGTGAAATGTGTGTCATTCAGACATGATATCTGTGTTAGGGACAGAGAGAGAAGTTGCAATGAGGATTTTAGGCTAATACAACTTTAGGGTAAATGTGTGTCACTTATAATATGCCGCATTTCCCAGAGATACGAGAGTTACAGGAGTTTCTCATCTCTCTTCAGTAGTGCTCCGCTCCCCTGCCTTCTGGCTTCCTGATTTCCAGGGGGCAGTGTGCTCCTGATGATTGACAGTACAGACCAGAAGCATGGCCCTGCAGCTGATCCAAGCTCAGAACTCTCCCATGTTTGCAAGCAGAGGCACATCAACTCAGTACTATTGGAGAAGCACAGGGCACTCAAGTTGAATGAGGTCAGCCATGCCGCCAGCTTCAGAACTGCGATTCCAGGCTCAAAAGCCAAGAGCTTACAAGCACACGCTCCTTATCTAGGGAATCACTTCTGATATGTTGCAGGATGGCTGGTAATGTAGGTAACAAGTCATTAAAACCTAATAGAAATAGAAAAGGCAAATTGCAAAGTTGCTTGTTTTTACATTTTTTTCTTCAATTTTAATAATTGATGAATTGAGACAATGCCTTCAACACTGCAAAGTGTGTCTTATATTATTATGTATAAAAATAGTAATAAACAGCTCAAAATAACAGAATAGCCCTGAAATATAAAGATATGGCGGGTGCCTGACCAGCAATGTATTACACTGGTGCCATCTACTGTCTGGAATGTGTCACTGCCATTCCAGAACCAAAATATCCAGAATTGGGAGTCCTCAGTGGTTGACACCTTTTAATGGCTAACTGAAAAGATGGTAACAAATTGCAAGCTTTCAAGACTACTCAGGTCTCTTCATCAGGCAAAGACTAATACAAAATCTGAATAATCACATATTTATGCACAGCACAGAAACAATGCAATAGATAAGACAAGTGACGTGAAGAGAACTGTCATTATGGGAAAGTGATAAACAGTTATGGCCATAAATATTGGAACAGTTCATAGAACCAGAACCAGGAATCAATTAAAATGCTTCTGCGATGCTCCTGAGACCTTTGCAGAAGGAGAACAAGGCAGTGAAACTGTTAGTGAAAAGAGCAATGCCGTGTAATTTCTCTAAAATCAATGCAGAAACTGATGGAGCTGCACAGTATCATCTGTGTATCCCATATTTACACGGAGTTCTGGTTTACATTTGTACATGCCAGAACACTGAGAGTAGAATATAGATATAGACAAATATGAGGTACAGATATAGTAAACGTTATATTGAGTCAGGTAACGGGACTTAAGGACATCAGAGCACAGACGTAAGCAGGCAGATGGATGGGTGGGTGGGTAGTTAGATGGCTAACTGCTGCGAGACTGATAGTAAATAGACAGATAGATAACAGATGGATATTGGATAGATAATAGATAGAGAATAGATAAATAGATGATGAGATAGATAGTATAGATGAGATAGATAATTAGATAGATAGATAATGATAGATAGATAATAGATAGATAGATAGATAGATAGTAGATGGGATAGACAGAAGATAGATGACAGATGATAATAGATAAATAGATAATATATAGATAATAGACAGAAAGATACATAAAAGATAGATGATAGATAAAAGTAGAAAAAATAGGCAGCATTCCAGTAATTACCAAAAATGTAAAGGACTTTTATTTAGCCCATGTGGCGTGGTGACATTTCGGTTTAAATGAACCTTTCTCGAGCTTGAGAGACGTTCATTTGAACAGAAACATCATCACACCACATTGGCTAAATACAAGTTCTATTTTATATATATTTTTGCAAAAATACAGATGTTTTGTATGGTGGGCCTTGCACCCACCTGTTACAGTTTTTTACCTTTAGATAGATATGAGAGAGACAGATATGAGATAAATAGATGGACAGACAGGTAAGTAGATAGATACTGTAGATAGATAATGATATAGATGGATAGCTGGATGATAGATAATAGATAGATAGATAGATTGCTGATTAGTTGTCTGTATTTTATAATCATACTTTTCCTGATGTATTGGAACATGATAGATAATCTGGATAATTTTCATGCTCTGACGCTCAGTGAACTTATGGTGGGCTTGTGTTAAGGCACAGCGCCAATTTGAGAAAGCAGAGCTACAAAGGGAGGGAAAGAACAGCAGCCTGAACCAATGATGAGGAAGGAGAAGGGTCTAAGACTATAGCAGACTCCCTGTGGACATTGTAGCTAAGTGTCTGAAGTCACAGATCACAGTAAAGCATTCAAGCAGCAAGATCAGAGGAAAATATAGCAGGCAGTGCCTTCTGTAGGTAGTAGCATTCATATTTTTTCACTTCTTACTAGATAGTTGTTGAATGGATAACCCATTTAAATCAAGTCATTAACCCCTTCCCGACCCATGACGCCGACGTCGGCGTCATGAAAACCTGTGCCATCCCGACCCATGACGCCGACGTCGGCGTCATGCTATAAATCATGTTCCTGCGGGCCGGGAGACCGGGGTCACTGAAAGGTCACCCGACCCGCAGTAACAGGACCCTTACTGCATCACCACAGGGGGGTTGGCTTAACCCCCACGTGGCCACGATCGCTCTGATTGGCTGTTAAAAGTGAAACAGCCAATCAGAGCGATTTGTAATATTTCACCAATGAAACTGGTGAAATATTACAATCCAGCCATGGCCAATGCTGCAATAGCATCTGCCATAGCTGGACACCAAGATCTGACCCCCCCACACCAAGTCACGGCGGTGATCGGCCGCCGCCATCGAAAGATGGCAGCGATCGGTCACCGCCGTCACTGTCTGCTCCCCTGCTCCTGCGATCCGCTGCCCCCACCTACCGATCCCCCCCTCACCTTCCGACGCCCCATACTCACATCTCCCGGGCCACCGATGTCCCTGGATCCGTCCCGGCGGCTGCCCGGGATGCTGCATGGGCGCCACCATCTTGGAAAATGGCTGGCGCATGCGCAGTGCGCCCGCCGGCCGGCGCATGCGCAGTGCGCCCTCCATTGTACAAAAATTTATTTTGATCACTGTGATAAACTGTCACAGTGATCAAAATAAAAAAAAGTAAATGAACCCCCCCCTGTCATAGGTAGGGACAAATAATAAAATAAAGATTGTTTTTTTTCCCTAGCGGATTTTGCTGCTGATCCGCAGCTGATTTTGCTGCGGATCCGCGGCGGATATCGCGGCTGATCCGCGGCGGATTTTGCGGCTGATCCGCGGCGGATTTCGCTGCTGATTCTTTGCGGATCCGCGGCTGATTTCGCTGCTGATCCGTGGCGGATTTAGCTGCTGATCCGTGGCGTATTTCGCTGCGGATCCGCGGCGGATTTCGCTTCGGATCCGCAGCGGATTTCGCTGCTGATCCGCGGCTGATTTCGCTGCGGATCCGCGGCTGATTTCGCTGCGGATCCGCGGCGGATTTGGCTGCTGATCCGCGGCGGATTTGGCTGCTGATCCGCGGCGGATTTGGCTGCTGATCCGCGGCGGATTTGGCTGCTGATCCGCGGCGGATTTTGCTGCGGATCCCCGGCGGATTTTGCTGCGGATCCCCGGCGGATTTTGCTGGGGATCCGCGGCAGATTTTGCTGGGGATCCGCGGCGGATTTTGTTGCTGATCCGCGGCGAATTTTGCTGCGGATCCGCGGCGAATTTTGCTGCGGATCCGCGGCTGATTTTGCTGCGGATCCTCGGCGGATTTTGCTGGGGATCCGCGGCGGATTTTGCTGCTGATCCGCGGCGGATTTTGCTGATCCGCGGCGGATTTTGCTGCTGATCCGCGACTGATTTTGCTGCGGATCCGCGGCT
Source organism: Oophaga sylvatica (assembly GCA_033576555.1). Taxonomy (NCBI): domain Eukaryota; kingdom Metazoa; phylum Chordata; class Amphibia; order Anura; family Dendrobatidae; genus Oophaga; species Oophaga sylvatica. The sequence goes on from JARQOD010000003.1 coordinate 370,062,231, forward strand.
GATTTTACTGCTGATCCGCGGCGGATTTTGCTACTGATACAGGCCGGATTTTGCTGCTGATCCGCGGCGAATTTTGCTGCAGATCCGCGGCTGATTTTGCTGCTGATCCGCGGCTGATTTTGCTGCTGATCCGCGGCGGATTTTGCTGCTGATCCGCGGCGGATTTTGCTGCGGATCCGCGGCTGATTATCTGCTGATTCATCTGCGCTAGCGGGTATAGCATAACGCGATCGCGTTATGCTATACCGTTACTAGCCGGTCAACGCTACGTGTTGAACGGGCTGGTAAAACGCAATATGAACCCAGCCTTAGGGTTAGAACTAGGGTTAGGGTTAGCATTAGGGTTAAGGTTAGAATTACGGTTAGGGTTGGAATTTGGGTTAGGGTTGGAATTAGGGTTAGGGTTGGAATTAGGGTTAGGCTTGTGGTTAGGTTTATGGTTAGAGTTGGGATTAGGGTTAGGGGTGTGTTGGGGTTAGGGTTATGATTAGGGTTTGTATTAGGGTTAGGTGTGTGTAGGGGTTAGGGTTGGGGTTAGGGGTGTGTTGGGGTTAGGGTTGGAGTTAGAATTGAGGGTTTTCCACTATTTAGGCACATCAGGGGTCTCCATACGCGACATGGCGCCACAATTGATTCCTGCAAATTTTGCGTTCAAAAAGTCAAACAGTGCTCCCTTTATTCCAAGCCCCGACGTATGCCCAAACAGTGGTTTATCCCCACATATGGGTATCAGCGTACTCGGGAAAAATTGTACAACAACTTTGGGGGTTCTAATTTCTCCTGATAACATTGGGAAAAAAATTGGGGACTAAAAAAAAATTTTTGTGGAAAAAAAATGATTTTATATTTTCACGGCTCTGCGTTATAAATTTCTGTGAAGGACTTGGAGATTCAAAGTGCTTATCACACATCTATAGGAGTTCCTTGGGGTATCTAGTTTCCAAAATGGGGTCACTTGTGGGAGTTTCTACTGTTTAGGCACATCAGGGACTCTGCAAAAGTAACATGACGCCGAAGACCATTCCATCAAGTGGGTATTTCAAAACGTCACTACTTCCCATCCGAGCCCCGACGTGTGCCCATACAGTAGTTTTCTCCCACATATGGGATATCAGCATACTCAGGACAAATTGGACAACAACTTTTGGGGTCTAATTTCTCATGTTACCCTTGGGAAAATAAAAAATTGGGGACTAAAAGATCATGATTGTGGAAAAAATATGATTTTTTTATTTTCATGCCCGGGCGTTATAAACTTCTGTGTAGCCCTTGGGGTTCAATGTGCTCACCACACATCTAGATAAGTTCTTTGCGGGGTCTAGTTTCCAAAATGGGGTCACTTGTGGGGAGTTTCTACTGTTTAGGCACATCAGGGGCTCTGCAAACGTAACAAGATGCCCGCAGACCATTCCATCAAGTCGGCATTTCAAAGCGTCACTACATCCCTTCCGAGCCCTGACTTATGCCCAAACAGTGGTTCCCCCCCACATATGGGGTACTAGCGTACTCAGGACAAACTGGACAACAACTTTTGGTGTCCAATTTCTCCTGTAACCATTGTGAAAATAAAAAATAGTGGGCTAAAAAATCATTTTTTGAGAAAAAAAAATGATTTTTTATTTTCACGGCTCTGCGTTATAAACTTCTGTGAAGCACCTGGGGGTTCAAAGTGCTCACTATGCATCTAGATAAGTTCCTTAGGGCGTCTAGTTTCCAAAATGGGGTCACTTGTGGGGGAGCTCCAATGTTTAGGCACACAGGAACTCTCCAAATGTGACATGGCAACCGCTAAATATTCCAGCATATTTTCTATTCAAAAAGTCAAATGGCGCTCCTTCCCTTCTGAGCCCTGCCGTGCGCCCAAACAGTGGTTTATGACCACATAAGAGGTATCTGTGTACTCAGGAGAAATTGCCCAACAAATTTTAGGATCCAATTTATACTGTTGCCCCTGAGAAAATGAAAAAAACTGAGGCTAAAAGAAAATTTTTGTGAAAAAAAAGTACTTTCTTTTTTTTACGGATCAATTTGTGAGGCACCTGGGGGTTCAAAGTGCTCACTATGCATCTAGATAAGTTCCTTAGGGGGTCTAGTTTCCAAAATGGGGTCACTTGTGGGGGAGCTCCAATGTTTAGGCACATAGGGACTCTCCAAATGCGACATGGCAACCGCTAAATACGGCAGCATATTTTCCATTCAAAAAGTCAAATGGCGCTCCTTCCCTTCTGAGCCCTGCCGTGCGCCCAAACAGTGGTTTATGACCACATATGAGGTATCTGTGTACTCAGGAGAAATTGCCCAACAAATTTTAGGATCCAATTTATACTGTTGCCCATGTGAAAATGAAAAAACTGAGGCTAAAAGAAATTTTTTGTGAAAAAAGTACTTTCTTTTTTTACAGATCAATTTGTGAAGCACCTGGGGGTTCAAAGTGATCACTATGCATCTAGATAAGTTCCTTAGGGGGTCTAGTTTCCAAAATGGGGTCACTTGTGGGGGAGCTCCAATTTTTAGGCACACAGGGACTCTCCAAATGTGACATGGCAACCGCTAAATATTCCAGCATATTTTCCATTCAAAAAGTCAAATGGCGCTCCTTCCCTTCTGAGCCCTGCCGTGCGCCCATACAGTGGTTTATGACCACATATGAGGTATCTGTGTACTCAGAAGAAATTGCCCAACAAATTTTAGGATCCAATTTATACTGTTGCCCCTGAGAAAATGAAAAAAACTGAGGCTAAAAGAAAATTTTTGTGAAAAAAAAGTACTTTCTTTTTTTTACGGATCAATTTGTGAAGCACCTGGGGGTTCAAAGTGCTCACTATGCATCTAGATAAGTTCCTTAGGTGGTCTAGTTTCCAAAATGGGGTCACTTGTGGGGGAGCTCCAATGTTTAGGCACACAGGGACTCTCCAAATGCGACATGGCAACCGCTAAATATTCCAGCATATTTTCCATTCAAAAAGTCAAATGGCGCTCCTTCCCTTCTGAGCCCTGCCGTGCGCCCAAACAGTGGTTTATGACCACATATGAGGTATCTGTGTACTCAGGAGAAATTGCCCAACAAATTTTAGGATCCAATTTATACTGTTGCCCATGTGAAAATGAAAAAACTGAGGCTAAAAGAAAATTTTTGTGAAAAAAAAGTACTTTCTTTTTTTTGCAGATCAATTTGTGAAGCACCTGGGGTTCAAAGTGATCACTATGCATCTAGATAAGTTCCTTAGGGGGTCTAGTTTCCAAAATGGGGTCACTTGTTGGGGAGCTCCAATGTTTAGGCACACAGGGACTCTCCAAATGTGACATGGCAACAGCTAAATATTCCAGCATATTTTCCATTCAAAAAGTCAAATGGCGCTCCTTCCCTTCTGAGCCCTGCCGTGCGCCAATACAGTGGTTTATGACCACATATGAGGTATCTGTGTACTCAGGAGAAATTGCCCAACAAATTTTAGGATCCATTTTATCCTGATGCCCATGTAAAAATGAAAAAATTGATGCTAAAAAAAATTTTTGTTGGAAAAATTAAAATGTCCATTTTTTCCTTCCACGTTGCTTTAGTTCCTGTGAAGCACCTGAAGGGTTAATAATCTTCTTGAATGTAGTTTTGAGTAGCTTGAGGGGTGCAGTTTTTATAAAGGTGTCACTTTTGGGTATTTTCTGCCATATAGACCCTTCAAAGTGACTTCAAATTTGAGGTGGTCCCTAAAAAAATGGTTTTGTAAATTTTGCTGTAAAAATGAGAAATCGCTGGTCAACTTTTAACCCTTATAACTTCCTAACAAAAAAAAATGTTGTTTCCAAAATTGTGCTGATGTAAAGTAGACATGTGGGAAATGTTATTTATTACCTATTTTGTGCCACATAACTCTCTGGCTTAACAGAATAAAAATTAAAAATTTGAAAATTACAAAATTTTCAAAATTTTCGCCAAATTTCCATTTTTTTTCACAAATAAACGCAAAAATTATCGACCTAAATTTACCACTAACATGAAGCCCAATATGTCACGAAAAAACAATCTCAGAATCGCTAGGATCCGTTGAAGCGTTCCTGAGTTATTACCTCATAAAGGGACACTGGTCAGAATTGCAAAAAATGGCAAGGTCTTTAAGGTCAAAATAGGCTGGGTCATGAAGGGGTTAATATAAGAATAACAGGAGGACAAAATTTGTCAACCCGACCAATCAGCTGATAGTAGCTTTTTGCATATTTTAGTGGCCACTGTCAAATTCTGAAGAGTTTATTATCATCAATTTAGAGGCGATTGGTCATCAAAATGTGAGTCTTGAACAACCCCTCTAGCTAAGCACCTGATTAGCAGTGTAACAGCCTTTCCCACACCAAGTCACTGTACAGTTCTCAGTGTAAAAAGGTCAGTGCATTATTTTAAATCAGTATGCCCTGGTTATAACTGCACCTTCAGGTGACTAATAAGTCATGTATACATCAGGAATAGCACTGTTGTGATACTAGTAACTTCTCACGGCCAAGCCGTGAGTCAGAGTGGTCAACGAGCCCAAGGTCAGAAGCCAGGAGGGTATGTCATAAACAGAAGGAAGAGACAAAAGCATAGTCAGGTAACGTTCCGAGGTCAGAGTACTGGGAGGATAACTGATCAGAGCTGAAGGGGTTAAACAGGCGGATGGTCAGAACGAAGTTCAAGGTCAGGAAACAGATCAAGCATACAGAACTCAAGGGACAAGAGAACACAGAGCACATACCTCACAAGATGAATGTACGTCTGGCAGTGGTCTGGGAGAAGCTGCTCAGTTAAAGGGAATCTGTCACCCCATTTTTGGAGTATGAGATGAGGCCACCGCCATCTGGGTCTTATCTACAGCATTCTGTAATGCTGTAGATAAGCCCCGATGTTACCTGAAAGATAAGAAAAACGAGTTATATTATACTCACCCAGGGGCGGTCCGCCGTCCGTTCCGTTCCGATGGGCGTCGCTGTCTGATTCGGCGCCTCCCGTCTTCTAGCGAAGCCATCCTCTTCTCTGCATCCCGTCGCGGCTCCTGCGCAGGCGCACTGATCTGCCCTGGTGAAAGCAGAGTACTGCAGTGCGCAGGCGCCACGAAACGTCAGAGAGGTCCGGCGCCTGCGCACTGCAGTACTCTGCTCTGCCCTCACCAGGGCAGATCAGTGCAACTGTGCAGGAGCCGCGACAGGACCCAGAGAAGATGGCTTCGCTAGAAGATGGGAGGCGCCGAACCAGACCGCAACGCCCATCGGACCGGACGGCGGACTGCCCTGGGTGAGTATAATATATCTTGTTTTTCTTATCTTTCAGGTAACATTGGGGGCTTTCTACAGCATTACAGAATGCTGTAGATAAGCCCCTGATGGCGGTGGCCTCATCTCATACTCCAAAAATGGAGTGACAGATTCCATTTAAAGGGAGCTTGTCACCCCCCCAGGGCCTTTTTATGTAAAAGAGCCACCTTCAGCAGCACTAAGGCTACATTCTGTGAAGGTGGCTCTTAGGTTTCTGATCGCTAGGAACACTGAAATAGACAGTTTTATAATTTGTCCGACATACCGCTATTGTGTCATGGAGGTATGTCTTCTCCCCCTGTGTGAATGGCCTCAGAGGTGTCAATCATCTCCCTCTTTCCTCTGTGCTCTGCCTCCTGTGTTCCTGTTACACGCCCGGCACCTGCGCTCTGCCAACATTTCGCCTGATGTAAGTTCCCGGCCAGCGTGCACGGCGCATGCCCAAGAAATGTAGGCAGAGCACAGGCGCCGGGCATGTAACTGGAACACAGGAGGCTGCGTACAGAGCAAGAGGGAGATGACTGACATCTCCCCTGGGGTGGCTGTGGGTGATTGTGCCAGGACCAGTGCATATGTAATTGGAGGATGTACAGTACAGACCAAAAGTTTGGACACACCTTCTCATTTAAAGATTTTTCTGTATTTTCATGACTGAAAATTGTACATTCACACTGAAGGCATCAAAACTATGAATTAACACATGTGGAATTATATACTTAACAAAAAAGTGTGTAACAACTGAAATTATGTCTTATATTCTAGGTTCTTCAAAGTAGACACCTTTTGCTTTGATGACTGCTTTGCACACTCTTGGCATTCTCTTGATGAACTTCAGGAGGTAGTCACCGGAAATGGTCTTCCAACAATCTTGAAGGAGTTCGCAGAGACGCTTAGCACTTGTTGGCCCTTTTGCCTTCACTCTGCGGTCCAGCTTAACACAAACCATCTCGATTGGGTTCAGGTCTGGTGACTGTGGAGGCCAGTTCATCTGGCGTAGCACCCCATCACTCTCCTTCTTGTCAAATAACCCTTACACAGCCTGGAGGTGTGTTTGGGGTCATTGACCTGTTGAAAAATAAATGATGGTCCAACTAAACGCAAACTGGATGGACTAGCATGCTGCTGCAAGATGCTGTGGCAGCCATGCTGCTTCAATATGCCTTCAATTTTGAATAAATCCCCAACAGGGTCACTAGCAAAGCACACCCACTCCATCACACCTCCTCCATGCTTCACGGTGGGAACCAGGCATGTAGAGTAAATCCGTTCACCTTTTCTGCGTCGCACAAAAACACTGTGGTTGAAACCAAAGATCTCAAATTTGGACTCATCAGACCAAAGCACAGATTTCCACTGGTCTAATGTCCATTCCTTGTGTTCTTTAGCCCAAACAAGTTTCTCTGCTTGTTGCCTGTCCTTAGCAGTGGTTTCCTAGCAGCTATTTTACCAAGAAGGCCTGCTGCACAAAGTTTCCTCTTAACAGTTGTTGTAGAGATGTGTCTGCTGCTAGAACTCTGTGTGGCATTGACCTGGTCTCTAATCTGAGCTGCTTTAAACCTGCGATTTCTGAGGCTGGTGACTCGGATAAACTTATCCTCAGAAGCAGAGGTGACTCTTGGTCTTCCTTTCCTGGGGCGGTCCTCATGTGAGCCAGTTTCTTTGTAGCGCTTGATGGTTTTTGCAACTGCACTTGGGGACACTTTCAAAGTTTTCCCAATTTTTCGGACTAACTGACCTTCATTTCTTAAAGTAATGATGGCCACTCGTTTTTCTTTACTTAGCTGCTTTTTTCTTGCCATAATACAAATTCTAACAGTCTATTCAGTAGGACTATCAGCTGTGTATCCACCAGACTTCTGCACAACACAACTGATTGTCCCTACCAAATTTATAAGGCCAGAAATCCCACTTATTAAACCTGACAGGGAACACCTGTGAAGTGAAAACCATTTCCGGTGACTACCTCTTGAAGCTCATCAAGAGAATGCCAAGAGTGAGAAAAGCAGTCATCAAAGCAAAAGGTGGCTACTTTGAAGAAACTAGAATATAAGACATAATTTCAGTTGTTACACACTTTTTTGTTAAGTATATAATTCCACATGTGTTAATTCATAGTTTTGATGCCTTCAGTGTTTACCGTATTTTTCGGACTATAAGACGCACCGGACTATAAGACGCACCCAGGTTTTAGAGGTGGAAAATAGGGAAAAATATATTTGAAGCAAAAAATGTGGTAAAATATTTAATAACATACTATTATATGTGGTGTTATTATATATAATAGTATGTTATTATGTTGGAAGCTACGGGTAGGAAATGGTGCTGCGGGACCAGTGTGGTGTCTGTAAACTACTATGTGAAGACGCTGGAGGGTGAGTATAAGGCCGGGGTCACACATGCAAGAAACTCGCACGATTTCATGTGAGTCTTTTGCATGAACACCCGGCACTGCCGCCGGCACTCAGACTGGAGCGTGCGGCTGCATAGAAATACATGCTGCATAGAAATAGAGACAGATGATAGAGACAGAGATGATAGAGACAGAGTTGATAGAGACAGATGATAGAGACAGATGATAGAGACAGAGATGATACAGATGATAGAGACAGATGATAGAGACAGATGATAGAGAGAGATGATAGAGACAGAGATGATAGAGACAGAGATAATAGAGACAGAGATGATAGAGACAGATGATAGAGACAGATGATAGAGACAGATGATAGAGACAGAGATAATAGAGACAGAGATGATAGAGACAGATGATAGAGACAGATGATAGAGACATAGATGATAGAGCAATGATAGAGACAGAGATGATAGAGACAGAGATGATAGAGACAGAGATGATAGAGGACAGAGCTGATAGAGACAGAGATGATAGAGACAGAGATGATAGAGACAGATGATAGAGACAGAGATGATAGAGACAGATGATAGAGACAGATGATAGAGACAGAGATGATAGAGACAGAGATGATAGATACAGATGATAGAGACAGAGATGATAGAGACAGATGATAGAGACAGATGATAGAGACAGAGATGATAGAGACAGAGATAGAGACAGAGATGATAGAGACAGAGCTGATAGAGACAGATGATAGAGACAGAGATGATAGAGACAGAGATGATAGAGACAGATGATAGAGACAGAGATGATAGAAACAGATGATAGAGACAGATGATAGAGACAGAGATGATAGAGACAGATGATAGAGACAGAGATGATAGAGACAGAGATGATAGAGACAGATGATAGAGACAGATGATAGAGACAGATTATAGAGACAGAGATGATAGAGACAGATGATAGAGACAGAGATGATAGAGACAGATGATAGAGACAGATGATAGAGACAGAGTTGATAGAGACAGAGATGATAGAGACAGAGATGATAGAGACAGATGATAGAGACAGAGATGATAGAGACAGATGATAGAGACAGAGATGATAGAGACAGAGTTGATAGAAATGTGACACGTATGCGTTTCATGTGCGCATGATGCGCTGCACAAAAAAATGCAAGTGTGAAAGTAGCCTAACCTTTTAATTAATTCTCTGTTATACAGTGTGTCTGAAGGACCTGTGATGACATCATGAAGAGGCAGGGCTTTGGTCATGTGATGCTCCAGCCCGCCCTCTTCATGACCTCATCACAGGTCCTCCACAGGAGCATTCAGCATCGCATCAGCACAGCCCCTGTGCTGTCAGGTATGCGATGCCTCCTGCTGCACTCTGCTCCTGCCGCCTCCTTCTCCTTCAGACACCGATCTGCCCAGCTGCTGCAGGAATCAGGCCCTGGGGAACCATGTGGCTCTGTAATCTGCTGCTCCCTGCTCACTGCTCAGCTGATAGGTGGGCAGGGAAGCGCTGATTAATATTCACTGCACTTAAGTAGGGACCAGGGGTTTCCCCAGTGCTTGTTTCCTGCAGCAGGAGGGGATATTTTCCTGCCTCCTGCTGATCCCACTCCACCGCTGCCCCCTGTCCCCCTCCCCACATGTTACATTCCGACCATAAGACGCACCCACACTTTCCTCCTAAATTTGGAGGAAAAAAAGTGCGTCTTATGGTCCAAAAAATTTACAATTTTCACAGTCATGAAAATACAGAAAAATCTTTAAATGAGAACGTGTGTCCAAACTTTTGGTCTGTACTATATATCTTTTATTGATCAGGTGGCTAGCATTTTTGCAGCAATTGATATCAACATGTATTTAGCTAATTGAGCATTATAGTGTGATTTACTATGGCATGACATTATGCATTGCATGTAGCACTTTGTGGCACACAGTATTTTTGATATACTTGTTAATATCAACACCTGTGTAGTTAAGCATCACAGTTTGGTTCATAGCCATTCAGTTTAATATGATATTATGTATTGCACGTAGCACTTTGCTGCACAGAGCACTTTTTGTATTGATCTTTATATACTGGGTGCCATTGTGATGTTTTTGCGAATGAAATAATCCCCCTCGCTTGGCCCTTGGCCTATGTTCCCACGGCATTTTTTGTACATCCCTTGTTTTTGTCTACATGTTTTTTATGTTTAATAAAATGTGGAAATAATTGAATCTGAATTTATCTATGCCTCTTTTTCCGCCATTGATACATGGCGGACATGGATTAGTATCATTGGATTTGAGGTGATACTTATATTGAGGACAATTTTGATATGAATAAGTCTGGAAAGAAGTATTTTATCCCTCACTGAAGACAAATCTCTAGACAGATTTGAGCAGTTTTTGAGACAGAATAATCAGTACAGGAAGAAGTGTCAAATAGGTGGAAAAAAAGCAGATAATGCCTCCCTGGAGACAGATTTGAGCATTTTTTGAGACATGATCAGTGCAGGACAGAAGTGACAAATTAGTGGGGAAAGAAGCATTTCATCCCTCATTGAAGACAGATCTGTAGACAGATTTAGGCAATTTTTGAGACTGAATGGTTAGTGCAGCAAATAAATGGAGAAAGAAGTATGTTTTCTCTAATAAGATATGTAGCGAGGTTTCTTATCTTTTCTTGTACAGTTTATGAGAAAAAATAGTTAAAAGTGTAGTTACAATTTAAGAGACACCTGACACTGAGAAGAAAAATCTGACTTACTGCTATTATTGGGGCCAGACACAGTGACTGGAATATGCTTACAAAGTTATAATTTTGTAAGTTTAGGATATAAAAAATATAATAAAAATGTTTACGTTGCTCCATATAAGCTCTGAGCCCACCATCTCAGTTATCTTCCCCTTATGCACAGAACATATTTCATCTAAATAGTTATCGACCTGGAATTCCAATTGTATATAGTGCACAGAATATTAATGTACCAATGTATTATGTGCTACAGTGCAGGACAACATTAGAACATTGGAATATGATTTAGGAAGTGTATAGAAATCAGTTACTATGAATCAATTGGAACAAAAGTTGCTTAGCAACAGCAGAGAAGCCGTAGAAGGGAAGTATCTGATAACAACTGGAGAAAATAAATACAAACTAGTGGTGGTTATCACATCCTACAGCATATTCTTCCTTATAATTAATAAGCATATAAAAGAGCTTAATGCAAAACTGTACTAGAGGTTCCATCTGGAAATATTAACATTTATTACTTGTTTTCATCCCCCATGAATGCTATACAATAGTAACATGCATGTATATCTATATTCATATAGATATACATATATATTATAAGGTGGCAGCTGGACAGGTCGTGTACAGAAGGTATGTGTCCCGGAGGCGCCAAGCCTCGGTGATGTAGGACCCAGAAGAGCAGGCTCCAGCACACATAGTGCTGAGAGGTATTTTCATGGGCCCAAATTATGGGTCTGGGTTTTACGAGCAGCTGAAAGAGCTGAGTGGGATCAGCTGTGTAAGAAGAAGGACAGGACCACGGGTACATGTTCTGTGCCGGGTCCAGAACTAACGGGGCTGTTTCCTCTGTTGTCCGGGGGAAAGCTAATGAGACAAGACAAACCTACACATCTGGGAGCAGGGGGCGTGGCTAAGTGGCTGCAGCCACAGCGCTCATGGAATTACTTAATTGTGGTGGCAAGAGACAGCGCGCAGCAGTTAGAAGTGAGTGCTCTGGCCCTCAAACGCTGTCACAGAGCAGACCCACACCCGCAGATGCCCACAGCGACTAGCAGCATTCGCCAGAAGAGACGTGCAGAACGCCCGTTGGTCACTCTCAGGCGAGGTGCCAAATGCTCCGGGCTTCTGAGTACCACGCACGCTTCACCTCAGAGAGACTCAGTGTGCCCTGTTTCCCCCATATACGTCTACCGCTCTAGTTGAACCCGGAGAGTGTCGAGACCTATACCCTCTTGGCTGCATCAGCAGTTGGACAAAAGGCTCAGCGGAAGATACCGGAAGCCAACCACTGCCGCAGAAGACGGATCCTTGTTACCCATAGAACTTCATCGGATCAGCATCATGTCAGCCGTTGGTGCTATCACCGCTTCACAACACCCACGGCCTGAGGATCAGCGGATAGGATAAGTTAACCCCATAAGGACTGTCCCTACTGTCTTCACAGTTCTTTAACGCTACCCACAATTTCACCATTGAACTGTTTTATTCCCTGTTTAATTCTTTACCTCTCTGCGTGTAGTATCCCACTGTTGATTAAAACCCAGTAACACTTGCTCTGCCTCTGCCTGTCACTGCATCCCGCAACCTGCTCACACTTGCTCACTTACCTCCAGTCCAGGTTTTGGAATGTCTGATTTAAGGAAGCTGGGGCTGCCTCACTTTGTGTGTTTTACAAGCTGAAGAGGCCTTGCATATGCTGCTCAGACCCTGTTGGAGTCTGAGAGGAAATGACTCATGATTACTCGAGTTAGCCTGTGTTGTATATGGACTGCTTATTTTCTGTTTTATTCTGTTAACCTCTTCCAGGTAAACAAAAAGGTACGGTATATCTTATTTTTCTTAACCCTGACGGTTTATGAACTTTTAAGGCTATGTGCACACGTTGCGGCAAAACCGCTTACACAATACAACTCATTAAGGCCTATGAGATTCCGCAATGCTGTGCACATGCTGCGGGTTTTTCCGCGGCGGAATCGCATCGCGGGAGAATCCGCAGCATGCTCATTCATTTTTGCGGAACCGCCGCCATAGGAATGCATTGAACCAATTACTTTCGCATGTGGCTGTGCCCACCATGCGGAATGTAAGCGGTTCATGTGCGGATGGTACCCATGGGTCTGGAGGAGAGGAGACTCTCCTCCAAGCCCTGGGTACCATATCCATGTAAAAACAATAATTAAAATAAAAAATAATGATATTCTCACCTTCCGGCGTCCCCCGCAGCTTTCCCGCCTCTCAGCGATGCTCCCGCCAATCACGTTCCCAGGAGTCCTTTGCAAAATCACCCAGATGACGTAGCGGTCTCGCGTGATGCTACGTCATCGGGATGATTGTCGCAAAGGACGCCTGGGAACGGAACTTGCCGGGAGCGTCGCTGAGAGGCGGGAAAGCTGCGGGGGACACCGGAAGGTGAGAATATCATTATTTATTATTTTTTTTATTATTTTTACATTAGATCTTTTTACTATTGATGCGGCACAGGCGGCATCAATAGTAAAAAGTTGGTCACACTTGTCAAACACTTGTTTGACTCGTGTGACCAACCTGTCAGATCGCTTGTAAAACGCTAGCATTCTGCAAGCTAATTACGCTTGCAAAACGCTAGTTTTTAGCGGGAATACGCATACCTATAATATGCGGATTTCCCGCGGCAGGGAAGTGCGGAATTGCCGCAGAAATTTCCATGGCAATTCCGCAACGTGTGCACATAGCCTAATAAACGGCTTGTTTATTTTGAATCAACGAACAGTTTTGTGAACCAGCATCTACCACAGAGCTGATCCCTCACAACATATATACATATAGATATTAGCTTCAGTGATTTGAAGCCCATAAGTTTGCTCCAGCACACTATGTGTTTAGAGGGATTAATCGGCCATTTTAAGGGCTGGGTTTTTGTGGACAACCATAGAGGGTGTGGTATGGGATTTAAGTAGTCGGCCTCCTGGGGCATTTACGGTCTAGTGTGTCTGGAGAGGCTAACTCCAGAGAAGTGTTTGTGTTAACCTCAACTGCGTGTTTTTGCTATCCCTGAGCAGGCTGATCTCCGCTACCAAAAGGACTGTGCTTTGTGTTAATACTTTGTTTTGTTTTTCCTGTTTTTGCCCAAAGGGCCGTGTTTATTTTTACTTCACCATGGTTTATGCGGCATATATAATAACCCAGTGAAGATCTTAAAGAGACAGTGTTCCTATGTTTACCTCAGATCACAGCTGAGTGAGCTGATCTACTACAATATATACATACACAATGAGGAAATACAAGCAGATACCTATCCATCATACAGTACTATCAGGGAAACACTATCTTCCCCCCTTACTTCCTGTACTCTGTGCACAGCCCAGCACACTATCTTGGGAGCTTCCATTTTCCTCTGTGGGCACCACAGTGGTGGAGGTATAACACTATGGCACCTAACACCTACTGTCAGCTCCCAGCTGACTAATGAGGACCCAACGCTGTGAGGTTTATCTGTACGACTCCTCAATAGCACGTCCAAAGTCTAGTCTGCATGAGTCATGGACTCCATATATGTATTCTCTCTCTCTTACTTCCCTTTACTCTTGTCTTCCGTTTCCTCTCTGACCAAAGACTCTGTACCTTTCTGCTAGGCTTCCTGCCCTAGGCCCCAATATTCTACCTTTCACTCTCTCTGTCGCTGCCCCAATTCCAGACTGCTGCCTACTTCTCTGCTATCTCTTCTCTTCCAGGCTCTTCTGCTCCGGCAGTTCCTCTCTTGCTATAGTGACACCCACTGCATGCAGCACTGCTCACATTAGACCTGAGGTCATTTCTCTGCACTGTCTGGCTGTTTTTACCTCACTCCCAGGAAACTGTGTGTCTCATGGCCCCTCCCACTCTGGGCTAGTCCTAAACTTAACTCAAACTGTCCTGTTACCCATCTGTTGCTAGGCAGAATACAGCCTCATCACCAACACAGATCACTACACATACAAACATTATCAAAGCACATCACTATTCACATTACACAATGCAATAAAACTTTCTTCAAGGCGGAACATGGGCAATATGTTCATCTCCTTACATGGCCCATAGATCTTAGCAGCTCATTTATATATTAAGAAAATTGTTGATTTTTCTGGACTAAGACATCGGATTACAGATATCAAGATACCATTTTATTCACCTTTCTATGATCTACATATCCATGTAGACAGGACAGTTGATCCTATTGACAGATGCCCTTTAATGTTCCGCATAGTGGGGCAAATATTGGGGATATACTTGCAGTGCAGATCAACCAGAAGTAATATTTGATTCCTAGGTGGTTTTATGGTAAAATGATCATAATTTAAATTCATACAAGTCCATGATACAATCGTTCAATACATACTCTTCTCAAATACTCAAACTAAATACATCATATTATCAAAACTTGTATTTATTGGTTTTATACTTGCCTCCAAATGTTTGTACATTTCCTTAAAATAACAATATAGTAATAAATACATATAAATTATACACAAAAAGTGATCCTTTAGAGAATATTGACACCTAAGGGGACTTTTTTCCCTTAAGTGCATATTCTTTGGGCTAAAAATCATTTTTGCAATTGGGTTTGATCAACAATTTTGCACTGTTTGGCTTTTAACGGCTATTTGTCACCCTGCACGTTGCTGGCTGCGGAATGAGATAACGGAGGATCTGTCAGTGAGCTGGTGCAGATGGGGACTTTATATCTCTTTTATCTGTCTTTTACTGGACTTGAACCTCAGACCACGTCAAAGTTTAGCTAAAATTTGATGTGGTCACAAACAGGGGCGTACATAGAAATCATGGGGCCCCATAGCAAAAGTCTGAATGGGCCCCCCCCAAAAAAAAAAGCCTGAGCCATTGTAAATGTAAAGAGCCAGCACAGTGAGGGGACACATTTAACAAAAAAATGTATTATGCCCCCATAGATGCTCCATAGGTTGTGCCCCCATAGATGCTCCATAGATAATGCCCCCATAGATGCTCCATATATTATGCCCCCATAGATGCTACATAGATTGTGCCCCCATAGATGCTGCCCCATACATGCTCCATAGATTATGCCCCAATAGATGCTCCACAGATTGCGCCCCCATAGATGCTCCATAGATAATGCCCCCATAGATGATCCATAGATAATACCCCCATAGATGCTCCATAGATAATGCCCCCATAGATGCTCCATATATTATGCCCCCATAGATGCTCCATAGATTGTGCCCCCATAGATGCTCCATAGATAATGCCCCCATAGATGCTCCATAGATAATGCCCCCATAGATGCTCCATAGATTATGCCCCCATAGATGCTCCATAGATTGTGCCCCCATAGATGCTGCCCCATAGATGCTCCATAGATTATGCCCCCATAGATGCTCCATAGATTGTGCCCCCATAGATGCTGCCCCATAGATGCTCCATAGATTGTGCCCCCATAGATGCTCCATAGATAATGCCCCCATAGATGCTCCATAGATTGTGCCCCATAGATGCCCCATGTATTATGCCCCCATAGATGCCCATGTATTATGCCCCCATAGATGCTGCCTCATAGATGCTCCATAGATTATCCCAAGATGCTCCATAGATTGTGCCCCCATAGATGCTCATGTATTATGCCCCTAGTGCTCCTCATAGATGCTCCATAGATTATGCCCCCATAGATGCTCCATAATTATGCCCCCATAGATGCTCCATAGATTGTGCCCATATGCTCATAGATTATGCCCCCATAGTTGCTCCATAGATAATGCCCCATAGATGCTCCATAGAGTGTGCCCCATAGTATAGGTCCCTTATACTGCCACAGCTGCTGGAACCCAAAAAAAAAAAAAGACATACCCACCTCCCGGCACCTGTGATATTTACCTGTCACCCGGTGCACCGCTGACCGCCGCTGTCTTCTGGGGCCTCCGCAGTGACTGCTCAGGCAGAGGGAGCGGCGCACACAAACTAGTCATCACGCCCTCTGCCTGAACATTCACAGCTAGAGAGGACGCGAGGACACAGCAGCGCAGCGGTGGAACGGGGACAGGTGAATATCCCTTATACTCACCCTCCCACCGGCGCGGTCTCTGCTGCCCCTGCTCTTCTCCCGCGGTCTCCGGCGCCAGTGTTCAGCGGTCACGTGGAATATATTCATGACTTTAATAAGCGGTACCACCTGACTGCTGAACACAGGCGCCGGAGACCGCGGGAGGAGAGCAGGGGCTGCAGAGACCGCGTCGGTGGGAGGGTGAGTATATAGAACAGCTGCACCCCCCTCCCCTGCCGACCCCCTGGTAGTACTGTGTCAGCACAGCAGTAGCACAGCTGCCAAACTGCAGCGGCCGTTGCGGGCCCCCTGACCTGTCCGGGCCCCATAGCAGCTGCATGGTCTGCTACAATTGACGATACGCCACTGGTCACAAAACAACTGAGAAAGGCTCAGAAAACGACAAATGAAATAGTAACAAACTCCCCATCAGAATGAGCTCACTAAACGGACACCTACATAATTTTAATATTCTGCAGCTAGTAATGTTCAGAAAAGCAAATAGTGAAATATTTTTAATGAATCCCAACTACAAAAATTATTTTTAGCCCAAAATGCATATACTTATCCTACGGTGCCTAACAATACTTTAATATTTTACTAACAAAATGGGAAAAATAATTGAAGACCTAGTCATAGGCCTATTTCTACAATGTACTATATACACACACTGAATTCTGTAGGGAACAACACTGCTGCGGACACACAGGTGTCATGGAAATTATTTAATATATTTCATGCAAGAGTTCAGTATCTCAATTCCGTGAAGTTCCCGAAGTTGCATCATGTATCTAAAAAAAAGTACAAAGAAAGAATGACAGACGTCAAGACATGGATGCATGGGTTCTCTGTAGCTACACATGGCCACCTGTCTGGATGATTGGCAGCTAGAAGGTAATTGCTCCTAAAAATGCAAACTATGATTAAAATGGATAAACATTTCATTATGCATTAAGTGTACTTTTATTCTTGTTTTTATGTTTTAGATTTATTTATTATAACTTTAAGTCCTTAAAAAGGATCCTAAAAGATTACATGCATCATAATGACAACATTTCCTATGACTTCAACTACCGGAAGCCTAACTACGGATGACATGCCATCAGTGTAAGCAGCAGCTGGGCACCCCGCTCGCATGAAGACATGTTATTACATACCTGCTTACAGAGATAATTTTTGGCAAGCGCCTCAAAATCATAGGTTGCCTATAGCCTACTAATAACGACCTCTTGTCAGATTTCTATGTTTACCTTTTTTTAATTCATCGTGTTTTTAGAAATTCCAAAGTAATTTCTATAGTAAAAGAAAATAAATCAAAACTCCTGCAATTTTTACACTGGCCATGAGATCTTCCTCCTCCTGAACAATAACTGATAACACCTCTATATACAGTAGATAACACAGGATCCATCATTCCAAATAGGTGATGTCACAGCTCACCTCCTCCTCCTGTATAATGACTGATAACACCTCTATATACAGTAGATAACACAGGATCCACCATTCACAATAGGTGATGTCACAAATCACCTCCTCCTCCTGTACAATGACTGATAACACCTCTATATACAGTAGATAACACAGGATCCACCATTCACAATAGGTGATGTCACAGCTCACTTCCTCCTCCTGTACAATGACTGATAACTCCTCTATATACAGTAGATAACACAGGATCCAACATTCACAATAGGTGATGTCACAGTTCACCTCCTCCTCCTGTACAATGACTGATAACACCTCTATACACAGTAGATAGTCAACCTTTAAAATATAGGTTGATGTACAATACGACCTCCTTTATCTCTGTACAATTGACGTGTTACAATCCATATTACAGTAGAAAAAAATCAAATTCACAACTAGTGATGTTACACTGCTCATCCTCCTCCTCCTGTACAATACTGATAACACCTCTATATACAGTAGATAACACAGGATCCACATTCACAATAGGTGTATCACAGCTCACCTCCTCCTTGTACAATGACTGATAACACATCTATATACAGTAGATAACACAGGATCCACCATTCACAATAGGTGATGTCACAGCTCACCACCTCCTGTACAATGACTGATAACACCTCTATACACAGTAGATAACACAGGATCCACCATTCACAATAGGTGATGTCACAGCTCACCTCCTCCTCCTGTACAATGACTGATAACACCTCTGTATACAGTAGATAACACAGGATCCACCATTCACAATAGGTGATGTCACAGCTCACCTCCTCCTCCTGTAAATGACTGGTAACACAGCATCCACCATACACAATATGTGATGTCACAGCTCACCTCCTCCTGTACAATAACTGATAACACCTCTATATACAGTAGATAACACAGGACCCACCATTCACAATAGGTGATGTCACAGCTCTCCTCCTCCTCCTGTACAATGACTGGTAACACAGGATCCACCATACACAATATGTGATGTCACAGCTCACCTCCTCCTGAACAATGACTGATAACACAGGATCCACCATTCGCAATAGGTGATGTTACAGCTCACCTCCCCCTCCTGTACAATGACTGATAACACCTCTATATGCAGTAGATAACACAGGGATCTATCACCCACAATATGTGATGTCACAGCTCACCTCCTCCTCCTGTACAATGACTGCTAACACCTCTAAATACAGTAGATAACATAGGATTCACTATTCACAATATGTGATGTCACAGCTCACCTTCCTCCTGTACAATGACTGACTAACACCTCTAAATACAGTAGATAACAAGGATTACCATTTCACAATAGGGGATGTCACAGCTCACCTCCTCCTCCTGTACAATGACTGATAACACCTCTATACACAGTAGATAACACAGGATCCCCCATTCACAATAGGTGATATCACAGTTCACCTCCTCCTGTACAATGACTGATAACACCTCTATATACAGTAGATAACACAGGATCCACCATTCACAATAGGTGATATCACAGCTCACCTCCTCCTGTACAATGACTGATAACACCTCTATATACAGTAGATTATAAAGGATCCACAATTCACAATAGGTGATGTCACAGCTCACCTCCTCCTCCTGTACAATGACTGATAACACCTCTATATACAGTAGATAACACAGGATCCACCATTCACAATAGGTGATGTCACAGCTCACCTCCTCCTGTACAATGACTGATAACACCTCTAAATACAGTAGATAACATAGGATTCACTATTCACAATATGTGATGTCACAGCTCACCTCCCCCTCCTGTACAATGACTGATAACACCTCTAAATACAGTAGATAACACAGGATTCAACATTTAGAAGAGATGTCAGGGCTCACCTCCCCCTCCTGTATTTTGATCTTTGCTCAGATTAAAGCATGCCCAGTTTAGACATTCAGAAGGCTCCTACACAAACAAATAAGGTCTGAGAAAGTTAATTGCTGCTAAAGTCCTTGTGCTCAACATGAAATAGAAATCTTAAAGAAGCATTTCCATAAAAGTTTTTATGCTCTTATTATATTGCAGTCATCCTATTACATAGCACTGTGTACTTACAATTGCTCATTTTGCCTTTCTACCCAGCTAATTCTTCTCTTTTCTCTGCTCTATGTAGAAACAGGAAGTCTCTTATTCCTGCATTTATCATTCCTCTCTTCACCTCCTGAACCAGCTGTTCCACTTTTCCCCCTACCAAAGACTTTAGAAGTGACTCATGAGTCATGACTTGCACAGAGAAAAATGACCTGTTTCTACATACAGCTTAGATGGATTCAGCTAGTCAGCGTTTAATCATGTAATGTCATAGACCTAATGGAAACCAGAAAAATTATATGAGGTAGAAAGGTAAAATTGTAAGTACACAGTGCTATATAATATGTTGACTGCAATATATTAAGAGGATGAAAACTTTGCTGGGAGTGCTTCTTTAAATTAAGACTATGGACCAGTGAGAAAATTGTAAGATTTCTGATTTTTTATTTATTTTTTTTTACCAATAGATAGATGGCAATATGCAAAATAAATCAGTTTTAGAAATTAAATTTACCATAAAAACTGTTTGAAGCAACTGGTCAGTTTCAAATGAAACATTCCCTTTAATTTTATGGGTCTGGTTTAAAATCTGAATCAATTCTGGATTGGCATTTTCCATATAATAACTAATAATTAGAGATGAGCGAATTTGTTCTGAAAACGATCGCCAAACATAAATTCGGCACTAATATGGCACATTCGGATTCGTAATCAGAAACACGAGCAAAATTTTATAAAATTGGTAAAAATCGGTAACATTTTGTAAAAGTACGGAAAAATAATTGCATTGCCACAAAAGTATTTTCAATACTTTAGCAACGATAATGGTGGTGTATCATGAGCATTTGGCACGTGTTTGATGCAAGGAGGGGGTTTGCAGAGCTCAGAGGCATGGCATTCTTGTAAGTAGTCTTTTTTTTTTCTTAACTTTATGTGTGCACATTGCGGCTAGCCAATCAGAGAGCAGGAAACACCCACAATGTCCTGACACAACAGCTTGTATCATTGGCTGCTGAAATCACATGTCCCGCTCCTTATAAATAGCGGAAATCTTGTTTTAGCGCCATTTTGACACTGTAAAAGTGCAGAGAGGCTGCTCCTGATGCTGGCACTGTAAACAACAAGATTTTAGCTAGTTAGCTAGGTGATTGTATATCAGTTAGATAGTGTAGATAGCTAGTGTCCAGTGTGGCTGTTAAATTTACCTTACAGGATTATTTTGGCCACAAAGCCAGCAGGGCACGTCCTACAAGTCTGTTGTGCACTGTTTCTATTGTGCTCCATCCACGAGTATAGCGTTCTAATTCACATTTTTTTCACTAGCTAAATGTGAAAAAGCTTGCTGTATCCCAGATTTTAGCTAGTTAGCAAGGTGGTTGTATATCAGTCAGATAGTGTAGCTAGAAAGTGTCCAGTGTGGCTGTTAAATTTACCTTCCAGCACTTTTTTTTGGGTCATTACTGAGGTCCACAGACAAGCCAGCAGGGCACAAGTCCTACAAGTGTGTTGTGCACTGCTTCTATTGTGCTCACGTGCACAAATATAGCATTTTAAATAATATTTTTTCAGTAGCTAAATGTGAAACAGCTTGCTGTGTCCCACTTTGTCATATTGTGCTGTGGTGATATCAAACGGTCTGCTGACCTGAAGCACATAAAAAAAAAAAAATTATAATTTTTCAGTTGCAAAAAGTTAGACAACCCGCCGTATCACACTTGGTCATTTTGTTGGGTTGAAATTAAGCTGAAGAGGCCTGATCCAGAGTCCACCAAAAATCCTTCTGTTCCTAGTGTCATACATACAACAGGAAAAAATTAGAGTCTAATAATATATAATAGATATATAAAAATATTAAAAAATATATCCAGATATAAAATATAAATTGTACCCCAAAATAAATTCCTATGAAAAGATGGCAGACCATCCGGTGAATAAAATAAAAAGAAACCAAATGATATAGTATAATGAAGCACCCACACTGTGTAGACAGGTTAGTAAAGAAAAATGACAACAAGAATAATATGTACCAAAATGATTATATTTTATTGTACAGGTGACACATCAAAATAACAAAACATTACATAAATAATTTTAATGTTAATATATAAAAAAATATATAAAATATATATATAAAAAGGTAAGAACCCCCAAATAAGCGTGTGCATAAAGCACAATAAAATAGAAGCTCAAATATATAACCAGGTAAAAATAATAGAAAAAGATGATTTGCCTGTCCAAAAAAAACCCCAAAATGGGAAATATAACAAAGAAAATATATATATATGTGCAATCACTAAAAAGCAGGTGCCCAGATAATGAGCAACGTAGTGCAAACAAAACCACTCAGTGCCAAATAATATAATTCAGGTGAAAGTACTGGAAAGACACAGTGAAACATCCAACCCAAATAGAAGTAATGGCAGGCAGCATAGAATCAAAAAATTACCTGGGAGCATGAATCGGCACAAGGGGGTTCTCACCACGCGCCCCGAGTCCACCAAAAATCCTTCTGTTCCTAGTGTCATACAGTAGGATATCTGACTTTCAAATAGTTTGTAGCTTCTAGTGTGTTATAGAGGCCTGACACAGAGGCCACAAAAAATTCTCTTACTAGTGTCATACAGTAGGGTACCTCACTTTCAAATAGTTTGTAGCATCTAGTGTGTTATAGAGGCCTGATACAGAGGCCACACAAAATTCTTTTGTTCCTAGAGTGATACAGTAGGGGACATCTCACATTCAAATAGTTAGTAGCATCTAGTATGTTATAGAGGCCTGATCCAGAGGCCACAAAAAATCCTTCAGTTCCTAGTGTCATACAGTAGGAGACCTGACTTTCAAATAGTTTGTAGCATCTAGAGTGTTATAATGGCCTGTTCCATAGGCCATAAAAAATTATTAAATTCTTCTGTTCCTAGTGTCATACAGTAGGGGACCTGACTTTCAAATTGTTTGTAGGATATCTTCTTTGTCATACAGGCCTCATCCACACTCAAACAATTCTTTTTTTTCTGTGACTAACACGATACAGCATGCCATATTTCAACTTGGAATTTGCTGTCACTGAAATTCAGCTGTTTGCAGAGATGGTGTAGAGTTTAAAATCTATTTTTTTGTTGCTAGTACTGTGCTCCTACCACACTATCTGAGCAACATTATTGGGAAAAAGCGAGGTCGTGTTGGAAGGGGACTTAGGCTTGGTGTTCAAGGTGTACATGGGGTAGGTGGTAATGTTTGTGAAAGCACTAGTGAACCAACGTCACTTCCTATGCAAAGACAAGTGACAAATTCTGTTACTGAATGGGCTACTCCACTAGCTTTCTTTGGCAGATGCACAGCAGTACAACTTGTTGATGATGCCCGGAAAGAGCATGTGCTTGAGTGGATGACAAGCGCAGCTTCAAGTGTCCTCTCCTCCTCTTCCTTCACCTCAACATCACACCCAGTACAGTCCACAGAGGTGGCACCCAAATTCCCCTTGCTTCCCCCTGTGTCCCAACACTCCAACCATACAATTGACTGTACGGAAGCACAGATAGGCGAGTCTGAAGAGTTGTTCACACATTCTATGCCATGGTTATCAGAAGTGTACTCAAAAGCTTCAGAGGGTGAAGAGGAGGAAATCTGCACCGATTAGCTTGGATCAGGGGCAGGATGAAGAAGGGTCCAAACAGCATCTTGACCCCTGCCATCAAATGATAACCCCTGGGGGTGATATGATCCTGATGAGATGCAGATATCTGAGGCTCACATGGACTGTACTATGCTGTCAGGGCAGGAGGGTGAATCCAAGGGTGAGGAATGTGATAACAGAGGATGATGATGATGATGAGGCTTTAGATCCCAGTTGGTGTGAACATACACACGTGGTCAAAATTGATGGTACCACTAATTTAATGACAGAAAAACCCACAATGGTCACAGAAATAACTTGTATCTGACAAAAGTAATAATAAATCAAAAATATATGAAAATGAACAAATGAAAGTCAGACATTGCTTTTCAACCATGCTTCCACAAAATTTAAAAAAAAAATAAAAATCAGGAAATAGGCCTAGACAGAAATGATGGTACCCCTGAAAATAATGTGACAAAAGGGACATGTTAAATCAAGGTGTGTGTCCACTAATTAGCATCACAGGTGTCTACAATCTTGGAATCAGTGACAGGGCCTGTATAGAGGGTTACAGATACTCACTGTGCTGTTTGGTGTCATGGTGTGTAGTACACTCAATATGGACCAGAGGAAGCAAATTAAAGTTGTCTCAGGAGATTAGAAAAAAAATTATAGACAAACATGTTAAAGGTAAAAGTTATAAGACCATCTCCAACATAGCTTGATGTTCCTGTGACTACAATTGCACGTATTATTCAGAAATTTAAGCTCCATGGGACTGTAGCCAACCTCCCTGGACGTGGCCGCAGGAGGAAAATTGATGACAAATCAAAGAGACTGATAATACGAATGGTAAAAAAAGAGCCCAGAAAAACTTCTAAACCACACCATCCTTCGTTGCATGAGCCAAAGTGGACTTCATGGGAGACGATCAAGAAGGACACCATTGTTGAAAAAAAAATCATAAAAAAGCCAGACTGGAATTTGCCAAACTATATGTTGACAAGCCACAAAGCTTCTGGGAGAATGTCCTATGTGCAGATGATACAAAAATTGAACTTTTTGGCAAGGCACATCAGCTCTATGTTCACAGACGGAAAAATGAAGCATATCAAGAAAAGAACACTGTCCCTACTGTGAAACATTGAGGAGGCTCTGTTATGTTTTGGGGCTGCTTTGCTGCATCTGGCACAGGGTGTCTAGAATCTGTGCAGGGTACAAAGAAATCTCAAGACTATCAAGGGATTCTAGAGAGACATGTGCTGCACAGTGTCAGAAAGCTTGGTATCAATCGCAGGTCATGGGTCTTGCAACAGGACAATGACCCAAAACACACAGCTAAGAACAACCAAGAATGGCTAAAAGGAAAACAATGGACTATTCTGAAGTGGCCTTCTATGAGCCCTGACCTAAATCCTATTGAGCATCTTTGGAAAGAGCTGAAACATGCCTTCTGGAAAAGGCAACCTTCAAACACGAGACAAACTGGAGCAGTTTGCTTTTGAGGAGTGGGACAAATACCTGTTGAGAGGTGCAGAAGTCTCATTGACAGGTACAGGAATCGTTTGATTGCAGTGATTGCCTCAAAAGGTTGTGCAACAAAATATTAAGTTAAGAGTACCATAATTTCTGGCCAGGCCTATTTCATGAGTTTTATTTTTTTTTTAATTCTACGGAAGCATGGTTAAAAAGCAATGCCTGACTTTCATTTGTTCATTTTCATAGATTTTTGATTATTACTTTTGTCAGATTCAAGTTATTTCTGTGACCATTGCGGGTTTTTTCTGTCATTAAACGATGGATACCACAATTTTGACCACATGTGTAACGGCACACAGATGAGTAGGTCATCTGAGGAGGAAGAAGAGGAGGTTACTGTTGTGAATGGACTTGAAATGAGTTCTGAGCAGAGGCTCCCTCTGGTGGTTACAAGCGGTACTGGATTGTCCAGTGAAGATTGTGAGGATTGGGAATCAGGTGTTACTGACTGGTCTTATATAAGGGAGTCGCCTTCCCATCAGGGTTGCCGGTGATCAATTGTTCTGGTCTCAATCCTTGATTCCTGTTTCCTTTGTAGCCTGCTGTTTCGTGTCTGCATCTCCTGCTAACAGATAAGACTTTTTCTTCTTTTTGTTTTTGTGCTTGATTTTTGCATTTTGTCCTGCACTTCTGTGGGAGCCTTCAGGGTCCCCTCCAGGGGCTTTTGCCCTCTCAGTTTAGTTCAGCCACTGATGTTTGTACATTTGCTTTTTCCAGTTTTTTCAGTGGCTGCTGTTTTGATTTTGTTACACCAGAGAACTAATTTAGGTGGTAGAGGTCGTGTGATCTCAGGTGGTTTTGAAATTAGTAGAGTTGGTGCTTTTCAGGGTTTTTTGGGATTGCAGTAAGTGCCCTTCCTATCCTTTTCTATTTAGGTAGTTTGGGCCCCATCGTTTGCTCATACTATTTTCTGTCTGTGTCAGTATTTCTTCTTGTCTAACCGCCATTACATGTTTGGGGGCTTTCTATGTTCTTTGGGGATCTGCTCCGGGGCAGATAGCTTTCCTCTTTCTATCTTTAGGTGCAGTTAGTTTCTCAGGCTGTGACGAGGCGTCTAGGACCAACGTAGGAACGATCCACGGCTGCCTCTAGTTGTGGTGGTTAGTCAGGGTACTGCAATCTCATAGATTCCAACTGCTCTGGTGTATTGCCTTTTTACCTGCACTCCTCAGCTACCGAAACATAACAGTATCACCGGCCTAAAAATTGAAAATTGTATGGTACTCACAGAAGGGAAAAATATTGTGAAAGAAAAAAAAAAAAAAGGTTGTCAGAGTTGTCAGAGATATTTTTCTGTTTGTTGCATTTTTTTTTTTTTCCCTCTGTATCTCTGGGTGCTGGGGAGGATTTTTTCTCTCAATGGAGTTTGCACAGCTGTCTGGCCGTGTGGATCAGCTTGCCACTGAGGTTCGGAGTATTGCTACCTATCTTGCTAGGTTGCCTGTTGTGGAACCTAGGATTCCCATGCCAGATTTGTTTTTGGGGGATCGAGCCAAGTTTCTGAATTTCAAAAATAATTGTAAATTGTTTTTTGCCTTAAAATCTAAGTCCTCAGGGAACGCAGCGCAGCAGGTTCAAATTGTCATCTCTCTCCTGCGCGGGGATCCTCAGGATTGGGCTTTTTCCCTGACACCTGGGGATCCTGTTTTGAGTGATGTTGATGCGTTTTTTCAGGCCTTGGGGTTATTGTACGATGAGCCTAATGTCTCTGATCAAGCTGAAAAAGCCTTGTTGGCATTAAATCAGGGGCTTGATGACGCTGAGTTATACTGTCAGAGATTCCGTAGGTGGGCAGTCCTGACCAAATGGAATGACGACGCTTTGGTAGCCCTTTTTCGGAAGGGTCTGTCAGATAATGTAAAGGATGTTATGATGGGATTCCCTGTTCCCTCTGGTCTCAATGATTCTATGTCATTAGCGATTCAAATTGACAGACGTTTGCGTGAGCGGAGAAGTATGCGTGGTATAGTGTTGCCTTGTGAACCTGCTTCTGAATCCATGCAGTGTGATAGAGTGGTTTCTAGGGCACAGCGTCATGAGTTTCGAAAGCGCAATGGGTTATGTTTCTACTGTGGTGATGCCTCTCATGCTATTTCAGTCTGCCCTAAGCGGGGAAGACGTTTTGCACGCTCAGTTGTCTTGGGTAGTGTTCAGACTAAGTTTTTGTTAACTGTTACTCTGATATGCTCTCTGTCCTCATTTTCTGCTTAGGCTTTCGTTGATTCGGGAGCAGCTATTAACCTGATGGATTTTGATTTTGCTAAACGTTGTGGGTTTCCCTTGATACCCCTACGGAAGTCTATTCCCCTACTGGGGATCGATTCTACCCTTTAGCTGAGAATAAACCTCAGTTCTCTACTCAGGTGATAATGAGGGGTGAACCTGATCATCAGGAGAGCTGCAAATTTTTGGTTCTGTATAATCTGCATGACATTATCGTACTGGGTTTCCCTTGGTTACAGACTCATAATCCTGTTTTGGATTGGAAATCTGTGTCTGTAACCGGTTGGGGCTGCCAATGTGTTAATACCAACACTCCTGTTTTTTCTGCCTCCCCCAGGCTCAGGATGTTCCTGACTTTTTGATTGATTTTTCTGATGTGTTTAGCGAAAGTAAATCTGCATCCTTGCCTCCCCATAGGAGCTATGACTGCGCTATTGAATTAGTGCCTGGTAGTAAATTCCCTAAAGGTCGCCTTTTTAACTTGTCTGTACCTGAACATGACGCTATGCGGTCTTATATCAAGGAGTCATTGGAGAAGGGTCATATCAGACCATCCTCTTCACCCTTAGGTGCCGTTTTTTTCTTTGTGGCCAAAAAGGATGGTTCATTAAGGCCGTGTATTGATTATCGTCTTTTGAACAGTATAACTGTGAAATATCAATATCCGTTACCCTTGATTTCTGACCTGTTTTCCAGGGTGAAAAACGCTACTTGGTTTACCAAGCTTGACCTCAGGGGGGCATATAACCTTATTCGCATTAAGCACGGGGATGAATGGAAGACGGCATTTAATACCCCTGAGGGGCATTTTGAGTACCTTGTGATGCCCTTTGGGCTCACTAATGCTCCTTCTGTCTTCCAGTCCTTCATGAATGACATTTTCAGGGATTTTGTGGATAAATTTCTGATTGTTTATTTGGATGATATCTTGATTTTTTCTAATGACTGGGACTCTCATGTGAAACATGTTCGAACTGTATTCCAGATTTTGAGAGAGAATGCTCTGTATGTGAAGGGATCAAAGTGTCTTTTTGGCGTACAGAGGATCTCATTTTTGGGATTCATTTTGTCCCCATCTGTTATTGAAATGGACCCGGTCAAGGTTCAGGCCATCTGTGATTGGGTCCAACCTACTTCATTAAAGGCTCTTCAAAGATTTTTGGGTTTTGCCAATTTTTATCGTAAATTTATTGGTAATTTCTCGGTTATTGTTAAACCATTAACTGATTTGACCAAAAAGGGTTCTGATGTGGTGAATTGGCCTCCTGAGGCAGTCTCTGCATTTCAGGAACTTAAGCAGAGATTCACTTCTGCTCCTGTTCTACGGCAGCCTGATGTTTCTCTGCCATTTCAGGTGGAGGTTGATGCCTCTGAAATTGGGGCAGGTGCCGTTTTGTCCCAAAGAGATCCAGAGACCTCTAAAAGTAACCCTTGTGCCTTTTTCTCTCGAAAATTTTCTCCTACTGAACGTAATTATGACGTGGGTAATCGGGAGTTATTGGCCATGAAGTGGGCTTTTGAAGAGTGGAGACATTGGCTGGAGGGAGCCAAACATCAGGTGGTGGTCCTTACGGACCATAAGAATCTGGTTTATCTGGAATCTGCCAAGCGACTTAATCCTAGACAAAGGCCAGGTGGGCCTTGTTTTTCACACGTTTTAATTTTGTGGTTTCCTTTCTTCCTGGCACTAAGAATGTTAAGGCGGATGCCCTCTCGAGGAGTTTCCTTGCGGACTCTCCTGAGGTATCTGATCCTTCTGTTATTTTGAAAGAAGGTGTGGTTCTTTCCGCCATCTCGCCCAATTTGAGACTGGCTCTGGAGGGGTGTCAGGAGGATAGGCCCGAGCGCTGCCCTTTTGGGAAATTGTTTGTCCCGGACCAGTGGAAAAAGAGTGTGATGTCTGAGATTCATTGTTCCGCGTTGGCCGGTCATCCCGGAATTTTTGGTACCAGAGACTTGGTTAGTTGGTCCTTTTGGTGGCCTACCTTGTCTCGTGATGTCAGGGAATTTGTGCAGTCCTGCGGGACTTGCTCTCGCTTCAAGCCTTGCTCTCGCTCTAGTGGTTTGTTGATGCCATTGCCTGTGCCCAAGAGACCATGGACCCATATCTCTATGGATTTCATTTCCGACCTCCCTGTTTCTCAGAGAATGACCGTCATCTGGGTGATTTGTGATAGGTTTTCCAAGATGATACATCTTGTGCCATTACCTAAGTTGCCTTCCTCCTCTGAATTGGTGCCTTTGTTCCTTCAGCACGTGGTTCGTTTACATGGCATTCCTGAGAACATTGTGTCTGACAGAGGAGTCCAGTTTGTTTCCAGATTTTGGAGGACCTTTTGTTCTAAACTTGGTGTTCAATTGTCTTTCTCCTCGGCGTTTCATCCTCAGACCAATGGTCAAACTGAGAGAACAAACCAGACATTGGAGACTTATCTAAGATGCTTTGTGTCTGCTGATCAGGATGACTGGGTCTCTTTTTTGCCTTTGGCTGAGTTTGCTCTTAATAATAGGGCTAGCTCTGCCACTTTGATGTCTCCATTTTTCTGTAATTCTGGGTTTCACCCTCGATTTTCTTCAGGACAGACGGAGGCTTCTGTCTGTCCGGGTGTTGACTCTGTTGTGGAGCGTATGCAACAGATTTGGGACCAGGTAGTGGAGAGGTTGTCCCTCTCTCAGGAGAGGGCCCAGCGGTTTGCTAACCGGCATAGGACTGATGGTCCTCGGTTTAAAGTGGGGACTTGGTCTGGTTGTCCTCAAAAAATATTCCTATGAGAGTGGCATCTCCTAAATTTAAGCCTAGGTTCATTGGACCTTATAAGATCATGGAGATTCTTAATCCTGTTTCTTTTCGTTTGCTTCTTCCAGGGACATTTAAGATCCATAACGTGTTCCACAAGTCCTTGTTGAAGAGGTTTGTTGAGCCAGTGGTTCCTACTGCTTTGCCTCCTGACCCTGTTCTGGTTGAGGGCAATATGGAGTTTGTGGTTGAGAAAATATTGAATTCTCATTTTTCTAGACGGAAACTCCAGTATTTGGTTAAGTGGAGAGGTTATGGTCAGGAAGACAATTCTTGGGTGTTTGCTTCGGACATCCATGCTAGGAGACTCATCCGTGCGTATCATAGAACTCATCCTGACCGACCTGGTTGCTCAAGTGAGGGTTCGGTGACCCCTCCTCAAGGGGGGGTACTGTTGTGAATGGACTTGAAATGAGTTCTGAGCAGAGGCTCCCTCTGGTGGTTACAAGCGGTACTGGATTGTCCAGTGAAGATTATGAGGATTGGGAATCAGGTGTTACTGACTGGTCTTATATAAGGGAGTCGCCTTCCCATCAGGGTTGCCGGTGATCAATTGTTCTGGTCTCAATCCTTGATTCCTGTTTCCTTTGTAGCCTGCTGTTTCGTGTCTGCATCTCCTGCTAACAGATAAGACTTTTTCTTCTTTTTGTTTTTGTGCTTGATTTTTGCATTTTGTCCTGCACTTCTGTGGGGGCCTTCAGGGTCCCCTCCGGGGCTTTTGCCCTCTCAGTTTAGTTCAGCCACTGATGTTTGTACATTTGCTTTTTCCAGTTTTTTCAGTGGCTGCTGTTATGATTTTGTTACACCAGAGAACTAATTTAGGTGGTAGAGGTCGTGTGATCTCAGGTGTTTTTGAAATTAGTAAAGTTGGTGCTTTTCAGGGTTTTTTGGGATTGCAGTAAGTGCCCTTCCTATCCTTTTCTATTTAGGTAGTTTGGGCCCCATCGTTTGCTCATACTATTTTCTGTCTGTGTCAGTATTTCTTCTTGTCTAACCGCCATTACATGTTTGGGGGCTTTCTATGTCTTTGGGGATCTGCTCCGGGGCAGATAGCTTTCCTCTTTCTATCTTTAGGTCCAGTTAGTTTCTCAGGCTGTGACGAGGCGTCTAGGACCAACGTAGGAACGCTCCACGGCTGCCTCTAGTTGTGGTGGTTAGTCAGGGTACTGCAATCTCATAGATTCCAACTGCTCTGGTGTATTGCCTTTTTTACCTGCACTCCTCAGCTACCGAAACATAACAGGTTACATTGCGCTGTATGTCGCAGACACGTAGTGATGCAGCCACGACGAACCATGCATCCTCATCCTCAACTATACCTGTGACCAGCAGCGTCCGTGGGTCTGCAGCACACAGGGGTGGCAAGGGTTGCCTAGCCTGGGCCTTTTTTGACACTGCAGAGGATAAGCCATCTCACGTAATCTGCCAACTTTACACAAAAAAAAATTTGCAGTAAAAAGTGCAAGAAATTGACTATTACTTGTATGAATCTCCACATGCGCAATCAACATGCTTTACTGTGGGAATACCACTGCGCAAAAATGCAGGCCAGTGGACCTCAAAACCCATCAGCTGCCCCATCAAACACAACTGCTGCTTTTTCCTCCTACTCTGTTAACGTGCCAACTATTGAGACGCAGGTCTTCGACCGCAGAACCTCAGGTTCTTTACCCGCTCCAGTCACGCTGACTGAGAGCCCACCGTTAGCTGTAATGGAAGTGGATATGCCTGCTGTTTTTGACCGATCTAATAGAACGAGCACACCACAAGTTTCTCAATCCACTGCAATATCTCCGCCTGCACCTCTCTCATGGTCCAGCAGTTTGTCTGGTTCACCGTACTCCGCCCTATCTCGGCACTGCAGCCAGCCCACGGTTCTGCAGTTGTGGCCACATAAAAGATTGTTTCCTCCTTCGCATGAAAAAGCTAAGAGGTTGAACTCCACCATCTCCAATATGTTGGTCACGGAAATGCTGCCTTTCCGCCTGGTAAATACAGACGGCTTTCGAAAGGTGTTGGCAGTCGCATTTCCCCAATATCAATTGCCCAGTCACCATTACTTTTATAAAAAGCTGTGCCTGCGCCACACCAGCATGTCGCAGACAATATTACCCGTTCCTTGACTAAATCTCTGCCAGGGTGCATTTCACCACAGACACTTGGACGAGTAACCATGGCGAAGAGAGTTACATCTCGCTGACTGGGCACTGGGTGACTCTGGTGGCTGTGGGGACAGGCGCTGCTCCTGAAGACTTGGAATCCCCAAGTCTTGCAGGGCAAACCTCTACATTTAACACTTCCTCCACTGCTTCTGTCTCCTCCTATATCTCCTCTAGGGTCTCTACCTGCACCCTCAACCTCTGCCTCAATAAGACACGCATTCCAACAGTGCAGGGAATCCCACAATCAGGCAGTGTTAAAATTGATATGCCTTGGAAGCCGCAGTCATACAGCTGAAGAGTTGTGGACAGCTCTCCAGGTTGAGTTTGATCAATTGCTTTCTCCGCTGAACCTGCATCCAGAGAAGGCCGTGTCCAATAATGGTGCAAACCTGGTGGTGGCAATACGGCGAGGCAAGCTCACACACGTGCCTTGCATGACTCACGTCCTCAACCTGGTGGTACAGCGTTTTCTCTGACACTATCCTGGCCTGGGTGAGCTGCTCCAGAAAGCAAGTAAGCTGTGTGCTCATTTCCTCCATTTGCACCCCTCAGGTCATCGACTTGCATCCATACAGAGGTCTTTGTCTATGCCAGTTAACAGGTTGATATGCGATGTTCCGACACGGTGGAATTCCACTCTGCACATGTTGCAGCAACTGTGGCAGCAGCAACGAGCCTTGACGTAGTACGTCATTTTGTATAGCCTGGGCCAACACTGTACAGACGGGGCACATATCACGTTTACAGAGTGGGCACAGATTAAGGACCTCTGCACCCTTCTGCACAGTTTCGAAATGGCTACTAAGATGGTTAGTGCTGACGACGCCATCATCAGAATCACTATTCCGGCCATCTATATGCTGGAGCAGACTTTGAATAGCCTGCAGGAGTAGATGGTGGTCCCAAAAGAGAGGAAGCAGAGGAGGATGCGGAAGGGATAAGATTGTCTCTAAGTTCAAGACTGTCGTCTCACAGGCGGGTGCCAAGGGAAAGTGGATTACTGCGATCGAGGGGGGCTGATGATAACAACAGACAAACTGTTAATGAAGGTGCAAGATCTGAGGAACAAATGGAGGAGGAAGAGGTGATGGGTGAGCAACTGTCAGATGAAGAGAATAATCCTCCCCTCTCTGTTGTTCATGGATGGCGGGAGGGGACATAGGAAACAATCCTCATTGTTATCCAGACACCAACACAGCATGGGCTTAGACCTCATGGTTGAGCCCGACATATGAGTGCCTTCTTGCTGTACTATCTGCAACATGATCCCCATAAAGTTATGATTAGGAATACTGCTGACTACTGGGTTGCCAATTTGTAAGATCCACGTTATAAAACCAAATTTTGCCAGATGCTTTCTCCCTTGAAAGGGACCCGTGAATGCTGGAGTATCGAAACATGCTTTTACACAACTTTTAGAGAGCTTTTTCACAAGACAGCAGTGAAGCACACAGTTCGCATCGCAGCTCTAGACTTCCAACCTCCAGCATATCAGTTCGTCAATGCCAAAACATTAGCAGCAGCAGCAGTGGTGGAAGTAGAAGAAGCAATTTCTGTGAGTCCTTTGACACTTTTTTAGACCAGCTCGTGCACCAGCACAACAAAGTCCAAGTCTTACATGTAGTGAACGAATGGAGAGGATGGTGCATTATTATCTAGAACTGAATATCAATACCATCAGGGAGGGTTTGGACCCTTTCACATTTTGGTCTTCCAAATGGATGTGTGGTTTGAGCTTGCCTCACATGCCTTGGAGGTTTTATCATGCCTGACAGCCAGCGTTCTCTCAGAACGTGTCTTCAGCACTGCTGTGGTG
>JARQOD010000003.1:370096406-370343879 GCA_033576555.1 Oophaga sylvatica
AAAAATCATTGTAAGGTTAATCACAGTTACTGTATTGTTAAAATTGTGATATTTTAATCTGCCAGTAGAGGGCAGCAGTGAGAAGTCAGAATTGGAGCATGGCAGTGACAGTGGGAAGAGTTGAAGGAGAATCCAGATGGAAGTAAAGCTGCTCATCCTTGGAGAATGTCTGGACAGGTGGTGCGGCTCTGGTCTGTGTGGTACTATGGGATGTGTTGTTCGGCTTTACATGAGCCTACTCGGTGGGGACAATCTAGTACACAGTATCTTGGGCTAGGCCACATGAGGCCTTATCTCTAAGGACTTAGGGAAGTCCTGCGTTGGAGAGAACGGCATTCCTAAGAGCTTTAAGATGGCATTTCTGATTATCGGGACTCAGACCAGCAAAGACCGTCTACTTCAGTTTCAGGACGTTACTGGAACTATCTTACATCTGATATATATGCGAATATATAAAGAGCCTTATAGAGGTCCAGTTAGGAGAAAAGGCCTCTTCTGTAAGAGACACTTTGAAAACTGCTCCGTGTAGGTGATTCCTAAAAGTACTGGCACAACACTGTTGTTTTATTGATTGATGCATAAAAAGGGTTAATCGTATAACTCTGCCGTCATTGTATTTGTTACTTATGCACTGTTTGCCTACCATTCTTTTCTTTTGTTTCATAAACTAGTTAGTAAATATTCAAATTATATTATCTAATCTTTGTGCTTGTCTGCTGATTGTTTTCTGTACTCTGCATCCTTTGACCGTCCCTCGCCACGTTTTCAATCCTCATAAAATAAATTCTCAGTATCAGTACTGGCATATGATTTCTATGACCTCCCAGTCATCTTCCTGCTCTGCTCCCAATCATATAGGCTTGAACCTCAATCTAACCATATAATGGTGCTTTGAGTGGAGCATACAACTAGCCAAGTTCAGAGCCAGACTACCTTCATCAGTGTTAGGGTTCGAGTTCCCGCTGCTGCACAAGGGGAGTCTCGAACCAGTCCCACTGCGGTCTCCCATTCATCTCCGTCCGCAGTGGAGCCTGCTCAGCTTAGACATCGGTCCCAGCATCTCACCCAGTCTAACAGTGTGCAGAGGATTACTGCTGCTCCTCCAGGCTCTGCTATTGTGGCCAGTACTGGTTAGCGGCGAGCAGACGTCTTTAGGACAAAGCCCTTGTTTTCCCCTTCTGAGCATGCCCAGAGTGAGATCTCTCATTGGAGATCAGGGGTCACATGCTCAGGTACTGCAGCAGCTCCTATTGGTCCGCCAGGAAGGTCCTGTGACTACTGGTGTTCTGGAACAAGTTTCATTGGTCCATGTTTCTGGCAGGTCCTGTAGCTGATGCTATAAAAGGGTAGCATGGCTGGGCCGCCATGCGCTAATATCAATCTTTATATGCTTTGCGCCAGTGTGGTCATGCGTGTGTGTGGTTAGGGCCCGGCTGAAATAAGCCCCTAGAATACCGACTTAATCGGTGAGGAGTTTGGTATGCTAGCTAGTCAGGGTCGGTGTCCTAGATGCCCTAGATTACCGGCATAACCGGTGAGGAGTTTGATTGCCGTATTCAGGGCCTGGCGTTCAGACGCCATAGATTGCGGGTGACTCCCGCGAGGACATTAGCGCATGATCACGTTCTATGTTCGCTTAGCAGTCAACTGTGTACCTGGGTGCCTGACAGGACACAGAAGTTTGTCTCAGCGGCTCTGTGACGTAACAGGGTTCGCTTTCAACGCTAGACAGCGCTCTAGCGTGTTTATTTTGCGACTCAGTTGTGTTAAGTGAGTTCGCACACATCGCCATATAGCGCTGCGGCTCTCCTTCTAGCAGCTCTGTGGATTAACAGAGTTCGCACATATTGCCACAGCGCGTTACGGCGTTTATTTTGGGAACTCTGCGGGATAACAGAGTTCGCTTCTTGCGCTATTTTACTAGCAGCAGGCTCCGCCTGCACGGTGGACCCCGGGCTGCGAACGCACCTCTCCACATCTAATATTTGGTGCGTTCCGCAGACCCTAACAATCAGTCCCATAGAGAATGAATGGATATGTGGTGTGCATGCACAAGCACTACATTTTTAGCTGGCACTCTGCAGATCCTTGTGATCCGTAAGAGTCTTCATACTGAGTAGGTGATACAGGTGTACAAACCCTTTAAATTACATTTACTTAGGCCAGGATCACACATGCGAGAAACTCGCACAATTCTCGTGCGAGTCTCTCGCATGAACACACGCACTGTGTGTTCATGTTTCGCTCCGGTCCGAATGCCGGCGGCAGTGAAGGGTGTTCATGTGAGAGACTCGCACGAGAATCGTGCAAGTTTCTTGCATGTGTGAATCCCGCCTTATGAGAATAGTAGCGTATAATGCACTGTGTATAAAGGTGTGGATGTAGAGAATAAATAGATATATAGAAAAAATGGTTTCCCAATTTCAAGGTCACTAAGTGAGTCACTGG
Organism: Oophaga sylvatica; assembly: GCA_033576555.1. Lineage (NCBI taxonomy): Eukaryota > Metazoa > Chordata > Amphibia > Anura > Dendrobatidae > Oophaga > Oophaga sylvatica. The sequence continues at coordinate 370,098,855 of JARQOD010000003.1, forward strand.
CTTATATGTAAGAGGTCTTAGGTGAGAAGTGGAAGGAACATGTTTTGTTGATCGATGCCTTCATTCTATCAATTCTTACTGTCACATGAATACAGAAAGTGTAAGTGCACTACTCTTATTTATTAGAGAGGAGATAATAAGGTCTGTACAATATACCATGCCTCGCAAAATGTTTTGCTTAGCAACCAATACTTCATAGATTTTCTGTAAGGCTTTCGGAAGATTTATTTTCAGATTTCATCTTAACAAAAAAGCAAGAAAATATAATCTTCCATGTTACAATGGCTAGACTATATTTTATGTATTGATCAATTGGCTGACTTTAAAATTCCACTGCTTTCGGGTATTTTGCCATGCTGGGTATATAAATAACAAAGGACTAATATACTGCCCTTTTAACTAAATGTATCCCCAGCATAAAAATCTGTTTCAAGTTAGAACATTTACAAGTAATTTATTTGGCACTTAACTATTTTTTAGCAGAACAGTGCACCACAAATGGGTGACCAATCCATTGCTCTCGGGAAGCATATCAAATTGTTGTGTGATTTGTGGAGGGTGAATGTTAAATTCTTCCAGACAAATAATGCCTTCTCAAAAACGTGAATAAACCAAAAAAGTCTAAATATATAAAGACTTTAAAATAATTTTATTCATAACAAAAAATATTAAAAAACAAAAGGAGAACCGGAAAAGTTTAGAAATAATATAGATGATGATAGATAGTAAAGTGCTATGAAATATCGATGATGGGATTCATAAACAAGACTGCAAGGACCGAGTACAAGCTAAAAGCAAAAAGAAAAGAAAAGAAAAAAGTTAATAAAACAAAGTATTATAAAAATGCATTCAAAGATAATTGTTCATTAAGGCCCTTGGGTGCAATTGTTTCCAATCTAAAAATCCATTTGGCTCCTATTTGTGCAAGACGTTTCTTAATGTCACCCCCTCTAACATTTAAGGTGACCTGATCAATCCCTCTAACCTTTAATAGGGAATCATTGCACTGATGGAATAATTTAAAGTGCTTTAGTAGTATTTTAACAGAATCAACATCAGAAACACTCTGTGCTGCCCTGGTATCCAAAACGCGTTCTCTTACTCTACGCCTAAATTCTCTTGATGTTTGGCCAACATATTTAAGGTTACAGGGACAGCTAGCACAATAGATTACTGCCGTAGTGGTACTTGATATATGATAAAGTATTTTAAATGTTTTACTCTCATCAGCATTAGAGAAGTCATCACTAGAGTTGAGCTAAACAGGTCAGTTAGATTAAAAAATCACCGACTTTCGCCAAAGTCGGGTTTCATCAAGCGAAACCAGACCATAGCGTGAGGTCGGCCATGCGGTCGTCGACCCAAGCGCCAAAGTCAGTTTTCCCATAATGCTTGCAGGCGCCTTTTCTCAGCCAATGAGCAAGGACGCACACTGTGGGCAACGAGATGACATGGGCAGTGGCCACCACTATCTTAGAGAAAGGCATTGCAGTGATTGGCTTGCTTTGTGTGGCATCACAGTGGCTATAAAAGCCATGACCGCCGACCACCATTTTACTTCTGCCGATCTTAGCGTAGGGAGAGGTTGCTGCCGCTGTTTCTCAGTAGGGAGAGAGTTAGGCAGGAAAGAAAAGTGATTCTGTGCTTGTGCTGATAGCGATTGTGCTGTACAGTTAGTGTGCAGTGACAGGGGAGGATTTTCTTGTGTGCAGCAGCAGCGCTGGTTATTAGGCTGCCTGCCAGTGACAGGGGAAGATTTTCTTGTGTGCAGCAGCAGAGCTGATTATTAGGCTGCCTGCTAGCTGTATTGCTGTGTGTACACTGCTGTGCAGAGTGCTTTTTGCACAGCACCTACGCAGCACTAATACTTTTATTCTTTTTTTCTGCACAGTTACCGAACGTTCATTTTTCCCCACATCGTATAGAGCTGTACGCTCCTCACACACTACCGTGTACTGGCTGGTATCACGGACAAATACATGCTAACTATCTTTGTGTGACTCCGGAAATATATACGGAGATTTCAATTTTCCCCAAAACCGTATACAGCTGGTATCTTCTGATACAGTACCGTTTTTCTGCCTTCTATATTACGGTCAAATCCATACTGAGAAAGCGTCTGTGTGTGACTCCGGAAATATATAAAGAGATTTCAGTTTTCCCCAAAACTGTATACAGCTGGTATCTTCTGATACAGTACCGTTATTCTGCCTTCTGTATTACAGTCAGATCCATACTGAGAGAGCGTCTGTGTGTTACTCCGGAAATATATACGGAGATTCACAGTTACCCCTACACTGTATACGCCTGGTATCTTCGATACATTAGCCTTTTTTACTTTTTTATATACTGGTCTACTCCATACTGAGCCTGTGAGCGTCTGTGTGTTAATCCAGAAATATATATGGAGATTTAAAATGACCCCAACCCTGTATACAGCTGTACTCTTCTGATGCATTACCTTTTTTCTACTTTTTAAATTCTGGTGTGATACATACTGAGCCTGTGAGAGTCTGTGTCTCACTCTGGAAATATATACAGAGATTGAAAATTACCCCAACACTGTATACAGCTGTACACTTCTAATACATTACCCTTTTTCTACTTTTTATATTCTGGTGTAATCCATACTGAGCCTCTGAGAGTCTGTGTGTTACTCCGGAAATATATACGAGATTTGAAATTACCCCAACACTGTATACAGCTGTACGCTTCTGATACATTACCCTTTTTCTACTTTTTATATTCTGTGTAATCCATACTGAGCCAGTGAGAGTCTGTGTCTGACTCTGGAAATATATACGGAGATTTAAAATGACCTGTTAAGGGCCTGCGGAACGCACCTAATAGATATTAAGGAGAGGTGCGTTCGCAGCCCGGGGTGTTGTGAATGTGTTAGAGATGGTTTCTGAGCAGAGGCTCCCTCTGGTGGTTACAGACAGTACTTAACTTTTCAGCGAGGAGTGGCAATCTGGGTTCACTGACTGGTCTGATATAAGGGAAGTTCCCTCCCATGATGGTTGCCGGTGACCAATTGTTCTTGTCTCAATTGTGGTTCCTGGTTCATTTGGAAGTTTGCTGGAGTCTAGCCTGCATCTCCTGCTTTCAGATAAGATATTTTTTGCTTTTCTTTTTGTGCTTGCTTTTTGCATTGTTTTCTGCACTTTTGTGGAGGTCAGCCAGGTCCCCTCCTGGGGCCTGAGCTCCTCACAGTTTATCTGCAGCCACTGTTATTTGCTCATTTGCTCTTTCCTGTCTTTTCAGCGGCTGCGGCTTGGTTTTTGTTCACACTGAGACCTGATTTAGTGGGTGGAGAGATCGTGTGATCTCAGTATTTTTGTAATCAGAATTGTTGGATTTTGTAGGGTTTTCTGGGTTGCAGAAAATAATCTCTCCTGTCCTATCCTATTTAGTCAGCTTGTGGCCCCAGCGTTTGCTCTGTCTATTTTCTGCCTATATTTGTATTTTCATCTTGTCTAACCGCCATTATATGTTTGGGGGCTTCCTATTTTCTTTGGGGATCTGCTCCGGGGCAGATAGCTTTCATCTTTCTGCCTTTAGGTGTAGTTATCTCTCAGGCTGTGACGAGGCGTCTAGGATCAACGTAGGAACGCTCCACGGCTACCTCTAGTTGTGTCGTTAGTTTAGGAATCTGCAACCCATCAGTTACCAACATCTCAGGTGTTCGGCTGCCCTGCTGTTGTTCCTGTCCTCCTCAGCTACCGAAACATAACACCGGGGTCACCGTGCAGGCAGAGCCTGCTGCTAGTAAGATGGCGCAAATAGGCAGTATGAGCAAACTCTGTTTTCCCACAGAGTCACAGATGTAAACGCCGTAGCACTATATGGCGGTATGGGCGAACTCTGTTATTCCACAGAGTCGATAACTAAAATGCTGTAGCGCAATATGGCGATATAAGCGGACTCTGTTAATTCACAGAGCCGCTGTGGCAAAGACTGTGTCCTGTTAGACTCACAGGGGACACAGATAACTGCTAAGCGGATTGCAGTCTGTGGTCATGCAATCAGAACACAAGCAATAATCTCCTCACCAGAGTATGCCGGTATTCTAATGGCGTTTTCAGCCGAGCCCTGAACACGTGCATACAAAACTCCTTACCGGAGGTGCCGGTATTCTAGGGGCTTATTTCAGCCAGACCTAAACACATGCATACATGACCACACTGGCGCAAGCACATAACAGATTTGATACTAGTGCGCCGCCGTGCGGTCATGCACACCTTTTTATTGTAGCAGCTACAGGACCTTCCAGAAAAGGACCAATGGGAAAGCTGCTCCAGAACTAAAGCAGCTTCAGGACCTTCCTGGAGGACCAATGGGAGTCACTGCAGTACCCGACCATGTGACCCCTGATCTCCTATGAGAGATCTTACCCTGAGCATGCTCAGAAGGGAACACACAGGACTTAGTCCCAACTACGTCTGCTTGCCGCTGACCTGCACTGGTTACAATGGCAGGACCTGGGGAGGCAGCAGTCATCCTCTGCACAGTATTAGACTGGGCGAGATGCTGGGACCGACGTCTCTGCTGATCAGGCTCCACTGCGGCCGGAGATGGATGGGGGACTGAAGCGGGGGTGGCTCGAGATTGTGCAGCAGTGGGAACTCGGTCTCTAACATTACCCCAACACTGTATACAGCTGTACGCTTCTGGTACATTACCCTTTTTCTACTTTTTATATTCTGGTGTAATCCATACTGAGCCTGTGAGAGTCTGTGTCTGACTCTGGAAATATATACGGAAATTTTAAATTAACCCAACACTGTATACAGCTGTACACTTCTGATACATTACCCTTTTACTACTTTTTATATTCTGGTCTAATCCATACTGAGCCTGTGAGCGTCTGTGTGTTACTCCGGAAATCTATACGGAGATTTACAATTTACCCTACACTGTATACAGCTGTACGCTTGTGATACAGTACCCTTTTTCAGCTTTTTATATTCTTGTCTAATCCATACTGAGCCTGAGAGCGTCTGTGTGTTACTACGGAAATATATATGGAGATTTACAATTACCCCTAGACTGTATACAGCTGTAATCTTCTGATACATTAACCTTTTTCTGCTTTTTATATTCTGGTGTAATCCATACTGAGCCTGTGAGCGTCTGTGTGTTATTCTGGAAATATATACGGAGATTTAAAATTACCCCAACACTGTATACAGCTGTACGCTTCTGATACATTCCCTTTTTCTACTTTTATATTCTGGTGTAATCCATACTGAGCCAGTGAGAGCTATGTCTGACGCTGGAAATATATAAAGAGATTTAAATTACCCCAACACTGTATAGACTGGTGCGCTTCTGAACATACTCTTGTTATCCTCCTTATTCTGGGCAATCCATACTGAGCCTGTGGAGTCTCGTGTTACTCAGCTGGAAAATTACGGATTTACAATTACCCCTACACTGTATAGGCTGGTACTTCTGATACATTACCCTTTTTCTCTTTTATATTCTGGTCTAATCCATACTGAGCCTGTGAGCGTCTGTGTGTTACTCCGGAAATATATACGGAATTTAAAATTACGCCAACACTGTGTACAGCTGTACGCTTCTGATACAGTACCCTTTTTTCTTTTTATATTCTGGTCTAATCCATACTGAGACTGTGAGCGTCTGTGTGTTACTCCCGGAAATATATACGGAGATTTAAATTAACCCAACACTGTATACAGCTGTACGCTTTGATACAGTACCCTATTTTCTGTTGTTTATATTCTGGTGTAATCCATACTGAGCCTGATGAGGTCTTGTGTTACTCCGGAAATATATAGAGAGATTTACAATTATCCCTAGACTGTATACAGCTGTATCGCTTCTGATACATTACCCTTTTTCTGCTTTTTATATTCTGGTCTAATCCATATGAGCCTGTGAGAGTCTGTGTCTGACTCTGGAAATATATACGGAGATTTAAAATGACCCCAACACTGCATACAGCTGTACGCTTCTGATACAGTACCCTTTTTCTGCTTTTTATATTCTGGTGTAATCCATACTGAGCCAGTGAGAGCTGTGTCTGACGCTGGAAATATATAAAGAGATTTAAAATTACCCCAACACTGTATCCAGCTGTACGCTTCTGATACATTACTCTTTTTCTCCTCCTTATATTCTGGTGCAATCCATACTGAGCCTGTGAGAGTCTCTGTGTTACTCCTGAAATATATACGGAGATTTACAATTTACCCCTACACTGTAATAGGCCTGGGTATCTTCTGATACATGTACCTTTTTCTGCTTTATATTCCTGGTCTAATCCATACTGAGCCTGTGAGCGTCTGACTCTGTGAGGTTGACTTCTCGTTACATTGTAGTTGGTAAAGCCAGTATATTGCTGGATTTTTGTAGCATTTCCAAACATGAAAATGTGAAAGAGGCCTCAGACATGGCTCCCTTCTTTTGGGGGTAATCTGCTTATAAAGCACAAGAGCACCTAAGTCAGAGGTGTTGACTGTTCATTTCCAAAAGCCTAAGCTCTTTCTGTAACTTTTAAAGCAAGCATCGAAGTTGTCAATTCAGCCTCCGTCAGTCATCAACTTTCATTCGTGTCTCTCACCCCCCCAAAAATGAACGATGCGGCAGGCCACACTTCAGATAACTCCTTGGAGCTCTTTTCACATACCATGCCTGGGTTATCAAGTCAAATCCTGAAATTCCCAGTCCAACATGAATCAGAGATGTAGTGCACTGATGCACAGTCTCTGCTTGATGATTCTGCTAGTACATTCACCCAGAGCACTACATTGCCCTCTCAGTCTACTGAGCCAGAATCTGACCCTGCCCTTCCCACATTCTATACCACCTTACACGGTGACACAGAGGAAGGTGCAGATGAAATTGAAGAGGTGATGGATGACCCAGTTGTTGACCCGGATTGGCATCCATTGGGGGAAGAGGGTGACGCTGGCAATAGCTCAGAAGAGGTGGAGGATCCGCAGCAGGCATCGACATCGCAGCAGCGGTTATCTGGCAGGCCCGTAGCAGTCCAAAAACATGTTAAAAAAGCAAAAAGAGTTGCAGGACAACTTGGCCAGATGGTCAAATTAGCAGTGTGCAAGCTCTGAAAATTTATCCCATAGTAGGAAGAGTGCTGTGTGGCACTTTTTGACCAAAATCCTATTGATGAGGCAAAGGTTATATGTAAGAAGTGCGGAAGGACCTTTAGCCGAGGGAAAAATCTTCGAAATTTGAATACCAGTTGCTTGCTTAGATATTTAACTAACATGCACTTGCAAGCGTGGACAGATTACAAAACCTCAGGAAGCACATGTGCATCTGATCCGACTGAAGGTACCCAGCAACACTCCATCGCTTCCCCCACTGTAAGCCCACCGATTAGCACACCACCAGCAAGAAATGTTGAGGTGTCGTCGCAAGGCCAAAGCAGTCAGGGAATCACAATGTTTTTGCAACGAAAGAATGAAGCTAGGCCATCACCACCACCATCAACATCACCAACCCCCTCTCAGTCAGTCATGTCCACGCCTAGTTCACCCATATGCAGCTCTCAAGTCCAGCTCACCCTAGCAGAAACTCTGAATAGGATAAGAAAGTACTCATCCTCTCATCCGCATACACTGGCTTTGAACGCCTACATTGCCAAACTCATCTCATTAGAGATGATGCCCTTCCGTTTGGTTGAAAGTGCAGCGTTCCGAGAGCTCATGGCCTACACTGTCCCACGATATGATGTACCCAGTCGGCACTTCTTTTCTAGAAAAGCCATCCCTGCCCTCCACCTGCATGTGAAAGAACGAACTGGCAAGGCACTCAAACAATCAGTGAGTGGAAAGGTGCACCTCACAACAGATGCATGGGCCAGTAGGCATGGCCAGGGCCGTTACGTGTCCATCACTGTGCACTGGGTTAATGTGGTGGATGCAGGGTCCACAGGGGACAGCGGCGGTGGGACAGTGTTGCCTAGCCCATGGTATAGGCAACAGTTGGCTGTAGGCGTTCGACCCTCCTCCTCCTCCTGAAGCAAAAGCTCGTCGACAGAGTGCAGTCGCACGAGCACTCCATCCGCAGCTGCCAGTGTTGCACACAGCTAGTGGTAAGCGTCAGCAGGCTGTTTTATAGATGATGTCTTTGGGCGACAACAGACACACCACGGAGGTACTGACCGACTACTTGCTGCGAGAAACTGAGTCATGACTGGGCAGTCTACATCTTAAGCAAGGCAAGGTAGTCAGTGATAATGGCCGTAATTTTGTTCTGGCCATAGCCTTGGCAAAACTCAGACACATACCTTGCCTGGCTCACACCTTGAACTTGGTGGTGCAGTGCTTCATAAATAATTATCCAGAGTTACCAGCCCTGCTCCATAAGGTGCGAAGACTGTGCTCGCACATCCGTCGCTCGCCCGTAGACTCCAGTCGTAAGCAGAGGCAGCAGTAATTGCTCCACCTCCCCAAGCACCACCTAATCATAGACGTTGCAACAAGGTGGAACTCCACCATGCACATGGTTGAGAGGCTGTGCGAACAGAGGCAGGCTGTAATGCATTTGTGGGAGGATACACGGGCAGGCAGTTTGAGGGCAGACATGGAGTTGTCGGGTGTTCAGTGGTCAAAGCTGAAAGACCTCTGCAAAGTGCTTCAGTGTTTTGAGGAATGCACATGGCTGGTAAGCGCAGACGATGCCATCATAAGCATGAGCATCCCACTGCAAACTTTGACGCACATTATGGATCAGGCGTCTGCAGCGGAGGAGGAGGTGGGAAGCATTGATGACAGTCAGCCATTGTCTGCACAGGGAACTGTCCTGGACGAGGTGGAGGAAGAAGAGGAAGAGGAGGAGTGGGAGGATGAGGGGGATGATAATTTTGGGGAGGAGGATGCTTCTCAGGGGCAAGAGAAAATATTGGCTTGCCAAGGTCAGGTACAGGGTTTGTGCGTGACTGGAGGGATGTGGATTTGGCAGAAAGTGCTCCTCCACCCATCACTGGCAGTGCATCATTGACACCTGGAACATTGGCCCACATGTGTGATTATGTCTTGCGGATCCTAAAAAGGGACCCCCGCATTGCCAAAATTATGAAGGATGACGACTACTGGTTGGCCAGCATCCTCGATGAATGCTATAAAAGCAAATTACAGAACATCATGCCACAGGAGAACCTAGAGCTAATATTGGCGAACAAGGAAGCAACTCTGGTAAACCATTTATTAGAGGCATTCCCAGCACACAGCAGCTGTGCAGGTTCTACCATGAGCCATACTGGGCAACATGGAAAAGGTGTTCGTGGTGCACACAGCCGAAGTGGCGTTGGAGACAGGCATTTCATGACCATGTTGTGGACTGATTTCTCGAGTACCGCTCTCACGACTGGTAATACTGAATCGATTGCAACAGACAGGAGACAGAAGTTGTCAACTATGATTCAAAATTACCTCTCCTCCCCTATCGATGTTTTCCCTCACAGTTCATTCCCCTTTGACTACTGGGACTGTAAACTGGACACCTGGCCTGAATTGGCACAATATGCCTTACAGGAGCTCGCTTGCCCTGCTGGTAGTGTGCTATCAGAAAGAGTCTTCAGTGCTGCTGGATCAATCCTGACAGAAAGAAGGACCCGGCTGTTGACCCAAAATGTAGGTGATCTCACCTTCATTAAAATGAACCATGCCTGGGTTTCAAAGGAGTTTGTACCACCTTCCCCTGATGACACATAGGTTGCCAGCAAAATGGCTCGCTTTGTCCTCCTCTTCCTCTGACTTCTCCAATTCCTCCATTTGCAGCTGCTGAATGTCCAGCCTACACCTCAACATATGACAGTTTTTCCACCTCCCTAACTGGGCTGTACCCCCCCAGGGCCGGCGTCAGCACCTGGCGCACCCGGTCTAGTGCTGGGGCCCTGAGCAGGTGGGGGGCCCACTCACCATCAGAGACTCCGGCGTACTATGAGGGGCCCTGTGCCAGTGCTTGCGCCCATGAGTGTACCCCCCCGCTTGCTCAGGGCCCCAGCACTTGCAATGCTTACCTCTCCCTGCTCCACCGCTGTGACGTGTTCCGCTTTTCCTGACAGTGAAATTCAGGTCAGAGAGCGCGATGACATCACGTCTGTGCGCCCTCTGCCTGAACAATCACAGTGCAGAGAGCGGGAAGATGGCGACACTGAGGAGTCCAGAGTACAGCAGTGCCCAGCGAGGAGAGGTATTTCATTTTTTTTAATGTTTGGAGCAATATATGGGAGCATTATACACTGGAGAATTATATATGGGGCCCATCATTTTTTTGTGCATCATAGATAGGGCCCATTATACACTGGAGCATTATATATAGGGCCCATTATACACTGGAGCATTGTAAATGGGGCCCATCATACACTGGAGCATCATATACGTGGCCCATTATACACTGGAGCATCATATGGGGCACATTATATATGGCGCATCGTATGGGGCACATTATATATGGAGCATCACATGGAGCCATTATATATGGAGCATTATATATGGGGCCCATTATATTTGGAGCATTATATGGGGCTCATCATACAGTGGAGCATCATATATGGGACCCATCATATATTAGAGCATCATATGGGGTTCATTATTTATGGGGCATCATATAGGGCCCTTTATATATGGAGCATCATATGGAGCATATATGGGGCCTATTCTGTATGTAGCATTATATGGAGCCCATTCTGTATGGAGCAATATATGGGGCCCATCATATACTGTATGGAGCTTTATATGCGACTCATTATATTGTATGGAGCAATATGTGGGGCTCATTATACTCTATGGGGACCGTCCTATACTGTATGGCACATTATATGGGGACCATCATATTCTGGAGCATTATGTGGAGCTCATCATATACTGTATGGAACATTATATGGGACCAATTATGTATGGAGCAATATATGGGCCTCATTATTCTATATGGCGCACTATGTGGTGCCCATAATACTGTATGGAGGACTATACTGTCCGGTTTTTGAGCTATTGTAGAATTTACAATAGATATCACTCATGTCATGTAAGAAGTGAAGTATTTGGCATTGTACTATACCTATATTTCTCTGCAGTATAGTTGCATCATGAATTGTGGTATGTATAAAAGGGGCCCATTGAGACTCTGTCGTCCGGGGCCCACGAAAACCTGGAGCCAGCCCTGCCCCCCCACAACTTTAGCCAAATAACCCCCAGTTTTGAATGCGTTACTATTATTATAAAGTAAGTTAAGGTTGACAAGCTTAACTAATAAGAATTGATGTCTTTAGCATTGAAATAGGCACTTTGGGTGTGTTTACTGTCCTCCACTCCCTGCCAAATTTTCTTCCCCATTGACTTGCATTGGGGTCGGGTTGAGTTCCGACTTTTCCGATAGTCGGCCAATTTCGTTCGACTCGACTTTTGGAAAAGTCGGGTGGTCCGCAACCCGACTCGACCCTCCGAATGCAAAGTCGCTCATCTCTAGCCCTGGGCAATTCTGTTCGGGCTCTGCTGCTTACACAGGAAGTCCTTCTCCTAAGTTTCTGAGGCTTTGCACCGTCCCCTTTTATTTTCTCCCAACTGTTAACCCTTAATATTCTATCCCTAAGCTAAGTAATACATTTAAGACAACACATTGCACATTACAGGAACATTAAATATACTGCATATCACGTTTACAGTAACAGATAATAAGGTGCCCCACGTGTCACATGTGCACAGTGTCCACAGGCGAGAGAAAGCAGTCGAGGGTCCCCGCCATCTCCTTACAAAAGCAACATTTGATGTATACCGGCATAGTTCAAGTGATCAATGATCGTAGCTTCAAGTCCCCTAAGGGGCTAGCAAATACAATAAAAAGTTAAAAAAATGTTTTAATCAAAATATCAAAGAAATTATTCAGATTGGTAAATGACGTAACGAGAAAAAAAGTTGAAATGTGTTTTTTTGGCTAACAACATTACAATAAAATCCAGTAAGAGGCAATGTGTCACGGACGTGGTTTGGGGAGCCACCGTGCCATGGACCGCGGAGAGCCTGGAGGGGCGTGACTAAGCGAGCACCGGACTATTTACTAGAGCCTCTGATGGTGAGGTTAGACTTGGCTCCCGATGAACACCAGGTGTCACTCCAGGACAGACCAATGGATGCTCAGCAACTGGACCTAGAAGAACAGACTGGATAGTGCAGCAAACCATAGAAGAACAGCCGACAGCACAGCAGGAATAATCAGGGTGCATGCTCAATGTCCATAGACCCAACTGGACAAAAATATTCACAATAAAAAAAGAAGTATAGCAGCATCCAATCCAGGTGAAAAAAGTGAAACAATAAGTTTATTCTGCCATCATATCATACAACGTTTCGACCAAAACATGGTCTTTGTCAAGTATACAACATAGCACATATGGCAGCCTTATTAGTGTGGTTCCAAAATGTACACCAATCTCTATTAACCCCTTAATCCCCAAGGGTGGTTTGCATGCTAATGACTGGGCCAATTTTTACAATTCTGACCACTGTTCCTTTATGAGGTTATAACTCTGGAACGCTTCAATGGATCTTTCAGATTTTTTCTTGTGACATATAGTACTTCATAGTACTTCATGTTAGTGGTAAAATTTCTTCGATATAACTTGCGTTTATTTATGAAAAAACAGAAATATGGCGAAAATTTTGAAAATTTGCAATTTTCAAACTTTGAATTTTTGTGCCCTTAAAACAGAAATATGTAACACAAAATACAGTAGTTACTAAATAACATTTCCCATTTGTCTAATTTACATCAGCACAATTTTGGAAGGAAATTTTTTTTTGTTAGGAAGTTATAAGGGTTAAAAGTTGACCAGCGATTTCTCATTTTTACAACACCATTTTTTTTTAGGACCACATCACATTTGAAGTCACTTTGAGGCATCTTTATGATAAAAAATACCTAAATTGACACCATTCTAAAAACTGCACCCCTCAAGGTGCTCAAAACCACATTCAAGAAGTTTATTAACCCTTCAGGTGCTTCACTGGTATTTTTGGAATATTTAAAAAAAAAAAAAACATTTTACTTTTTTCACAAAATATTTACTTCAGATTTTTATTTTACCAAGGTTAACAGTAGAAATTGGACTACAAAAGTTGTTGTGCAATTTGTCCTGAGTATGCTGAAACCTCATATGTGAGGGGGAACCACTGTTTGGGTGCACAACAGAGCTCAGAAGGGAAGGAGGTCCGTTTGACTCTTCAATGCAAAATAGGCTGGAATTGAGATCGGACGCCATGTTGCGTTTGAAGAGCCCCTGATGCGCCTAAACAGTGGAAACCCCCCCCCACTCCTGCGCAATGCTTCTATATACCACCGAACATTTCTATCATGTTTGATCACAGTGTGCCGGGGGTAATGTGCCGGGAGCGGTTTCATATGATGAAATATTTACCACCAAATCTTTATGTATCACATGCCCTTCCTTCTCCCCTCCATGTTCCGTGTTCTCATTGGAGCACTGCGCACAGTCCCCTGTTCTCGATTCACTCCTCTTCCTCCTGTGTTTCCTGCCACCTCGGCGAACCCTTCTTCGGATGCCGTTTTGTCCACCTTTTCCTAATAAACTGGACGATCAAGAACCACCCTGTTAGGGTCTGCGGAACGCACCAACTATATGATGTAAAGAGGTGCGTTCGCAGCCCGGGGTCCACCGTGCAGGCGGAGCCTGCTGCTAGTAAAATGGTGCAAGAAGCGAACTCTGTTATCCCGCAGAGTCGCCAAAATAAACGCCGTAAAGCGCTGTGGCAATATGTGCGAACTCTGTTATTCCACAGAGATGCTAGAAGAAGTGCCGCAGCGCTATATGGCGATGTGTGCGAACTCACTTAACACCACTGAGTTGCAAAATAAACATGCTAGGGCGCTGTCTAGCGTTGAAAGCGAACCCTGTTACATCACAGAGCTGATGAGACAAACTTCTGTGTCCTGTCAGGTACCCAGGTACACAGTTGACTGCTAAGCGAACATAGAACGTGATCATGCGCTAATGTCCTCGCGGGAGAAACCCGCAATCTATGGCGTCTGAAAGCCAGGCCCTAAATACGGCAATCAAACTCCTTACCGGTTATGCCAGTAATCTAGGGCATCTAGGACACCGACCCTGACCAGCTAGCATACCAAACTCCTCACCGATTAAGTCGGTATTCTAGGGGCTTATTTCAGCCGGGCCCTAACCACACACACGCATGACCACACTGGCGCAAAGCATATGACGATTGATACTAGCGCATGGCGGCCCAGCTATGATACCCTTTTATAGTAACAGCTACAGGACCTGCCAGAAACAAGGACCAATGAAACTTGTTCCAGAACACCAGTAGTCACAGGACCTTCCTGGTGGACCAATAGGAGCTGCTGCAGTACCTGAGCATGTGACCCCTGATCTCCAATGAGAGATCTCACTCTGGGCATGCTCAGAAGGGGAAAACAAGGACTTTGTCCTAAAGACGTCTGCTCGCCGCTAACCAGTACTGGCCACAATAGCAGAGCCTGGAGGAGCAGCAGTAAACCTCTGCACACTGTTAGACTGGGAGAGACGCTGGGACCATGTCTAAGCTAAGCAGGCTCCACTGCGGATGGAGATGAATGGGAGACCGCAGCGGGACTGGTTCGAGACTCCCCTTGTGCAGCAGCGGGAACTCGAACCCTAACATAGGGCCCCCTCTTCTTTGGGCCTCGCTGCGCTCAAAGGCAGCGATGAGCTGCAGAGCGTAAACATGCTCGGTAGGCTCCCAGGACCTCTCCTCAGGCCCATAACACCTCCAATCCACCAAATAAAATTTTTTGCCTCATACCACCTTGCACCCAACAATGACGTTCACCTCATGATCATCGGTAGATGAACCCGACGTCCCGGCAGATGACTCGGAAAACCGGAAATGGCCACTGGTTTCAGTAGGGACACGTGAAAGGTGTCAGTGATACCAAGGCGAGGCGGAAGGGCTAGGCGGTAAACCACCGGGTTCACCTGCTCAAGAACTTTAAAGGGACCCAAAAAGCGAGGTGCCAACTTGGTGGACTCTACACGTAGCCTGATGTTTCGGGCAGAGAGCCACACTAGGTCACCCGGAGCAAATGTAGGAGCGGGGCGCCAATGGGCATCGGCCAAAGACCTCATCCTCTCTTTGGAGGCCTGAATGGCATCCTGGGTGCGGTCCCAAATATCCGTGCCTCCACAGCCAAGTCTGCCACCCTGGAATCGGCGGAACACACGGCATGGGCACTGGTACCTGCGGATGCTGACCGTAGTTCAGGAGGAATGGGGTCTGTCCGGTGGAGTCAGCCACAGCATTATTCAGAGCGAACTCAGCCCACGGTAGCAAGGATGCCCAGTCATCCTGCCTGGCAGAGACAAAATGTCGCAAGTATGTGACCAAGGTCTGGTTGGCCCTCTCTACCAACCTATTCATCTCGGATGGTATGCAGAGGAGAGATTCAACTCAGTGCTGAGTAAACGACACAGCCCTCTCCAGAACCGAGACGCAAGCTGGGGACCTCGATCACTGACAATTTTGTCTGGCATACCATGTAGGTGGAAAATATGCCTAATGAATAATGCTGCCAAGGCCCGTGCAGACGGTAACCGTGGTAACGGCATCAAGTGCACCATTTTGAGAAGTGGTCGGTTATCACCCAGATGATGATGCAGCCCCGAGACTTGGGTAAGCCCACCACAAAATCCATCCCGACCATCTCCCAGGGCCTGTCTGCCACTGGTAAAGGAAAAAGTAACCCAGCTGTCCATTGTCGAGGGGACTTATTCTTGGTGCAGGAGACGCACGCCTGAACGTATTCCCTGACGTCACGGACCATATGTGGCCACCAGTATGTCCTCGCCAGAAACTCAGAGTCCTCTTTTCCCAAAAATGTCCACCCACCCTGGACGAGTGTGCCCAAGAGAGTACCTCCGGTCGCAAATTGATGGGCACAAAAGTCTTGCCCGTTGGCACAGACTCAAGCGAAACCGGGGCCACAGTTCTTAGGCTCTCTGTGGGGACAATCAGCCGAGGCTCCTCCTCCACCTCCTCAGAGGACACCACGGAGCGAGACAGAGCATCAGCACGAATGTTCTTCTCCCCTGAGAGAAAATGGAGGGTGAAATGGAACCGGGAGAAGAACAGGGACCATCTGGCCTGACGGGAATTTAGCCGCTGGGCGGTCTGTAAATAGACCAAATTTTTGTGGTCAGAGAACACTTGGAAGGGAAAGCGAGCCCCCTCCAGGAGATGTCTCCACTCGGAAAAGGCCAACTTCATGGCTAAACTCCCTATCCCCAATGGAATAATTCCTCTCCGTTGGTGTGAAGGTCTTGGAGAAAAAGAAGCACGGATGTTTACGACCTTGAGCATCCTTTTGAAAAAGTACTGCTCCAGCACCAACGGACGAGGCATCTACCTCCAATATAAAAGGCTTATCAACCTCGGGACGATGTAGGATAGGAGGCTAGCAAAATGGGACTTGATTGAAGTAAAGGCCTTGGAGACCTCCTCTGACCACAATTTGGGATTGGCTCCTTTCATGGTGAGGGCTACCAAGGGAGCAACCAAAGTAGAGAAGTGGGGAATGAATTGGCGATAGTAATAAATGAACCCCATAAAGCGCTGCACCGCTTTAAGAGAGTGGGGTTCTTGCCAATCCATTACAGCCTGTAGTTTGGCAGGATCCATAGCCAATCCCTGAGTGGAGATGATATAGCCCAGGAATGGCAAAGACTCCTGCTCAAACACACACTTCTCCAACTTCGCATATAAGGAATTTGCCCGTAAGAGGTCGAAGACCCTGCAAACATCTCTCCGGTGGGTGTCCATATCTGGAGAAAAGATGAGAATGTCATCCAGATAGACTACCACAGAGGTGGCCAGAATGTCCCGGAAGATGTCATTTACGAAATCTTGGAAGACGGCTGGAGCATTACAGAGCCAGAAGGGCATCACAAGATATTTGTAATGTCCATCTCTGGTATTGAACGCCGTCTTCCATTTGTCCCCCTCACGGATGCGGATCAGGTTATAGGCACCACGTAGATCCAGCTTAGTAAATACCCTTGCTCCGCGGAGCCTATCAAAGAGCTCAGATATTAGGGCAAAGGATATTTGTTCTTAACGGTAATGGCGTTAAGACCCCTATAGTCTATACACGGTCGTAATTCTCCATTTTCTTCTGCACAAAGAAAAATCCTGCCCCTGCTGGTGACACTGACTTCCTAATAAACCCTCTTGCCAGATTTTCCTGGATGTATTGTGACATGGCCTCCGTCTCAGGAAGAGAGAGAGGATACACTCTTCCCCGAGGGGGCTCCGTTCCAGGCAAGAGGTCTATAGGACAGTCATAGGGGCGATGAGGCGGAAGAGTCTCCACTGCCTTTTTGGAGAATACGTCCGCGTATGACCGATAAACCTTGGGAAGAGAATCAAGATCTATGGGTATCTCCGTTGTGGAAACCTGAACGTCCTCTCTGAGACATCTGTCTCTGCAATGATCACCCCAACCCAGTATTCTCCCAGAGGACCACTCAATATGGGGAGAGTGGTGGCGAAGCCAGGGTAATCCCAACAAAACCTCATCTATTCCCTCAGGAAGAACAAAAAGGGATATATTCTCCAGATGTGAAGGAGACATAGACAGAGGTAGAGAGACAGTCTGGTGGGTGATTTGTGAGGGCAGGATTGCTCCATTCAACACTCTCACCGATATTGGCTCGGCGAGCGTCACCAACGGTATGGAATGGCGAGAGGCAAAGGAGGAGGACATAAAATTCCCCTCTGCCCCAGAGTCCACACAAAGCTTGGCGGTAAGAGTGGATGAACCTAGAGAGATTAACCCTTTAAGGAGCACTTTCGGAGCAAAATCCCTCACGTCTAATGACCCTGCACCCATGGTCACGGAACATGACCGTTTACTCATTCGCTGGGGACATCGGTTGGCATAATGTCCTGGCTGCTGACACACTCTACAGACCACAGATACTCGAGTGGTCCGAGACTTAGATCCCACTCGAGTAGTCTCCACGGTCTCTGGGGAGTCGGACGCCCGAACTGGAAATTCCAGAGGTTTGGCAAAGGTGGGTGCCAGCCGAAACCTCTGCCTACACTGGGTCCGCTCTAACCTCCGCTCGTGAAAATGGAGGTCGATGCGGGTAGATATAGAAATGAGTTTCTCCAGTGTGGCAGGAATCTCCCTGGTAGCCAAAGCGTCCTTTACATGGTCTGCCAGTCCTCTCCAGAACACTGGAATAAGAACTTTATCTGGCCACTCTAATTCAGAGGCCAAAGTCCGAAATTGGACTGAGAACTGGCTGACCATGGACAAGCCCTGTGACATTGCCAGCAGTTGGAGTGCCGTATCGTGCGTGACCTGAGGTCCTAAAAAGACCTTTTTCAGAGCCTCCAAAAACCGAGGAGCACTCCGCACCACACGATCGTCGCGCTCCCACAGCGGTGTTGCCCACTACAATGCTCTGCCCGAGAGTAGAGACAGTACAAAACCCACTTGTGCCCGATCCGTGGGGAAACGTGCAGCCAGAAGCTCGAGCTGTATAGAGCACTGACTCATGAATCCCCGACATTGCTTGCTGTCACCGGCAAACTTGTCAGGAAGCGGGAGGTGGGATAATGTAGGGCAGAGGTGGCAGAGGACAAACTGGCTGCAGCCACGCTAGCAGCTTGAACAGCGACTGCGGTAACATCCACAGCTGAGGTTGTGCGGTCAAGGACCGCCAACCTACCCTCCAGCTGCTGGATGTACTGCAGTAGACGCTGGTCATCCGCCATTTTACTAGCCAGACCCGGGCGCTAGTATTATGTTATGGTCTGCGGAACGCACCAAATATATGATGTAAAGAGGTGCGTACGCGGCCCGGGGTCCACCGTGCAGGCGGAGCCTGCTGCTAGTAAAATGGCGCAAGAAGCGAACTCTGTTATCCCGCAGAGTCGCCAAAATAAACGCCGTAACACGCTGTGGCAATATGTGCGAACTCTGTTATTCCACAGAGCCGCTAGAAGAAGTGCCGCAGCGCTATATGGTGATGTGTGCGAACTCACTTAACACCACTGAGTCGCAAAATAAACACGCTAGGGCGCTGTCTAGCGTTGAAAGCGAACCCTGTTACGTCACAGAGCCGCTGAGACAAACTTCTGTGTCCTGTCAGGCACCCAGGTACACAGTTGACTGCTAAGCGAACATAGAACGTGATCATGCGCTAATGTCCTCGCGGGAGACACCCACAATCTATGGCATCTGAAAGCCAGGCCCTGAATATGGCAATCAAACTCCTCACCGGTTATGCCGATAATCTAGGGCATCTAGGACACCGACCCTGACCAGCTAGCATACCAAACTCCTCACCGATTAAGTCGGTATTCTAGGGACTTATTTCAGCCGGGCCCTAGCCACACACACGCATGACCACACTGGCGCAAAGCATATGACGAATGATACTAGCGCATTGCGGCCCAGCCATGCTACCCTTTTATAGTAACAGCTACAGGACCTGCCAGAAACAAGGACCAATGAAACTTGTTCCAGAACACCAGTAGTCACAGGACCTTCCTGGCGGACCAATAGGAGCTGCTGCAGTACCTGAGCATGTGACCCCTGATCTCCAATGAGAGATCTCACTCTGGGCATGCTCAGAAGGGGAAAACAAGGACTTTGTCCTAAAGACGTCTGCTCGCCGCTAACCAGTACTGGCCACAATAGCAGAGCCTGGAGGAGCAGCAGTAATCCTCTGCACACTGTTAGACTGGGCGAGGTGCTGGGATTGATGTCTAAGCTGAGCAGGCTCCAGTGCGGATGGAGATGAATGGGAGACCGCAGCGGGACTGGTTCGAGACTCCCCTTGTGCAGCAGCGGGAACTCGAACCCTAACACACCCATGCTAGAATCATTTGTGGAATCAGATTTAGCCGTGGTAAAACCACATCTCTGTTTTTCTCTTTCTCCTTCGTGGCTGCATAAATCTATGTCTCCTAGCATTGGAGGACGCTTTAAAAGCAGTGTGCCAAGAAAAAATATGACCTGATTTATAGTCTTCCGCATCACAGAACCACTTAGTCCTTTTTGTCTCCTCAATGTCTCCACGATATTTAAGGAGTTTTTCTTCCAATTGGGTCTTACAAGAATCCAGTTCCTGGGCTGTCATCTGAGCTGTTAATTACTGCTCCAGATCCGCAATGTTTTTCTTGGTAGTTTCCATTTCTATACGGAGAAACTCAATATTGAAAAGCATTCAAAAGGATATGGGGTCTGTATAGTCCTGAAGTATGGTCATGTTATTTTTTCTTTTTCTTTTATATGTCAATCCCCATGCCCTCTCTTCCTTCCTTGTCCGTCATTTCTGAAAATGATGTAGTATATTGGTGGAATGTATTTGACAATTTAATGTTACAATAATTATGTATTCTATAACTTTGTATTGAAACAAAATAATATTTATTGTTGATATTGCATAATGACAATGATATGTCTTAACTACATGCTCATAAGGTTACCATGGAGATGGCTAATACATTCATGCCTTTGCTTGTGTGCTATGTTTTGAGTGCATAGGCACACTGGGTCCGGGACGGAGTTGCGCCCATGAACTTTGCCATGTGGTCGCTCCCTGTTCCTGGCCTGCGCGTTTGTGCGCTCCAGCAGCTGCATGCCGATGTTTGGTTCCCCTTTCTGTAACCACTGGCTTGTGCGATGTATGCGCATGTGTGCTGAGTCTGGGCCGGGTGTGTTGTTGTGAGACTTTGTCTGGTGCTTCACCCCGTCCTTGGCCAGTGCGCCTGAGCTTGACAGCTTTTATGGGCCGATGGTTTGGGGTTAATAGGAGCTTTGGTTCCAGATCATACATGATGTGTAAGTATGTCTGATGGGCTGCTTTTTTTAGGCGCCAACACATTTGTATATACCAATTGGCTGACATGGCTGTATAATGGTTTATTTGTGTAATTGAGTGTGATTGTTGCACAGTAACCATAGTTACTATGATGCTGGACAATGATTGGCAAGTTTTCTCTATGGATATTGACTATGTATAGAAGTTTTGTTTATTTTTGTGAAGTATTATATTTTTCTGTGGGATATTCACATTAGATTGTTTGTGATTGTTTGTATGTGGACAATTTATGTATAAAACAATTTATTTTATGTATTCATTGTTTATGGGCAGTACCTTAATAGAGATTGGTGTACATTTTGGAACCACACTATATAAGGCTACCATATGTGCTATGTTGTATACTTGACAAAGACCATATTTTGGTCGAAACGTTGTATGATATGATGGCAGAATGAACTTTTTTCACCTGGATTGGATGCTGCTCTCCTTTTTTTATTGTGGATGGTGCAGCAGGCAGAGTTCGTATCAAAGTGCAGCAGGCAGAGTTCGTATCAGAGTGCAGCAGGCAGAGGTCGTATTAGAGCGCAGCAGGCAGAGGTCGTATTAGAGTGCAGCAGGCAGGATCTGCACCAGAGTACAGTAAGCAGGATCTGCACCAGAGTGCAGCAAGCAGGCAGGCTCAGCACCAGAGGGCAGCAAGGACTGGTACGCAACCTTACACAACATAGACTGTAGAACAGGAAGGTTGCTCAGGCACCTCCACAATGAGGAGGAAGCAATATATACATAATGCCCCACAGGCATTGGCTGGGGAGGAAATAGCAAGTGCACGCGCTCACCCTTTAAGATGGTGGGAGCATGCGCGTGCGTGCTCTAAGGACACGGCTGGAAGCTCTGCTGGAAGCATGCAGAGCATGGGGAAGGGAAGAACCGAACGCAGCACGGGTGAGTGAAGTGACATGCCGGAGACCCTGCCTGTTAGACCAGGAATCCTGTGTGGTACTAACTGTACCTCCCCTTTATGTCCCCTTCTCTCCAGGCCATCGAGGAAGTTACGGAGGAGAATCGGAGTATGAATGTTCTCCTTAGGCTCCCAGGATCTCTCTTCGGGATCAAATCCCTTCCAGTCGACAAGGAAGAAGGTCTTGCCTCTCACCTTCTTCATGGCCAAGATGTTCTCCACCTCTAAAATATCATCCGAGGCAGTTGGCACGGTCGTGGTACTGGGATCCTTGAAGAAGGGGCTCAATATGACCAGCTGCAGAAGAGCTACATGGAAAGAATTCTGAATCCGTAATGAAGGAGGCAACTTCAGTTTATAGGAGACCTCGTTGATCTGCTTCAGCACTTCGAAAGACCCGATAAAACGAGGACCCAACTTGTAAGAGGGAACCTTCAGTTGGACGTACCTGGACGAGAGCCATACCTTGTCGCTGGGGCGGAAGCACGGAGGGTCCAGGCACCTTTTGTCTGCATTTCTGTTCATACGGGCGGAGGATGTTTCTAAAAGGGTTTTGGTGTCCTCCCACAACTTTACAAAATTCTTGGAGAGGACATCTGCCGCAGGGACATCAGAAGGAACTGTCACTTGGAGGGGAACCTCGGGTTGCTGACAGAACACAATGTAGAAAGGAGACTCTCCCGAGGCTTCACCAATGTGATAATTGTACGAGAACTCAGCCCAGGGAAGTAATTTCACCCAGTCATTGTGGAGGGCATTGACGAAGTGTCGCAGGTAGTTGCTCAGGACCTGGTTGACATGCTCCACTTGCCCATGGACTGAGGTTGATAGGACGAGGAGAAGTCCAAAACGATATCCAGATGTTTACAGAGAGCTTGCCAGAATCTGGAAGTGAACTGCGAACCTCAATCGGACACAATGTGACAAGGAAATCCATGTAGGAGGAAAATATGCTTGATGAAGCTGTCCACAACTACCCAGAAGACGGTGCAACCTTCGGATACTGGCAAATCTGTAATGAAGCCCATTGCTATGTGCTGCCATGGACCAGATGGCATGGGTAATCGCAGGAGAGAACTGTCAGGAAGTTATCTGGGGACTTAATTGCGGGCACAAATCGGACAGGCAGCCACGTAAGCATAGATCTCCCTCCTCATGGATGACCACCTGTAGTGGCAATGTAGTGTCTTTCTTTGTCCCGCGTGATCAGCCACCTTGGATGAGTGGCCCGATAACAAAACTTGCTCCTTCTCGGATTCAGCCACAAGGGTTTTTTCCTGGGGTAATTCGCGAAAGGCTGACTGGAGCGACAGTAATCATCTTGGACGGTTCGATGATAAATTGAGGGTCCTCCTCTTGGTCCCCTAACAGAAATGAGTGAGAGAGGGCATCATCAGCTCTGCCATTCTTGTCACCAGACTAGAAATGTAATAAAAAGTTAAAGCGGGCAAAAAACAAAAACCACTTGGCATGGCGTTGATTAAGTCTCTGGGCGGACTGGAGGCAGGGCCGGCTCCAGGTTTTTGAGGGCCCCGGCGAAAGAGTCT
Source organism: Oophaga sylvatica (assembly GCA_033576555.1). NCBI lineage: Eukaryota > Metazoa > Chordata > Amphibia > Anura > Dendrobatidae > Oophaga > Oophaga sylvatica. The sequence goes on from JARQOD010000003.1 coordinate 370,122,205, forward strand.
CAGTGGGCCCCCCGCACCTTCCTTTAACACATACCAACCACGATTCATGATGCACGGATACAGCAGAGAAATATAGGTATAGTACAGGACGCGGCTGCCTGAGGATCACCTCACCTTCTCCCTTTTAATTCCAGATGTGTAGCCGCGGATCCGTGCGTCTCCCTGTCCCTGCGTGTTTTTCAGACAACACAAAACTGCAACAAGTTGCGTTTTTGTGCATCTGATAAAATATGCAGACACGGGGATCCGTGGGAAAACGGTGAGAACTGGATGCACAGGCAAGTCCCGTCCATCACCACTGGAAGTCAATGGAGACGAAAACGGATCCGTGTGCAAAATATGCAAGTGTGAACCCAGCTTAACTCTATAATGACTGAAGCTGGACTGAGATCTCTGCACAGGTTCTGCCTAAAATAACTTTATATTACTTCCCCTAAGTTATGAGGGGGGTCTCATATGGTATGTTATGGGGGGTCTCATATGGTATGTTATGTACTCTTTAAGACCCCTTCATAACATATCATATAGGAGACCCCCCTCATAACATACCATATGAGACCCCCCATAACATACCATATGAGACCCCCCTCATAACATAACATATAAGAGACGGACCCCCCATAGCATACCATATGAGACCCCTCTCATAACATAACATATAAGAGACGGACCCCCATAACATACCATATGAGACCCCCCATAACATACCATATGAGACCCCCATAACATACCATATGAGAACCCCCATAACATACCATATGAGACCCCCATGACATACCATATGAGACCCCCCCATAATAACATACCATATGAGACCCCCCTCATAACATAACATATAAGAGACTCTATAAAGGAGATAGTCTGTCATGTAAACTGATGACCCGGTGATGAAGCATGACATATTTACATTTCTAATTGTGCACACTGCACCCTATAAACGGATCAGGTTTCCACTGTTAATTCCACGCCATAAACACATCATATGTGGTCAGCACAGCACTTAGAGGAGCAGGCAGCATTTTGTAGATTTTACAGCACTTATCAGATTTCATCCTGCACAGTGACAGACCAGACCGACAGCTTGTGACCACCCCCAGCAGCTAATATTCTGTGTAGTGTACGTAACCTTTCCCCTGGAATAACACATGAGCCAGGAGGAAAGCATTAATCAGCTCTTTCAGGACATGTCTGTACTCACTATCACTGCCTCAGCACGCAGGACTCATGATTCACCTCAGCGAGCGCCGGGAATCTGTGCAGTGACTGTGCCAGGAGTCGGGACCATTTCTCTTTCTTCTCAATGCTGCCTGCACACAGCCTGCACACAAACTTGCTTCTGTCCTCTCCTCTGCCGCTCGCCTCTTCCTTTCTCAGCATCGTCACTTCCTCCCTGGCTGCAGCACCAGTGAGAAGAGACAGGGGGCGGAGCTATACTAGACTCCACCAATCTTGAACTTCTGGAACTTGGAGGCGTGTCTGCTGCCATGAGTGAGCGTGAGTGGGCCCCCCGTCGCGCCAGGGCCCCGGCACTTGCCCGGGTGTGCCGGGTGCTGACGCCGGCCCTGACTGGAGGTACGCCAGGTTCTTATGGTCCGTGCAGATCAACAATGGATAGACTACGCCCTCCAGCAGATATCACCACTCCTCTAAAGCCATCTTAACCCCTTCACCCCCAAGGGTGGTTTGCACGTTAATGAGCGGGCCAATTTTTACAATTCTGATCACTGTCTCTTTATGAGGTTATAACTCTGGAACGCTTCAACGGATCTGCGCGATTCTGAGAATGTTTTCTCATGACATATTGTACTTCACGTTATTGGTAAAATTTCTTCGATATAACTAGCGTTTATTTTGGAAAAAAATGCAAATATGGCGAAAATTTTGAAAATTATGAAATTTTCAAACTTTGAATTTTTATTCCCTTAAAACAGAGAAATATGTCACACAAAATAGTTAAGAAATAACATTTCCCACATGTCTACTTTACATCAGCACAATTTTGGAATCAAAATTTTTTTTCTTAGGAAATTAAAAGGGTTAAAAGTTGACCAGCGATTTCTCATTTTTACAACAAAATTTACAAAGCCATTTTTTTTAGGGACCACCTCATATTTGAAGTCACTTTGAGGGGTCTATATAGCAGAAAATACCCAAAAGTGACACTATTCTAAAAACTTCACCCCTCAAGGTACTCAAAACCACATTCAAAAAGTTTATTAACCCTTCAGGTGCTTCACAGGAGCTGAAGCAACGTGGAAGGAAAAAATTAATATTTAACTTTTTAGCCACAAAAATGATCTTTTACAAACTTTTTTTTTATTTTCACAAGGGTAAAAGAAGAAAATGGACAGATAAAGTTGTTGTGCAATTTCTCCTGAGTACGCCAATACCCCATAAGTGGGGGAAAACCACTGTCTGTGTGCACAGCAGAGCTCATAAGGGAAGGAGCGACGTTTGACTTTTTCAAACTAAAATTGGCTGGAATTGAGATCGGACGCCATGTCGCGTTTGGAGAGCCCCTGATGCGCCTAAACAGTGGAAACCCCCCACAAGTGACACCATTTTGGAAACTAGATCCCCTAAGGAACTTATCTAAATCTGTTGTGAGCACTTTGAACCCTCAAGTGTTTCACAAAAGTTTATAATGCCTGGGTGTGAAAAAAAAAAAGATTTTTTAGTCCAAATTTTTGATTTTTCCCAAGGAAATTGGACCCCAAAAGTTGTTGGCCAATTTGTCCTGAGTACGCTGATACCCAATATGTGTGGGGGGGAAACTGTTTGGGCGCACGGCAGGGCTTGGAAAGGAAGTAGTAACGTTTTGGAATTCAGACGTTGATGGGGGTCATGTTCCGTTTGCAGTGCCCCAGATGAGCCTAAACAGTAGAAACCCCCCACAAGTGACCACATTTTGGAAACTAGACCCCCTAAGGAACTTATCTATAGCTTTGGTGAGCACTTTGAACCCCCAAGTGCCTCACACAAGTTTATAATGCCCGGGCATGAAAATAAAAAATCCTATTTTTTTCCCACAAAAATTATTTTTAGTCACTAATTTTTTATTTTCCCAAGGGTAACAGGAGAAATTAGACCACAAAAGTTGTTGTCCAATTTGTCCTGAGTACACTGATACACAATATGTGGGGGGAACCACTGTTTGGTCGCACGGCAGAGCTCGGAATGGAAGGAGCACCATTTGACTTTTTCCAACCAAAATTGGCTGGAATTGAGATTGGACGCCATGTTGCATTTGGAGAGCCCCTGATGTGCCTAAACAGTGGAAACACCCCACAAGTGACCCCATTTGGGAAACTAGACCCTCTAAGGAACTTATCTAGAACTTTGGTGAGCAATTTGAACCCCCAAGTGCTTCACACAAGTTTATAACGTAGAGCCGAAAATTAAAAAATCATATTTTTTCCACAAAAATGATCTTTTCACCCCAATTTTTATTTTCCCAAGGGTAACAAGACTCCAAAAGTTATTGTGCAATTTGTCCTGAGTACACTGATACCCCATATGTGGGGGTAAACCACTGTTTGGGTGCATGGCAGAGTTTGGAAGGGAAGGAGTGCCGTTTGACTTTTTCAACGCAGAATTGGCTGGATGCCATGTCGTGTTTGGAGAGCTCCTGATCTGCCTAAACAGTGGAAACCCCCCACAAATAACACCATTTTGGAAACTAGACCCCTCAAGGAACTTATCTAGATGTGTGGTGAGCACTTTGAACCTCCAAGTGCTTCACAGAAGTTTATAACGTACAGCCGTAAAATAAATTTTTTTTTTTTTTTTTTTTACAAAAATGATTTTTTCGTCCCCAATATTTTATTTTCACAAGGGTAACAGGAGAAATTGGACCCCAAAAGTTGTTGTCCAATTTGTCCTGAGTACGCTGATACCCAATATGTGGGAGAAAACTACTGTATGGGTACACGTTGGGGCTCGGAAGGGAAGTAGTGACGTTTTGGATTGCAGACTTTGATGGAATGCTCTGGGGGCGTCATGTCGCATTTGGAGAGCCCCTGATGCACCTAAACAGTGGAAATCCCCCACAAGTGACCCCATTTTGGAAAATAGACCCCACAAGGAACTTATCTAGATGTGTGGTGAGTGCTATTAAGCCCCAAGTGCTTCACAGAAGTTTATAACGTACAGCCGTAAAAACAAAAAATATTTTTTTTTACAAAAATTATTTTTTTCGCCCCCAATATTTTATTTTCACAAGGGTAACAGGAGAAATTGGACCCAAAAAGTTGTTGTCCAATTTGTCCTGAGTACGCTGATACCCAATACGTGGGTGAAAACTACTGTATGGGTACACGTTGGGGCTCGGAAGGGAAGTAGTGACGTTTTGGATTGCAGACTTTGATGGAATGCTCTGGGGGCGTCATGTCGCATTTGGAGAGCCCCTGATGCACCTAAACAGTGGAAACCCCCCACAAGTGACCCAATTTTGGAAAATAGACCCCACAAGGAACTTATCTAGATGTGTGGTGAGCACTTTAAACCCCTAAGTGCTTCACAGAAGTTTATAACGAACAGCCGTAAAAATAAAAAATATTTTTTTTTTTTTACAAAAATTATTTTTTTCGCCCCCAATATTTTATTTTCACAAGGGTAACAGGAGAAATTGGACCACAAAAGTTGTTGTCCAATTTGTCCTGAGTACGCGGATACCCAATATGTGGGAGAAAACTACTGTATGGGTACACGTTGGGGCTCGGAAGGGAAGTAGTGACGTTTTGGATTGTAGACTTTGATGGAATGGTCTGGGGGCGTCATGTCGCATTTGGAGAGCCCCTGATGCGCCTAAACAGTGGAAACCCCCCACAAGTGACCCCATTTTGGAAAATAGACCCCACAAGGAACTTATCTAGATGTGTGGTGAGTGCTTTGAAGCCCCAAGTGCTTCACAGAAGTTTATAACGTACAGCCGTAAAAACAAAAAAAATCTTTTTTTTTTTTTTAAACCCCTTCCCGACCTTTGACACAGCGTATGCGTCATGAAAGTCGGTGCCATTCCGACCTATGACGCATACCCTGCGTCATGAAAGGATCTCGTCCCTGCGGGCCGGGAGACCGGGGTCACTCAAAGGTCACCCGACCCGCAGTTACAGGACCCTTTGTGCTTCACCACAGGGGGGTTGGCTTAACCCCCCCGTGGCCACGATCGCTCTGATTGGCTGTTAAAAGTGAAACAGCCAATCAGAGCAATCTGTAATATTTCACCAATTTAATTGGTGAAATATTACAATCCAGCCATGGCCGATGCTGCAATAGCATCTGCCATGGCTGGACACCGAGACCTGACCCCCCCACACCGAGTCACGGCGGCGATCGGCCGCCGCCACCGAAAGATGGCAGCGATCGGTCACCGCCGTCACTAACAGCTCCCCTCCTCCTTTGCTCCGGTGCCCCCACCTTCCGATCCCCCCCCCTAACCTTCCGACCACCCTACTCACCTCTCCCGATCCACCGATGTCCCTGGATCGGTCCCGGCGTCCGCCCGGGCCTCTTCATGGGCGCCGCCATCTTGGAAAATGGCGGGCGCATGCGCAGTGCGGCCGGCGCATGCGCAGTGCGCCCCCCAGTGTCCAAAAATTTATTTTGATCACTGTGATAAACTGTCACAGTGATCAAAATAAAAAAGTAAATGAACCCCCCCTTTATCATAGGTAGGGACAAATAAAAAAAATAAAGATTTTTTTTTTTTTTTTTTCCTATTAGGCCCTGTGCACACCTTGGGGATTTTGCTGCGGATCCGCGGCGTATTTTGCTGCGGATCCGCGGCGGATTTCGCTGCTGATCCGCGGCGGATCAGCAGCGAAATCAGCCGCAGATGCGCAGCGATATCCGCCGCAGATCAGCAGCGAAATCCGCCGCGGATCCGCAGCAAAATACGCCGCGGATCCGCAGCAAAATCCGCAACGTGTGGCGGATTTCGCTGCGGATCCGCGGCGGATTTCGCTGCAGATCCGCAGCGGATTTTGCTGCTGATCCGCGGCGGATTTCGCTGCAGAGCCGCGGCGGATTTCGCTGCTGATCCGCGGCTGATTTCGCTGCGCATCCGCAGCGGATTTTGCTGCTGATCCGCTGCGGATTTCGCTGCTGATCCGCGGCTGATCCGCGGCTGATTTCGCTGCTGAATCGCGGCGGATTTCGCTGCTGATCCGCGGCAGATTTCGCTGCTGATCCGCTACGGATTTCGCTGCTGATCCGCTGCGGATTTCGCTGCGGATCCGCGGCGGATTTCGTTGCTGATCCACGACTGATTTTTCTGCTGATTCGCTGCGGATCCGCAGCGGATTTCGCTGCTGATCCGCGGCTGATTTTGCTGCTGATTCGCTGCGGATCCGCGGCTGATTTCGCTGCTGATCCGCGGCTGATTTTGCTGCTGATCCGCGGCTGATTTCGCTACTGATCCGCGGCTGATTTCGCTGCTGATCCGCGGCTGATTTCGCTGCTGATCCGCGGCTGATTTCGCTGCTGATCCGCGGCGGATTTCGCTGCTGATCCGTGGCGGATTTCGCTGCTGATTCGCGGCGGATTTCGCTGCGGATTTCGCTGCTGATCCGCGGCGGATCCGCGGCTGATTTCGCTGCTGATTCGCGGCGGATGTCGCTGCTGATCCGCGGCGGATCCGCGGCTGATTTCGCTGCTGATTCGCGGCGGATTTCGCTGCTGATTCGCGGCGGATTTCGCTGCTGATCCCCGACTGATTTTGCTGCTGATTCGCTGCGAATCCGCAGCGGATTTCGCTGCTGATCCGCGGCTGATTTCGCTGCTGATCCGCTGCTGATTTCGCTGCTGATCCGCGGCGGATTTCGCTGCTGATTCGCGGCGGATTTCGCTGCTGATCCCCGACTGATTTTGCTGCTGATTCGCTGCGAATCCGCAGCGGATTTCGCTGCTGATCCGCGGCTGATTTCGCTGCTGATCCGCGGCTGATTTCGCTGCTGATCCGCGGCTGATTTCGCTGCTGATCCGCGGCTGATTTTGCTGCTGATTCGCTGCGGATCCGCAGCGGATTTCGCTGCTGATCCGCGGCTGATTTCGCTACTGATCCGCGGCTGATTTCGCTGCTGATCCGCGGCTGATTTCGCTGCTGATCCGCGGCTGATTTCGCTGCTGATCCGCGGCGGATTTCGCTGCTGATTCGCTGCAGATCCGCGGCGGATTTTGCTGCGGATCCGCGGCTGATTATCTGCTGATTCATCTGCGCTAGCGGGTATAGCATAACGCGATCGCGTTGTGCTATACCGTTACCAGCCGGTCACCGCTACGTGTTGAACGGGCTGGTAAAACGCAATATGAACCCAGCCTTAGGGTTAGAACTAGGGTTAGGGTTAGCATTAGGGTTAAGGTTAGAATTACGGTTAGGGTTGGAATTTGGGTTAGGGTTGGAATTAGGGTTAGGGTTGGAATTAGGGTTAGGGTTGGAATTAGGGTTAGGCTTGTAGTTAGGTTTATGGTTAGAGTTGGGATTAGGGTTAGGGGTGTGTTGGGTTAGGGTTATGATTAGGGTTTGTATTAGGGTTAGGTGTGTGTAGGGGTTAGGGTTGGGGTTAGGGGTGTGTTGGGGTTAGGGTTGGAGTTAGAATTGAGGGGTTTCCACTATTTAGGCACATCAGGGGGTCTCCATACGCGACATGGAGCCACCATTGATTCCTGCAAATTTTGCGTTCAAAAAGTCAAACAGTGCTCCCTTTATTCCAAGCCCCGACGTATGCCCAAACAGTGGTTTATCCCCACATATGGGGTATCAGCGTACTCGGGAAAAATTGCACAACAACTTTGGGGGTTCTAATTTCTCCTGTTAACATTGGGAAAAAAAATTGGGGACTAAAAATTATTTTTGTGGAAAAAAAATGATTTTATATTTTCACGGCTCTGCGTTATAAACTTCTGTGAAGGACTTGGAGATTCAAAGTGCTTATCACACATCTATAGGAGTTCCTTGGGGATCTAGTTTCCAAAATGGGGTCACTTGTGGGGAGTTTCTACTGTTTAGGCACATCAGGGACTCTGCAAACGTAACATGACGCCCGAAGACCATTCCATCAAGTGGGCATTTCAAAACGTCGCTACTTCCCATCCGAGCCCCGACGTGTGCCCATACAGTAGTTTTCTCCCACATATGGGATATCAGCATACTCAGGACAAATTGGACAACAACTTTTGGGTCTAATTTCTCATGTTACCCTTGGGAAAATAAAAAAATTGGGGACTAAAAGATCCTGATTGTGGAAAAAATATGATTTTTTTATTTTCATGCCTGGGCGTTATAAAATTCTGTGTAGCCCTTGGGGTTCAAAGTGCTCACCACACATCTAGATAAGTTCTTTGCCGGGTCTAGTTTCCAAAATGGGGTCACTTGTGGGGAGTTTCTACTGTTTAGGCACATCAGGGGCTCTGCAAACGTAACAAGATGCCCGCAGACCATTCCATCAAGTCGGCATTTCAAAGCGTCACTACATCCCTTCCGAGCCCTGACGTGTGCCCAAACAGTGGTTCCCCCTCACACATGGGGTACTAGCGTACTCAGGAGAAACTGGACAACAACTTTTGAGGTCCAATTTCTCCTGTAACCATTGTGAAAATAAAAACAGTGGGCTAAAAAAATCATTTTTTGAGAAAAAAAAATGATTTTTTATTTTCGCGGCTCTGCGTTATAAACTTCTGTGAAGCACCTGGGGGTTCAAAGTGCTCACTATGCATCTAGATAAGTTCCTTAGGGCGTCTAGTTTCCAAAATGGGGTCACTTGTGGGGGAGCTCCAATGTTTAGGCACACAGGAACTCTCCAAATGCGACATGGCAACCGCTAAATATTCCAGCATATTTTCCATTCAAAAGTCAAATGGCGCTCCTTCCCTTCTGAGCCCTGCAGTGCGCCCAAACAGTGGTTTATGACCACATATGAGGTATCTGTGTACTCAGGAGAAATTGCCCAACAAATTTTAGGATCCAATTTATACTGTTGCCCATGTGAAAATGAAAAAAACTGAGGCTAAAAGAAAATTTTTGTGAAAAAAAAGTACTTTCTTTTTTTTACGGATCAATTTGTGAAGCACCTGGGGGTTCAAAGTGCTCACTATGCATCTAGATAAGTTCCTTAGGGGTCTAGTTTCCAAAATTGGGTCACTTGTGGGGAGCTCCAATGTTTAGGCACACAGGGACTCTCCAAATGCGACATAGCAACCGCTAAATATTCCAGCATATTTTCCATTCAAAAAGTCAAATGGCGCTCCTTCCCTTCTGAGCCCTGCCGTGCGCCCAAACAGTGGTTTATGACCACATATGAGGTATCTGTGTACTCAGGAGAAATTGCCCAACAAATTTTAGGATCCAATTTATACTGTTGCCCATGTGAAAATGAAAAAAACTGAGGCTAAAAGAAAATTTTTGTGAAAAAAAAGTACTTTCTTTTATTTACGGATCAATTTGTGAAGCACCTGGGAGTTCAAAGTGCTCACTATGCATCTAGATAAGTTCCTTAGGGGTCTAGTTTCCAAAATGGGGTCACTTGTGGGGGAGCTCCAATGTTTAGGCACACAGGGACTCTCCAAATGCGACATGGCAACCGCTAAATATTCCAGCATATTTTCTATTCAAAAAGTCAAATGGCGCTCCTTCCCTTCTGAGCCCTGCCGTGCGCCCAAACAGTGGTTTATGACCACATATGAGGTATCTGTGTACTCAGGAGAAATTGCCCAACAAATTTTAGGATCCAATTTATACTGTTGCCCATGTGAAAATGAAAAAAACTGAAGCTAAAAGAAAATTTTTGTGAAAAAAAAGTACTTTCTTTTTTTTACGGATCAATTTGTGAAGCAACTGGGGGTTCAAAGTGCTCACTATGCATCTAGATAAGTTCCTTAGGGGGTCTAGTTTCCAAAATGGGGTCACTTGTGGGGGAGCCCCAATGTTTAGGCACACAGGGACTCTCCAAATGCGACATAGCAACCGCTAAATATTCCAGCATATTTTCCATTCAAAAAGTCAAATGGCGCTCCTTCCCTTCTGAGCCCTGCCGTGCGCCCAAACAGTGGTTTATGACCACATATGAGGTATCTGTGTACTCAGGAGAAATTGCCCAACAAATTTTAGGATCCAATTTATACTGTTGCCCATGTGAAAATGAAAATAACTGAGGCTAAAAGAAAATTTTTGTGAAAAAAAAGTACTTTCTTTTATTTACGGATCAATTTGTGAAGCACCTGGGAGTTCAAAGTGCTCACTATGCATCTAGATAAGTTCCTTAGGGGGTCTAGTTTCCAAAATGGGGTCACTTGTGGGGGAGCTCCAATGTTTAGGCACACAGGGACTCTCCAAATGCGACATGGCAACCGCTAAATATTCCAGCATATTTTCTATTCAAAAAGTCAAATGGCGCTCCTTCCCTTCTGAGCCCTGCCGTGCGCCCAAGCAGTGGTTTATGACCACATATGAGGTATCTGTGTACTCAGGAGAAATTGCCCAACAAATTTTAGGATCCAATTTATACTGTTGCCCATGTGAAAATGAAAAAAACTGAGGCTAAAAGAAAATTTTTGTGAAAAAAAAGTACTTTCTTTTTTTTACGGATCAATTTGTGAAGCACCTTGGGGTTCAAAGTGCTCACTATGCATCTAGATAAGTTCCTTAGGGGGTCTAGTTTCCAAAATGGGGTCACTTTGGGGGAGCTCCAATGTTTAGGCACACAGGGACTCTCCAAATGCGACATGGCAACCGCTAAATTTTCCAGCATATTTTCCATTCAAAAAGTCAAATGGCGCTCCTTCCCTTCTGAGCCCTGCCGTGCGCCCAAACAGTGGTTTATGACCATATATGAGGTATCTGTGTACTCAGGAGAAATTGCCCAACAAATTTTAGGATCCAATTTATACTGTTGCCCATGTGAAAATGAAAAAACTGAGGCTAAAAGAAAATTTTTGTGAAAAAAAAGTACTTTCTTTTTTTTACAGATCAATTTGTGAAGCACCTGGGGTTCAAAGTGATCACTATGCATATAGAGAAGTTCCTTAGGGGGTCTAGTTTCCAAAATGGGGTCACTTGTGGGGGAGCTCCAATGTTTAGGCACACAGGAACTCTCCAAATGCGACATGGCAACCGCTAAATATTCCAGCATATTTTCCATTCAAAAAGTCAAATGGCGCTCCTTCCCTTCTGAGCCCTGCCGTGCGCCCATACAGTGGTTTATGACCACATATGAGGTATCTGTGTACTCAGGAGAAATTGCCCAACAAATTTTAGGATCCATTTTATCCTGATGCCCATGTAAAAATGAAAAAATTGATGCTAAAAAAAATTTTTGTTGGAAAAATTAAAATGTCCATTTTTCCTTCCACGTTGCTTTAGTTCCTGTGTCGCACCTGAAGGGTTAATAATCTTCTTGAATGTAGTTTTGAGTAGCTTGAGGGGTGCAGTTTTTATAAAGGTGTCACTTTTGGGTATTTTCTGCCATATAGACCCCTCAAAGTGACTTCAAATGTGAGGTGGTCCCTAAAAAAAATGGTTTTGTAAATTTTGCTGTAAAAATGAGAAATCGCTGGTCAACTTTTAACCCTTATAACTTCCTAACAAAAAAAAATGTTGTTCCCAAAATTGTGCTGATGTAAAGTAGACATGTGGGAAATGTTATTTATTAACTATTTTGTGCCACATAACTCTCTGGTTTAACAGAATAAAAATTAAAAATTTGAAAACTACAAAATTTTCAGAATTTTCGCCAAATTTCCATTTTTTTCACAAATAAACGCAAAAATTATCGACCTAAATTTACCACTAACATGAAGCCCAATATGTCACGAAAAAACATTCTCAGAATCGCTAGGATCCGTTGAAGCGTTCCTGAGTTATTACCTCATAAAGGGACACTGGTCAGAATTGCAAAAAATGGCAAGGTCTTTGAGGTCAAAATAGGCTGGGTCTTGAAGGGGTTAAAAATTATATTTTTGCCCCCAGTTTTTTATTTTACCAAGGGTAACAGAAGAAATAGGACAAATTGCACAATAACTCTTAGGGTCCAGAGTACGCTGATACCCCATGTGGGAGTAAACTACTGTTTGGGCGCATGGCAGAGGTCAGAAGGGAAGGAGCACCGTTTGACTTTTTCAATGCAGAATTGGCTGGAATTGAGATCAGACGCCATGTCACATTTGGAGAGCCCCTGATGTGCCTAAACAGCGGAAACCCCCCAATTCTAACTCCAACCCTAACCCCAACACACCCCTAACCCTAGTCCCAACCCTAACCACAAACCTAACCCTAACACACCCCTATCCCTAATCCCAACCATAACCCTAATACTAACTTTAGCGCCAACCCTAACCCTAACTTTAGCCGCAACCCTAACCTTAACCATAACCCTAATGGGAAAATGGAAATAAACACATTTTTGTAATTTTATTATTTTTCCCTAACTAAGGGGGTGATAAAGGGGGGTTTGATTTACTATTTATAGCGGGTTTTTATGATTGGCAGCTGTCACGCTAAAAGACGCTTTTTAGTGCAAAAAATAGTTTTTGCATCACCACATTTTGAGAGCTATAATTTTTGCATATTTTGGCCCACAGAGTCATGTGAGGTCTTATTTTTTGCGGTACGAGTTGACGTTTTGATTGGTACTATTTTTGAGCATGTGACATTTTTTGATCGCTTTTTATTTCGATTTTTGGGAGGTTAGAATGAACAAAAATCAGCAATTCATGAATTTCTTTTGGGGGAGGCGTTTATAACCGTTCCGCGTGTGGTAAAATTGATAAAGCAGTTTTATTCTTCGGGTCAGTACGATTACGGCGATACCTCATTTGTATCATTTTTTTATGTTTTGGCGCTTTTATAGAATAAAAACAATTTTATATAAAAAATAATTATTTTTGCATCGCTTTATTCTGCGAGCTATAACTTTTGTGGTGGAGAAGAACTGTTTAAGAAAGTGGAAGGCTTCCACAGTCTCGGAGGACCAGTTCTTTGGATCAGCTCCTTTTCGGGTCATAGCAAAGATGGAAGCGGTCAGAGTGGAGAAGTGAGGAATGAATTGTCAATAATAGTTAGCAAAGCCAAGGAATCTCTGGATTGCTTTGACTCCAACGGGCAGTGGCCATTTAAGGATGGCGAAGACTTTCTCAGCATCCATGCTGAGTCAGTATCTGAGATAATGTAACCCAAGAAGGGAAGGACGAACTGTTCAAAAACGCATGTCTCATACTTGGCATAGAGTCGAATCTCCCTAAAACGCTGAAGAACCTGCCAAAATGCTTGTCTGTGGGAGGCCAGAACCCGGGAAAATGCCCAAATATCAAAGCAGGTCCTGAAAGATATCATTGATGAACTCTTGAAAAACTGCCCGTGCATTACTGACACCGAAGGGCATCACCCGGTATTCATAATGTCCGTCCCTGGTGTTGAAAGCCATCTTCCATTCATCTCCCAGCGAATGCAGATTAGATTGTAGGCACCTCTGAAACCTAATTTGGTGAAGATCCTGGCACCTCTTAATAGGGATAGGGATGTGAATTTATTTTTGACCCGTGATCTGGTTGAGACCCCAATAGTCTATACAGGATCGGAGTAATCCATCTTTCATTTTAACGAAGAAAAACCCGGCCCCAGTAGGAGAGGAGGACGTCTGAATGAACCCCCTGGCCAAATTCTCCTGAATGTAGTCCGACATAACTTGAGTCTCAGCTGGGGACACAGGGTAAATTCGACCTCTAGGGGATGTAGATCCAGGAATTAAGTCGATAGGGCAGTCATATGGCCTGTGGGGCGGCAAAGCCTCTGCTTCCTTTTTGTTGAATACATCGGCAAAGGACCAATATGCATATGGCAAACTATGCAAAGATGCTGGAGAAGACCGGACCTTAGCTGAACATACTGGAACCAGACACTTCTCATGACCGTAATGTCCCCAGAGGAGCACTTCTCCGGTTCCCCAGTCCAACACAGGTTCGTGCTGAGGTAGCCATGGTAGAACTAAGAGAAAGGTGTGAAACATGTGGGAAAGAACTTAGAAGACTATCTTCTCAGTATGAAGCATCCCAATAAGGACCTCAAGCGGCTCAGTATCCAGTCGAACCGTCTCCCGAAAAGTTCTCCCATCGACAGATGTTATAGCCAGAGGGTTTTGGATCAAACCAACTGGGATTTGGAAGCGATCCACTACAGCCTGGAGGATAAAATTTCCTGCTGACCTGGAATTCAAATACGCTGTCTCAATAATTCGGGATTCCCCAGCTGTCACGGCCACAGTAAAATTCAGGGGTAGATAGGTGTCTTTTCTGCTAGGAGAAGCCTCTCCTACTGACCCTAGTTTTCCGGCTTCACTTGAAAGGTGCGAATGAAATGGCCTATGTCTCCACAATACAGGCAATGGCCTTTAGCGCAGCAATCCCTCTGTCGCTGACTGGCGAGGGCAAAGTAATTGACCTGCATGGGTTCTGGTGAGGCCTTGACAAGGGAGGGCAGAGGAACAAGGGTCTTTGAAAGGATGGAGCCAGGCACCGCGATCTTCTTTCATGTGTCACCTCACGAGCACACTCTTGGAAACGAAGGTCTATATGGATGGTGAGGGAGATCAGGTCGTCAAAGGTAGTTGGTAGGTCTCGACCAGCTAGCTCATCCTTAATGTTTCCGTAGAGCCTCTCTCAGAATGTCGCCACTAAAGCTTCATTATTCTATCCCAGTCGGACGCCAGAGTATGGAAATGTACCACATATTGTCCCACAGATGAGTTGGACTGACGTAAATGACAGAAGCTCAAGAGGTGGTTCGCCTGGGTTCATCGAATACTTTGCATCGACAACTTCTCCTGCATGCTTTTCTGTCAGCAGAGCTCTTGGTACATGGTCTGATCAGGCAGGATCCTGGATCCATCGGGGTCCATGGCTTGAGCAAACTGTCATGGATGACGTGTGTGGATCCACCATGCCACGGACTGTTGAGTGCCTGGAGGGGCGTGAATAAGCGAGCACAGGACTATGCACTAGAGCCTCTGATGGTGAGATAAGACTTGGCTCCCGATGAATGCCAGATGCTTCTCCAGGACAGACCAATGGATGCTCACAAGGACCCACAAGGACAGACTGGATGGTCAAGCAGGCAGAGTTTGTATCCGAGTGCAGCAGGCAGAGTTCATATCATAGTGCAGCAGGCAGAGTTTGTATTAGAGTGCAGCAGGCAGGATCTGCACCAAAGTGCAGCAGGCAGGATCTGCACCAGAGTGCAGCAGACAGGCAGGCTCTGCAGCAGAGTGCAGCAAGGACTGGTACCAAACCTTACACAACTTAGACTGCAGAACAGGAAGGTTGCTCAGGCACCTCCCCAGTGAGAAGGAAGCAATACATACATAATGCCCCACAGCCATTGGCTGGGGAGGAAATAGCAATTGCACACGCTGGTCCTTTAAGAGGGTGGGAGCACACGCCTGTGTGCTCTAAGGACATGGTTGGAGGCCCGGCTGGAAGCTCTGCTGGAAGCATGCAGAGCAAGGGGAAGGGAAGAACCGACCGCATAACGTGTGAGTGAAGCGACACACTGGAGACCCTGCCTGTCAGAGCATGAATCCGTCATGGTGCTAACACAATTAAGCTATCATACCTAGACAATAGCGAACCTTTCAAGGGTCAGTTCATTTTGGATTGGCAAGCATCGAGAAGTTCGCCGAACATATTCAAACCCCACTGAATTCAATGGCAGGAAAATACAAACACATAGACAAAACCTTCAGGGGTGCCAAAAAGCTGCCAAAACAGCCCAAATTAGTGGCAGACACCAGGAAAAGTGACATCAATTGACCTAGATTACAAATAGTAGAATTGCGCGCATGAATGCATGGGACAGGGCTTGGTCCAGCATTCCTAGCTTAAACATTGATCAGTAACAGGTGGATGAGTAACATGTGTAGGCCTGGTGTTCTGTGAGGTCTGCCAAATTCAGTCAACACACATGAAGGAGACCAAACTTGGAGTTCAAACATTTCTAAAAATTAGGGGCAGACACCAGGAAAAGTGGCATCAATTGACCCACAGTAGATATTTGATAATGGCACAGCAGCAGTCAGCCATGGGCAATGCATGAGTTATCAGGGTCTGGGCCAGCATTTAGATCTTTGAATTTAGGTTTAAATTAATATGAGGTGGGAGAGGGACTGGTTTAAGCCTGCTGTGCTGAAAGCCCTGATACATCATGCAACAGCTCAAACTGCTTTTCTGCTCAGCCACACTCAGATAGCATAAGTATTAGCTTCGTAGACTACTATTGTTAGGCCGGGGTCAGACACAACTACAAAAAATCGGACCGTTTTAGTCGGTCGATTATCGGAACAAAATGAAAACATCACACATCCGCCTGGCATCCGATTTTCCTTCAAAGATGCGATTTAGTCGCATGTGTGTGTACCTTGTAACATCCGATTTTCATCCGACTTGCGAGATATTCTCGCAGGCTTGCAAAACTGACATATAATGGATCCAAAAGAATAGTATTTAAATCACAAAAGAAAGAATAGATATATACACATAGAACACATATATATATATACATGTAATTGTGACATGTATATATATATATATATATATATTTATAGTTCCTAGACTTCTACATACTGTAATAGCTGCTAATTCAATTGCCGGATTTTGTGAAATCACAGAAGCCGACATGAAATGATACATTGTTTAGACACAGTTAACCATGTCATTTCCTGTATTTTGATATATGGTTTGAACTTACAATTACAGAAGTGTATGTGTGCAAAATTTCAGACATGTAGGGGTTAATTAAAGGTGTAAATTCGTTGAAAAAAAATGCGTGGGCTCCCGCTGTATTTTCTCCACCAGACAGACAAAGCAAGCGAGTGGGGGCAGATAATAATAGCCTAGGGAGGGTACATTTTTTTTGTGTCCCCCCTGGCTACTAACATCTGGACTGCTTGATGGCCGCCATTATCTTCTCCCTGGCGGTCACATGCAGTTTTTCGCGATAACTGCAGTGACTGCTGGGTAATCCCGGCCGTAAAGCAGTCAGTCCGATGACGTCACCCGCCGGGGAAGCAGGTAATCAGCTGTGCTGCGCCGGGATGACAGGCTCTGCCTGTCATTCTGATGTAGCAGAGCTGGATCGTCGTGGGACACTCGTTACTATGGACTGCGTCGGACAGGTGGTATACTGCTGTTTTTTTTTTTCCATTTTTTTTACAGGAGATCGATGGCGTCGCAGGATGAGACTGTAATAAAAGTAATGAAAAATGTTGTTTTTTTTATTAAATTAAAAAACTTTTATATGAACATTCACCCGTCCGGGTACATCAACAATTTAACTATTTACATACAGGGACCCTGTCCGGGTTATTTATAATTCTTTGGCAGGGGTGTTCCAGGTACCACCTGGTACTCTTCTGATGCTTGCCAAACATCCGAGACACCAAGGACCACCAGGACCTGATGACGTCGTGTGGCCTGTACAGTCAAGTCGTGACCCGCTATCTGTGTCTGTGTGTCCACCTCTTTCATCTCCCTCCGGGTATGGAGCCCTATGTCACGGACTGAACGAACCCCAGGGGGCCTAACAGGCGCCGGGTACGGGCCAGCTATAGTTATCATGTCCATAGCTGGGGCTGCTGAGGAGACCACTGAGGGAGGCTGGGGAGATTTACGGCGTGGGGTGGGCACTTGTGCAGAGGCCTGGATGTGGGAGGCTGAAGGCTCCGAGGGTCTCACAGGTTCCTGACACTCTGGGGAGTAGGGGTCACACCTGGTAACATTTAGGGCGTACCATCCATTGTAACCCCAGTGTCGGGTGTAAGTCACCAAGTCTCCTGGCAACAGGTCCCTCCCCGGGTGTCCTTCTGGGAGGTGAGTCTCCACGTCCCGCCGGGTCACAAAGACTTCTAAATAAAGTCCAGGCTCCTGGATGAAGCCCCAACCACCTTTCAATTTAAAGCTCCGTACTGCACCCTTACGCCGCGGCTCCCTCAGGGTTCCTTTATCTTTTCTCATCCGGTCCTTATCTGCCCGGTCCTTCTCCAGGTTACGTTGCCGAAGTTTTTGGGATTCTCGCTGCTCCCTTTGTCGCTCTGCTTCCCGCTCCCAACGTCTCCACTCTTCCTCCTGACGCCGGTTGAAATTCTCCTCCAGCATCTCCATGTCTCCACCATCAAATGCCAGCTTACGATGTCCGGTTTGCGGCAGCTCTCCTGGCGCCCCCCAGTCCTGGCGGCGCTCACCTGCGGAGGAAGCAGCCGGCTCTGGAACAGATGACAGTCGGGGCTCCGGTACAGACAGGTAGACCTCTGGTGCCTGCGCGGCCTCCTCCATGAGGACGGGTGTCGCTTCTTCTGTCTCAGCGACGGGGGCAGACAGCGGGATCTGGGGTGCTGCCGGTGCAGAGTTTTTTGCAGGAACGGTGCCTCCACTGCGACAACGTCAACCGGATCACATTGCAAGGGCTGGGATGCCCGCACGGACTCCTCTACTAGAACGGGTGCCTCACCTTCCGGTACAGACACTTCAGGTAAGAGGGATTGGCGCCGCTCCAAGTTTAGTTTTAGGGCACGCAGCTGGCTTCCATCCTGGCGACCTCCTCCCGGTGCCGGGCCAGGCCTCTTAGGGTATCCTCCGCTTCTTGCAGCGTAGGAGGGTTTCCAGGCCGGGTGCCCAACGGTGGTTCCGTGGCGATCGGGTCGCTTCCGTGGGGGGAGAGCTCTGACTGCTCCATCCCTTCACACTTCTGCTCGTGTCCATTAGCCATCTCTGCCAAGTCACATGTGTCATTAGCATCTGGAGAGGGCTCCTCTTTTGTAGTGAGGCGGGACCTTCGTGTTAGTTTCCGCACACTGAGGAGGATGAGGAGGCGGAACTCAAGAGCTGTGGGGCACGATCTTACATTGCAGTACCATTTAGAGTGGTCGGCCATCATTTTCACGCCACTGAGTGAGTGTACACCCACGAAGAGCACGCCCTTCTTCTTCACCAGTGCCTCGTCGTGACGCAGATATGGCGGAAAAATGGCAAATACATTCTCTGATGATTTTAGCAATTCTCAAGCACAAAACCAGTTCAATTCAGGCACACAGGACTCGCTTATAGCGAGCTACAGAATCCTGTTCTTGACGCCCAAGAACAGTCGCACAGAGCCAGAGGTTTTGGGGGTACTCGGCACCGAGCCCGTCGACTTCTATGGGGTATGTCACGGCTTTACCCGGCAATTGAATCAGAGTCTATTTTACTATGTAGAAGTGTATAAACTATAAATATATGTATATATATATGTCACAATAACATGTATATAATATATATATATATATATATATGTATTCTATGTGTGTATATTTTGTGTTTACAACGAAAGAAAGGGTTTTTTTTGTTGCAATTTTTTGTTCCCAAAGACTTACATTGGACTTCCGGTATCGGAATCGGATATCGACGATATTTAGTGATATCGGCGATACCATTTCGATACGATATTTTTAGATATCGAGCAGTATCGCTCAACACTACTCCTGAGTACATAGATACCTCATATGTGGTCATAAACCACTGTTTGGGCGCACGGCAGGGCTCAGAAGGGAAGGAGCGCCATTTGACTTTTTGAATGGAAAATATGCTGGAATATTTAGCGATTGCCATGTCGCATTTGGAGAGTCCCTGTGTGCCTAAACATTGGAGCTCCCCCACAAGTGACCCCATTTTGGAAACTAGACGCCCTAAGGAACTTATCTAGATGCATAGTGAGAACTTTGAACCCCCATGTGCTTCACAGAAGTTTATAACGCAGAGCCATGAAAATAAAAAATCATTTTTTTTCTCAAAAAATGATTTTTTAGCCCACTATTTTTTATTTTCACAATGGTTACAGGAGAAATTGGACCCCAAAAGTTGTTGTCCAGTTTGTCCTGAGTACGCTAGTACCCCATATGTGGGGGGGAACCACTGTTTGGGCACACGTCAGGGCTCGGAAGGGATGTGGTGACGCTTTGAAATGCCGACTTGATGGAATGGTCTGCGGGCATCTTGTTACATTTGCAGAGCCCCTGATGTGCCTAAACAGTAGAAACTCCCCACAAGTGACCCCATTTAGGAAACTAGACCCCGCAAAGAACTTATCTAGATGTGTGGTGAGCACTTTGAACCCCCAAGGGCTACACAGAAGTTTATAACGCCCGGCATGAAAATAAAAAAATCACATTTTTTCCACAATAGGATCTTTTAGTCCCCAATTTTTGTTACACCAGAGAACTAATTTAGGTGGTAGAGGTCGTGTGATCTCAGGTGTTTTTGTAATTAGTAGAGTTGGTACTTTTCAGGGTTTTTTGGGGTTGCAGTAAGTGCCTTTCCTATCCTCTTCTATCTAGACAGATTGGGCCCCAGCGTTTGCTCATTCTATTTTCTGTCTGTGTCTGTATTTCCTCTTGTCTAACCGCCATTACATGTTTGGGGGCTTCCTATGTTCTTTGGGGATCTGCTCCGGGGCAGATAGCTTTCCTTTTTCTATCTTTAGGTGTAGTTAGCTTCTCAGGCTGTGACGAGGCGTCTAGGACCAACGTAGGAACGCTCCACGGCTGCCTTTAGTTGTGGTGGTTAGTCAGGGTACTGCAATCCCATAGATTCCAACCTCTCTGGTGTATTACTTTTTTTGCCTGCTCTCCTCAGCTACCAAATCATAACACTTATGTAATTGAATTGGTCAAAAACTAATGTCCATTCTCGAGTTTTTCTCCTCACTGCCAGATTTGATGATCCTGTCCAAGAGCCCCAGATGACATCAACCTCTGTGTAACTAGAGGGAAAGCCTGTTTGAATCCACGTATCGCATTGCAAGGAAGCTCCCATACCAGGAGAGACACCTAAGCCATGAAGGATGTTGTGGATGCTCTGACTGACCAGACAGATGACCAGATGACCTACCTGATGAGTTCAAGGCCAGAGACCAAGTTAAAGCAGGATTTGAGTCACTATTGCCACTAGTAACTATAAACAAAAATGTTGATTGGATAAATTACATCTATTATAACCAGCAGAGATTTGTTAACTTCACCATAGATGCTGTAAAAGGTTTGGCAGCACAGTTAGGCCCCACTTCCATTATGGCATTCCAGAATAGAATGGATTTGGATATGATTCTAGCTGAGAAAGGAGGTGCTTACAAAATGATCAAAGACACCTGTTGCACCTACATCCCAGACAACACTGGCCCAAATGGTAAAGTCACAATGGCAATACAGAAACTTAATGAGTTATCAGAGGAACTGAAACAGAACTCAGGTGTCACTGACCCATGGGATCGATACTTTGGGTGGATGAGTGGGTGGCAGAAAATGTTGGCACAGGTTGGGACAGCCATTATGGGGATTCTCATTTTTGCATTAATTACTGGTTGCTGTGTAATTCCTTGTATCCGCAGGATAATGGAAAAAACTGTTCAGGAGACAACCAATTTGATGCCACTCACCATCTTGGACCTCGCACCAGTCCGGATGGAACTGCCTGGCTTGACCAGATCTCCGAACTACCTCCAGACTGAGAATACACATCCTTGATGAAACATCCTATCAAATAAGGAGACTATGATTGCAAACACATAAACCCCCGACAGGGACAGTCCTCCTGACCGCCCATTTGCGAAAAGTCTGTATTCGGTGGGGGAGGCATGTACTAGGGGTGTCTCAACTCACCGGCAGCATAAAAGAGTTGCAGCGCTTTGGGCCAGGAGCAGGTTTTTAGGGCAAGTGGTATCTAAGGGGGGACTGTCATGGAAATATATATGTATTCCATATATTCAAAGTATATTCACATATATGTATTCACAGTTCACAGTTAGATAGATCTCACTTGCTAAAAAACCTTGTGCTCACATATTTCTAGGCCAGATATAATCAGTCGTTTTAAAGAAATCTGGCCTCCATAAGACCTTCGTAAAGGAACAAATGCATGAAATACAAAATGTCCTATTAGATATCTGTTGTTTACATTATAGTTATGCAAGGCAACTAGGTCACAAAAATATAAACAATAATTCTGCAACTTCAGCTCTTTTAATCATGATTATCATAATTATCATATTTACACTAGAACAGCCAATAATCTAGCAGCTTTTAATTGTATGTTAATTGACTAACCAGCCCCTTTTTGTAAACGTATAAAACCTTGAATGAATAATAAATGTATGTCTTTGACGAACTGTTATACTGACACTTTCGTGTGGACAGTCCTCATTTCGTTCTGAGCGCTCAAAAAGACATTATATAGAGATTTGGACATGGCAAGCAGCAAACACAGGATATTTTTATCCTAATTAAATTTCCATATCAGTGGTTCTTTTTGTGTCTGCTTCTATTGATACACAGGTCTCTTGTTCAAAGGTAAGTTTGTTTTTTGCTGGGTTCCCATGACTACGCTGTGCATTGGCTGTTCTTGACAAGCCTCTCACACCTAATTGACGATTTACCTAATGACTTTGACTATATAAGATTGACAAGCCTCTTTCTTCCTCACTTTCCACTGAGGAAGCCACGCGATGTGGCGATACGCGTGTGGTCTTTCCCCCTCTCCCTCTTGTGACCGGTCACTCTTCTTCTCCAGGATCCAACCGGTCTTATTCAGCATTAATTACCTTCTCTCCCTCACTCTCTGTTTATTTTTCAGAGGGTTTTTGTTTTCATGTATCCCTTTTTAGGATTCCATTTATGTGTTTTTAGGGGGCTTTAGGCAGCAATTATTGATCACACCCATTCTCAAAAAGACCTCCCTTGACCCATCCTCTGTGTCTAGCTATCGCCCGATATCTCTTCTCCCTTATGCCTCAAAACTACTGGAACAGCATGTCCATCTTGAACTGTCCTCCTACCTCTCCTCCTGCTCCCTCTTTGACCGCTTACAATCAGGCTTCCGACTGCATCACTCAACTGAAACTGCCCTAACTAAAGTCACCAACGACCTACTAACCGCCAAGAGCAAGCGTCACTACTCTGTCTTCCTTCTCCTGGACCTGTCTTCTGCCTTCGACACTGTGGACCATTCCCTCCTGTTACAGATTCTCTCATCTCTTGGCATCACAGGCTCGGCCCTATCCTGGATCTCATCATATCTAACAAACCGAACTTTCAGTGTCTCCCTCTCCCACACCACCTCCTCACCTCGCCCCCTGTCTGTCGGTGTTCCCCAAGGCTCAGTTCTTGGACCCCTACTCTTCTCCATCTACACCCTCGGCCTGGGACAGCTCATAGAATCCCATGGTCTTCAGTATCATCTCTACGCCGACGACACGCAGATCTACCTATCTGGACCTGACCTCACCTCCTTACTGACCAAAATCCCACAATGTCTGTCTGCTATTTCTGCTTTCTTCTCTGCTCGCTTTCTAAAACTGAACATGGACAAAACAGAATTTATCATCTTTCCCCCATCTCACTCTACCCCTCACCAGACCTGTCCATTAACATCAATGGCTGCTCACTTTCCCCAGTCCCGCACGCTCGGTGCCTCGGAGTGATCCTCGACTCTGCCCTCTCTTTCAAGCCACATGTCCAAACCCTAGCCTCCTCCTGCCGTCTCAAACTCAAAAATATTTCCCGGATCCGTGCATTCCTTGACCATGAAAGTACAAAAACACTAGTGCATGCCCTCATCATCTCCCGCCTCGACTACTGCAACCTCCTACTCTCTGGCCTTCCCTCTAGCACTCTGGCACCACTCCAATCCATCCTGCACTCTGCTGCACGACTAATACACTTGTCTCCCCGCTATTCCCCAGCCTCTCCTCTCTGCCAAGCCCTTCATTGGCTTCCTATCATTCAGAGGCTCCAGTTCAAAACCCTAACCATGACCTACAAAGCCATCCACAATCTGTCTCCTCCATACATCTGTGACATGGTCTCCCGGTACATACCCACACGCAACCTTCGATCCTCTCAAGATCTCCTCCTCTACTCCCCTCTTATCTCTTCTTCCCACAACCGCATACAAAGCTTCTCCCGTGCCTCTCCCATACTCTGGAACTCTCTACCCCAACACATCAGACTCGCGCCTACCATAGAAACCTTCAAAAAGAACCTGAAGACCCACCTCTTCCGACAAGCCTACAACCTGCAGTGATCATCAGTCTACTGAACCACCGCACGATCAGCTCTTCCCTCTCCTAGTGTATCCTCACCCATCCCTGTAGACTCCTTCTGTACTTGTGTGTGCCTTGTATTGCTCATGTTTACTGTACTTGTCTATATTTGCCCCTCTTCACATGTAAAGCGCCATGGAATAAATGGCGCTATAAAAATCTATAATAATAATAATAATAATAATTATTGTACTGTATTACATTTCATGTGACTCTGTTGGTCTTACCTGGATAATTATTGTTTGCCACTGATATTACTATTGTATCTTTGTTTGTCATTATTGTCAGTGGCTCTATGTGTGTTTCATTTCAACACACTCCTGATGCACATAGTGGAGGAAGGGTCTTTCTGCATGTGGGGCACTTATAAGGCCCTTCATGTTGTTGTACATCTGATAACCTTTTGTTTTTTTTGATTGTTTTCTTTTAATTGTTGCTGTCTAACTTTAATAATCTCAATAAAAATTAAAATTATTTGTCATACTGTTTTTGATGATCCTTGCCTGTACATGCTACTTTTTCCCCTTTTTTGTCTCTTGAACACTTGCCACGATTAGGGAGGAGGAAAAATCAGAAGATGCGGTTGATGGGGTGGACGGTGGTTGGCGAGACCCATTAGTCTCCATTTTAGCACAGTGACATTACCAGATTAACGCATGTTGATCACGCATGTGGAAGGTCATGCATGTAGTACTGAAATTATTTCATTTTTTTTACTCTACTAGGTTGTTTTTAAAAAAGTTGACAGATAACCCAGATAAAATGATTTTTCAGATTTTTGCAGTTCTGAAAAAAAGAACCAAGCTAGGCAACTGCAGAACCACGAACGCTGCGGTCCACTGTCAGAGTTGGGCCTCAGGATGCATTGGTTGTCATGGCTGCATAACTCTGTGTCTATGCAACCTTCTCATCTTCCTCCTCCTCTGCTGAGCCACTCAGCTTCATGCCTCTGGGTTTACACCAAGTGTGATCTACTGCCTCATCGTCATCCTCTCAGTTCTCCCACTCCTCGCTCTGAGAGTCACCCTCCTCCTCTTCCTGACTTGACAGCGCAGTACAGTCTGCAGGCGCCTCAAATATCTGAGTCTGGTCACAAATATACCACCTTCACCCAACGGGGTTAACGTCTGCTGATGAGGGTTTGGTTTATGCTTGGACCAAACTTCATTCAGCAAACGGTTGGAGGATTTGGGAATGTTTAGCTTGCAAAAAATAAGACTGAGAGGAGACTTAATAGCTGTCTACAAATATCTCAAGGGCTGTCACATTGTAGAAGGATCATCTTTATTCTCATTTGTACAAGGAAAGACTAGAAGCAATGGGATGAAACTGAATGGGAGGAGACACAGATTAGATATTAGAAAAAACTTTTTGTCAGTTAGGGTGATCAATGAGTGGAACAGGCTGCCATGAGAGGTGGTGAGTTCCCCTTCAATTGAAGTCTTCAAACAGAGACTGGACAGACATCTGTCAGGGATGATATAGAGAATCCTGCTTTGAGCAGGGGGTTGGACCAGATGGCCCAGGAGGTCCCTTCCAACTCTACCATTCTATGATTCTATGTATCAAAGTGAGAAAAAATTTGGCCATTGGTGCAGATGATTTCCTCCTCTTCACTCTGTGAATCTTTTGAGTACACTTCCTATGCCCATGGCATACAATGTGTGAAGAGATCTGCAGACTCAGCTATCTGTGGTTCCCAACAGTCAGTTGGGCGCTTGGAGAGTTGTGATGTGGGGGAAAAAAGGGTAATTGGGGTGCCACCACTGAGGACTGTTCTGTGTGTGATGTTAAGGTGGAGGAAGAGGCGCAGTGGCCACTTGATGCAGCGCTTTCCATTTACTTGAGCACATTTTCTTTCTGACTCTCATCTACAAAATGTACCGTTGTTCGTCTTCGAAAGAAAGGGAGCAGAGTTGCCCATCCAGTAACAGAAACAGAAGTTGTAAAAATGCTGTGAAAATTCTGACTTCAGCTAAATAAACCAACTTCTCATCTCTCATATCATACCTCTCTAACAAACCTAAACAGCTACTCAGTACTTTCAATTCTTTCCTGCATCCACCAGTTCCCCCTCCCTCTCATCTCAGTTGAATACTTTGCCTCACCAATTCTGAAATGAACACAATAGAGTCCCACCTCATTCCAAATTTTACCACAGTCTTCATCACAAGTCTAACCCACCTCTACAACCTGTAACTAACAACTGGTGTCTTCCATCATGCTTGAAATATACCTCGATCACACCCATCCTCAAAAAGCCCACTCTTGACCCATCCTCTGTGTCTACTGATCGCCCTATATCATTTCTCTCCTGTCTGCGCTCTACTGTCCATCAGCCGGTCCAGATCGCACCTGCCAGTTCCCATCTGTCTAACACCCGGCCCAGCCCGAACCTGCCAGTGCATTTCTATTCCTCAGACTTTCCCATATGCACCCGTAGTTCCAGAGTCCCTACAGTTCATGCCTCCTTTGGGTCATAACAGCTTACCCGATGTAGGGGTCAGCTGCACCTTCTGTAGGTCAGCCATGGAGTAGCACCTGGTGCCATCTCTTTGTACCTCTTTGGGTAACAGTTTTTGACTGCTGCCACTTGTCCTAGTAAGGATTTGGTAGGCCACCTAGTTACGCACCTTCCCGGCTTTCAGAGGGATACGGAACAGTGATTCCACAACCTTGCCAGTTACAGTCTCATTCTTCTGGGTTGGCTGTAGTGGAAGAGGTGTCGGTCCCCGGCTATACTAATTCTACTTTATTGCAATTGATGCCACTTTGTTGGTGTCTGCCACTAATTTTTGTAAATGTGTAGACTCCTGGTAGGGTCTCCTTCATGTGTGTTGCCTGTAGAAGTAGGCCTCAAAGACCGTCAGGCCTCCACTTCCTTGACTCCGTGTTACTATCCTTAGATTTTTCTGATTATAGCAGTCTACAAAATTTTTATGATATTTGTGCCACCTGAGTGTGGCTGAGTATGAAAACAGGTTGAGCTGTTTCATGTGATATCAGGGCTCCCAGCACAGGACGCCTACACCGGTCCCTCACCCACCTCATCTCACTGTGACGTTCAATTGAAAGCTGTAAATGCTGTCCCAGACCCCGTTACCTCATGCCTGGCTGATTGCTGCAGTGCCATGCTACAATTAGTACTGTGAGGGCACTTTCCTGGTGTCTGCACCTTATTTGATGCATTTTGGCAGCATTTGAGGCCATTATAAGGTGTTGTGTATGCGTTTATTTTTGCCTCCCATTGAGCTGAATGGCATTCGGTAATGTTCGGCGAATATTCAACAAATTAATTGTCGAATATTGCCAATTCGGCGATCGTAATCCGAACGGAGCATTGAAATATTTGACCATCTCTAGTCTATAACTGCTATGCACATTGTGTACCTCACTGCTGTTTTGAGGAAAACGACTCTTAAGATTATCCACAAGCGTATTTCGATACTCCAGCACGCACGCATCCCTTTCCAGTGGGAGAAGCATCTGGCAAAATTTACTCTTGCACCGTGGATCTAACAGAGTAGCAACTCAGTAGTCAGCACTATTTCTAACTGTACGAATACGGGCAACATGTTGCTGAAAGTGCAGCAGAAGGTGCTGATGTGTTGGGCACTTCCATGAGGTCCAAGTCCATTATGTGTTGGTGGCGAGGTAACACTCAAGCTTGCTTCCTCCATCCGCTCCTGCCAACCACAAAAAACAGAGAGGGGATCATTTGAGTTAGCCATGAGCCATGCATGAGGTATCAGGGTCTTTGCCAGCATTTGGAGCTTTAATTTTAAATTTAAATTAAGATGAGGTCGGTGAAGGACTGGTTTAAGCCTGCTGTGCTGGGAGCCCTGATACCTCATGCAACAGCTTAAACTGCTTTACTGCTCAGCCAAACTCAGGTGGCACAAATATCAGCTTCGCACACTACTATTTTTAGAAAAATTTAAGGATAGTAACACAGGTAGTTGACTATTGTGCGACCATCACCTTTTCCTCTTCCTTCTCCTCAAATTGTTCTTTGGCTCCTGCAACTTCACTAACAGTTGTTTGGTACCATGAGCCCCCCTCAATTGCTGAAATCAGTCTCCTATTGCACCCGCCTGTGCGACGACTGTCTGGAACTTAGAGATATTGTTATTCCTTCCGCATCCTCCTCTGCTTCTACCTCTTCCTCCACTACCTCCTTCTGTAGACTATTCAAAGAGTACTCCAGCATGTAGATGACCAGAATAGTAATGTTGATGATGGCATCATTGTTATGTTCTGCTACAAGCACTAAGGAAAGAAAGAGATATCTGTCCCTACGATAGAACTAAGCTCGATCCCTACGATGTAACGGGGAACCTGATCCTGCGATCAGACCCGCTAAAGTCCTCAGCTAGTCTGTACGAAGACCTATAGATGCGAGGGAGGGATCCCTACAAGAACTAGGGACTGGGAGAAAAGATGGACACCTCCTAACAGAAGTTGTAGCAGTAAAAAGAAAAACAAACAACATAGAACATAGAGGTCAAAAGACCAAGCAAAACTAATTGAGAAAGGTAACAAAGCACCCGGCTAGCTTAAGAGTAGAAATTACAATGAAGTCCAGCAAAGCCAGAAGGGCGGAGCAGGATTAAATAGGCAAAAAAGGTCATGTGACCAGCAAGATAGAAAAAAACTAACAAGAGAGTTCTAACAGTACCCCCCCCCCCCTTCTAAGAGGATCCTCTGGATCCCCTAGGCCCAGGCTTACCCGGAAACCTCTTGTGAAATGCTCTGACAAGTCTGGACACAGAAACATCATCCGCCCTCACCCATGAGTTATCCTCGGGTCCAAAACCCTTCCAAGCGACGAGATACTGCAAACTCCCTCTATACCGTCTAGAATTTAGGATGTGGGAAATTTCATATTCCCAGTCCTCCACCACCGGGGGAACAGTGGCAGAGGCGTCTCCATCCGACACATCAGCTCTTTTCAACAGAGAAACATGAAACACCGGATTAATCTTCCAGGAGGTAGGAACCTCCAACCAAACAGCCGATTGGTTAACTACCTGAAGCACCTTAAAGGGCCCTACAAACTTGGGACCCAATTTTTTAGAAGGAATCCTCAACCTCATATTCTTAGAGGATAACCAAACCATGTCACCAATAGCAAACAAAACTTCTTGCCGTTTCCTATCAAAGTACCTTTTAGATTTTCTGTTAGCCTCCTGAAGATTACCACGCACATCCGTCCAAACTCTCTCCAAATCACCAGAAAAATTCTCCTCTTCAGGCACGGCCGATACCAATTTGGAGAATGACCCAAACGACGGATGTCTCCCAGTACAACAAAAAAAAGGCGAACAACCAGCAGAAGAGGATGTATGGTTGTTAAGAGCAAATTCAGCAAGTGGCAGAAACTCAGACCACCCCTCTTGATTGTCTGCCACAAAACAACGCAAGAACTGCTCAACATCCTGGTTTTTCCTTTCTGTCTGGCCATTAGACTCAGGATGATATCCGGATGAAAATGACAAATGAACTCCTAACCTGTCACAAAAGGCGCGCCAAAAACGAGCCACGAACTGAGGTCCCCTATCAGAAACAATGTCAGTAGGAACGCCATGTAGTCTGACAATTTCCTTGACAAAGGCCTTAGCGAGAGTCTTAGCGCAGGGCAGTTTGATGAAAGGAACCAAGTGACACATCTTTTTAAAGCGGTCCACGACCACCCAGATGACAGTGAAACCCTCAGAGGGGGGAAGGTCAGTAATAAAGTCCATAGCCAAATGTGTCCAAGGAGCACTAGGAACCTCCAGAGGGCAAAGCAACCCCGCAGCAGGAGTATGTGAAGACTTAGATCTAGCACACACAGTACATTGACGCACCCACTTAATGACTTCCTTCTGCCATCCAGGCCACCAAAAACTGCAACCCACAAGTCTCTTGGTCTCAGAAATTCCAGGATGACCTGCCAACCGAGACTCATGACACTCAACAAACAAATCTCTCCTAAAGGTCCCAGGCACAAACAACCTCCCATGGAGAGTGTTAGATGGGGCATTCTCCTGTGCTTTAAGAATCTCATCTTCCAACACAGAGTCCAAAGCAGCAATACGCCCGTTACAACACTTGTCATAACACTTAGGGCTCTAGGACTTAATTTCATTGGTAGACCAATCCAGAACAGGATTGTGCAATTTTAACCAGGGTAACCCCAAAATCACCGGAGAAGGTAAATTATTCAATACTACCAAATCCAAATTCTCTTGGTGAACACCATTAAGGGTGTTAAGGGTGAGGGGAAATTCACAGACCTTGTGAGTAACATTCTTCAAGGGAGAGCCATCAACAGAAACCACGGCAATAGGGGATGACAAAGGTTTGGGTTTTAATTTAAGTTTTTTCAAGAATCCCCCATCAATCACATTCAGAGTAGAACCACAATCGACAAATACCCAAAAATCCATTAATTCTTCCTGAGCAGCAGTAGTGGCAGAAAGAAAGACGCCCTTAGTGTTTTAAACAGGCTATACTGGCGGAACTGACCTCTTTTTTTTTCTTTGTTCATACGAAGCACACAGTTCTTAATGAAATGGTCAGATTTGCCACAATAAAAGCACAAACCTTCAGAAAACCTGCGGTCTTTTTCCTGAGAGCGGGGTGCCATCGCTCCAATCTCCATTGGCTCTCCAATATCAGTACAGACCCTCTCAAGACTTGGAGCTGACATGGCAGAGGATTTATTCTCATTAACCCTTGTCCGCAGTCTCCTATCCACCTGTATAGCTAATTGCATAGCCTCCTGCAAGTTACCAGGTATGGGATAAGCAATCAGCAAATCTTTAACCCTTTCACCTAGCCCTGCAAGAAAAAAACTTTTCAAAGCTGAATCGTTCCACCCCACCTGAGTAGACCACCGTCGGAAGTGAGTACAATATTTTTCCACATTACCTGATCCCTGCCTCAAATGTCTCAATTCTGTCTCAGCTGATGAGACACGATCAGGATCATCATACAATAACCCCAAAGCAGAAAAAAAACTATCCACTGATCTAAAGCATGGATCACTAGGTTGCAGAGAAAAGGCCCATTCCTGAGGTTCTTTGCGCAAAAGTGACATTATGAACCCTATGCGCTGTGATTCATCACCAGAGGATCTGGGTCTCAAACGAAAATACAACAAGCAAGCATTTTTAAAAGAAAAAAAATCTTGTTGTTCACCAAAAAATAAATCAGGCAAACGTACCTTTGGCTCCATGAAATGTGCTCCAGAACAGCTACTCATGTGTTGCTGGAGCTTGGACACCTCCAGAGAGAGTCCCTGCAGGCGTTGAGCCAACTCCTGAACCGACACCATAATGGAAACTGGAAATCTTTCCTTAGAGATTTTTTTTTTTTTTTGGGCTGGACTTACTGTTATGTTCTGCTACAAGCACTAAGGAAAGAAAGGGATATCTGTCCCTACGATAGAATTAAGCTATATCACTACGATGTAACGGGGAACCTGATCCTGCGATCAGACCCGCTAAAGTCCTCAGCTAGTCTGTACGAAGACCTATAGATGCGAGGAAGGGATCCCTACAAGAACTAGGGACTGGGAGAAAAGATGGACACCTCCTAACAGAAGTTGTAGCAGTAAAAAGAAAAACAAACAACATAGAACATAGAGGTCAAAAGACCAAGCAAAACTAATTGAGAAAGGTAACAAAGCACCTGGCTAGCTTAAGAGTAGAAATTACAATGAAGTCCAGCAAAGCCAGAAGGGCGGAGCAGGATTAAATAGGCAAAAAAAGTCATGTGACCAGCAAGATAGAAAAAACCTAGCAAGAGAGTTAATAATAATAATCTTATAAGAATCTTTCTTTTTTTTTTCATATAGCGCTAACATATTCCGCAGCGCTTTACAGTTTACACACACTATCGTCACTGTCCCCGATGGGGCTCACAATCTAGATTCCAAATCAGTATGTTTTTTGGAGTGTGGGAGGAAACCGGAGTACCCGGAGGAAACCCACGCAAACACGGGGAGAACATACAAACTCCTTGCAGATGTTGTCCTTGGTGGGACTCGAACCCAGGACTCCAGCGCTGCAGTGCTATCCACTGAGCCACCGTGCTGCCCAATTCTAACAATCGTCAGCGCTAACCATCTTAGTAGCCATTTCAAAACAGTGCAGAGTTCCTTCATCTGCGCCCACTCCTCAAGCGTGATTCGTACCACATCCAAACTGCGTTGGCGAAGGCTATGCTAAAGGACATACTGCACTAGGGCTCGTTGCTGCTGCCAACGTCGCTACAACATGTGCAGAGTGGGATTCCAACATGTTGGCACATTGCATATCATAAATTTAACCGGTAAGCCGAAAGACCTCTGCAGCGATGCACGTCAATGACCTGCGGGGTGCAAACGGCAAAAGGGAGCACACAGTGACAGTGCTTTCTGCAGCAGCACATCCAGGCGTGGATAGTGGCAGAGAAATTGCTGTACCAATAGGTTAAGGAAGTGAGGCATGCAAGACATGTGTGTAAGGTTGCCCCGGAGTAGGGCAGCCACCAGGTTCACACCATTATCACACATGACCTTCCCTGGCACCAGGTTCAGTGGAGACAACCATTACTCAAACTCAGCCTGGATAGCTGTCCACAACTCTTGAGCTGTGTGATTGCGATCTCCAAGGCATATTAATTTTAACACTACCTGATTGGTGAGTCCTGTCTGTGCAGTACAGAGGTGGGGGGATTCTCTCTGCACTGTTGGAATACCTGTCTCATTAGGAGAGAGGTTGAGAGCTTAGGTGGAGGCCCTAGATGTGGTGGAGGAGGCAGAAGCAGTGGAGGAAGTGTTAGATACAGAGGTTTGTCGCACAAGGCTTGGGGATTCCAAGACTTGTGGAGCAGCCCTGTTTCCGCCTGTGCCCACAGCCACTAGAGTCACCCAGTGCACAGTCAGTGAGATGTAATGCCCCTGGCCAGGTTTGCTCATCCAGGTGTCAGTGGTTAAATGCACATTGTCAGACTTAGATTTTTTCAAGGAACGGGTGATGTTGTCTGCGAAATGCTGGTTACAGCTTTCTTAGAGAAGTAATGGCGACTGGGGAACTGTGACGGTCATCAGTTTTCATAAACCGTCGGTATCCATCAGGCAGAAAGAAAGCATTTCCGTGGCCAACAGGTTGGAGATGGTGGACTTCAAGCTCTTAGCTTTGGCATGTGTAGGAGGGAACATTCTTTTATGTAACTACAACTGTTGGACCGAGGGCTGGCTGCTGTCCTAAGAGAGGGTGGAGTAGGGTGAACATGAAAAACTGCTGGACTGTGAGTGAGGAGGAGGCAGAGATGTTATGGTGGATTGAGAAAGATGTATTGTGCTCGGTGAAACAAAAACAACAGGCACCTCCAATTCTGTAACAGTTGAAGGGATCTCAGTCACCCCACTGTAGGAGTAAACAAGTGGAGGTTCTTCGTTCGAAAACCTGTTTGAGAACACTTTCCACAGTGAGGGAGGAGGAAGAAGCAGCAGATCCGTTGATGCTAAGGCTGGTGGTTGTCGAGGCACGCTAGTCCGCATTTTAGCACAGTGAGATTTCCAGACTGAAGCATGTTGATCACGCATGTGCCGCTTTATGCATGTAGTAACATACATATAGTAACAGAGTATTTAAGGTTGAAGGGAGACTTTAAGTCCATCTAGTTCAACCCATAGCCTAACCTAACATGCCCTAACATGTTGATCCATAGGAAGGCAAAAAAACCCATACGGCCAACAATAAGCTCCACATTGGGGAAAAAATTCCTTCCTGACTCCACATATGGCAATCAGACTAGTTCCCTGGATCAACACCCTATCAAGGAATCTAGTATATACAGTGCCTTGCGAAAGTATTCGGCCCCCTGGAACTTTTCAACCTTTTCCCACATATCATGCTTCGAACATAAAGATACCAAATGTAAATTTTTGGTGAAGAATCAACAAGTGGACACAATTGTGAAGTTGAAAGAAATTTATTGGTTAGTTTACATTTTTGTGGAAATACAAAAACTGAAAGGTGGGGCGTGCAATATTTTTCGGCCCCTTTATTTTCAGTGCAGCAAACTCACTCCAGAAGTTCATTGTGGATCTCTGAATGATCCAATGATGTTGTAAGGGTCTGCGGAACGCACCAAATATTTGATGTAGAGAGGTGCGTTCGCAGCCCGGGGTACACCGTGCAGGCGGAGCCTGCTGCTGGTAAAATGGCGCAAGAAGCGAACTCTGTTATCCCGCAGAGTCGCCAAAATAAACGCCGTAACGCGCTGTGGCAATAAGTGCGAACTCTGTTAATCCACAGAGCCGCTAGAAGGAGTGCCGCAGCGCTATATGGCGATGTGTGCGAACTCACTAAACACAACTGAGTGGCAAAGTAAACACGCTAGGGCGCTGTCTAGCGTTGAAAGCGAACCCTGTTACGTCACAGAGCAGCTGAGAAAAAGTTCTGTGTCCTGTCAGGCATCCAGGTACACAGTTAAGTGCTAAACGAACATAGAACGTGATCATGCGCTAATGTCCTCGCGGGAGTCACCCGCAATCTATGGCGTCTGAACGCCAGGCCCTGAATACGGCAATCAAACTCCTCACCGGTTATGCCGGTAATCTAGGGCATCTAGGACACCGACCCTGACCAGCTAGCATACCAAACTCCTCACTGATTAAGTCGGTATTCTAGTGGCTTATTTCAGCCGGGGCCATAACCACACACACGCATGACTACACTGGCACAAAGCATATAATGGTTGATACTAGCGCATGGCGGCTCAGCATTGCCACCCTTTTATAATAACAGCTACAGGACCTGCCAGAAACAAGGACCAATGAAACTTGTTCCAGAACTCCAGTAGTCACAGGACCTTCCTGGCAGACCAATAGGAGCTGCTGAAGTACCTGAGCATGTGACCCCTGATCTCCAATGAGAGATCTCACCCTGGACATGCTCAGAAGGGGAAACGCAGGACTTCGTCC
The DNA here is from genome assembly GCA_033576555.1 of Oophaga sylvatica. Taxonomy (NCBI): domain Eukaryota; kingdom Metazoa; phylum Chordata; class Amphibia; order Anura; family Dendrobatidae; genus Oophaga; species Oophaga sylvatica. Next base: position 370,157,271 of record JARQOD010000003.1, read on the forward strand.
CAAAGACGTCTGCTCCAGCACTGGCTATAATAGCAGATCCAGGAGAGGCAGCAGCAAGTCACTGCACAGTACTGGAATGGGCAAGACGCTGGGACCTATGTCTCTGCTGAGCAGGCTCCACTGCGGCCGGAGATGAATGGGGGACCGCAGTGGGACTGGTTTGAGACTCCCCTTGTGCAGCAGCGGGATCTCGAACCCTAACATTACCCCCCCTTCTTTGGGCCTCGCTGCGCTCAAAGGCAGCGATGAGCTGCGGAGCCTGAACACGCGCAGCAGACTCCCATGACCTATCCTCAGGCCCATAATCCACCAAATAAAACTTTTTGCCACGTACCACCTTGCACCCCAGAACAGCATTCACCTCATAATCATCCGTAGATGAACCCGATGTCCCGGCAGATGACTCGGAAAACCGGGACAAATATACGGGTTTCAGGAGGGAGACATGGAATATGTCTGTGATACCCAGGCGTGGCGGAAGGGCTAACTGGTAGACCACAGGATTGACCTGTTCAAGGACCTTGAAGGGACCCAAGAAGCGAGGTGCGAACTTAGTGGACTCTACACGCAGCCTGATGTTACGGGTGGAGAGCCACACTAAATCACCAGGGGCAAAAGTCGGAGCAGGGCGCCGATGTGCATTCTCTCCTTGGAGGCCTGAATGGCAACGTAAGTGCGGTCCCAAATGTCCCGTGCCTCCACAGCCCAGTCTGCCACCCTGGAGTCGGCAGAAGACACGGGCATAGGTACAGGAACCCGTGGGTGCTGACCGTAATTAAGGAGAAATGGGGTTTGTCCAGTGGAATCAGCCACAGCGTTGTTTAACCCCTTCACCCCCAAGGGTGGTTTGTACGTTAATGACCGGGCCAATTTTTACAATTCTGACCACTGTCTCTTTATGAGGTTATAACTCTGGAACGCTTCAACAGATCTTCGCGATTCTGAGATTGTTTTCTCGTGACATATTGTACTTCATGTTAGTGTTAAAATTTCTTCGATATAACTTGCGTTTATTTTTGAAAAAAACGCAAATATGGCGAAAATTTTTTAAATTTTGCAATTTTCAAACTTTGAATTTTTATTCCCTTAAAACAGAGAAATATATCACACAAAATAGTTAAGAAATAACATTTCCCACATGTCTACTTTACATCAGCACAATTTTGGAACCAAAATTTTTTTTTGTTAGGAAGTTATAAGGGTTAAAAGTTGACCAGCGATTTCTCATTTTTACAGCAAAATTTACAAAGCCATTTTTTTTAGGGACCACCTCACATTTGAAGTCACTTTGAGGGGTCTATATGGCAGAAAATACCCAAAAGTGACACCATTCTAAAAACTGCACCCCTCAAGGTACTCAAAACCACATTCAAGAAGTTTATTAACCCTTCAGGTGCTTCACAGTAACTAAAGCAACGTGGAAGGAAAAAATGAATATTTTACTTTTTAGCCACAAAAATTATCTTTTACAAACTTTTTTTTTATTTTCACAAGGGTAAAAGGAGAAAATGGACAGATAAGGTTGTTATGCAATTTCTCCTGAGTACGCCAATACCCCATATGTGGGGGAAAACCACTGTTTGGGCACACGGCAGAGCTCGTAAGGGAAGGAGCGACGTTTGACTTTTTCAAACTAAAATTGGCTGGAATTTAGATTGGATGCCATGTCGCGTTTGGAGAGCCCCTGATGCGCCTAAACAGTGGAAACCCCCCACAAGTGACACCATTTTGGAAACTAGACCCCCTAAGGTACTTATCTAGATCTGTTGTGAGCACTTTGAACCCTCAAGTGTTTCACAAAAGTTTATAAAGCCTGGGTGTGAAAAAAAAAAAAAAACAATTTTCCACAAAAATGATTTTTTAGTCCCAAATTTTTGAATTTTCCCAAGGAAATTGGACCCCAAAAGTTGTTGTCCAATTTATCCTGAGTACGCTGATACCCCATATGTGGGGGGGAAACTGTTTGGGCGCACGGCAGGGCTTGGAAAGGAAGTAGTAACGTTTTGGAATGCAGACGTTAATGGGGGTCATGTTCCGTTTGCAGTGCCCCAGATGAGCCTAAACAGTGGAAACCCCCCACAAGTGACCCATTTTGGAAACTAGACCCCCTAAGGAACTTATCTAGATCTTTGGTGAGCACTTTGAACCCCCAAGTGCTTCACACAAGTTTATAATGCCCGGGCATGAAAATAAAAAATCCTATTTTTTTCCCCAAAAATTATAGTCACTAATTTTTATTTTCCCAAGGGTAACAGGAGAAATTGGACCACATAAGTTGTTGTACAATTTGTCCTGAGTACGCTGATACCCCATATGTGGGGGGAACCACTGTTTGGGCGCACGGCAGAGCTCGGAATGGAAGGAGCACCATTTGACTTTTTCCAACCAAAATTGGCTGGAATTGAGTTTGGATGCCATGTTGCATTTGGAGAGCCCCTGATGTGCCTAAACAGTGGAAACCCCCCACAAATGACCCCATTTGGGAAACTAGACCCCCTAAGGAACTTATCTAGATTTTTGATGAGCAATTTAACCCCCAAGTGCTTCACACAAGTTTATAACGTAGAGCCGTAAAATTTAAAAATCATATTTTTTCCACAAAAATGATCTTTTCACCCCAATTTTTATTTTTCCAAGGGTAACAAGACTCCAAAAGTTATGTGCAATTTGTCCTGAGTGCGCTGATACCCCATATGTGGGGGTAAACCACTGTTTGGGTGTATGGCAGAGTTTGGAAGGGAAGGAGCGCCGTCTGACTTTTTCAACGCAGAATTGGCTGGACGCCATGTCGTGTTTGGAGAGCTCCTGATCTGCCTAAACAGTGGAAACCCCCATAAATGACACCATTTTGGAAACTAGACCCCTCAAGGAACTTATCTAGATGTGTGGTGAGAACTTTGAACCCCCAGGTGTTTCACTAAAGTTTATAACGTACAGCCGTAAAATAAAAAATCTTTTTTTTTTTTACAAAAATGATTTTTTTGCCCCCAATATTTTATTTTCACAAGGGTAACAGAAGAAATTGGAACCCAAAAGTTGTTGTCCAATTTGTCCTGAGTACGCTGATACCCAATATGTGGGAGAAAACTACTGTATGGGCGCACGTCAGGGCTCGGAAGGGAAGTAGTGACGTTTTGGATTGCAGACTTTGATGGAATGGTCTGGGGGCGTCATGTCGCATTTGGAGAGCCCCTGATGCGCCTAAACAGTGGAAACCCCCCACAAGTGACCCCATTTTGGAAAATAGACCCCACAAGGAACTTATCTAGATGTGTGGTGAGCACTTTGAACCCCGAAGTGCTTCACAGAAGTTTATAACGCACAGCCGTAAAAATAAAAAATCTTTTTTTTTTTTTTTGTTTTTGCAAAAATGATTTTTTCGCCCCAATATTTTATTTTTACAAGGGTAACAGGAGAAATTGGACCCCAAAAGTTGTTGCCCAATTTGTCCTGAGTACGCTGATACCCAATATGTGGGAGAAAACTACTGTATGGGTACACGTTGGGGCTCGGAAGGGAAGTAGTGACGTTTTGGATTGCAGACTTTGATGGAATGGTCTGGGGTGTCATGTCGCATTTGGAGAGCCCCTGATGCGCCTAAACCGTGGAAATCCCCAACAAGTGACCCCATTTTGGAAAATAGACCCCACAAGGAACTTATCTAGGTGTGTGGTGAGCGCTATGAAGCCCCAAGTGCTTCACAGAAGTTTATAATGTACAGCCGTAAAAACAAAAAAATAATTTTTTTTGTACAAAAATGATATTTTCGCCCCCAGTTTTTTATTTTCCCAAGGTAACAGAAGAAATAGGACAAATTGCACAATAACTCTTGGGGTCCAGAGTACGCTGATACCCCATATGTGGGGATAAACTACTGTTTAGACGCATGTCAGAGCTCAGAAGTGAAGGAGCACCGTTTGACTTTTTCAACGCAGAATTGGCTGGAATTGAGATCAGACGCCATGTCACATTTGGAGAGCCCCTGATGTGCCTAAACAGCGGAAACCCCCCAATTCTAACTCCAACCCTAACCCCAACACACCCCTAACCCTAGTCCCAACCCTAACCACAAACCTAACCCTAACACACCCCTAATCCCAACCCTAACCCTAATCCTAACTTTAGCGCCAACCCTAACCCTAACTTTAGCCGCAACCCTAACCCTAATGGGAAAATGGAAATAAATACATTTTTTTAATTTTATTATTTTGCCCTAACTAAGGGGGTGATAAAGGGGGGTTTGATTTACTATTTATAGCGGGTTTTTATGATTGGCAGCTGTCACGCTAAAAGACGCTTTTTATTGCAAAAATAGTTTTTTGCATCGCCACATTTTGAGAGCTATAATTTTTGCATATTTTGGCCCACAGAGTCATGTGAGGTCTTATTTTTTGCGGTACGAGTTGACGTTTTTATTTGTACCATTTTTGAGCAGGTGACATTTTTTGATCGCTTTTTATTTCGATTTTTGGGAGGTTAGAATGAACAAAAATCAGCAATTCATGAATTTCTTTTGGGGAGGCGTTTTTATTGTTCCGCGTGTGGTAAAATTGATAAAGCAGTTTTATTCTTCGGGTCAGTACGATTATGGCGATACCTCATTTATATCATTTTTTTATGTTTTGGCGCTTTTATAGAATAAAAACAATTTTATATAAAAAATAATTATTTTTGCATCGCTTTATTCTGCGAGCTATAACTTTTTTATTTTTTCGCTGATGATGCTGTATGGTGGCTCGTTTTTTTGCGGGACAAGATGATGTTTTCAGTGGTACCATGGTTATTTATATCGGTCTTTTTGATCGCGCGTTATTCCACTTTTTGTTCGGCGGTATGATGATAAAGCATTGATTTTTTGCTTCGTTTTTTTTTTTTTTTTTTTAAGGGGTTCACTAAAGGGGTTAACTAGTGGGACAGTTTTATAGTCGGGTCGTTACGGATGCGGCGATACCAAATATGTGTACTTTTATTGTTTTGTTTTTTTTATTTACAGGAAGAAATGAATTTATTGGGGAATATTTTTTTTTTTTTTTATTTGTTTTGGATTTTTTTTTATAACATGTTTATTTTTATTTTTTTAACTTTTTTACTTTGTCCCAGGGTGGGACATCACTGTATTTTATCAAATCGCTGGTGTGACAGTGTGCACAGCACACTGTCACACCAGCGATCGCTCAGGCAGTGCAGCAGGCTTCTCAGTGCCTGCTCTCAGCAGGCACTGAGGAAGCCGCCTCCCTCCAGGACCCCGGCGCCATCTTGGATCCGGGTCCTGGGAGGGAGGAAGCCCTCAGAACAGCGCGATCACATCGCGCTGGTCTGAGGGTCTCAGGGGGGCGCGCAGGGATCCCCCACCCTGCGCGATCCTCCCCTGTGCCCCCAGTACACCGCGATCATGTTTGATCGCGGTGTGCTAGGGGTTAATGTGCCGGGAGCGGTCCGTGACCGCTCCTGACACACAGTCACGGGTGTCAGCTGTGATAATCAGCTGACACCGGCGGCGATTAGCTGCGCTCCCCTCAGGAGTGCAGCTGATCGCCTATGACGTACTATCCCGTCCATGGGCAGAATGGCACGGGTTTTATGGACGGGATAGTACGTCTAATGTCAGAGAGGGGTTAATGCAAACTCTGCCCACGGTAACAAGGATGCTCAGTCATCCTGCCTAGCTGAAACAAAATGTCGCAGATATGTGACCAAGGTCTGGTTGGCCCTCGCTACCAACCCATTCGTCTCGGGATGATAAGCAGAAGAGAGATTTAACTCAACACTGAGAAGGCGACAAAGCTCTCTCCAGAACCGAGACGCAAACTGGGGACCCCGATCGCTGACAATTTTGTCCGGCATACCGTGTAAGCGGAAGATATGTTTGATAAACAGTGTCGCCAAGGCCCGTGCAGAAGGTAACCGGGGTAGCGGCACCAAGTGCACCATTTTAGAGAAGTGATCGGTGATAACCCATATGATGGTACACCCACAAGATTTGGGCAAGCCTACCACAAAGTCCATCCCGATCATTTCCCAAGGCCTGTCTACCACCAGCAATGGGTAAAGTAACCCAGCTGGCCGTTGACAAGGGGACTTATTTTTGTCACAGGAGACACATGCCCGAATATAATCTCCAACGTCCCGGACCATATGCGGCCACCAGTATGTCCTCGCGAGTAGCTCAGATGTCCTTTTTTTCCCAAAATGTCCACCCACCCTGGACGAATGGGCCCAAGAGAGAACCTCCGGTCGCAAATTAGATGGTACAAAGGTCTTGCCCGGAGGGACAGACTCTAGCGAGACCGGAGCTACAGTTCTCAGGCTCTCAGAGGGGACAATAAGCCGTGGCTCCCCCTCCTCCTCCTCAGAAAACACAACGGAGCGAGAGAGAGCATCAGCCCGAATGTTCTACTCTCCCGACAGAAAATGGAGGGTGAAGTGAAAGCGGGAGTAAAACAAGGACCATCTGGCTTGACGGGAATTTAGCCGCTGGGCAGTCTGTAAATACACCAGATTTTTGTGATCCGTGAAGACTTGGAAGGGAAAGCGAGCCCCCTCCAACAGATGTCTCCACTCCGAGAAGGCCAACTTCATTGCTAGCAACTCCCTGTCCCCGATGGAATAATTCCTCTCCGCTGGTGTGAAGGTCTTGGAGAAAAAGGAGCATGGATGCTTCCGACCTTGAGCATCCTTTTGGAAGAGGACTACTCCAGCACCAACGGACGAGGCATCCACCTCCAATATAAATGGCTTATCAACATCGGGGTGATGTAGGATGGAAGCGCTAGCGAAATGGGACTTAATAGAAGTGAAGGCCTTGGAGACCTCTTCAGACCACAATTTGGGATTTGCTCACTTTTTGGTGAGGGCAACCACGGGAGCTACCAAAGTTGAGAAGTGAGGGATAAACTGGCGGTAGTAAAAAATGAACCCCATAAAGCGCTGCACTGCCTTCAGAGAATGGGGTTCTTGCCAGTCCATCACTGCCTGTAGTTTGGCAGGATCCATAGCCAATCCCTGGGCGGAGATGATAGAGCCCAGGAAAGGTAAGGACTCCTGCTCAAACACACATTTCTCCAACTTTGCGTAGAGGGAATTTGCCCGTAAGAGGTCAAAGACTCTGCAGACATCTCTCCGGTGGGAGTCAATATCTGGGGAAAAGATGAGAATATCATCCAGATAGACTACGACTGAGGTGGAGAGCATATCCCGGAAGATGTCATTAACAAAGTCTTGGAAGATGACTGGGGCATTACAGAGCCCGAAGGGCATCACCAGATATTCATAGTGCCCGTCCCTGGTATTAAAAGCCGTCTTCCATTCGTCCCCCTCACGGATGCGAATCAGGTTATAAGCACCCCGCAGATCTAATTTCGTAAATACCCTTGCCCCCCGTAGCCTATCAAATAGCTCAGAAATCAGGGGCAACGGTATTTATTCTTAACGGTGATGGCATTAAGACCCCTGTAATCGATGCATGGACGTAGTTCTCCGTTTTTCTTTTGCACGAAGAAGAACCCCGCCCCTGCAGGTGACACTGACTTCCTAATGAATCCTCTTGCCAGGCTCTCCTGAATATATTGGGACATAGCCTCCGTCTCCGGGAGAGAAAGGGGATAGACCCGTCCCCGAGGAGGTTCTGCTCCAGGCAAGAGGTCAATAGGACAGTCATAAGGACGGTGAGGTGGAAGGACTTCTGCAGCCTTTTTGGAGAATACGTCTGCATATGACCAATAGTATTTAGGAAGTGAGGTAAGATCTGCGGGCATCTCTGTAGTGGCCACCTGAATGCATTCCCTCATACATTTGCCTTTACATGACTCACCCCAACCCAATATCCTCCCAGAGTTCCACTCAATGTGTGGGGAGTGGAAACGGAGCCAGGGCATCCCTAACAAAATCTCGTCTATTCCCTCGGGAATGACCAGAAGTGAGATAATCTCCTGATGGGAAGGGGACATTGACAACGTGAAAGGGATGGTCTGATGTGTGATTGGTGAAGGCAGTGTCGACCCATTCACTACTCGAACAGTCACGGGTTTGGCGAGCATCACCAGAGGTATAGAGTGGCGGAGAGCAAAGGTAGAAGACATGAAATTTCCTTCGGCTCCAGAATCCACACAAAGCATGACTGTTAAAGTGGATGAGCCAAAATTGATTGTCCCCCTAAAGGACAACTTGGAGACGTGTACTGCTGTGTCTAGTGAACCCCCCCAATGGTTACTAGACGCGGTCGTTTCCCGACCGCCGTGGACATTTATTAGCATAATGTCCTATTTGTTGGCAAGCTTTACAAGTCACAGATACTCGAGCGGCCCGAGACTTAGGTCTTGCTCGAGAAATCTCCATGGCCTCAGGGAAATCGAACGCCTGAATGGAAGATTCAAGAGGTCTGGCGAAGGTGGGCGCCAGCCGGAACCTCTGCCTACACTGGGCCCGCTCCAACCTCCGCTCGTTAAAACGGAGGTCGATGCGGGTAGATATGGTAATGAGCTCCTCCAGTGTGGCAGGAATCTCCCTGGTGGACAAGGCGTCCTTCACATGGTCTGCCAGTCCCCTCCAGTACATGGGTATAAGGACTTTATCTGGCCAGTCCAGCTCAGAGACCAGAGTCCGAAATTGGACGGCAAACTGGCTGACCATGGATAAACCCTGGGTGATAGCCAACAGTTGAAGAGCCATATCGTGGGTGACGCGAGGTCCTAAAAAGACCTGTTTCAGAGTGTCCAAGAAGAGAGGAGCACTCTGCACCACACGATCATCGCGCTTCCACAACGGCGTTGCCGCTCCAACGCCCTGCCCGACAAAAGGGATATGATAAAACCAACTTTCGCCCGCTCCGTGGGAAAACGTGCAGCCAGAAGCTCTAGATGTATGGAGCACTGACTGACGAAACCCCGACATTGTTTACTGTCACCGGTAAACTTGTCTGTAAGTGGGAGGCGGGAAATAGTTGGAGCAGGGGTGGCAGAGGACAAACTGGCGGCGGCCACACTAGCAGCCTGAACCGCGACTGCGGTAACATCCACAGCTGAGGTTGTGCGCTCTAGAGTCTCCAAACTACCCTCCAGCTACTGGATATACCGCTGCAGACGCTGGTCGTCCGCCATTTTACCAGCCAGACCCTGGCGCTAGTATTATGTAAGGGTCTGCGGAACGCACCAAATATTTGATGTAGAGAGGTGCATTCGCAGCCCGGGGTCCACCGTGCAGGCGGAGCCTGCTGTTGGTTAAATGGCGCAAGAAGCGAACTCTGTTATCCCGCAGAGTCACCAAAATAAACGCCGTAACGCGCTGTGGCAATAAGTGTAAACTCTGTTATTCCACAGAGCCGCTGAAAGGAGTGCCGCAGCGCTATATGGCGATGTGTGCGAACTCACTAAACACAACTGAGTCGCAAAGTAAACACGCTAGGGCGCTGTCTAGCGTTGAAAGCGAACCCTGTTACGTCACAGATCCGCTGAGATAAAGTTCTGTGTCCTGTCAGGCACCCAGGTAAACAGTTAAGTGCTAAGCGAACATAGAACGTGATCATGCGCTAATGTCCTCGCGGGAGTCACCCGCAATCTATGGCGTCTGAACGCCAGGCCCTGAATACGTCAATCAAACTCCTCACCGGTTATGCCGGTAATCTAGGGCATCTAGGACACCGACCCTGACCAGCTAGCATACCAAACTCCTCACCGATTAAGTCGGTATTCTAGGGGCTTATTTCAGCCGGGGCCCTAACCACACACACGCATGACCACACTGGCGCAAAGCATATAATGGTTGATACTAGCACATGGCGGCTCAGCATTGCCACCCTTTTATAATAACAGCTACAGGACCTGCCAGAAACAAGGACCAATGAAACTTGTTCCAGAACTCCAGTAGTCACAGGACCTTCCTGGCAGACCAATAGGAGCTGCTGAAGTACCTGAGCATGTGACCCGTGATCTCCAATGAGAGATCTCACCCTGGGCATGCTCAGAAGGGGAAACGCAGGACTTCGTCCCAAAGACGTCTGCTCCAGCACTGGCTATAATAGCAGATCCAGGAGAGGCAGCAGCAAGTCACTGCACAGTACTGGAATGGGCAAGACGCTGGGACCTACGTTTCTGCTGAGCAGGCTCCACTGCGGCCGGAGATGAATGGGGGATCGCAGTGGGACTGGTTCGAGACTCCCCTTGTGCAGCAGCGGGAACTCGAACCCTAACAGATGTCCTAAATGACTACTGATGATAAACATAATCCACCTGTGTGTAATTAAATCTCCGTATAAATGCAACTGCTCTGTGATAGTCTCAGGGTTCTGTTTGAAACACAAAGAGCATCATGATGACCAAGGAACACAACAGGCAGGTCCGTGATACTGTGGTGGAGAAGTTTAAAGCCGGATTTGGATACAAAATGATTTCCAAAACTTTAAACATCCCAAGGAGCACTGTGCAAGCGATCATATTGAAAAGGAAGGATTATCATACTACTACAAATCTACCAAGACACGGCCGTCCCTCTAAACTTTCATCTCAAGCAAGGAGAAGACTGATCAGAGATGCAGCCAAGAGGCCCATGATCACTCTGGATGAACTGCAGAGATCTACAGCTGAGGTGGGACAGTCTGTCCACAGGACAACAATCAGTCGTACACTGCACAAATCTGGCCTTTATGGAAGAGTGGCAAGAAGAAAGCCATTTCTCAAAGATATGCATAAAAAGTGTCATTTAAAGTCTGCAACAAGTCACCTAGGACACACACCAAACATGTAGAAGAAGGTGCTCTGGTCAGATGAAACCAAAACCAACAATGCCAAATGATATGTTTGGCGTAAAGGCAACACAGCTCATCACCCTGAACACAACATCCCCACTGTCAAACATGGTGGTGGCAGCATCATGGTTTCGGCCTGATTTTCTTCAGCAGGGACAGGGAAGATGATTAAAATTGATGGGAAGATGGATGGAGCCAAATACAGGACCACTCTTGAAGAAAACAGGAGTCTGCAAAAGACCTGAGACTGGGACAAAGATTTTCCTTCCAACAAGACAATGATCCCAAACATAAAGCAAAGTCTACAATGGAATGGTTCACAAATAAACGTATCCAGGTGTTAGAATGGCCAAGTCAAAGTCCAGACCTGAATCTAATCGAGAATCTGTGGAAAGAGCTGAAAACTGGCGTTCACAAACTATCTCCATCCAACCTCACGGAGCTCGAGCTGTTTGCCAAGGAAGAATGGGCAAGAATTTCAGTCTCTCGATGACACCTGGCCCCCAGCAACAAGAGGTGAGTATTTTTTTTTTATTTTTCGGTTGCAGCAGCAGCGGCAGCAATTGAGGCCTATACTATGGAACATCTATGGGGGCATAATCTATGGGGGCACAATCTATAGATCATATATGGGGGCACAATCTATGGATCATATATGGGGGCACAATCTATGGAGCATCTATGGGGGCACAATCTATGGAGCATCAATGGGGGCACAATCTATGGAGCATCTATGGGGGCACAATCTATGGAGCATCTATGGGGGCACAATCTATGGAGCATCAATGGGGGCACAATCTATGAGCATCTATGGGGCATAATATATGGATCATCTATGGGGGCATAATCTATGGAGCATCTATGGGGGCATAATCTATGGATCATCTATGGGGGCATAATCTATGGAGCATCTATGGGGCACAATCTATGGAGCATCTATGGGGGCACAATCTATGGAGCATCTATGGGGGCATAATACATGGGCAGCATATAGGGCATAATCTCATTTTCCACCCTAGGCTTATACTCGAGTCAGTAAGTTTTCCCAGTTTTTTGTGGCAAAATTAGGGGGTCGGCTTATACTCGGGTCAGCTTATACTCGAGTATATACGGTACTTCATTTTTTTAACAACTTCTTAATGGTCAGAGAGTATTTTTAGCGCAGAATTTGGCCCAAAAAGGATTTTATTTTGGGCCGCAAAAATGTTAGCATAGTCACATCCTACTAGGCCCCCATGACTATATAATGTGTATTTACAAGAATTTAGCTTTGTGCAGCTAGCTAATTGATTACATTATATGTGTCATTGCAGTGGATGATGTTATGAGAAGATGGAGAAGCATCCGCGACCAATACAGGCGGGAACGCAAGCAGAGGACCAAGAGCGGGTTAGCACCACCCAGAAAGCGAAAGTACATTTACTTTGACAGGCTGGGTTTTCTAGCACCTATTCTGGATCTCAGACCGTAAGTACATCACATCACATAACACATATGCAGTTTAGGCTCACCCCTCCTACAAGTTCTAATCCCCTTTCATTTCCCAACAGAACTCAATTCAACCTGCCCGTGGCCAGATGTTAGCTCAGGGCCCTGAAAATGCACCCCAACAAGGTGATGGTCAAGGTGGTCATCAAAGCCAACCACACAGAGATGCTGGGAACCCGCCAAACCCACCACCCACATACCACCAGCTGTAATTTTGTATTTCACTTACATATAATGATTTCAAAAGTATTTAGTACTTGTTTTACATTTAGTTTAGACTCATGTTGTGCAACAGAAATGTGCACTAACCTAGATGCCTGTAAGAACCATATGGTAACAATATGCTCTTGAGTAGGCCTACTCAACGTTTGGTATTTTCATTTTCTCTTAGTAATTGAACCAAAATGTGTCATTTTGTTCTATTTATTTGGACAGCATGTTGTGTAAAGGATATTTGCACTCATCTGAATAGCTACATATACCATATGGTAATTAGCTGGTGGGATATGGGCTAGGGGAAAATATTATTATTTCGTTATATCTTATAATTTATACCAATGTTTGTTATTTTTTCCACTACCATTTTAATATTTGTTGGCTAATGCATCATTGCATTAGTCTAGCCTTAGAACCCAACCATATGGGGCAGATATGGTGCCCACTACTTATAGTGAAAGTTTGTTATTTTTGTTCTATATTAGTATTATTAATGGAAATATTATTGTATTTTTATATTTAATGTCATTGACAGTTGTCAAATGCATCTTTGCACTTGTCTAATGTGAGCATTGCGACAAATGGGTCACATATGATCAGCACTACCCATGTTGTCTATTGGTTTTTGTCGTTACATACTATGATGCATAGAAGCATTTGTAATGTTGTCAGCCCTTATTTTGTTTCTTGTGTAAGAATGCACACTTACACTATTGTGCTGTAAATACATATACCATATTAAGCAAATATGGTAGTCACTACCTCAAATGGCAGTTTGCACATATAAATATCTATTTTTATTAAAAGTTTTGAGTTTTTTTTCATAAGTTGTTTGTACTTAACCACCAACACATCTGTGATGACAATTAACACCACACACAGACTATGTCATAGAAAAATACCATTTATGTATACACACACAAAAAAATTACAGCATAGACAATGCCTCATCTTGCCATGTTGTACTACCTTCAGGTGACACAAAATATTGGGTAAAGATTAGTGTTGAGCGATACGATACCGCAAGTATCGGGTATCGGCCGATATTAGCTCTATCGGACTTTCGATACTTAGTTCCGATATTTTCGTCTTATCGGATACCGGAATCGGATTTGTCACTGTCACTGTCAGTGTCCGTCGGTCGGGTCTGTCAGGAGTCAGCGGCACTTACCTGGCAGAAGATCTCCGGCGGTCACGGGCTGGACTGCTTGATGGCCGCCATCATCTTTCCCCGGCGGTCACATGCAGTTTCTCGCGATAACTGCAGTGACTGCTGGGTAATCCCGGCCGTAAAGCAGTCAGTCCGATGACGTCACCGCCGGGGAAGTAGGTAATCAGCTGTGCTGCGTCGAGATGACAGGCTCTGCCTGTCATTGCGATGTAGCAGAGCTGGATCGTCGTGGGACAGTCGTTACTATGGACTGCGTCGGACAGGTGGTATACTGTTGGTTTTTTTTTTTTCTTTTTTACAGGAGATCGATGGCGTCGCAGGAATGAGTGTATAATAAAATTAATGAAAACTGTGTTGTCTCTTTTATTTCATTAAAATACTTTTTTTCTTGCTGTGTCTTTTTTTTTATACATTTAAAAACTTTGGGATTAATAATGGATCGGTGTCTTATTGACACCTCTCCATTATTAACCGGGCTTATTCTCACCGTGCAATCGACGGTGACATTAACCCCTTATTACCGCTACAGGGCAGTGGGAAGAGCCAGGTAAAGTGCCACAATTGGCACATCTTTTGATGCGCCAAATGTGGGGCTGCTGTAGCCTGGTATTATCAGGCTGTTGAGGGCCAAAATCCATGGGCCTTGACAGTCTTTTAATACCAGGCCGCAGCAGTCTGCATTTTACTTGGCTGGTTAACAAAAATAGGGGGACCCCTACGCCGTTTTTTTTTCGAGGGGATCCCCTATTTTTGTTAACCAGCCAAGCTAAGCAGACTGCTGTGGCCTGGTATTATCAGGCTGGCAAGGTCCATGGATATTGGATGCTTACCAGCCTGAAAAACCAGGCCTCAGCAGTCTGCTTCATCTGGCTGGTTAAAAAAATAGGGGGGACCCCACGCCAAATTTTTTTCGAGGGGATCCCCTATTTTTGTTAACCAGCCAAGATATGCAGACTGCTGTGGCCTGGTATTATCAGGCTGGCAAGCAGGGTCGGACTGAGGCACCGGGACACCGGAGAAACCTACGGTGGGCCCCAGCTCCTGCGTGGTGGGCCCTGATTTGAAAGGATAGGTCGCGGGGCGGAGGGGGCGGTGGCCCCGGGGCCCGCGCTCTGAGGGGGCCCACCCGGAGCTACGATACAGTTACATTCTGCGGCAGAGCAGGGAGAATCGCTCTCCCTGCTCTGCCGCCCGGAAGCTATGGGGCCTGAACAGGCGTTGGGGGGCCCGGTGCCAGCAGTGGGCCCCCCACCCGTCATCGGAGGGTCAGCTGTATCGGCATCCAGCCGATAAAGCTGACCGCATGGAGAGAGAAGGAGCGAGCGCTCCTTCTCTCCCATAATCCCCCTCTCAGCGTATGACAGCGGGCGCAATAACATCACCTGCCGGCGCCCGCTGTCAGACGCTGAGAGGGAGAATAGTGAGCAGCACAGGAGCCGGGAGGTGAGTTTTTTTTATTTTTTTTTTAATGGGGGTGCAGTCGAGTCCTGGCTGGAGAAGTCGTCATGTCGGTGTGGGCCAGATGGAAAAGACATGAAAAGTGAACAATTCCATTAGAAAGAACATCAGCGGTAAGTCATTATCTGTACCTGTGCTGTAATCTATTATATGTTCTGTAGGACTGGTATTATTTAACACAGACCATATGGCGGTAATATCAATATTGGTCTTTTTATATATAGATTATTTTGGCCAACAGCGCGATCATTTGCTGAGGTTCTCTGATGATGGGCCCACTCAGAAGTTTTGCCCCCACTAAACCAAAACCCTAGCTACGCCTATGGCTCTCTCTCTAGTCTTTCTTTCTCGCTCTCTGTTCTTTCCTTCTCGCTCTCTGTTCTTTTTTCTCTCTGTTCTTTCTTTCTCTCTTTTCTTTCTTTCCTCTCTTTCTTTCTCTGTTTGTTCTTTCTCTCTCGCTGCTCTTTCTTTCTTTTCCTCAGTACCAGCCACTGTGCCCTCATTAGCAGTCAGTGTGATCAGCAGTGCTAAATGGTTACGCTTGGGGCGAGGATATGGGTGTGATTAGCTGTGAAATGGGTGTTGTCGGGGCGTGGCCTAAAATTTTCAGCGGTGCACAACACGCGCCGCAGCCTTCAATCCTCTTTCCTGTCTTCCAAATTTGGGAGGTATGCTGTATGACCTCCCTACAACTTCTGGCCATGCTCCTGATGAGCGCGACGGATGGTCTCGTGAGGGATCTCCTCCCACACCTGGACTAAAGCATCCACCAACTCCTGGACAGTCTGTGGTGCACCGTGGCATGGCCTAAAATTTTTTGCAGCATGCTGTAAGGTTCTTTGTCTCTGTTGACATGTTCCTTGAAACTCAGTTTGCCGTCGGCCATTTTGCTTTCTGTCTTTCTGCAGCTCTTGCCCTCAGTTAATATGGAGTTTCCAGTTTTCATGTTCCCGCCCTGATTCTTCCCTCTTGCTTCTTAAGCAGCCTCAGCTGAACAATCAGTGCTCCTGAATCAAGCCTCAGTCAGTCTGTGACCTGACTCCTGGAAGCCTTGGACTTGTACTCCAGCTATTCCCTACTGAGGAACCTTGGAACACTTTTGGACTCTGGAAACCTGCTGTTTGGTGAATCCATGTTTGCAGAGGAATTACGGTACAGAGAAGAGATCCTGAACCTGCTTTGGAGATTTATTGTAGTGCTTGAAGTTACTATGGCCTGCTGTGTCTCCTGTCGCTGTTCCTGCAAACTGTGTGAACTTTTCAGCCTGCTTGCATGAAGTAATACAAGTCATTTCATTTCAACCTATGTCTCCTGTGTTTTCCTCGCACCCAAGCACAAGACGCTATAGGAACTGTACACTATACATGACAAGATTCAGGAGCCAATGTTTAGTGTCTGCTGGGTCTGGGAAAGCCGTGTCTGCTGTGACTGTGGATATCAGATTTCCGTTTAATACCTTATGTGATGACAGTGGATGTGACTTCTCACAACCATTCCAGGTGAGCGCATTCCCTTAAAATTTTACTCTGGAGTGTTACCACAGGTAAACATTATTGTTTTTTTTTTTTTTTTCTTTCCTCTTCTCCTTCCAGCACTTCTGCCTTAAAAGATCTGGAAGATGGAGGCCCGCATAAAGGAACTTTGCGGAGTGACTGATACAATCCTTTCAGATGTACAGACTTTAAAAACCCGTTTTGCAAGCCTACAGGACCTCACTAATCATAATTTGCAAGTGTTTGGACAGACTACCCAGGAATTGCGAGCCAGGATTGAGGCTCTAGAGGAACGAGCCCAGGCTCCTGCCATAACCCCAAGTTCTGGGATCCCCAAATTACCTCCTTTTCGTTTTGGCGGTGAACGTGAGAAATTCAGGGGATTTATTAATCAATGCAATTTATTTTTCTCTGCACATGCTTCACAATTTCCCACTGAACGATCCAAAGTGCTTACTATAATCATGTTGCTTACCAATAAGGCTTTGATGTGGGCAAACCCTCTGATTGAGACTGAGGATGATTGTTTGAATCACCTTGATGCTTTTATTTCAGCCATGGGGCAGGTGTTTGATGACCCCAATCGAGGTGCAACCGCTGAAGCAGCCATGTTAACTTTGCGCCAAGGTAAGCGTTCAGTAGCCGAATATGCCCTGGATTTCAGGAGATGGGCTCTTGATACCACTTGGGACACTTCCGCTAAAAAATCTATTTTTCGGAAAGGGTTGTCTCCACTGATTAAGGATGAACTTGCTCGTGTCGACCCTCCCACTGCGTTAGGTGACTTTATTAACTATTGTATCCGTATTGATGCTCGTCTGACTGAATGCAGACAAGAGAGATGGTTCGAAAATAATCGCACTAACCTTTTACTACCTCCCTCCTCAGCTAAGGAACCTTTGAGTAGGATCACAAGGGAACCAGAACCTGAACCCATGCAGGTGGACTCTTTACAAAGACCGGTTAGTGATGCACGCAAAGAACATCGTATAAAGGAAAATCTATGTTTCTACTGTGGTAAGTCAGGGCACTTCATTATAAACTGCCCCAGCCGTTCTCGTAAGACTACTGCAGCAGTCATTCACTGTGAGTGTTGCGAGAGGAGCTCTGTCATGTCCGAGCCTCAGGCTCCAGAGAGATCTGCTGCAAGAGATCTTGATTTCTCGGACTTAAACTCTGTTAGTTCTGGGGACGATGACGGTATAAACGCTGCAATTTTTCAAGTTTCCTCAGCGGTGTCCCAGCTGAGTTGTAAAAGAAACAATTCTCATTGCTTCCTTTCCATCAAACTCTGGGTTGACTCAGTCTGGGTGTCTAGCTCTGCTATGATCGACTCAGGAGCAAGTGGAAATTTTATGGATATCTCCTTTGCTCTGAAACAGGGATACGTTCAGTGAAGAAGGCTACTCCAGTACAGATGGAGACTGTGGATGACTTTCTACTGACTTCTGGACCAGTGGATCAAGAAACAGAGCCTTTGAGGGTCCTTATGGGTAAAGATCATCAGGAGAAAATGTCTTTTATGCTTATCTCTTCTCCCCACTTTCCCATTATTCTAGGGCTACCATGGCTGCAGGCGCAGAATCCTACGATTAACTGGGAGACCAAGGAATTACACTCTCCGGAGAAACAGATGAGTCAAGGAGTTTCAGCTTGCTCTGTTCCTAAAGGAACCATGTCAGTCCCTGAACTACCAGCTGTATACCAGGACTATGTGGATTTATGTGACAAGAAGAACGCTGATAAGCTTCCTCCTCACCGTCCATATGATTGTCCAATTGAATTATTGCCTGAAGCAGAGATACCTTTTGGTAAGATCTACCCCCTAGCGGGGCCCGAGCTAAAAGCTTTGAAGGATTATATAGACGAAAATTTAGCCAAGGGCTTCTTACGCCCCTCTTCATCTCCCGCAGGTGCACCCATCTTCTTTGTGAAGAAGAAAGATGGATCTCTGAGACCCTGCATAGACTATAGGGAACTCAATAAGGTTACTATTAGAAACCGTTATCCATTGCCTTTAATCCCTGAATTGTTGGAGAGAGTGCGGCATGCCAAAATTTTCTCTAAACTGGATCTCCGTGGGGCCTATAACTTGGTCCGTATTAGACCTGGGGATGAATGGAAGACTGCTTTCAGGTCACGCTATGGACACTTTGAATATCTAGTTATGCCTTTTGGTCTGAGTACCGCCCCAGCCACTTTCCAACACTTCGTGAATGATATCTTCAGGGATCTCCTAGATACATTTGTGGTGATTTATCTGGATGATATTCTAATTTTTTCTAACTCAACAGAGGAACATCATGGACATGTGAGAATGGTCTTAGAACGCCTAAGACAAAACCATCTCTACATCAAACTTGAAAAATGTGAATTCCATAGGACCGAAATTCAATTTCTGGGGTATGTACTATCTACGCAAGGGATTAGTATGGATGGAAGCAAGACCCAAGCCATCAAGGATTGGCCAATTCCTAGAAATGTGAAGGAGGTGCAGCGTTTCATCGGGTTTGCCAACTTCTATAGAGTTTCATTAAGAATTTTTCTGAGGTAGTGTCACCTATCACCCAACTTACCCGGAAACAGTCTAGGTTCTCCTGGACCCCGCAAGCTCAGGAAGCATTTTCCTGTTTAAAGGATAAATTTACCACCGCACCTATCTTAGTACATCCCATCCCCGAGCTTGCCTTCATAATAGAGGTGGATGCTTCAGACTGTGTCGTTGGAGCTATACTCTCTCAGAGAACAGGTGAGAAGAATGTCTTGCATCCCTGTGCCTTCTTTTCCCAGCAGTTGTCTTCGGCTGAGAGGAACTACGATGTGGGCAATAGAGAATTGTTGGCCATTATTGCCGCCTTCAAGGAATGGAGACACCTTCTTCAGGGTGCTGCACAGCAAATAGTCGTCCTGACAGACCATCGTAACCTTGAATTTATCAGGTCGGCTAAGTGCCTGACTCCTCGCCAGGCTCGCTGGAATCTTTTCCTAAACCGATTTAATTTTGTCATTTCTTATAGACCAGGATCGTGCAATGGAAAGGCTGATGCACTCTCTAGGATTCATTTAGCAGAGACACGTCCACTTACTCCTCCTAAGACTATTCTTCCTGACTCTAGATTCCTGGGAGTGATTCATAATCAAGACCTACTTACGGACATCAAGGAAGCATACCATGCGGATTCTTTGTTGGCTCAACCCCCAACGGACGTAAGTCTTGTCTTAAGAATGGTGTGTGGATTCAGGGACAACGTCTGTATATACCTGAAACAGTCAGATTGAGAGTATTGCAACTCATCCACGATTCCAAGATAGCCGGGCATAGGGGAATTCTAAAGACACAAGAATTTCTTTCTCGTTTCTTTTGGTGGCCCACTTACAGGAAAGATGTCTTAAACTATGTCACTTCATGTGAAGTCTGTGCAAGATGCAAAACACCTCGCTCCTCACCAACTGGTCTGTTGCAACCTCTTCCCACCTCGTCCCGCCCGTGGGGATCCATTTCTATGGACTTCATTGTGGAGTTACCAACCTCTCAAGGGAAGAACACCATTCTAGTGGTGGTTGACCGTCTAACAAAGGCAGCTCATTTTATCCCTTGTGTCGGCTTACCCACTGCAAAACAGACATCAGACTTGATGATTAAGAATGTGTTTCGCTTACATGGAGTACCGGATGAGGTCATTTCGGTTCGAGGGGTGCAATTACTTCAAGGTTTTGGCAAAATTTCTGTGCAGCATTGGACATTAAAGTAAACCTTTCTTCTGCTTTTCATCCCCAGACTAATGGACAGACAGAACGAACCAATCAGACCCTGGAGCAGTATCTCCGCTGTTTTATCTGCCACCTACAGGATGATTGGGTGGATATACTTCCACTGGCTGAGTTCTCTTATAACAACTCTCAGAGCGCCTCCACTAAGCAGTCTCCTTTTTACTCCAATCTAGGTTATCATCCTAACATTCTTCCTCGATTTCCCATAGATACGCCCTTGCCGGCAGTGGCTGAAAGAATCACTTCTTTACAAAAGAATATGGATCTTCTAAAGGAAAATCTAGAATTGGCTCAGGAAAGGTACAAGAAAGCATCAGATAAATTTCGCAAACCTGCACCAGCTTTCAAGGTAGGAGATTTGGTCTGGCTGTCAACCAGAAATCTTAAATTAAAGATTCCATCGTCTAAATTGGGACATAAGTACATTGGACCTTATAAGATCAATAAGATTATAAGTGCTGTTGCTTGTCGTCTTCAACTGCCCAGAACTATGAGAATCCACCCTGTCTTTCATGTATCCCTACTAAAGGCTGCAACACCCAATACGTTTCCTGGACGTTCTTCTCCTTGCCCTGACCCAGTGCTGGTCGATGGTCAGGAAGAATTTATGGTGGAAAGGATTCTAGATTCCAGGTTGTACAGAAATCAGTTGCAATATTTGATTAAATGGCAGGGCTACCCAGTGGAGGACAACTCATGGGAACCAGTCAATAATGTAAATGCTCCTCGCCTGCTCCGCCAGTTTCATCAGAGGTACCCTGACAAGCCTGGTCTGAGGTCATCCGGAGGTTGTCCCTAAGGGGGGAGTAATGTAAGGTTCTTTGTCTCTGTTGACATGTTCCTTGAAACTCAGTTTTCCGTCGGCCATTTTGCTTTCTGTCTTTCTGCAGCTCTTGCCCTCAGTTAATATGGAGTTTCCAGTTTTCATGTTCCCGCCCTGATTCTTCCCTCTTGCTTCTTAAGCAGCCTCAGCTGAACAATCAGTGCTCCTGAATCAAGCCTCAGTCAGTCTGTGACCTGACTCCTGGAAGCCTTGGACTTGTACTCCAGCTATTCCCTACTGAGGAAGCTTGGAACACTTTTGGACTCTGGAAACCTGCTGTTTGGTGAATCCATGTTTGCAGAGGAATTACGGTACAGAGGAGAGATCCTGAACCTGCTTTGGAGATTTATTGTAGTGAAGTTACTATGGCCTGCTGTGTCTCCTGTCGCTGTTCCTGCAAACTGTGTGAACTTTTCAGCATGCTTGCATGAAGTAATACAAGTCATTTCATTTCAACCTATGTCTCCTGTGTTTTCCTCGCACCCAAGCACAAGACGCTATAGGAACTGTACACTATACATGACACATGCACAGCGTGCCACAGCCTTTGTCCCTCTTTCCCTTATTCAAAGGTTGGGAAGTATGATGTTGGGCCGCAAGAATATATTTTCTCTGGTGGGCCCAAGGTACTCCAGTCCGACGCTGCTGGCAAGGTCCATGTATGTTGGCTCCTTAACAGCCTTAAATACCATGCCTCAGCAGCAGGGGCGTACATATAAATCATGGGGCCCCATAGCAAAAGTCTGAATGTTCCCCACCCCCCAAAAAAAAAACCCAGAGGCATTGTAAATGTAAAGTGCCAGCACAGTGAGGGAAGTTGAGTCGCACAGAGACAGGGGTTTTGGGGGTACTCGGCACCGATCACGTCGAATTCTATGGGGGATGTCACGAGTAGCACAGCTCGGTCCGTGACCTGGGCGATCACTGGAATGTGGGATATTTCCAGGGGATGATAGAATGTTCGTGTAGTTTGTCGTGACGCCACCTGTAGTACCTGGTCAAGGTGTCCAGCGCTGCTGTGCAGGTCCTCTGGAAGGGATGGTGTAGTGCAGGTAGGTGAAAAGTCTTCTACAGGTAACACGCTATCCTTCCAGGGCAGATAGATGTGAGATAGAGCAATGGTGCAAAGTGATGTAGCAGAGTGGACTATGCGACGTAGTAAGAAAGCAGGAAACACTTCAAGTTAAACGTTGCATAATAAAATTTTTAATAATAACATTACAAAAGTGCAAATGGCTTATATTATGTGACATGTTTTGTTACTGTTCATACCCTTGATATGTGTTATACATGTGTTAATAAATACATATTCAACAAAAGTGCAAATAGCATTAGTGCCGAAGTTCGTGGAGACTTCTTAGGACTACCCCCACCGGGGTAACTTCACAGTGTCCTTTACTTGTGCTTGTGGAGGACCCGCTCCAAACCTCCAACTGTGGTCTTGGGTGGGCTGCAAGACTTTCCTTGAGCAGACCTCACTTTCGGCCACACCAAACGGGTTTTTAGTTTCTGAGGTAGTTGAAAATAGTGCACAGTAAAGTTTTTTGTAAAACCAAGATGGAGCACCGAAGTGCCAACTATTTACAGAAAAGTTTGTGAGCCAGTACAGTTCATGGCTTCAAAGTTCAACATTTTCATTACAGTGAAACACCATTACCCAACCTGGGTATATTAAGGCAACAATAAACTTGTTCTTCTGAACATTCACCCGTCCGGTACATCAAACCATTACCCAACCTGGGTATATTAAGGCAACAATAAACTTCTTTTTATGAACATTCACCCGTCCGGGTACATCAATAATTTAACTATTTACATACAGAGACCCTGTCCGGGTTATTTAGACTTCTTTGGCTGGCCTCTTACAGGTACCACCTGGTACTGTTCTGGAGCTTGCCAAACATCCGTGACAGGAGGGTCCACCCAGACCTGATGACGTCGTGTGGCCTGTACAGTGACGTCGTGATCCGCTATCTGGGTCTGTGTGGCCACCTCTTTCATCTCCCTCCGGGTCTGGACCCCTATGTCCCGGACTGAACGAACCCCAGGGGGCCTAACAGGCGCCGGGTACAGGCCAGCTATCATTATCATGTCCATAGCTGGGGCTGCTGAGGAGACCACTGAGGGAGGCTGGGGAGATTTACGGCGTGGGGTGGGCACTTGTGCAGAGGCCTGGTTGGGGGAGGCTGAAGGCTCGTAGGGTCTGTCAGTTTCCTGACACTCTGGGGAGTAGGGGTCGCACCTGGTAACATTTAGGGCGTACCATCCATTGTAACCCCAGTGTCGGGTGTAAGTCACCAAGTCTCCTGGCAACAGGTCCCTCCCCGGGTGTCCTTCTGGGAGGTGAGCCTCCACGTCCCGCCGGGTTACAAAAACTTCTAAATAAAGTCCAGGCTCCTGGATGAAGCCCCAACCACCTTTTAACTTAAAGTTCCGTACTGCACCCTTACGCCGCGGCTCCCTCACCGTACTTTTATCCTTTCTCATACGTGCCTTCTCTGCCAGGTCCTTCTCCAGGTGACGTTGCCGAAGCTTTTGGGATTCTCGCTGCTCCCTTTGTCGCTCTGCTTCCCGCTCCCGACGTCTCCACTCTTCCTCCTGACGCCGGTTGTAATTCTCCTCCACCAGCATCTCCATGTCTCCACCATCAAACGCCAGCTTACGATGTACGGTTTGCGGCAGCTCTCCTGGCGCCCGCCAGTCCTGGCGGCGCTCACCTGTGGCGGAAGCAGCCGGCTCTGGAACAGATGACGGTCGGGGATCCGGTACAGGCAGGTAGAGCTCTGGTGCCTGCGCGGCCTCCTCCATGAGGACGGGTGTCGCTTCTTCTGCCTCAGCGACGGGGGCAGACAGCGGGATCTGGGGTGCTGGTGCGGCGTTTTCTGCAGGAACGGGTGCCTCCACTGTGATACTGGCAACCGGTTCAGATTGCAAGGGCTGGGATGCCCGCACGGCCTCCTCTACTGGAACGGGTGCCTCCACTGAGATACTGACAACCGGTTCAGATTGCAAGGGCTGGGATGCCCGCACGGCCTCCTCTACTGGAACGGGTGCCTCCACTGAGATACTGGCAACTGGTTCAGATTGCAAGGGCTGGGATGCCCGCACGGCCTCCTCTACTAGAACGGGTGCCTCACCTTCCGGTACAGACACTTCAGGGGGTAAGAGGGATTGGCGCCGCTCCAATTGTAGTTTTAGGGCCCGCCAGCTCGCTTCCATCCTGGCGACCTCCTCCCGGTGCCGGGCCAGGTCTCTCATGGTATCCTCCGCTTCTTCCAGCGTAGGAGGGTTTCCAGGCCGGGTGCCAAACGGTGGCTCCGTGGCGATCGGGTCGCTTCCGTGGGGGGAGAGCTCTGACTCCTCCATCCCTTCCCACTTCTGCTCACGTCCATTCGCCATCTCTGCCAAGTCACATGTGTCATTAGCATCAGGAGAGGCGCCATCTTTTGTAGGGAGGCGGGACCTTCGCGTTCGTTTCCGCCCACTCAGGAGGATGAAGAGGCGGAACTCCAGAGCTGTGGGTGATCTTACATTGCAGTAACATTTAGAGTGTGCGGACATCGTTTTCGCACCACGGAGTGAGTGTACGCCCACGAGAGCCCGCCCTTATTCTTCACCTATGCCTCGTGGCGCAGATATGACGGAAAAATGGCAAATACAGTCTATGATGATTTTTGCAATTCTCAAGCAAAAAAACAGTTCAATTAAGGCACACAGGACTCGCTTATAGCGAGCTTCTGAATCCTGTTCGTGACGCCAAAGTTGAGTCGCACAGAGCCACAGGTTTTGGGGGTACTCGGCACCAAGCCCGTCGACTTCTATGGGGGATGTGACGGGTAGCACAGCTATGTCCGTGCCCTGGTCGCTCACTGGAATGTGGGATATTTCCAGGGGATGATAGAATGTTTGTGTAGTTTGTCGTGACGCCACCTGTAGTACCTGGTCAGGGTGACCAGCGCTGCTGTGCAGGTCCTCTGGCAGGGATGGTGTAGTGCAGCTAGGTGATAAGTCTTCTACAGGTAAGACGGTATCCTTCCAGGGCAGATAGATGTGAGATAGAGCAATGGTGCAGAGTGATGTAGCAGAGTGGAGTATGCGACGTAGTAAGAAAGCAGGAAAGGAAACAATTCTTACTACAAAGACATGCAGCATAAGGCTGCCTCAACCCCTCCCATCCAACTAGGTACACCCTGTTCTAACCAGCCTGAGCTAGTGTCATGGAAATATATATGTATTCCATATATTCAAAGTATATTCACATATATGTATTCACAGTTCACAGTTAGATAGATTTCACTTGCTAAAAAACTTTGTGCTCACATATTTCTAGGCCAGATATAATCAGTCGTTTTAAAGAAATCTGGCCTTCATAAGACCTTCGTAAAGGAACAAATGCATGAAGTACAAAATGTCCTATTAGATATCTGTGTTTACATTATAGTTGTGCAAGGCAACTAGGTCAAAAGAATATAAAACAATAATTCTGCAACTTCAGCTCTTTTAATCATAATTATCATATTTACACTAGAACAGCCAATAATCTAGCAGCTTTTAATTGTATGTTAATTGACTAACCAGCCCCTTTTTGTAAACGTATAAAACCTTGAATGAATAATAAATGTATGTCTTTGACGAACTGTTATACTGACACTTGCGTGTGGACAGTCCTCATTTCGTTCTGAGCGCTCAAAAAGACATTATATAGAGATTTGGACATGGCAAGCAGCAAACACAGGATATTTTTATCCTAATTAAATTTCCATATCAGTTGGCGCCTGCACGCGGGGCATTGGACGAAACGCACGAGGACTCGGCCGACCGGAGAGACGGGGGTGTTGGCCCTGGCCTTGGCACACGGGACGGAGACTGCAGCTCCATCAGTAAGGTAAGAAAACTTTGTCATCTTACCTGAATGTTCCCTGTGCCTAGTCCTAGCCTACACTTCCAGCCGGTCGGACGTGGTCATCACCGCATTCCCAGGTTGTGTAAAAAGTCCATACCCTTATCCAAAAGCCCTGGGATATAAGCCGAGTTGGTTGCTGCTGTGCTGTATATGTTTCATGTTTTATGTGAACCGGGAGAAAGTTGGAACGGTGACTGTGTTTTTGCTTGCTGATCTCTGGGGGCTGTATAGCAAAAGACAATTGCTGCATAAGTTCCCGCAGTAAACTTTCACGCACCGGGAGGCCATCCAGTCAAATCAGACGTGAAGGGCGGGAGCTTTGTTTTGGATAAGTCCACGCAGATATTCTTCACACATTGGAGGGAGGTTATCCCAAAAAATCCAGTTGTGGAAGCGAGGGCTTTGTTCGGTTAAGTTTCTGCAGTAAACTTTCACGCACTGGGAGGCCATCCCAGTCAAATCAGACGTGAAGGGCAGAAGCTTTGTTTTGGATAAGTTCTCACAATAATTGTCCACGCACCGGGAGGCCATCCCAGTCAAATCAGACGTGGATAGTGAGAATTTTGATGAAGGCTATTGCAGATTACTGTGACCGGCGCACCGGGCCAGAGCGATAGAACCTTGAGCTTCGCCGCGCTCAGTGCAATTGGTGAGTTATCAGTTACCAGATCAGCTTGTATGTGTCACAGATCATCAAAAGAGGGATTCGTATTCTCCCGGGTGTCTGTCTCATTGTCTGTATCAGGTACTGTCGCTTTAAATCACATCTCCGTGCGCTCTGTCAGTAACTCATTCAGAGCAGTGTGCTGGCTGCAGCAGCGAGAAAACCCCTTTGACCCCCCCTCCTCTGCTAATCACGTATCAGACATTCTGTTTCTTGGCTTTGATTTTTTTTTTTAAGCTAGTTTTTTGGCTACAGGTTTTAATGTGAAAATTATCAGGCATTCAGACTGAACTATATTCATTTTTTGCTATTCTGAGGAATAATAATTTTTTTTTTTTTTTTTTTGATACGTGATTTCAGTGGCTATAGAGACAGCAAGCAGAGATATAAGGAAGGGAGGGGGGAAGCAGCCAGCTGACATTCCAGAGATTTTTAATTAGCTGTTTTAGTAACAAGGGTTGTTTTTCAGAGTTTTATGATTAATACGGTTTTTCTTTTCTCCCCTTTTTGGTGAATTTATTTTTTTTTTTTTTGTTTTCTTTTTCTAGAGTTTTTTTTTTACTAAATCTAACTTTTGTTTTTAAAATTTTTCTTTTAAGTACATTTTTGAATGATTTTGGAGAGATTTTTTCTCTAAGCAATTTATTTTAGAGCTTTATTTCTCCAGCCATTTTTTTTTCTACAAGCTTGCTTTACAACAAGGTCACATAGATAAGGAGAATTACAGGCTGTGGGAGAGAGCAGACACAAACTACGCAGTGGTCTGAGCAGCCCCTTCCGTCGGGCATTCGGCGAGGAAATTTTTTTTTTTTTTTTTAATGTGAATAAGTTTGAAAAGGTGTTAAATCATCTGTGAGAAAAAGATCACTGACATGTCACAAGAGCAGAATTCAGAGTCACACACATCACATGTCCATCATGTGGAGACACGGGACAGGTGTAGGCTGCTCTCATTGAGTAAGGAGCCTTGTACAGGGAAAAACGCTCCCCGCCTCTCTCCACAGGGAGAAGGCATTTTTGTTTCAACCATCCCCTCTCAAGAGTCACAGGGGGGACACCCTCTTCTTCTTCTTCTCTCAGTCCCTTTCTCTTCCTTCTTTTCCCTCCATCACATCTCTAACACATCCATTTTCTTCATCTTCCTCTTCTTCTATCTCTTCCTCTCCAACTCTCAAATCTTGTTCTTCATTTTCTTCTACTTCTCCCCCTCCATCTTTCTTTCTCTCTCTTCTCTCTCTCCTCCATCTTTCTCTCGTTTCCCCCTTTCACTCTTCTCTCCCTCCCCTCCTCTTTCTCTCGCTCCTCCCTCACACCTCCCTTCTTTTCCTTTTTTTCCTGCTTCGTTACCAGCTGGGCCAACGACCAACCAGAGCAATGCTGTATCCCTGTATCCAGTGCTTACAGCACAAGGCACGTTCTATGTCCCAAGCACAGTCCAGACACTGCCACTCATGATTTCCGGAGAAGAAAGTGCAAATCTCCCTACACAAAACGCTACATGTAGCCCCCAGACACAACAGTCCACTGCTAGGGCTTCACAGGGGAGTGGTATAGCTACAGGGCTGCTAGCATGGAACCATGACACTGATCCACCGCAGCCTCAGCAAGGAAGTGGGAAATCCCCATGCAGCAAGACAACTTTAAAGCCCAAATCTCACCCAGTGTATGCACCAAGTACACCATGTCACTTCTTATCTGATGAAGATGAAGATGCAACGTCACACATGCTGCCCAATACTAGGGAAGAAAACACACAAGCACCAATAGAGCAGGGACAGGTAGAGGCACCATCCTATGAGCCTTTCATCCCAAGCCAGGTGATCAGTATGCTGCCAGACCCAGGGATACACCCATGCCATTTTGCCAAAAAATGCAGCAGATCCAGCGAATATACAGCAGCCTGGATTGATCTCTGGACCGAAATGGAAATAAAAGCAGGTGATGCATTCTGGTCAATTATGAGAGAACACTTCAAGCATCCAGCAGAGTTAGATGCGTATGCCTGGGAGACAGGACCAAAGCTAATTGAGCAACTCAGAGAATGGGCCAAAAGCAGACTGACAGGACAAACTCCCAGCCTACATGTCACGAGTCAAGACAAGACAGAGTCTGTGGAGAAGTTCCATGACAGAATGATGCAAGTGTTTCAAGATTTGGGCCTCATTACCCATGATCAGACACACAGACGGATGTTGGCACAGGCTTTTGTGCATGGACTGAGAGAATCAATCAGGAAACCACTGGTAGCAGCCAGGCCTGAGTACACGTCAATAGCAATGGATACCCTGCTCACAGTAGCAAAAAGGATTGAGTCCCGCCGGGACAGAAGGAATGTCAAGTGTTACAACTGTGGCGAGTTTGGTCATTTCCGGAACAAGTGCAGAACACTGACTTCACCCAGAAAAAGAAGAAACACAGAAAGCAGTGAAGAACCCCGTCCATAGGACAAGAGCACACCAAGTCCACAAGGAACCCCACCAGTGGGACCAATATCCTGAGAGTGGATGGCGTAGTCATATCTTTTCTTGTGGAACTCCGCAACCTCACCTACCTATCAGAATCTTCTGCTTCCTGCATGGGAATTGATGGTCAAGTCAGATATTTCCAGATTATGAAGCCCCTGAGCGTGTGGACTCAGCCAGAACACTCCATCATGTCCCAGTTTGTTGTGTAAAAAAACCTGCACCCTCAACCTATTGGGAGTGGACCTACTGCAGAAGCTGAAAGCGACCAGAGTGTTCCAGGAAGATGGGACCATGACACTTTCTTCACCCCTGACCCAAGAAGAAACAGGAACCTCAAACAACCACACTGCAGACCTATCACAGGAGGTGCTGGACATAGTACCAGAAAAGCCACTCCATCACCCAGGGTCAAGATGTCTCTGACCAACTGAAGGTCTAAGTGAACTCGCCTAAGAAGACGGCCTGAGAACTTTGACATTGGCCAGGATATTCAACTCAAGAAGGACTCTACTCACTTCATGGAATGGCAACACCTCATCCAGCTCTAACGCCAGAGGTTCATCTTTTGCAAGCACCAGGAGGTGCCCCCTGCAATCAACCAGTTCACCCAGGCCCTAGACCGGCAAAAGGCCACTCAGCTCTTCAGACTTGTGCACAAATATTGACCTGAGACCGAGCTGGAGAAATAAGAAACTACTGATGGCCCGTGCTGAGAGAAAAGCAGCCGTTTAAGGAGACGTCCCAACAAGAAGACCCCCTGTGACCAGAGCAGGTGCTAACACAGTGACTGTCTTGGTGGAGAACAAGAAAGCCAGCTGGTCGTCATCTCTCATGATGTGGATCCTAGTAGACGGCTTGTTTTCCCGCCAGCTCTGCACCAGCAGATGGGAGTCCCCTGCCGCATACTGAAGGACAAGGCCAAACTGGGCTGCCTCGCCCATCGGAATCAATCCCAGCTTTCCACAGTGAAGAAAAAGATTGTAAACCCCACTGAGTTCAGAATGGTGCAAGGCCTGGAGGCCGCGAAAGAGGCTACGGTATTTGAAACCCCAACAGTGCTGAACCATCACACTCTGCTCTCAAGAAGTCCCAGTCACCGCAACGGTATTCACGGTGATCAACCTGGCCAGTACCTTCTTCAGTGTTTCCCCTCCACCTGGAGGCCTGCTTTCACGCACCAGTGCAGTGCATATGGACAGTGTTGTCTCAAGGTGCTCAAAACAAGCCCTTTAAGTTTCACCAAGACAATGTCCTCCATCCTCGTCAACTGGATTGCAGAATATGCAAGAGTCACTCTTCTACAACACGTGGATGACCTTCTATTTTGTGTGGTTGACATCAACACCTGCACAGTCTATTCCTTGTCTCTCCTACTCTACCTGGAAGAACAGCAACGCAAGGTCTGGAAGAACAAAGTCCAGTGATGCCAGAAGCAAGTTACATCCCTGGGACACTGTATTGCCCACCAGACGAAACACATGTCAAAAGACTGGGAGACCACTATGGAGAAGATGGCTCCCCCAACAACTCCAAGAATGCTGCAGGCCTTCCCTGGTCTAGTGTCATATTGCAGAACCTGGATCCCTGATGCCTCAGACCTAATGCAGCCTCTGTGCGCTTGCATCAACGCAACCCCGCTCCTTCTATCAGATGCAGCCTTCAACCCATTCAGGAGATTGGAAGACCTCCACAGTCTCAGCGCCAATACCAGGCCTACCTGACTATGAAAAGTCTTTCCGTCTACCTGATGGAAGAAAGAAGGTCATGCTATTGGAGTCCTGGCACGGATTCACGGGGGAAAACAGAGACTTTTAGGCTGCCTCTCAGCCCGCTTGGATCCAGTTGCAAGAAGAACACCCTCCTGCCTGATGGCAGTATCTGCAGCACACACCCTCCTGGACAAGGTTGCTGACATCACTCTTGGACAGCCACTGGAAACTCTCACTCCACATGACATCTTGGCAATCTTCAATCAAGCTCAACCAACAGTAATCTCCCCACAGCCAGGCATCTTTGTGGCGCCTCTATTGCCTTTGTCTCATAATGTCACCGTCTCCAGACCTACAGTCCTCAGCCCGGCCACTCTACTCCCACTCCCAAGGGGGGATACCTGGATGGCTCCAGAAGAAGTTTCAACACAGGAAGTGCAGTGACCAGCAATCAAGAAATCCTGTGGTCCAGAAGTCTGTCACCTAGCCTGTCAGCCCAGGAAGCAGAATTGATAGCGCTGACGAAGGCCTGCCAGATGGCAGAAGGCAAGACTGCAAACATCTACACGGACTACAGGTACTCGCATGGCATAGCACACGACTTTAGACCCATCTGGGCTACAAGGGACTTCATCACAGCAAACGGGACAACCGTGAAGCATCATGGAGCTTTCAGGGACCTACTGGGTATACTCCAACTTCCAAAATGGTGGCAATTTGAAAAATCAAAGTGCATGGAAAACTGAGAACAGAAAGGCGTGAGGCAATAACATGGCGGACATGGCAGCCAAAGAAGCAGCCAAAGGAAGACAACATGGAGAAGTGGGAGAGGTCGTAGAGCCGGACGGCTACTACATGACGACTGAAGACAAGAAACCTGACAAAGAAACGTCCTGGAATCTGCTCAAGAAGTTACAAGACCAAGCTCCAAAAGGAGAAGAAGAGCTGAATGCGAAAAAAAGCAACATGTGAAGAAAGAAGGCTATCAATAATAGACTTCAAACTCTGCCTACCACAAAGTATGCACCCTATGGTGGTCCAATGGGTACATGGACCCACATCCACATATCAAAGACACAGATGAATGATCTGATTGGTGCTTACTGTTTCGCTTCAGGGATCTCCACCCTAACAGCCAAACTCACCAGCAGCTGTCTGACCTGCGGCAAATTCAAGCCTGGACGTATGGAAGAAAGTCCCCCTCACCTTATCTGGAAAGACCACTCTACCAGCTTCAAAGGATCCAGATAGACCACATCCAGATATCGCCAAGTGAAGGGTTCAAATACGCCATTGTGGTCAAAAGAAGTATTTTCAAGATGAACAGAAGCCTTCCAAGTCAGCAAAGACTACTGCAACAAAGCTACTTTCAGAAAATAGTGTACAGATACGGGGTTCTAGAAATGATAGAAAGTGATCAGGGACCCGCATTCACAGCAAATCTGACACACAAGACCCGATTAGCAGTAGGGTCAGATTTAGGCCTACACACTCCTTACCACCCCCAGAGCAGCAGGAAGGTAGAAAAAACTGAACGAAACACTTAAGAATAGAATGCTGAAAAATTGCCCAAGAGACACGCAAACCATGGCATGACACACTCCCTATTGCACTGTTTAGCGTAAGGCACACTCCCAGAGACCCAGAAAAGCTGTTTCGTGCCTGCATCTTCCGCTAACAGATAAGACATTTTCTTCTTTTCGTTTTTTTGGTGCCTGCATTTTGTCCTGCACTTCTGTGGGGGTCTGCCGGGTCCCCTTCGGGGGCTTATGCTCCTCTCAGTTTAGTTCAGCCACTGTTTGTTCATTTGCCTTTTCCAGTTTTTTTCAGTGGTTGCTGTTTAGTTTTTGTTACACCAGAGAACTAATTTAGGTGGTAGAGGTCGTGTGATCTCAGGTGTTTTTGTAATTAGTAGAGTTGGTACTTTTCAGGGTTTTTTGGGGTTGCAGTAAGTGCCTTTCCTATCCTCTTCTATCTAGACAGATTGGGCCCCAGCGTTTGCTCATTCTATTTTCTGTCTGTGTCTGTATTTCCTCTTGTCTAACCGCCATTACATGTTTGGGGGCTTCCTATGTTCTTTGGGGATCTGCTCCGGGCAGATAGCTTTCCTTTTTCTATCTTTAGGTGTAGTTAGCTTCTCAGGCTGTGACGAGGCGTCTAGGACCAACGTAGGAACGCTCCACGGCTGCCTTTAGTTGTGGTGGTTAGTCAGGGTACTGCAATCCCATAGATTCCAACCTCTCTGGTGTATTACTTTTTTTGCCTGCTCTCATCAGCTACCAAATCATAACACTTATGTAATTGAATTGGTCAAAAACTAATGTCCATTCTCGAGTTTTTCTCCTCACTGCCAGATTTGATGATCCTGTCCAAGAGCCCCAGATGACATCAACCTCTGTGTAACTAGAGGAAAGCCTGTTTGAATCCACGTATCGCATTGCAAGGAAGCTCCCGTACCAGGAGAGACACCTAAGCCATGAAGGATGTCGTGGATGCTCTGACTGACCAGACAGATGACCAGATGACCTACCTGATGAGTTCAAGGCCAGAGACCAAGTTAAAGCAGGATTTGAGTCACTATAAACAAAAATGTTGATTGGATAAATTACATCTATTATAACCAGCAGAGATTTGTTAACTTCACCATAGATGCTGTAAAAGGTTTGGCAGCACAGTTAGGCCCCACTTCCATTATGGCATTCCAGAATAGAATGGCTTTGGATATGATTCTAGCTGAGAAAGGAGGTGTTTACAAAATGATCAAAGACACCTGTTGCACCTACATCCCAGACAACACTGGCCCAAATGGTAAAGTCACAATGGCAATACAGAAACTTAATGAGTTATCAGAGGAACTGAAACAGAACTCAGGTGTCACTGACCCATGGGATCGATACTTTGGGTGGATGAGTGGGTGGCAGAAAATGTTGGCACAGGTTGGGACAGCCATTATGGGGGTTCTCATTTTTGCATTAATTACTGGTTGCTGTGTAATTCCTTGTATCCGCAGGAAAATGGAAAAAGCTGTTCAGGAGACAACCAATTTGATGCCACTCACCATCTTGGACCTCGCACCAGTCCGGATAGAACTGCCTGGCTTGACCAGATCTCCGAACTACCTCCAGACTGAGAATACACATCCTTGATGAATCATCCTATCAAATAAGGAGACTATGATTGCAAACACATAAACCCCCGACAGGGACAGTCCTCCTGACCGCCCATTTGCGAAAAGTCTGTATTCGGTGGGGAGGCATGTACTAGGGGTGTCTCAACTCACCGGCAGCATAAAAGAGTTGCAGCGCTTTGGGCCAGGAGCAGGTTTTTAGGGCAAGTGGCATCTAAGGGGGGACTGTCATGGAAATATATATGTATTCCATATATTCAAAGTATATTCACATATATGTATTCACAGTTCACAGTTAGATAGATTTCACTTGCTAAAAAACCTTGTGCTCACATATTTCTAGGCCAGATATAATCAGTCGTTTTAAAGAAATCTGGCCTTCATAAGACCTTCGTAAAGGAACAAATGCATGAAGTACAAAATGTCCTAATAGATATCTGTTGTTTACATTATAGTTATGCAAGGCAACTAGGTCACAAGAATATAAAACAATAATTCTGCAACTTCAGCTCTTTTAATCATAATTATCATATTTACACTAGAACAGCCAATAATCTAGCAGCTTTTAATTGTATGTTAATTGACTAACCAGCCCCTTTTTGTAAACGTATAAAACCTTGAATGAATAATAAATGTATGTCTTTGACGAACTGTTATACTGACACTTGCGTGTGGACAGTCCTCATTTCGTTCTGAGCGCTCAAAAAGACATTATATAGAGATTTGGACATGGCAAGCAGCAAACACAGGATATTTTTATCCTAATTAAATTTCCATATCACTAGACCATCCCATTGGGTCCGCCTACACTCAGCTGGCATAGTGTACTGTTGAATGCAGTGGTTGGAGTCAATGGGGTGTTTCCTCCTTACCTGAGAGTAAGTTGTCACACCGCTGGTGCGATGCAACATCTCTGTGGCGACTGGACCCTCGGGTGCTTCTGTCTTTTCACAAATGCCGGCTTTACCCGGCAATTGAATCAGAGGCTATTTTACTATGTAGAAGTGAATAAACTATGAATATATGTATATATATATATGTCACAATGACATGTATATATATATATATATATATATATGTATTCTAAGTGTGTATATTTTGTGTTTACAAGGAAAGAAAGTGTTTTTTTAGTTGCGATATTTTGTTCCCATAGACTTACATGGGACTTCCGGTATCGGAATCGGATATCGACGATATTTAGTGATATCGGCGATACCATTCCGATCCGATATTTTTAGATATCGAGCAGTATCGGTCAACACTAGTAAAGATATCACGGGTTTTCAGTCCTGACAGTGGGCGACGTAAAGGGATTACATGGGGCGTAGGCATATCCCCATTGGTCACCACACTTTCACCAACATCAGATGGGCCACAATCATGTAATATGGTGAAATTATGTAGAAAAACACATGCTTTGATGACCTCATTGACGTTGGCTTCACTCAGCTGAATAGCAGACTGGAGAACTGGCCATTTTGCACACAGAATGCCAAAGGCACACTCCACCAGGCGCCTGGCCCCTGATAGGCGCAAGTTGAAGATTCGACGAAGGTGGTCAAGGTGTCGTCGTGGATATGACCTCATCACATGCCTTGATAGCTGGAAGGCCTCATCCCCAACTACAACATATGGGACCAGTTCTACATTGGAGCCAGGAAGTTGGCATGCTGGTGGTAGGTGCAACTCGTTATTGCGAAGCCGCAGACCCATAATGGAAGAATTGAAGACTCTAGAGTCTCCAGTTCTTCCATAGGCCCCAATGTCTACAATTATAAACCTGTAGTTACTGTCAACCAGAACCAACAGCACAACAGAAAAATATTGTTTATAATTATAGAATTGGGAGCCTGAGTTCGGCGGCTTACGCACACGGATGTGCTTCCCATCAAGGGCTCCTATACAATTTGGGAACTGGCATTGCTCCTCAAATCCCCTGGCAATCCTCTTCCAGTCTTCCATCTTTGGCTCAGGCATCACCAGTTGATGAAGTCTGTCCAGAGTTGCGAGCAGGTATCATGCACAATGCCAGATGTGGTGGACCTTCCAATCAAGAACTCCAGATGGAGTGCGGCATAGGATATGCCAGTAGTTAGGAACCTACAAGTAACCAAATGTACAGAGAACAATAAATACACATGCACAAAGGTTTAACAAAGGCACTATACATAACCCTTACATGATTTAATGTCCAAACAATCATAAGTTAAATTTCCCCCAAGTATACTTTTTAAATAATTTTTACATACACATCATTGTTCAGGTACTTCAAGGTGATATATGGGCTATATTATGAGGATATTTCTTCAACAGGCATAAGAGTTAAGGGAAACTAGTAGGAAAACACATCATCAACAGTCTGTAGGTGAGGAATACATACCGTAGCGTAAGGAGAAGTCGCTCCTCTGCAGAGATAGCTTTGCGCATCCTGGTATCCTGGTAGGTGATCCCAGGGCGCACAATCTCCAGCAAAACATCAAATGTAGGAATGGTCATCCGACAAAACAGAAAAAAATTGTCAGTATGAGTCCGCAGAGATGCATACAGCCGGTGAAAATGGCCTTTAGTGAGGTGTTGCCTCAAATGCGGATGCTTCCACATTCGCCTCCTTCTCCGCGGATCAATGATCACTGGGTAAGGCTGGCCAAAGCAGCGGGACAAAACCCAGTTGTACAACACTCGATCACTTGGGGTGAACTGAAGAGTGTCAGACATGTTGCCAAGCAAGCAGCAGTAGTCCAACACAAGCACACCACAAAAATGCCAAGATTGGGGGTTGCAACCGGATGCAGAGCCAATAAATATCCTTGCTGATGATGATTTCAATGAGTTTCCGACCTAAAAACCGTGAAATGTCCATTTTGCAAGAAATACGCTATACGGATGCTATACGGATTGCATACGGATGCTTACATGCGCAAAATACGCAGCCGCACCCTGAAAACGGATGAAATACGGATTGTTGTACCGGCAACATTTTGGCGTAATACGGCCGTATAATACTGTCCGTATTTTTGTACGGTGAGTGTGACGCCGGCCTTAAGCACATAATTATACATCTTATTTCTTCTGCCCAAGTGCATGACCTTACGTTTATCCCCATTAAAGCTCATTTGACATTTATCAGCCCAAGCTTCTAGTTTACATATATCTTCCTGTAATAGTAAATTGTCCTCCTCTGTATTGATTACCCTGCAGAGTTTAGTGTCATCTGCAAATATTGAAATTTTACTCTGTATGCCCCCTACAAGGTCATTAATAAATATGTTAAAATAAGTGGGCCCAATACTGACCCCTGCGGTACCCCACTATTAACTGTGACCCAGTCAGAGTGTGTTCCATTAATAACCACCCTTTGTTTCCTATCCCTGAGCCAGTTCTTAACCCACTTACACATATTTTCCTCTATCCCCATTGTTCTCATTTTATGTATCAACCTTTTATGTGGCACCGTATCAAAAGCTTTTGAGAAGTCCATATACACCACATCTACTGATTTCCCTTGGTCTAGTCCGGAACTTACCTCTTCATAGAAACTTATCAGATTAGTCTGACAGGAACGGTCTCTTGTAAACCCATGTTGATATTGCGACAAGAAGTTGTTCCTCTTCAGATACTCCAGTATAGCATCTCTTAGAAAACCCTCCCTGAAGGGTTAAGCTGGTGACATTTAATGGAGAATTTTTGCTATCACTGATCATGTTGTCTATCAAGGGATTTTTTTGTATAAATACTGTCGAAAAAAAATCATTTAGCATATTGACTTTTTCCTCATCCTCATCCATCATTTCACCCAGACTATTTTTAATGGGGCCAACACTATCATTTTTTAGTTTCTTACTATTTATGAAGTTAAAGAATATTTTGGGATTATTTTTACTTTCTCTGGCAATGAGTCGCTCTGCCTCAATCTTTACTACATTGATTTGCATTTTACAGAATTTATTTAATTTTCTGTATTTATTTAATTTCTCATCACTACCTACTTGCTTTAATTCTTTAAATGCTTTCTTTTTGTTACTTATTGTGCCACTTACAGCTTTATTTAGCCAAAGTGGTTTCCTCCTGTTTATAGCATGTTTATTCCCATAGGGTATATACTGTGCACAGGTCCTATTCAGGATACTAATAAACGTCTCCCATTTTCCATGTGTACTTTTATGTCTCAGGATATCGTCCCAGTTTATTGCACTAAGATCATTTCTCATCCGTTGGAAATTTGCCTTCCTGAAGTTTAGTGTCCTTGCAACCCCTCTTCTACACATCTTATTAAAGGACACATGAAAACTTATTATTTTGTGATCACTATTACCCAAGTGACCCTCAACCCTTATATTTGATATGCGTTCTGGCTTGTTTGTTAATATTAGGTCTAATTATTGCATTTTTTGCCTCTAATGAGTAGTTTTTTACAAAGTTGGCAGATAACGTGAGTTGGGTCATCCTTTGCCATTTCTAAAAAGGACCCAGGCTAGGCAACCCTTGCTGTCCCTGCAAACTGCAGAACCGTGACTGCTGCTGGCCACAGCCAGAATTGGGGCTGAGAATGCAGTGCTCGTCATGGTTGCATCACTCTGTGTCTGTGCGGCAAGCCGCAATGTAACCTCCTCATCTTCCTCCTCCTCCACCTCCTCTGCTGATCTACTCAGCGGCATGCCTGTGGATTCACACCAAGTGTGATCTACAACCTCATCGTCATCTTCTCTGTTCTCCCACTCCTCTCCCCGAGAGTCACCCTCCTCTTCCTACCCTGACAGAACAGTACAGTCTGCATGCGTCTCAAGTATCTGAGTCTCATCAGGATCACCTCTACCCTCAGAGGATAATGTCTGGTGACAAGCTTCTGGATTCTGCTCAGACCCTACTTCATCCAGCCATGAATCCAAATGAAAAATTTGGACATCTGTTCAGATGCTTTCCTCCCCTTGATTCTGTGAATCTTTGGAGCAGACCTCTGATGCCCATGGATTAAAATGTGTTAACATCTCTGCAGACTCGCCCATCTATGGTTCCCCACAGTCAGTTGGGCAGTTGGAGAGTTGTGATGCGGGGAAACAATGCTAATTGGGGTGTCACCTCTAAAGATTGTACTGTGTGTGATGTTAAAGAGGAGGAGCTGCCACTTGATGCAGCGCTTCCCATCCACTGGGTACATGCTCTTTCTGGCGCTCATCTACACGGCGTACCGCTGTGTGGCTGCCAAAGAAAGGGAGTCAAGTAACCCACCCAGTAACAAATGTCAGCTGTCTTTGGATAGGACGGGACAGTGTTTGTTCAGTAGAGCCTTCAGTAACATTACCACCACTAACCCACTTACAGTACACCTTGAAAACTAAGTCTATTCCCCCTTCCACCATGACCTTGCGTTTTCACACACTTGTTGGATATACCCTTCCCCTCGTTTAACCAACAATTTCAGAACCATGTTCCCAGACCAGCCAGTCACTTGTCACTAAATTAAAATCAGTATTTATTTGCTGAGATAGTTTGTCTGGTCCACACTATTAGTACAAACGATTTAGATTCTAAAATGTGGCCTGGTCTCTGGCCCACACTATTACACCATATTTTGTTTAATTTAATTAATGGTAATCAGCATTAATTTTGCATAGAAATCTATTTAAAGGGTTCCCCTTTCTTTTTTACAAAAAAGCAGCCCAGCATGGTCTAAAAATTAAAAAATATAGCACATACCTTCCTTTATTGCCATCTTTCTTCATGTTGCCCCACTAGTCTCTTTGATTCCTCTTTAGAGGCATGGATAGACATAATAGCACTGCAGCTAAGCATTGACTAACGAGTCACCATTGAGACCTGTAATTGGTTGTTGCGGTCCTATGACCATATCACCATAACAGGAATCAAGAATACTGTTCAGATAATTGAGGATGAATTGCTGCGAAAGTGTGCTTAATTTTTTGTTATTTTATGCCATGCTCAGCCACTTTTAAAAATTTAAAAAGGAGTGGAGAACCCCTTTATTGTCACTGAATAATCTCACCTTAATGTCCTGTATTGTTATTTAGCTATGTTTGGTACTAAATGACTGTCAAGATTCCACCTATAGGTGTGTCTGGAAGTGGTGAGTGACAGTTAGGCTGTCTAATCTAGGACAGGGGCATGCTGAGATGTCAGTATGGTGATGGACAGCTCTGCCATCCAATTTCAGGCTGGGGTTAGCTGAACTGTCAGTATGTTGAGTAACAGTTCACCTGTCCAATCAGGGCTTTCATATGTCGCCTATTTGAGTGATTACCTGGCCATTTAGCTGGTTCTCTGCCTTCAATTTGTGCCAGTTGTAGCTTTGCTCATATGGTGTGTGCTTGCTTCAGTTTTCCTGTATTTGATCTTTGCTGGCTGACCTTGGACCTTGCCTTTAACTATGCGTTTGCCTTACCCTTTTATCTTGATCCACTACCTTCTCAGAATTCTGAACTGGGACTGTTAGCTGTCTACGCCTTTGCCTTATCCCTTTATTTATGATGATCCATCTTTGTATCTGACCCTGGACCTCTTGACTACCCAGCCTCACAGCTTGTCCGTGAGTAGTGACTAGTGTCACAATGACAAATTCGGATTGCCTGCCTTGTTTATCATTTTATTGTATATTTGCTTTTAAAATATAAAAAAAGTAAATAAAACTTTTCACAAATAATGTATATAGCTAAAATAACTAAAAGGCATAAAACCTTTCAGAATATAACACAATAGTCAAGGTTGACCAGTAGTGTAAGGCTCCACTTTCTATAAAATATATGAGATATGTAATTCCAAATTGCAAATTGTTTTGCATTTACATTGTTTTGCTTTTTGTTCAGCTAAAAGCCTTTAAATACTTTAATGATCAAGGTAACAGCAATGCTGAATGTAGTAACTTACTAGAAAATGAGATAAAATGAGCATGTTGCCGTTAATCAAGACACAGCATCACAATTTATGTCCAGAAAATATGCTTTACTTATTTCTATGTGCAGTAAAATTCTGAAACTAAACAGTAAAGTGCTGTTATTATAAGAGCATGATTTTAGTGGAATGAAAAAAATGCGTAATGCAAAATAAAAAGAAAACAATCTAGTAGATTTTGCTTTTTAATCAAAGACTTTAGGTCAAAGTACCTAAACATTAGTTTTTTTGTATTGATTTGCTCAAGTACTAATAAAAGTAATTAGTTAGTTACCATTTATTTGAAAAACATTCCAAAAAACAACAGTTGAACTCTTGTAAAAATAATTTTGTTTTGTAAGCTTACAAGAAGGGAAAATCAATTATGTATTCTAACAATTTTTACCATTTTTCTCTTGTCCTAATTTCTAGGAAATACACTTCTCCAGCTCGTTAGCTACATATACAATATCTTTCTTCGAAGAGCCAGTACAACTTTCCAGAAATAGGAGATGTCTTAAAAATAGCACTGTCCTTGTAAAATATTAAGGGCTCACATTCAGAAACCCTTAAACAGATAGATTGCATGTCCCTGTTGGCTCATTAGGATCTGGAATATGTTTTTTTACTTTAGTCTACTCTATGTCCTTTATGAAAATACAATTAATGTTGGAAGGTCAGCACCTGATCAAATGGTGACTGCTGCATACCATTACACAAACAGATTGCCCGTCAATAAGATAGTATGATGGTAGAATACTTGAACCCAATATCTAACTGAAAGATATTTCCTACTATAACGAGTAAGAATAATATGTGCTCATTGAATATATGAATACATGAAATTGGAATTGCACTACTGCTATAGAAAATAAGTTAAAAAATGAAGGTACTTAGCGCATAAATTGACCAATTCATGTGACCCCAGCAGCCAATTATATATAGAGTGGCT
This sequence comes from Oophaga sylvatica, assembly GCA_033576555.1. Lineage (NCBI taxonomy): Eukaryota > Metazoa > Chordata > Amphibia > Anura > Dendrobatidae > Oophaga > Oophaga sylvatica. The sequence goes on from JARQOD010000003.1 coordinate 370,199,131, forward strand.
CTCGTAGCTTGCAACTGTTCACATTTGCCTTTTACTGTTTGGAGTTGGCAGTTAGTTTTTTGATATTTGTAGTACCCTCCCTCTGACTGAGCACTCCTCCCAATAAGCCTAAGGCGGTTTTAACTAGAGCTTGATCCAACCTGCCTATATAATTGCAGGCTTTCAGCCCGGGAGAGGAGTCATGTTAGGGTCCCAACAAAGAGGTACGCCTTGTCGATGGTCATTGGGCTCACATGAATTTGCCAATTTATGCGCTAACTGCCTTCATTTTTAAATAATTTTCTATAGCACTAGTGCTGTTCTAATTTCATATATTCAATATGTACATATGATAGCGTTACAAAATGCAGATTTAAGTGCAGTCTGATTTTCGTGCACTGATAGACTGGAGAAGATGGAGACTTTTTTCTCCTTCCTCTCCTCATCCGAGAGAAATCAGATCACACTACGATCACACTTTGACCAGAGTTTGATCAGAATGTGATTTGCATTATGGACCCGATTCTCTCGGATGAGAGAATCTACTGCTGCCCCTGCCCTTAAGTATAGTTGGAACAATCAATATAACTTTTTTCCTCTTTACAACTTTTACTGTTTGGTTTCATTCATTTTATATTTTGATGTATCAGACTTTTATGGATGCAGAAATCCCAAATATGTTTATTTTTTATTTTTTCTATTTCTTTATTTTTAAAGGGGAAAATGGAGGGATACTCAAAGTTTTATATACCTATTTTAAATGTTTTATATTTTTGAAAACATATTTCTTACTTTACTTTTTAGTCCCCATCGGTTACTTATTTAAATCCTGCAATACCACAGTATTTCAGTATATTGCTAAAATCACAGTCACTTGTAAGACTTCACTGAAGTATTGATATGGCAGTTATGGGGGACTTTTGGCAAGGCAATAGCACTGTGCCATGGGGGTCAGTGAGTGCACAAAACTGGTCCCTGATTACTACTGTTACAAGCAGATGCTAACTGTGTAGTACAGGTATGGTGATGGCTCAGCTCCTGAACCCACTAATCAACATTGGACTGGACTTAATGATACATCTGACATCTGTAAGGAGTTACATGTTTGAAGAACAATCTTAGAAAGTAGATGTTATCTGTAGATTTGAATATCACATGAAATCTGCCTAAGTCCTTCCTTAACTTTCCTCTTGGATTAACATTATGCAATTTTTTGTGATTGAGTTGTTCAGCTCTGAAAAAAAAATATTTTGTGATACCCTAACGGGAGATGTTTATGCTATGGTTGTTTCTGCTGTGACTATCTATTGGTTGTAATATGACTTGCTACCTGTTGCCAGTTTTACTATAATGTATTGCATTTGTAGTGTTAAAAATTAGAAATGTTATCAAAATTTGTAAAAAGTCAAGAGTGAACACATCTAAATCAGAAAACCCTTTATCATGGGTTTACTGAGCAAAGAGGAGACAGAAGTCTGCAGCGTCTGATTTCTCTTACTTCTGCACTGATTAGAAGCACTTCACCTTCTTATTAAATTGTATAAGTTTATTTTAGCAATGCAGGGATTAATCTGCTCAGTTGAGCGCTCCTGGAAGCTTTCCTGCATTAAGGCTCTCAGCTGTGCACTATTAGCCACTCCAATCTACTATATAATCTGGGTCCTGGCTAGCACTCATTGTCAGAGATAGCTTATGCTGCATGGCAGGAGGTTGATGTTGGTGGTTGTTATTGGAGAAGGCGTTTTGGTGGGTTTATCTATGAGTGTTGTTAGGTTTTGGGTGTGTCATAATTCCCTTTCTTCTCCTACATTGGTTCTACCCCATTCTCCACTTCCCGGTGCATTCCTCTGTTATATGTGTGAGTATATTTGTATGTTTGGTATTTTTCATTACCCTTGTTCGTATTACCTTGTTAGTCTAGTTGATGTATTACGGTACACTACTATTCCCTCTTCCCTGCTTGGGGAAAGGTACAGACTGAGGGCGGATTCAGGAGTTAAGGCTAAGTACGTGGCTTCAGCATCTTCACCATCAGAAATAACCGAAGGAACAGGCTAGCTAGGGCACACCCTAGCATTAGGGACAGGGAAGGAGCCCCTGGTCCCGGGACACCAGACAACAGCATCATGACACTCTTACACACAATAATATTTCCTATGTTTTTAACTATCTCAAGAATGAAAAATATGTCATGACATGTGAGCAAAAAAAATTCAAACTTGATAAAAATATACATCGTGTTCAGCGTAGTACCACTTGTGTTGGCCTCTTGGGATCTCAAACTCTAAGTATGCAACCATTGGAAATCTCTGCTTCCACATTTATACTTTTCTCCATCAGTTGGATAAAAACTTGAGATGATTGACAGTTCCAGCAATCAATCTAATTAGCAAAGGTCTATTAACAGAAGTAACAGTTTGATCAAAGTGACATGTCCATGCCAGAGTTTCCATTTCCAAAGGGGAGAAGGCCAGTCACATTTTAGGCACTTGATGAATGACAAACCGTCTAGTTCCTGTTCACTGTAGTGTTTAGCTATCCTGTCACTTCTCATTAATCATGGTGGCCTACATTGGCTGTAATGGTGGTTTGTGAGTAGTCACCATAATCATAGGATAAGGCTCTAATGTAAAGTACAGACTAAAGTCTAATTAGGATTTAGAGGTCTATGTTTTATAGCTTCAGACAGGCACACAGAGATTCATTTTTTAAATTAGCATCTAATTGACTACATGTGCTGCTTATAGTAGTTGGGAAAGAAGGATGGATTGAGGATGAATATTCCTCAATAATTTTTTTTGCAGACTAAGGCAGCACTTTCACCAACAACTAATGCAATTTAATCGTTTTAATAAGTTGTACTTAATTTATGTTTGCATAGATGTTTTTATAGAATAAATCAAACTGGTCTTTAAAAAGGGTTGTTAAAAAAATATCTACAATACTTTCCACACCGATGACCTTCTGTTCCTGTTACGAGGCTGACTCATTCTTAGAATTTATTTAAAAATATATATATTCTTTCAGTATGATAGAGAAAATACTGAAATATATTTTTTTATTTATTTTAAAAGGGTTTTAGGAGGAGTGACATTTGTTTTCTAAGATAATAAAAAAGTTTAAAAATAGCAGTACTTTGGTAATTGATGCCCCATGGCATCTGTACCAACATTGTTTAGTTGGTTGCCGGATTCTATTGCTGGCTGCAGTGATTATGTCATGTGATAAGGACGTGAATTCAGTAGCATATCACTGATCATAGTGGTGACTCACTGTAGTCAGTGATTGGCAGTAGCTGTCATGTGACCTTAGGACTAGGCACCATCACTTCAGTTCTAAATAGAGACCAAACAGTGTTAAAATGGATTTAGTAGCACAACAGAATGTCTATATTATGTTCTGGGGTCTCTCATAATTAGCGTAAGTTTAAAAAATGATAAAAAACCCTAAACACTCACCTCACTGCTCACTTCTCCATCCACACTGCTCACCATCTGGTCCTCAGGGCTTCTTCTTTTTACCATTTATGGAATCCTTACTCTAGATTAGGACTTCCGGTGTGACCAGGCCTTGGTTGTCCCTGCGCGTCATAATGTTGTGATATCATGAAGTTGCGACATTATGAACAGTGACCTCTCATACCTGATTGTGGCTAGATATCCTGTTCTAGAGTGAAGAGACTGGAGATGCAGGAATGATGGGAAAAAGAAGAGGTCCTGAGGATCAGGTGGTGGGTAGTGAAGTGAGTGGTGAGGCGGGTATCAGTTTATTATTATTATTTTGTTTTACCTTTTGCTGACCTTTTACATTTCAGCCAAAACTGATCACCATTTTGTGAAATTTGCAGAAATTCAATTTTTGTAAAAAAAAAAAGTAGAATTTAATTTCACTTAAATATGTCTGCCCATCTCTAGTAAGTATTGCTATTTTTGCCTCATTTCTAGCATTTTAGAAAATACAAAAAAAAAATTCTCAGGAATGCTCCCGTGTTGACACTTTTACAGTTTTCAAAAATCAACTTTTTTATATTTTTCCAAGCTCCATATTTAAAACAATGAAATAGAACAGCAATCTATACTGAAGCGTGCTGAAATGAGAACATGTTCCATAAACTTAAGCATAGACAATACATGCAAATAATACAATAAGCATAGAAATGCAGAGAAGTACATCAACATGTAGACAAAAAAAAATAAAGAACACTAATGACGCCAGCTAACAGTTACTGTAGCGTTTAATGGATGCTTTATTCAACAAATTTATATTGCGAGTGTAAGCACAAAGACATCATAATTGATGATTAAGGGTGCGTAGCCACCTGAAATGCGTAGATGTCACATATCATGTAATTGTCAAAGATGATGTTGATTTACCATCTGCTGAGCACTTTTTGGTAAATAAAGAAGTTTTTTCACTAGTTCGTTGAGCTGAATTTCTCATACAAAGACATCATGACTTGCTCAACTGAAAGGGTTGTCCAACATACAACTTAATTTTCATCCAATATCCTTTTCATGTCATAATCTAAACTACTTACTAATATAATTAAATAAAGCCCCTATCTAACCTTAACTAACTGCTTTATTTTATTTTTTCTACTTCCTTTCTGATGACATTTGGTTTGAGAATCCAAGTGCATGATGGGATACCCGAATGAAGCGTCATCATCAGGGAACAGAGGCTGTTCAGGATCTCTTGCTCTATAATATGTTGCTCTCATATTAAATAGCAAAAACTTGCTGACAGATTCCGTTTAAAACAATTTGTGATGATTTATTTTTGTATTATATACTATGGTATAGTAAGTTTTATGTGTAAAGTGTTCGATCCTAAAATGTTTTAATTGATCAACAATATAAAATTGCAAAACAATGATATTTGACTTTGAAGACCATGGAAACCTCTTCTTTTGAGTGGGAGGATGAATTGTGACAGCAGAACCTGCCGCTATCATTTTAGCTTGCTTTTCCTATGTTGAGATCCCTGTCCTTGTCTTTTGGTCTTTTTTAATGCTTCATAGAGAAAAAAAACGAAAGAAATTGCAGGAAATCATTAGTTGAGCAACAGCATCATCCCTTCTCTGTCGACTGACTTTTTTTTAGAAAGGTTTTAAAAAAGGTACAGCTTGTGGCCTCCCAGATTAAAAGCAAGTTAAGTGTGACACCACTTGTTGTGATGAAGAAGATATTCTTGCTTAGAAGCTGTCAAAGCCTAAATTTCAAAACAAGCAAGGGTAGGCATTCAAGATATAAACAATTTAATGATTCATGGTTCTCTTCCCTGTTGAACTATTCCCTGTTTGGCTGATTTAGACATGTCTATCACATTTAATAAATGCTGATGTTTAATCCTGACCCAAAGTGTTCAACCATATTTATTACCCATCGGGAATGTATGACTGCAGCTATTCATGTTTCGTTTTTCTTTATTTTCCATAGAAGTCTAATGGAACAGAGTTTATTAAAGTGAATGGCTTACTGGAGCATTAAATATCTGTTTCAATTATCTGAATTGTTTGTGAGATTGTCCGGTTTATCGTCAATTGGACAGTTTATTTTGGACATCCCGTACTTTATTGGGCTTGTGGGTTTGTATCTTAAAAAATGTTTCTTAGGTAACCTTTCACTCTCACTACTCAGAGGTCCTATTGCCCGCTGGAAAATTTCATGAAGGGAGACAAACGTCCCCTTATATAATAGGAATATATATATAGGAAATGTAGTCAATCTTGTGTCTAATTTAGGGAAAATAGTTTGGACCTTTCAAGAAAGAGAGACTGAAGTTTGGCTCTCCACCGCCACATTATTTTAATAGTTGTGTGAGACTATACTATCTAAAAGGAGATTGAGAGTGTACAGTTAGGAAAAACATCGGAGATGTATGCGCCTTCTTCAAGTCACTGTATTGATGTATGACGTACTTTAACCCCTTCACCCCGAAGCCTGTTTTCACCTTCCTGACCAGGCCAATTTTTACAATTCTGACCACTGTCACTTCATGAAGTCATAACTCTGAAACGCTTCAACAAAGCCTGGTGATTCTGAGAGTGTTTTCTTGTGAAATATTGTACATTATGACAGTGGTAAAATTTCTCAATATGACTTGCGTTTATTTGTAAAAAAAAACAGAAATTTGGCAAAGATTTGTAATTTTCAAAATTTTAGTTTTTATGCCCTTAAATTAGAGAGACCTATCACACAATATAGTTAATAAATAACATTTCCCACATGTCTGCTTTACATTAGCACAATTTTGGAAACATAATTTTTTTGTTAGTTAGTTATAAGGGTTAAAAGTTGATTAGCGATTTCTCATTTAACAACAAATATGCAAAACAATTTTTTTAGGGACCACCTCACACTTGAAATGACTTTGAGGGGCCTATATGACAGAAAATGCTCAAAAGTGACAGCATTCTATAAACTGCACCCCTCAAGGTACTCAAAACCACATTCAAGAAGTTTATTAACCCTTCAAGTGCTTCACAGGATTTTTTGGAATATGGAAGGAAAAAATAAACATTTACTTTTCTTTCACAAAAATTAATTTTTTTACTTTTGCAAGGGTAACAAGAGAAAATGGACCATACATTTTGTTGTGCAATTTCTCCTGAGCATGACGAAAACCCAAATTTGGGTGAAATCTACTGTTTGGGCACACAGCAAGGCTCATAAGTAGTGTTGAGCGATACGATACTGCAAATATCGGGTATCGGCCGATATTAGCTGTATCGGGCTTTTGATTCCGAGTACCGATATTTTCGTCATATCGGATACCGGAATCGGATTTGTCACTGTCACTGTGAGTGTCCGTCGGTCGGGTCTGTCAGGAGTCAGCTGCACTTACCTGGCAGAAGATCTCCGGCGGTCACGGGCTGGACTGCTTCATGGCCGCCATCATCTTTCCCCGGCGGTCACGGGCTGGACTGCTTCATGGCCGCCATCCTCTTCTCCCCGGCGGTCACATGCAGTTTCTCGCGATAACTGCAGTGACTGCTGGGTAATCCCGGCCGTAAAGAGTCAGTCCGATGACGTCACCGCCAGGGAAGCAGGTAATCAGCTGTGCTGCGTTGCGATGACAGGCTCTGCCTGTCATTGCGATGTAGCAGAGCTGGATCGTCGTGGGACTGTCGTTACTATGGACTGCGTCGGACAGGTGGTATACTGTTGGTTTGTTTTTTTTTTTTTTACAGGAGATCGATGGCGTCACAGGAATGAGTGTATAATAAAATTAATGAAAACTGTGTTGTCTCTTTTATTTCATTAAAAGACTTTTTTCTTGCTTTGTCTTTTTTTTATACATTTAATAACTTTGGGATTAATAATGGATCGGTGTCTTATTGACACCTCTCCATTATTAACCGGGCTTATTGTCACCATGCAATCAACGGTGACATTAACCCCTTATTACCCCACTTGCCACCGCTACAGGGCAGTGGGAAGAGCCGGGTAAAGTGCCACAATTGGCACATCTTTTGATGCGCCAAATGTGGGGCTGCTGTAGCCTGGTATTATCAGGCTGCTGAGGGCCAAAATCCATGGGCCTTGACAGTCTTTTAATACCAGGCCGCAGCAGTCTGCATTTTACTTGGCTGGTTAACAAAAATAGGGGGACCCCTACGCCGTTTTTTTTTCGAGGGGATCCCCTATTTTTGTTAACCAGCCAAGCTAAGCAGACTGCTGTGGCCTGGTTTATCAGGCTTGCAAGGTCCATGGATATTGGATCCTTACCAGCCTGAAAAACCAGGCCTCAGCGGTCTGCTTCATCTGGCTGGTTAACAAAAATAGGGGGGACCCCATGCCAATTTTTTTCGAGGGGATCCCCTATTTTTGTTAATCAGCCAAGATATGCAGACTGCTGTGGCCTGGTATTATCAGGCTGGCAAGGTCCATGGATCTTGGCTCCTTAACAGCCTGAAAATCCAGGCCTCAGCGGTCTGCTTCATCTGGCTGGTTAACAAAAATAGGGGGGACCCCACGCCAATTTTTTTCGAGGGGATCCCCTATTTTTGTTAATCAGCCAAGATATGCAGACTGCTGTGGCCTGGTATTATCAGGCTGGCAAGGTCCATAGATCTTGGCTCCTTAACAGCCTGAAAATCCAGGCCTCAGCGGTCTGCTTCATCTGGCTGGTTAACAAAAATAGGGGGGACCCCACGCCAATTTTTTTCGAGGGGATCCCCTATTTTTGTTAATCAGCCAAGATATGCAGACTGCTGTGGCCTGGTATTATCAGGCTGGCAAGGTCCATGGATCTTGGCTCCTTAACAGCCTGAAAATCCAGGCCTCAGCGGTCTGCTTCATCTGGCTGGTTAACAAAAATAGGGGGGACCCGACGCCATTTTTTATTCGAAGGGAACCCCTATTTTTGTTAATCAGTTCCCTCTGACGTCACTGATTGTGTCCCTGGCTGACCTGAAGTGAAAGTGGAAAGCAATCAATTAAGCTTTCCACTTCCTCTCCTGTCAGCCAGGAGAAGAACTCATTCATTTGGGGGTTTACTGTGAGGCTGCAGCATTAGCTGCGGTCCCTGCAGTAAACATTAACCCTTTCTGAAGGATTACACCGTGGGACCTGACTGTGCATGGGATAGGTAAGAATAATTTTGCTTTTTTATTTTATTTTTATTACAGGAAATGGTTTTTGCAGTCAAATAAAAGATGGTCAAAAACATGTGTCTTTATTTCATTAAAATGATTTTTAATTAAAGTGTGTGTGTTTTATTTTATTTCATGCAATAGGATTAATAATTGATAGTTGTCTAATTGACAGCTCTCAATTATTAACCTGGCTTAAGGTCACCTTTCAATAGCAAGGTGGCTTTAACCCCATATTAACCCATTCGCCACCGCTACAGGGCAATGAGAATAGACGGGCAAAGTGCCAGAAAGGGCGAATCTAATTATAAATTTGTCTTTTCTGGGTGTCTGGGGGCAGATGTTAGTAGCCAGGGGGGGCCAAAAATAATGGTCCCTCTCTGGGCTATTATTATCTGCCCCCATTCGCTGGCTTTGTCTGTCTGGTTGCGAAAATAGGGCTGGAGCCCACGCATTTTTTTTAAACAATTTTACACCTCATATATATATATATATATATACATGTCATTGAATTTGTGACACATATATATATATTTATATTTATAGTTCATACACTTCTACATAGTATAATAGCCGCTAATTCAATTGACGGCTTTTGTGAAAATGCAGAAACCGACATGAAATGACACTTGGTGTACATAGGGTTAACCATGTCTTTTCATGTCCTTTGCTATCTTATTTGCACAAACAATTACATCAGTCTATGTGTGCAAAATTTCACACCTGTAGGGGTTAATTAAAGGTGTAAATTCGTAGCAAAAAAGTCCGTTTTTTTTACAACGAATTTACACCTTTAATTAACCCCTACAGGTGTGAAATTTTGCACACATAGACTGATGTAATTGTTTGTGCAAATCAGATTGCAAACGACATGAAAATACATGGTTAACCCTATGTACACCAAGTGTCATTTCATGTCGGGTGCTTCTGTCTTTTCACAGAAGCCGGCTTTACCCGGCAATTGAATCAGAGGATATTTTACTATGTAGAAGTGTATAAACTATACATATATGTATATATATATATGTCACAATGACATGTATATATATATATATAATATGTATTCTATGTGTGTATATTTAGTGTTTACAAGGAAATAAAGTTTTTTTTTAGTTGCGATATTTTGTTCCCATAGACTTACATGGGACTTCCGGTATCGAATCGGATATTGACGATATTTAGTGATATCGGCGATACCATTCCGATCCGATATTTTTAGATATCGAGCAGTATCGCTCAACACTACTCATAAGGGAAGGAGCGCTATTTGACGTTTTGAATGTAAAATATGCTGGAATAATTAGCGGACACCATGTCGCGTTTGGAGAGCCCCCGATGTGCCTAAACAGTGGAAACCCCCCACAAGTGACAGCATTTTGGAAACTAGACACCCTAAGGAACTAATCTAGATGTGTGTTGAGCACTTTGAACCCCCAAGTGCTTCACAGAAGTTTATAATGTAGAGCCATAAAAATAAAAAATCATATTTTTTTTACAAAAATGATTTTTCGCCCCCAATTTTTTATTTTCACAAGGGTAACATGAGAAATTGTACCTGAAAGGTTGTTGTCCAATTTGTCCTGAGTATGCTGATACACTATATGTGGTGGTAAATCACTGTTTGGGTGCACAGAAGAGCTCTGAAGGGAAGGAGCACATGTGACTTTTTCAATGCAGAATTTGCTGGAATTGAGATAGGACGCCATGTTGTGTTTGGTGAGCCCCTGATGTGCCTAAACAGTGGAAACCCCTTAATTCTAACTCCAACACTAAACCCAACACACCCATAACCCTAATCCCAGCCCTAACCATAACCCTAATCACAAACCTAATTCTAACACATCCCTAACCCTAATCCCAACCCCGACCCTAATCCTAACCCTAATCCCAACCCTAACCCTAACCTTAATCCAAACCCTAACCCAATCCAAACACATGACCCCAATTCTAGCCCAAACCCTAACCCTAACTTTAGCCACAACCATAACCCTAGCTCTAATTTTAGCCCCAACCCTAACCCTAACTTTAGCACCAACTAACCTAACTTACTTAACCCTAACTTTAGCCCTAACCCTACTAACCCTAACTCTAATGGGAATACGGAAATAAATACTTTTTTGTTATTATTTTTCCCTAACTAAGTAGGTGATAAAGGGGGGTTTGATTTACTATTTATAGAGGGTTTTTATAGCGGGTTTTTATGTTTGGCAGCTGTCACACGGTAAAAGATGCTTTTTATTTAAAAAAAATAGTTTATGCATCACCACATTTTGAGAGCTATAATTTTTCCATATTTTGGTCCACAGAGTCATGTGAGGTCTTGTTTTTTGCAGGACGAGTTGATGTTTTTATTGGTTCAATTTTTGGGCACATGACATTTTTTGATCGCTTTTTATTACGATTTTTGGGAAGCAGAATGAACAAAAACCAGCAATTCAAGAATTTCTTTTGGGGGTGTTTATACCGTTCAGCGTGTGGTAAAATTGATAAAGCGGTTTTATTCTTCAGGTTAATACGATTACAGCAATACCTTTTTTTAATGTTTTGGCACTTTTACACAATGAAAACTATTTGATAGAAAAAAATAATTATTTTTCCATCACTTTATTCTGAGAGCTATAACTTTTTTATTTTTCTGCTGATGGAGCTGTATGGCGGCTCGTTTTTTGTTTTCGTGTTTTATTGCCCTTTTTGTTCGACTGTATGATAAAACATTGTTTTTTTGCCACGCTTTTTATCTATTATTTTACGGTGTTCACTGAAGTGGTTAACAAGTGGGATAGTTTTATAGAGCACATCGTTACGGACGCGGCGATACCAAATATGTGTACTTTTATTGTTTTTTTATTTACATAAATAGATATATTTATTGGGAAAATATATATATTTTTTTTCTTTATTTAGGAATTTTTAAAAAATATTTTTACACTTTATAATATTTTTTTTTACTCTTTTACATTGTCCCAGTATGTGACATTACTATGTAAAGTCAGATCGCTGATCTGACACTTTGCACAGCACAGTGTCAGATTAGCGATCTGACAGGCAGTGAAGGAGGCTTGCCGGCAACTGCTCTCAACATGCGCTCGCAATCCACCTCACTGAAGGACCCGGAAGGACCCCGAAGCCATCTTGGAGTCGGGGGTCTCCATGGAGAGCACCAGACTAACGCGATTGCATCACGTTGTTCCGGAGTGGAGCCCCCTCCTTGCGCGTTGCTTCTCTGTGCCGCTGTTACTACTAACAGCGGCATCAGAGGGATTAAATGCCCATGATTGGTGCTAGCACTTATCGTGGACATTGCTGCAGGGTGTCAGCTGTCACATACAGCTGACACCTGCACGTGATCGTCGCGGCACTCACCGTGAGGCCACACGTTCATGCCGTTGTACTAGTACTGCTGTTTGCAAGAACGCACCTCCAGCAGAGCAGTACTAGTACGGCGCATGTCGAGTAGGGGTTAAGATGGATTCCTTCCTGTGTGGAGAAGGATAGAAACAGCAGCTGATGTAAATCCTGTCACAGCCTTCTCTTCAGTAGGCTATGACTGTGGCTATGTCCTCCCCTTGAATATTAGCCCTTTACAAGCAGCTGTATCCTCCTCCTATTTCTGGGATGTATAAAATACAGGTACATCTCTTTACGTGGCTGATAAGCTGCAATATTCAATTTGAAGTAAAGTTCAGGCTCTTTGTAAGGGGTAAGTTAAAATTTCATGTGTGTTTCCCCAATTCACTGCCTATTGAGATGAATTGATGACATAGTTTACCATGCTTGTGATTTCCTGTTGGTGTATTTACAAGAAAATAATTTTACAAACAAGCTAAATCTTGACAGATTTATACAAAATCTCACCATAGTTTGTAATTCCCAGAAAGGCTAAAACCTGCATCACTGTAATTTTCAGGGAATTTGTTACATATGTGCTGGTTTCTGCTTCAGTAGCTAGGTGGGACACACATTTCTTTTGGGTTGTGCTTGACAGAATCATTCCTATATTATTTCTAGGACTTTGCTCTGGCCAGTCCAGAACCTACAGGGTTTCTTCCTGCTGTCAGCACTGGGTGGTACTACTCACTATATAAACCCCAGAGAGTCAGTTCCCTCTGCAAGTCAATGTTTGTGCTACCTGGCTTTATCAGTGTGCTGTCTATCTGGTGTTTCATTCTGATTAACCCTGTTACATGACCTCACTAGTTTATCAATGCTTCTCTTACCTGATGATTCTGTGCCTCCTGAATCTGACCCGGCTATCTGACTATCCTTCTTACAAGCTTGCACCAATGAACAGCAGCTAACTATGGCCCTAGCCCCGGGACCCTTGTGTAAGTCCAGATTCCTGCACGGGGGTTAAAGGTTGAAGGCAAATGCAATCCTTGGCTCTAGGAAATGGAGTACCTTTTCGCCAAGTCTGTTTGTGGTAGCCATCTTGCAGCTGCCAGGCTGACAATGATCAGTGCACTTGTGATACTAATTACATAAATTTAACAAAAGTTTTTAAATTTCATATATTGTGACTTTTATGCTTTTCTCATTACTGATAAATCCGCTCATTAAACTTTACCTAACCCCCCACTAACAAATCAACAATCTGACTACTATATGTTATGACTGCAAATGGTTGTAAACCCTTGAGAAACCCAAAATATAACCTATATTTTTTTCTGCAGAGCCACCACAGGGAGAAAGTAAACATTTCCCAATAATAGAAATGGCTTGTCTGCGTAATACACAGATCTAGGAGGTCCATCAGAGCAGGAGACATACTCTATAGACAATCTATGCTCCATCTAAAAGAAGATTGACAAACTATATATCCAATCGTCTGGACAATCAATTTCTCTTCTCAAAATATTTTAAGCCTCCTTTGCATTAGCAAAACACTGGTTTGGGCCTTCTCAAGAACTGGTAAATCCTATAAGTTTCCATTTGTTGTGTAGACCTTGTCTGTATGTATTACACTTGTTAGTTAAATTAGCTTGTCAAATCATATGAAAGTCTGATTGGAATAATTTTAATTAAGGAACAAATAGAAATAGTAACCCACAATGTCTGGCCGTTCCTTAGTCTATTTGTTCTCCTATTTATCGTATGTTGATTCTAATTGAAATGGCCAATTACTTTTAAGCTGTTGCAAATCAGAAACCATGATCTTACACCTCGACGGGCTGGCATCTAATTAATGGAGAAGGAAATGAGATGGTTACAATGGAAATGCTAATGCAATACTGGTCTCATTTCCTTCTTAATTATGAAATCAAACTGCTGAGCTGTAAATGAGAAATGCGGGGTGGCCAAAATATTGGTATTAAACGTGCATCAACAAACTCCGATCCCATTGATTCAGTGCTGCAGGAAATTTGCTGTGTGGGAAGTATTACATTAACACCTAAATGGTGAAACAGTATATGCAGTCTCTCAACATAATACCATGCTATGGTGTATCAGTAATAAGACATATTGACCCTGTGAAGGAGTCCCCACGTGATGAATAAGGTTACATATCACCACTAACAAATAAATACCCCAATAGTAGTCATAATTACCTAATAAAAATGTCAACCCGTCAGGTCAGTCTTATTACTGATACACAATAGCATGGTATTGTGTTGAGAGACTGCATATACGTATGGCTATCTTTATTATCGATTCCATTTACTATTTTTTGTTTGGATTATTTGGACTATGTTAAAAATTTATTTATTTATTATTTACTCAGCTGTATTTTTGCAGTCTCTCTTATTAACCCAGTGTCATGATTTATACTATCTACAGTCATGGCCAAAATTTTGAGAATGACACAAATATTATATTTTCACATGATCTGCTGCCCTCTGGTTTTTTTATTTGTGTTTGACAGATGTTTTTATCACAGACAGAAATATAATTGCAAACATATGAGTAACAAAAGCTTATATTGACAGTTAGAATGAGTTAATGCAGTAAGTCAATATTTGCAGTGTTGACCCTTCTTCATCAGGACCTCTGCAATTCTCCCTGGCATGCTCTCAATCAACTTCTGGACCAAATCCTGACTGATAGCAGTCCATTATTGCACAATCAATGTTTTCATTTTGTCAGAATTTTTAGGTTTTTGTTTGTCCACCAGTCTCTTGATGATTGACCACAAGTTCTCAATGGGATTAAGATCTGGGGAGTTTCCAGGCCATGGACCCAAAATCTCTATGTTTTGTTCCCTGAGCCATTTAGTTATCACCTTTGCTTTATGGCAAGGTGCTCCATCATGCTGGAAAAGGCATTGTTGATCGCCAAACTGCCTTGAGGGTTGGGAGAAGTTGCTCTTGGAGGACATTCTGGTACCATTCTTTATTCATGGCTGTGTTTTTAGGCAAGACTGTGAGAGAGCCGATCCCTTGGCTGAGAAGCAACCCCACACATGAATGGTTTCCGGATGCTTAACAATTGGCATGAGACAAGACTGGTGGTAGCGCTCACCTTGTCTTCTCCAAATGAGGCGTTTTCCTGATGTCCCAAACAATCGAAAAGGGGATTCATCAGAGAAAATAACTTTACCCCAGTCCTCAGCAGTCCACTGCCTGTACCTTTTGCAGAATATCAGTCTGTCCATGATGTTTTTTCTGGAGAGAAGTGGCTTCTTTGCTGCCCTCCTTGAGACCAGGCCTTGCTCCAAGAGTCTCCGCCTCACAGTGCTGCAGATGCACTCACACCTGCCTGCTGCCATTCCTGAGCAAGCTCTGCACTGCTGGTAGCCCGATTCCGCAGCTGAAACACTTTTAAAGATGGTCCTGGCGCTTGCTGGTCTTTATTGGGCGCCCTGGAGCCTTTTTGGCAACAATGGAACCTCTCTCCTTGAAGTTCTTGATGATGCGATAGATTGTTGACTGAGGTGCAATCATTCTAGCTGCGATACTCTTCCCTGTTAGGCCATTTTTGTGCATTGCAATGATGACTGCACGTGTTTCTTTAGAGATAACCATGGTTAACAGAAGAGAAACAATGATGCCAAGCACCAGCCTCCTTTTAAAGTGTCCAGTGGTGTCATTCTTCCTTAATCATGACAGATTGATCTCCAGCCATGTCCTCATCAACACCCACACCTGTGTTAATGGAGCAATCACTGAAAAGAGGTTAGCTGGTCCTTTTAAGGCAGGGCTGCAATGATGTTGAAATGTGTTTTGGGGGATAAAGTTCATTTTCTAGCCAAATATTGACTTTGCAAGTAATTGCTGTTAAGCTGATCACTCTTTATAACATTCTGGAGTATATGCAAATTGCCATTAGAAAAAGTGAAGCAGTAGACTTTGTAAAAATTAATATTTGTGTCATTCTCAAAACTTTTGGCCATGACTGTATACAGTGATGTATTGACTCTTACTTTCGGTATACTCCTATGCAATCACGGTTTATAAAATTTTTATTCATTATTCTTCCCAGTCAGCTCTATTTATTCCTTGCAAATTGTTTGATCACATGTTTTTAATGATGTTTATAACTTTGTATTGTTAGTCTTTCTGGCATATACTGTCCAATAAAGCTTTTGATACATATTATCAAGGCTGTGTGTGCACTGGTTCTTGCATCTCTTTTTCTCTTCCTTTTTGTTTCCACTCCCATAGGCGTGGAGTGAATATTCATTACCTTAATGAGCTTAACCACATGATTGTTCGGCAGGAAGAGCTGCTGGCGCCAAAACGAGATGCAACAAGGGCGCACAAGGCAGGGTAAGCAGGATGGTTTTTTTCAATAGGACACATGCATACAAGGATAGGGGATAAGGAGCCATACATACAAGGACAGCGACGGGGGAGCCATGCATACAATGACAGGAACCGGGGGAGCCATGCATACAAGGACAGGGACCGGGGGAGCCATGCATACAAGGACAGGGACCGGTGGAGCCATGCATACAAGGACAGGGACCGGGGGAGCCATGCATACAAGGACAGGGACCGAGGGAGCCATGCATACAAGGACAGGGACTGGGGAGCCATGCATACAAGGACAGGGTATAAGGAGTCATGCATATCAGGACAGTGATGGGGAGCCATACAAACAAGGATAGGGGATAAGGAGTCATGTATATAAGGACAGGGATGGGGAGCCATGCATTACGGGACAGGGATGAGGGGACAATGCATACCCAGTTTATACTTGAGTCAATAAGCTTACCCAGTTTTTTGGGGCAAAACTAGGTGCCTCGGCTTATACTCGGGTCAGCTTATACTCGAGTATATACCGTACTTCTGGACTCTCAAAGCCGAACGCTTTTTGACTGGGTACAACTTGTCGCGGTGGGATGGCTTTTACACTCCTTTCATCAAAATAGTGTCAAACCTTATGATATTTACATGTACCATTACTATTTATTCACTTACTGCATGGTATATGCTTATCTTGCTTTTATCTTAGGTTTTCTCTGTTAAATGGCCACAGTGTGAATGTTCACCTACACAATGCATTTATACCAACATTGTTAAAATTCATTTCTTTGGTTTTGCTTTAATTTTTTTGCACTTTGTACATTCAGAGACGTGGCTCCTCCTTTTTGGGCTGTGCATCTCGTCTACATAGCTTTCCACAAGAAGGTGCATAAAAGTCAGGCCCGGGTCCTCCTCTGGCCCCATCTATTTTGAAGGCTGCTGACACATAGTGAAGAGTAGAAGATTTAGGGTACATCCCAATTGAGTACACCTTGTCGTGGTTGGATGGCTTTTACACTCTTTTCATCAATAGAGTGTCAACTAATTACCCTATGTACTTACTGCAGTGTATTTTTTTTAATCCTAGGTTTTGTACATTATTATTTATAGTATAGGATATAGTGTAGTTGGTTCTGGATTCTCAAAGCCTAACACTAATGGAATGGGAAAACACAAGGTCTTTGAAGAGTACGAAACCTGCCCTTCTGTAGGGGCTCTTGCAGACAACTATATAATCGGTCCAAGTGCAACTTGACAAAATATTGGATCATACCTGGACCAATGAGTCTGTGCTCATGTCCAATTTTTCTTCGGACAGAGCCGGTCCTGGGAAAAAATTACAGCATGATCGAGATTGAACTGATATTCGGATCACACTTGACCATGCAATTCAATGAGTGTATGGAAAAAAAAACAGATTGCACTTGGATGACATCTGATTGCAGTTCAATTTCCACGGACTGACAGAATGGAGACGATGGATGAATAGAAGTTGGAGAATAATAATTCTCTAAGAAAATCAGATCACACCATTATTACACTCTGATTAAACTTTGATCAGTGTCATTTACATAATTCTCCTGGATTAAAAAAGATACACTCGTATGACCCTAGCATAACTTAAACCAAACCACCATTCTGTACATTGGGATAAAGTTACTGCTGATGAAGGGTATTGTCTAAGCCCGGAACTCATTGTATTTTGCCAACGTAATAAATAATTAGTTTTTAACTTAAAAAACCCAAATGATCTTTAGAAACCAGTGACAACCAAAATCACAACGACCCCAGATGAGCGTAAATCTTACCCATGGAATGGATGGTGCGATATTAACGTTTTGGTAGATCCCCAATTCCAGCTTAGTTGAAAAGAGCACGTCCTCGTTATCTCTGCTATTACCACCCACTAGACTGGAGCCACGTCAACTGGCAGAGAGGAACGGTGCAAGAATGCAGCAATGTAAGGTTGCAACAGAAAGCCTGCAGCAATAATATGCAGATTTTGTACCTCTAGAAGAAAAAAACCCTCCCTAACCAGGTACAATAATACAACTTAATATTTTATCTGCAATTGATTGGCAAATTCCCACTGTTACGCAACAATTTTGGTAGCCCCTTCCTGCATTGAAAAATATTTTTTACTTCTGTTTTTATTTAAATTAAGTAAAGAGCTAATCAGTCATTTTATTCTGAGCGTGAAATTCAGACTGTCAGCCTTAACTTGACAAATCATGTCAGCAGCACATAATTCTGCTATTATAGAAAAGTTATTGAAAAGTTAGCTGCTCTCATTACATTACTTCAAGAGCCAACAAAAGGCGAAGGACTGTTTCTGCATTTGCAGTTTTAACCAAGCACAAAGTTGTTTTATGTGACATTAAACAAAGTCAACATAAGATAGAAATACAGAATAAAGACCTGGTAAACATTACATTCATGGCTGCCCTAATGAATTGTTTGGTACATTGTTACAAAGACAAGAATGCAATGGTGAGACGGCTTCTCTTGCATTGAATATATCAAAGGCTATAAAAGACATAAACGCATCAACTACCTACATAAAGAGAATAAGCCAGCCGTAATTCAGCGTCAACTTCAATGATTGACATGACTAGGATATAGGGAGTGGGACTACAAAAAACTTGGATCTTAGGTCTCAAACTGTACCAGGCTCTATGTTTTAGGTGCAGTATGAAAAGTGTAAAACTTTAAAAACAAACAAACAAAAAAAAAACGACATGAAAAGTATTTATATATTTGAAATTAGAAATCTGTAATTTAAGCCTAGCTTAATATGAAAAATGCCATACAGCAGACTCTTCTTCCCATGCCCAGCTTATTTTACCCATTCATGACTTTTGTCCACGTCTAGACTTTTCTTTACATGTCAGGACTCTTCTACCCTTATCCAACCTCTTCTTCTAATGCCCAGCCACTTCTACCCATGATTGGCTCGGACTCTTATTCCAATGCCTGAACTCTTTCATTATGTCCACATTCTTTATACCAGGACCAGGCACTTATCCCCATGCCTTGGCTATTCTTTCCTTGCCTGGAATCTCTTATGACTAACCTCTTCTCCTTGTGACTGGCCTCTTGGTCCCATACTCAGACTGTTCTCACCATACATGGATTTTTCTCCCCATGTCAGAACTCTCCTCCTCATGTCTGGCCTCTTCTTCCCGTGTACAGGCTCTGCTACTTATGACCTGACCTTCTCCCATGCCTTCGTTCATTACTTATGCTCACTCCATCTCATTTCAAGACACTTCTACCCATTCTTTGGCTCTTCTCCCATTGCCTGTAATCTTCTCATATGACTAGCTCGCTCTCCTTGGAACTACTGTAGACTCTTGGTTACATACTCAGACTATTCTCCACATACATGGAGATTTTTCTCCATGCCTGGGATTTTACTCTCAATTCCTATCCCTGATCAATGTGACTAGCCATTTCTTCCCATACTCTGACTCTTCTCTGGAAGTTCAGACTCTTCGCCCTCTGCCTGGACTCTTCGCCCTCTGCCTGGTCTCTTCAACCTCACCTTGATTAGTTTTTAAAACTATGTTTTCTTTGAAGGGCTTATGAGTAAAATACACTTTGAAGGATCCTGATGGGATTTGAGGAATGTCATTCCACTTGCGATTTTTGCAGCATGAAACTAATGACACGTTCACTTTAGGAAGTTATACATTTTTTGACATTCAATCAAAAAATGTATGCATCCAGTGTTAGGAGACAAGTTCCCGCTTCTGCACAAGTGGAATCTTGAGCCATCCCCGCTGCGGTCTCCCATTCGTCTCCAGCCGTAGTGGAGCCTGCTTAGCAGAGACGTTGGTCCCAGGGTCTCGCCCAGTCCAATACTGTGCAAGGATAACTGCTGCCTCTCCAGCTCCTGCTATTGTAACCAGTGCAGGTCAGCGGCGAGCAGACGTATTTGGGACTAAGTCCTGTGTGTTTCCTTCTGAGCATGCCCAGGGTAAGATCTCTCATAGGAGATCAGGGGTCACATGCTCGGCTACTGTAGCGACTCCCATTGGTCCTCCAGGAAGGTCCTGAAGCTGCTCGAGTTCTGGGGCAGGCTTCCATTGTCCTTTCTGGAAGGTCCTGCAGTTGTTGCTGCTATAAAAAGCTTGCATGACCGCATGGCCATGCGCTAGCATCATATCTGTTACGTGCTTGCGCCAGTGTGGTCTTATGCATGTGGTTAGGGACTCGGCTGAAATAAGCCCCTAGAATACCGCCACCTCCGGTGAGGAGTTTGTGTGTTTGGATTCAGGGCTCTGGCTGTAATAAGCCCTTAGTATACCGGCACCTCCGGTGAGGAGTTTGCTGAGTGTATGGCATGACCACAGACTGTAATTGCTTAGCAGTCATCTGTGTCGCCTGTGAGTCTGACAGGACACAGTCTTTTTCACAGCGGCTCTGTGAAGTAACAGAGTTCGCTTATACCGCCATATAGCGCCACAGCGTTTTTAGTTAGCGACTCTGTGGTCTAACGGAGTTCGCTTATACCGCCATATTGTTCTACTTCATTTACATCTGCGACTCTGCGGGATAACAGAGCTCGCTCATTCTGCCTATTTGCGCCATTTTACTAGCAGCAGGCTCTGCCTGCACGGTGGACCCCGGGCTGTGAACGCACCTCTCCTTAATATCTTTTAGGTGTGTTCTGCCAGCCTTAACAGAATACTAGCGCCAGGGTCTGGCTAGTAAAATGGCGGACGACCAGCGTCTACAGCGGTACATCCAGCAGCTGGAGGGTAGGTTGGCAGCCCTTGAGCACACAACCTCAGCTGTGGATGTTACCATAGTCGCTGTTCAGGCTGGTTTGTCCACTGCCACCTCTGCTCCTACATTATCCCACCTCCCGCTTCCAGACAAGTTTGCTGGTGACAGCAAGCAATGTTGGGGAATCGTGAGTCTGTGTTCTATACAGCTCGAGCTTTTGGCTGCACATTTCCCCACGGGTACAAGTGGGTTTTGTAATATCTCTCCTGTTGGGCAGAGCTTTGGAGTGGGCCACGCCGCTGTGGGAGCGTGACGACCGTGTGGTGCGGAGTGCTCCTTGCTTTCTGGAGGCTCTAAAAAGGTCTTTCTAGGACCTCAGGTCACCCACGATGCGGCGCTCCTACTGCTGGCAAGTACACAGGGTTTGTCCTTGGTCAGCTATTTTGCTGTCCAATTTCGGACTATGGCTTCGGAGTTAGAATGGCCAAATAAAGTCCTCATTCCCATGTTTTGGAGGGGACTGGTGGGCCATGTGAAAGACGCCTTGGCTACCAGGGAGATTCCCGCCACACTGGAGAAGCTTATCGCTATATCTACACGCATCGACCTCCATTTGCACGAGCGGAAGCTGGAGCGGTCCAAGTGTAGGCCAAGGTTCTGGCTGGCCCCCACCTTCGCCAGACCTCTGGAATCTTCCGTCCCGGCGTCCGACTCCCATTAAGCCATGGAGGTTTCTCTAGCGGGACCTAAGTCCCGGGCCGCTCGAGTACCAGTAGTTTGTAATGGTTGCCAACAGTCAGGACACTATGTTAATAGGTGTCCACAGTGATCAGGAAAGCGAACACATCTAGTGACCCTGGGAGGAGGTTCACTAGAGACTGCGGCATTTTCCTCCAAGATGACTTTCAAGGGGACAGTCACTGTAGGCTCTTCCATTCTTACAGTCGAGCTTTGTGTGGACTCGGGAGCAGAGGGGAATTTCATGTCCTCTACCTTTGCCCTCCGCCATGTAATACCTCTGGTGGCGCTCGACAAACCAGTGACTGTTCGAGTTGTGAATGGATTGACACTGCCCTCACAGATTACACACCAAACGGTTCCTCTCACATTGTCAGTATCTCCTTCCCATCAGGAAATTATTTCCCTTCTCGTCCTCCCCGAGGGAATAGACGAGATCCTACTGGGAGTACCCTGGCTCCGTGTCCACGCTCCACATATAGAGTGGACCTCTGGTAGGATACTGGGTTGGAGTGATTCTTGTAGAGGCAGATGTGTCAGGGAGTGCGTTCAGGTTACCACTACTGAGTTACCTGCAGATCTTACTCCTCTTCCCAAGGGCTATTGGTCATATGCAGACGTGTTCTCCAAGAAGGCTGCGGAGACTCTTCCGCCTCATCGCCCCTATGACTTTCCTATCGATCTCTTGCCAGGAGCAGAACCTCCTCAGGGAATGGTCTATCCCCTCTCTCTTCCTGAGACGGAGGCTATGTCCCAGTATATCCAGGAGAATCTGGCAAGAGGGTTCATCAGGAAGCCGGTGTCACCAGCAGGGGGGGTTATTCTTTGTGCAGAAGAAGAACAGATAATTACGTCCGTGCATAGATTACAGGGGTCTTAATGCCATCAAGTTAAGAACAAGTACCCGTTGCCCTTGATTTCTGAGCTCTTTGATAGGCTCCGGGGAGCAAGGGTATTTACTAAATTAGATCTGTGTGGTGCTTATAACCTGATTCGCATCCGTGAATTGGACAAATGGAAGACGGCTTTTAATACCAGGGATGGGCATTATGAATACTTGGGGATGCCCTTCGGGCTCTGTAATGCTCCAGCCGTTTTCCAAAACTTTGTCAATGACATCTTCCGGGATATGCTTTCCACCTCAGTTGTAGTCTATCTGGATGATATTATCATCTTTTCTCCAGATATTGACTCTCACCGGAGGGATGTCTGCAGAGTCTTCGACCTCTTACGGGCAAACTCCCTCTATGCAAAGTTGGAGAAATGCGTGTTTGAGCAGGAGTCTTTACCTTTCCTGGGCTATATCATCTCCGCCCAGGGATTGGCTATTGATCCTGCCAAACTATAGGCTGTGATGGACTGGCAAGAACCCCATTCTCTTAAAGCGGTGCAGGCTTTATGGGGTTCATTAATTACTATCGTCAGTTCATCCCCATTTCTCGACTTTGGTAGCTCCCTTGGTAGCCCTCACCAAGAAGGGAGTAAATTGTGGTCGGAGGAGGTCTTCAAGGCTTTCACCTCTATTAAGTCTCATTTTGCTAGCGCTCCCATCCTACATCGTCCCATGTTGATAAGCCATTTTTATTGGAGGTGGATGCCTCATCCGTTGGTGCTGGAGCAGTCCTCTTCCAAAAGGATTCTCAAGGTCGGAAGCATCCTTGCTTCTTCTTCTCCAAGACCTTCACTCCAGTGGAGAGGAAATATTCCATCAGGGAAAGGGAGTGGCTAGCAATGAAGTTGGCCTTCTCTGAGTGGAGACATCTCTTGGAGGGGGCTCGTTTTCCCTTCCAAGTCTTCACCAGCCACAAAAATTTGGTGTATTTACAAAGAGCCCAGCGGCTTAATGCTCGTCAGGCCAGATGGTCCTTGTTCTTCTCCCGGTTTCACTTTACCCTTCATTTTCTCTCGGGAGAGAAGAACATTCGTGCCGACGCTCTCTCTCGCTCCGTGGTGTCTTCTGAGGAGGAGGAGGAGGAGCCTCGGCTGATTGTCTCCACAGGAGACTGAGAACAGTGGCCCCGGTTTTGCTAGAGTCTGTGCCTCTGGGCAAGACTTTCGTGCCCCCAATTTGCGACTGGAGGTACTCTCTTTGGCACATTCGTCCAGGGTGGGTGGACATTTTGGGGCAAAGAGGACATCTGAGTTGCTGGCGAGAACATACTGGTGGCCGCATATGGTCCGTACGTCGGGGATTATGTTCGAGCGTGCGTCTCCTGTGCCAAGAATAAGTCCCTTCAGCAACGGCCAGCTGGGTTACTTTACCCTTTGCCGCTGGCAGACAGGCCCTGGGAGATGGTCCGGATGGACTTTGTGGTGGACCTACCCAAGTCTCGGGGCTGCACCATCATTTGGTTGATCACCAACCATTTCTCCAAAATGGTGCACCTGGTGCCGCTACAAAGGTTACCATCTGCACGGCTCTGGCAGCATTGTTCATAGGCACATCTTCCGTCTACACGACATGCCAGATAAAATTGTCAGTGACCGAGGTCCCCAGTTTGCATCTCGGTTCTGGAGAGAGCTTTGTCATCTACTCAGTATTGAGTTAAATCTCTCCTTAGCATATCATCCCGAGACGAATGGGTTGGTAGAGAGGGCCAACCAGGCCTTGTTCACATATCTGCAACATTTTGTTTCGGCCAGGCAGGATGACTGGGCATCCTTGCTACCATGGGCGGAGTTTGCACTTAACAATGCGGTAGCTGACTCCACTGGACAGACCCCATTCCTTCTCAATTATGGTCAGCACCTGCGGGTTCCTGTGCCTATGCCCGTGTCTTCCGCCGACTCGTGGCAGATTGGGCTGTGGAGGCTTGGGACATTTGGGACCGTACCCAGGATGCCATTCAGGCTTCCAAGGAGAGGATGAGGTCTTCCGCCGACGCTCATCGGCGTCCTGCTCCGATATTTGCTCCTGGTGACCTAGTGTGGCTCTCTGCTCTAAACATCAGGCTGCGAGTGGAGTCCACTAAATTGGCACCCCGATATTTGGGTCCCTTCAAGGTCCTCGAGCAAGTTAACCCTGTGGTTTACCGTTTAGCCCTTCCACCTCGCCTTGGTATCTCCGACACTTTTCATGTGTCCCTACTGAAACCCGTGGTCATGTCCCGGTTTTCCGAGTCATCTGCCAGGGCATGGGTTGTCTACGGACGATCACAAGGTGAATGCTATTGTAGGGTGCAAGGTAGTATGGGGCAAAAATTTTACTTGGTTGACTGGAGGGGTTATGGGCCTGAGGATAAGTCCTGGGAGCCTGCCAAGTATATTCACGCTCCGCAGCTCATTGCTGCCTTTGAACGTAGCGAGGCCCAAAGAAGGGGGGCCCTAGGAGGGGGGGTAATGTTAGGGGTCGAGTTCCCGATTCTGCACAAGGGGAATCTCGAGCCATCCCTGCTGCAGTCTACCATCCGTCTCCGGCCGTAGTAGAGCCTGCTCAGCAGAGACGTCAGTCTCAGCGTCTCGCCCAGTCCAATCCGTGCAGAGGATAACTGCTGCCTCTCCAGCTCCTGCTATTGTAACCAGTGCAGGTCAGCGGCAAGCAGAGTATTTGGGACTAAGTCCTGTGTGTTTCCTTCTGAGCATGCCAAGGGTAAGATCTCTCATAGGAGATCAGGGGTCACATGCTCGGCTACTGCAGCGACTCCCATTGGTCCTCCAGGAAGGTCCTGAAGCTGCTCGAGTTCTGGGGCAGGCTTCCATTGGTCCTTTCTGGAAGGTCCTGCAGTTGTTGCTGCTATAAAAAGCTTGCATGACCGCACGGCTGTGCGCTAGTATCATATCTGTTACGTGCTTGTGCCAGTGTGGTCTTATGCATGTGGTTAGGGACTCGGCTGAAATAAGCCCTTAGAATACCGGCACCTCCGGTGAGGAGTTTGTGTGTTTGGATTCAGGACTCTGGCTGAAATAGCCCCTAGTATACCGGCACCTCCGGTGAGGAGTTTGCTGAGTGTATGGCATGACCACAGACTGCAATCGCTTAGCAGTCATCTGTGTCGCCTGTGAGTCTGACAGGACACAGTCTTTTTCACAGCGGCACTGTGAAGTAACAGAGTTCGCTTATACCGCCATATTCTGCTACGGCATTTACATCTGCGACTCTGCGGGATAACAGAGCTCGCTCATACTGCCTATTTGCGCCATTTTGCTAGCAGCAGGCTCTGCCTGCACGGTGGACCCAGGGCTGCGAACGCACCTCTCCTTAATATCTTTTAGGTGCATTCCACCAGCCTTAACATCCAGTTTGCAGAAAGGTTTAACCTAACATCAGTAGTACCGTAATGTTCTATTTTAGTACCTTTGTGTTTGTAGGGGCTTTATTATTACTGCGATTACCTTTCCTCAACATTAAAATTTTTAATAAAATAATGATACTACAAACCAATTCAAATTGGAAGCAATTTATCAATTTTCACTCTGTTCTCTGACCTTCTATCAGTAAATGTGAGACATGTGAAGTGCTCACTAGCAAGAGACTGACGCAAATATCATTGAACTATAATGGAGCTTTCAAGTTTACAAAACTGAATGCGTCTAACAGATAAAAGCAGGATTACATTTGGCAAAGTCTATTAATGATCAATATCACCACTTGTTTTCTCGAAGTAATCCGATCCTGTACTTCACGTCTTTTATTATACATCTGTCCATAGTGATATATTGCAATTAGGAACCTTTCAGAGACCAAGTCGTATCAAAAGGCATGCACATGGATTTCAAGAAGCCCTTTTCGATAATTGGCAGCCACAGATATTTCTGCAACAAGTCCAAGTCCTACAGACAAGGGTGTGCAAAATAGCTCAAAAGATCATGGAAAGGAGATGGGGCAAACAAGCTCCAAATCTTCCACCCCAAGTGTTAAACACCTCGGTGGGTGGAACAAGTATACTACAGTGATGTGGCTGAGGAATCTAGGAGGAGCAAAGTCCACAGCTGCCAAATACAGCCACGGACACTGAGAAGAAGATAGAAGTGATTTGTAACCACTTCTGTCTTTTATTGTTCAGCTTAAATAAGGTTTAATAATCACCATGTTGGGAAAAGAGAATGCAGCAATGCTTATGTTTTTAAGAGACCCAGCAACCACATGATCACCAGCTGCCTACCCAGTATAACAAAGAAATATGGACTCAACAGAACCAGATCGATTCCATCAGTGATCACAATAATCGTGCAATGTAAAGGGACCTTACATTTAGGATACATCATCAATATCAGACACTGGAGGCAGTCCGACATCCACAACTCCCACAGATCAGTTGTTTACAGGTCGTTTGGCTACTGGAAGTATGCAACGTACGGAACCAGAATACTACAATTCCGACAATGTATAGTGGCTTTCTCCGTTACTGCAGCTTAGCTTCTATTGAAGTGACTTTGGTATGACCTGCAGTATACAAGAGCAGCCACTACATAGTTAATAGAGCTCTTGTGATTTGGCTAAGTACACTCTTTACATTCACATCCCACCAAGGACAACATCTGCAAAGAGTTTGTATGTTCTCCCCGAGTTTGCGTGGGTTTCCTCCGGGTACTCCGGTTTTGTCCTACACTCCAAAGACATACTATAGGGAATTTAGATTGTGAGCCCCATTGGGGACAGCGATGATAATGTGTGCAAACTGTAAAGCGTGCAGAATATGTTAGCGATATATAAAAAATAAAGATTATTATTATATTAAAATTTGTAACTTTGAAAATTTTGTCTAGAGTCATCACAGGCAGCAGTGATGCATACAACTAGTTGGTAACAGCCTTCTATTGAGAACATACAAGACAATTTTAGCAATGTGTTGCCTAACATGTTGGTCTTTTTAGTATTTTAGTGTCAAGCATTAATAATTTTGTTGGACTGTCTTTATAAAGTTTTTTGGTTTCACCTTTAAAATTTTGATAACGCAGCAGTTAAGAACAAATCTATGCGACATGCCTTGACATTGTGATCTACAATGATATTTATTTAGCTTTTTGTCTTCCAACTTCAAATGAAAACAATGGAGCACACAGAATGTTAGCTTAGCTCCATAACCTTGTAATCTTTTTCAGATAAAATGTATTAAATGTAAATCAGCACAATGTTACAAGGATGAGAGGTGATCTTAATAATTTTCCCTTTTATATCCATCAATATAAATTACGTTTTCTAGTGTGTTACTAAATGAATCTATTTATTTTATTTGGTCAGCTGCACACTCCTGATCCCTTTCTCCCTTTGAAGATGCTGTAACCCGTGTGTATAATAAAGTATGGACTTTTACTGGTGAGTGCCACTGCAACTTTTTTTCTTTGCTCTCAATGTGGAGAATCTACAGTCATGGCCAAAAGTTTTGAGAATGACACAAATATTAATTTTTACAAAGTCTACTGCTTCACTTTTTCTAATGGCAATTTGCATATACTCCAGAATGCTATAAAGAGTGATCAGCTTAACAGCAATTACTTGCAAAGTCAATATTTGGCTAGAAAATGAACTTTATCCCCCAAAACACATTTCAACCTCATTGCAGCCCTGCCTTAAAAGGACCAGCTAACCTCTTTTCAGTGATTTCTCTATTAACACAGGTGTGGTTGTTGATGAGGACATGGCTGGAGATCAATCTGTCATGATTAAGTAAGAATGACACCATTGGACACTTTAAAAGGAGGCTGGTGCGTGCTTGGCATCATTGTTTCTCTTCTGTTAACCATGGTTATCTCTAAAGAAACACGTGCAGTCATCATTGCAATGCACAAAAATGGCCTAACAGGGAAGAGTATCGCAGCTAGAAAGATTGCACCTGAGTCAACAATCTATCGCATCATCAAGAACTTCAAGGAGAGAGGTTCTATTGTTGCCAAAAAGGCTCCAGGGCGCCAAAGAAAGACGAGCAAGCACCAGGACCGTCTCTTAAAAGTGTTTCAGCTGTGGGATCGGGCTACCAGCAGTGCAGAGCTTGCTCAGGAATTGCAGCAGGCAGGTGTGAGTGCATCTGCACGCACTGTGAGGTGGAGACTCTTGGAGCAAGGCCTGGTCTCAAGGAGGGCAGCAAAGAAGCCACTTCTCTCCAGAAAAAACATCATGGACAGACTGATATTCTGCAAAAGGTACAGGCAGTGGACTGCTGAGGACTGGGGTAAAGTTATTTTCTCTGATAAATCCCCTTTTCGATTGTTTGGGACATCAGGAAAACGCCTCATTCGGAGAAGACAAGGTGAGCGCTACCACCAGTCTTGTCTCATGCCAACTGTTAAGCATCCGGAAACCATTCATGTGTGGGGTTGCTTCTCAGCCAAGGGATCGGCTCTCTCACAGTCTTGCCTAAAAACACAGCCATGAATAAAGAATGGTACCAGAATGTCCTCCAAGAGCAACTTCTCCCAACCCTCCAAGAGCAGTTTGGCGATCAACAATGCCTTTTCCAGCATGATGGAGCACCTTGCCATAAAGCAAAGGTGATAACTAAATGGCTCAGGGAACAAAACATAGAGATTTGGGTCCATGGCCTGGAAATTCCCCAGATCTTAATCCCATTGAGAACTTGTGGTCAATCATCAAGAGACGGGTGGACAAACAAAAACCTAACAATTCTGACAAAATGAAAGCATTGATTGTGCAGGAATGGACTGCTATCAGTCAGGATTTGGTCAAGAAGTTGATTGAGAGCATGCCAGGGAGAATTGCAGAGGTCCTGAAGAAGAAGGGTCAACACTGCAAATATTGACTTGCTGCATTAACTCATTCTAACTGTCAATATAAGCTTTTGTTACTCATATGTTTGCAATTATTATATTTCAGTCTGTGATAAAAACATCTGTCAAACACACATAAAAACCAGAGGGCAGCAGATCATGTGAAAATATAATATTTGTGTCATTCTCAAAACTTTTGGCCATGACTGTATTTATTAGTACTATTATATTCCGCAGCGCTTCATAGACATCATTGTCTCTGTTGGGGCTCACCATCTAAATTCCTTATCAGTATGTCTTTGGACTGTGGGAGGAAACCGGAGAACCTGTAGGAAACCCACACAAACATCTATAAGTTGAAGGTAGAGTTACACTGCTAGATTACCGTCAACAAGAATCCGTAGGAATGCTCGTTTCTTCCAGTCTAAGCAGGTTGCTAATCACCCAGTGAATGTGTGAATTGTCTCCATAAAGAATTTTGAAGTTTTAGTTTTCTCAAAAGATCATCGTTCTTGGCTGCATATCTTTGCGTGTAAACAGGACTCGGGCTCCTGAGAACAATGGCAGTCTATGCGCATTGACAATCTATTACACATCATTCAGTGTGCATCGGAAAGTGTGGTCCACCTGTGTAATCAATGCGGTCCACCTGTGTAATCAGTGCGGTCCACCTGTGTAAACAGGCAATGACTGTCGATGAGTAAATATTGCGTGATGCTGCAAAATTGGGTAAGGTAAACCCACTTGTAGACTACCCTTTCAAACAAAAGTGGCAGACATATGTGCAAATTGCATCATGCACTCATGCACTAGCACGTTGACGGATATTGGACAGTGTATGTTGTGTGCAGTCCACTGTACACACAGAACACTGACCAACAATACATTCAACTGAACGTAGCCCTAATGGGGTCGTCTGACCTTAAGCTACAAATCTTCAGTCACTCTATGTGACTGCAGACTTGTGAATCTTGACAACGGGAGCAGTTGTCACGCTGTATAGCAGATATATATATGAGATGTCTGTAATCTACATCAAAAAGGGCAACATACTATATAACATGCGCATAGATATATTATAACATGGATTTACCTGACAGAATGTCCACTGGGTCAAAACGGAATCCGTTATACGCTGTCTCCGGCTAGAGGGTGACCGGGGTCTAAGCTGACCCTGAACTGGGGTCCTAACTAATCCCTCAACCTGGAGGTACTGTTAAAGGTACAGAGGTCCAGGCCACCAGCGTAAACCCTGTCTCCTATCAATCCCTGCCAACTGTATTCTAGTCCTAAGAAGGACCCTGAATACCACCAAAGGGAATGAACAGGTAACGGATAATGAACAGAAAGACATACAAGAAAGAGAAGGAATAAAGTAAATAAAGTCTTACATACAACACTCACACACAGTAGGAACACCTAAGGTCTCAGAGATTTAACTATAAGCTATAAGAGTAAAAACACCTAATGAACTCTTAGCTTAAATATTCTCAGAACCGATCCAGTCTGCTGAACTACATGAATGCTTTCACCGGCCTCCAACACCCAGACTGGCAGGAATATAAAGGAAACTAATTAGAACATAATCCAAAGCAGCCGGCGAGGCTGAACCTAGTCTTAGCAAAGAGCTAGGTAAAATTAACTCTCTCATTACCAAACACAAAGAAACAGCAGCTCAGCTGTGAGAAGTCAGAATGTGCAATCGCGACGATCTTCGTGGCGATGCACCCATGACAGTACCCCCCCTTCTACGAGGGGCCTCCGGACCCTCATGACCAGGTCTGTCCGGGTAAGTTGTGTGAAAGGTCCGAACCAATCGATCTGCGTTATCATCAGACGCAGGGACCCACGTCCTCTCCTCAGGACCATACCCCCTCCAATGAACTTCCACGTTATCATTGATTACCACTGAAGGAGGAGGTAGAGGTGACGGTATGACTGGTGCCACATACTTTTTAAGTAATGACTTGTGAAACACATTATGAATTTTAAACGTAGGAGGGAGGTCCAGACGAAATGCCACAGGATTAATTATGGAACTGATCCTGTATGGCCCGATGAATCTGGGACCCAACCTCCAGGAGGGAACTTTAAGTTTTATATTCCTGGTAGACAACCACACCAGATCGTTCACCCTCAGATCTAGACCAGAAACTCTCCTCCTATCAGCCATCCGTTTGTAAGGGTTCTCCGTAACCTTCAGTCTTAAGCGATCTGGAACTATCAGTCTCCCTGGAAGTCCCACAGGGGCGTCCCCCTGAGCCCCCAATACCTCCCCCTCAAGCTCAGAGCATACAGCTGACACTACAACTCCCTCCTGAGGAATAGGAACCGGATCATCCGTCTTCCCGACCCCTGGGAAAGTACGAGATAAGGCATCAGGAAGCAACTTTATTGAGCAGTCATATGTGCGATGAGGAGGTAACTCTTTACACCCCTCCTCTGAGAACTTCTCCCAAAAGTCCTCCAGAAAAGGAGGCAAAGTCCTAGGCACAACCGCACCGATGACCGTGCTCATGCAGTTATTCTTGCAAAATTCACCCCACTGGCTTATCTTTCTGGATTGCCAATCAATCACTGGGTTATGTTTAGCCAACCAAGGAAGTCCCAACACAATAGGAGCAGGCAGACCCTCCAACACATAACAAGACAATTGCTCTTTATGTATTGCCCCTACTCGAAGATCTATGTTATGAACAGCTTGTACCAAGCTACCTTGACCAAGAGGTCTAGAATCAATAGAGAGTATAGGGACCCGGTTTGGCCAATACACTCAGTTGCATACCATGCACCTGGGCAAACCGAGTGTCCACCAGATTAGCCCCGGACCCACTATCAAGAAAAACAGAAATCCTCTCAGTTCTAGTACCAATCACCACCTCCGCAGGCACGAGAAACTGAGAGGGATTTGGGGACGAAATACACACTCCCAGGTTAACTCCTTGGTTCAAAGAGGTCCGGGATGGACACCCCCAACAAAATGTCCCTCTCTCCCGCAAAAGAAACACCTTCTAGTCTTGCGGCGCACCGCTGATTCCCTCCTACAAAATGATGTCCCTCCCAACTGCATGGGTTCCTCAGAACAGACCAGAGGAACCTCAGTATAAGGGACTTTAGTAGTAGGTGGAGTCATCACGGGGGGCGGAGTTACCTCGCGTCTTCCCCGAAGACGTCTATCAATGCGAATAGCGAGGGCCATAGCAGCCTCCAGTGATGGAGGAGAATCATACTGAGCCAACACATCTTTTAATTTGTCAGACAACCCTTGACAAAACTGGCTCCTAAGAGCAGGGTCATTCCACTGAGTATCTGTTGCCCATCTACGGAACTCAGAAGAATATTCCTCCGCTGGACGATTTCCTTGCCGTATTTTACGTAACCTTGTTTCAGCAAGGGAGACTCGATCCGGATCATCATATACCAGACCCAGGCAGTAAAAAATCGATCCACTGACTGGAGATCTGGGGAGCCTGGAGGAATAGAGAACGCCCAAGATTGAGGATCCCCTTGTAAGAGCGAGATAACAATTCCCACCCTCTGCTCTTCACTCCCAGATGACCGAGGCCGCAGCCGAAAGTACAATTTACATGCCTCCCGGAAAGTAAAAAATTTGTCCCGCCCACCAGTGAACCTGTCCGGGAGAGCAACCTTAGGTTCAGATCTGGTTTGCTCCGGGGGGGACAAAACCTTGGACTTAATGTCTGCCAACTCCATGGACAATCCCTGCAACTGCCGGGCCAGCTGGGCTACTGGATCCATGATAGCTGGGGAGAATCTTTAGTATGGCCGGTGAAAATGTCACGCTGTATAGCAGATATATATATGAGATGTCTGTAATCTACATCAAAAAGGGCAACATACTATATAACATGCGCATAGATATATTATAACATGGATTTACCTGACAGAATGTCCACTGGGTCAAAACGGAATCCGTTATACGCTGTCTCCGGCTAGAGGGTGACCGGGGTCTAAGCTGACCCTGAACTGGGGTCCTAACTAATCCCTCAACCTGGAGGTACTGTTAAAGGTACAGAGGTCCAGGCCACCAGCGTAAACCCTGTCTCCTATCAATCCCTGCCAACTGTATTCTAGTCCTAAGAAGGACCCTGAATACCACCAAAGGGAATGAACAGGTAACGGATAATGAACAGAAAGACATACAAGAAAGAGAAGGAATAAAGTAAATAAAGTCTTACATACAACACTCACACACAGTAGGAACACCTAAGGTCTCAGAGATTTAACTATAAGCTATAAGAGTAAAAACACCTAATGAACTCTTAGCTTAAATATTCTCAGAACCGATCCAGTCTGCTGAACTACATGAATGCTTTCACCGGCCTCCAACACCCAGACTGGCAGGAATATAAAGGAAACTAATTAGAACATAATCCAAAGCAGCCGGGCGAGGCTGAACCTAGTCTTAGCAAAGAGCTAGGTAAAATTAACTCTCTCATTACCAAACACAAAGAAACAGCAGCTCAGCTGTGAGAAGTCAGAATGTGCAATCGCGACGATCTTCGTGGCGATGCACCCATGACAGCAGTGCACACTGAGAATTCTCCGGTGTCCGGAGTGGGCGGTCGTGTGACCACAAGTATACTGTTTGCATACTTCCGGCCACAATCAAACTAGACGTGTCCGGCCACGTTCAACACACTTGCATTGAGAAAGGCCACGCACATCTAGTCAGCATATGACCATATGTATGCAGATCAAATACTTATGTACAGTCATGGCCAAAAGTTTTGAGAATGACACAAATATTATATTTTCACATGATCTGCTGCCCTCTGGTTTTTATGTGTGTTTGACAGATGTTTTTAATCACAGACAGAAATATAATAATTGCAAACATATGAGTAACAAAAGCTTATATTGACAGTTAGAATGAGTTAATGCAGCAAGTCAATATTTGCAGTGTTGACCCTTCTTCTTCAGGACCTGTGCAATTCTCCCTGGCATGCTCTCAATCAACTTCTGGACCAAATCCTGACTGATAGCAGTCCATTCTTGCACAATCAATGCTTTCATTTTGTCAGAATTTTTAGGTTTTTGTTTGTCCACCCGTCTCTTGATGATTGACCACAAGTTCTCAATGGGATTAAGATCTGGGGAGTTTCCAGGCCATGGACCCAAAATCTCTATGTTTTCTTCCCTGAGCCATTTAGTTATCACCTTTGCTTTATGGCAAGGTGCTCCATCATGCTGGAAAAGGCATTGTTGATCGCCAAACTGCTCTTGGAGGGTTGGGAGAAGTTGCTCTTGGAGGACATTCTGGTACCATTCTTTATTCATGGCTGTGTTTTTAGGCAAGACTGTGAGAGAGCCGATTCCCTTGGCTGAGAAGCAACCCCACACATGAATGGTTTCCGGATGCTTAACAGTTGGCATGAGACAAGACTGGTGGTAGCGCTCACCTTATCTTCTCCGAATGAGGCGTTTTCCTAATGTCCCAAACAATCAAAAAGGGGATTCATCAGAGAAAATAACTTTACCCCAGTCCTCAGCAGTCTACTGCCTGTACCTTTTGCAGAATATCAGTCTGTCCATGATGTTTTTTCTGGAGAGAAGTGGCTTCTTTGCTGCCCTCCTTGAGACCAGGCCTTGCTCCAAGAGTCTCCACCTCACAGTGCGTGCAGATGCAATCACCCCTGCCTGCTGCCATTCCTGAGCAAGCTCTGCACTGCTGGTAGCCTGATCCCGCAGCTGAAACACTTTTAATAGATGGTCCTGGCGCTTGCTGGTCTTTCTTGGGCGCCCTGAAGCCTTTTTGGCAACAATGGAACCTCTCTCCTTGAAGTTCTTGATGATGCGATAGATTGTTGACTGAGGTGCAATCTTTCTAGCTGCGATACTCTTCCCTGTTAGGCCATTTTTGTGCATTGCAATGATGACTGCACGTGTTTCTTTAGAGATAACCATGGTTAACAGAAGAGAAACAATGATGCCAAGCACCAGCCTCCTTTTAAAGTGTCCAGTGGTGTCATTCTTCCTTAATCATGACAGATTGATCTCCAGCCATGTCCTCATCAACACCCACACCTGTGTTAATGGAGCAATCACTGAAAAGAGGTTAGCTGGTCCTTTTAAGGCAGGGCTGCAATGATGTTGAAATGTGTTTTTGGGGATAAAGTTCATTTTCTAGCCAAATATTGACTTTGCAAGTAATTGCTGTTAAGCTGATCACTCTTTATAACATTCTGGAGTATATGCAAATTGCCATTAGAAAAAGTGAAGCAGTAGACTTTGTAAAAATTAATATTTGTGTCATTCTCAAAACTTTTGGCCATGACTGTACACGAGCCCATCTGGTCCTGGCTCCGGAAAATCTTCACAGCGCTCAGTGAGCTTAACGTGATGATTCACAAATCTGCAGTGACATATCACAAACCTGCAGCCTGAAATCAGACAACCCCTTTACTAAAAGCTTATTTAGCAAATGTTGATTCAAGAGGTTTTTTTTAAGCAAAGTTGCAGTCTAAAAAATGAAAGAGATATGTTCCTCTCTAGTGCACACTAATAAAACCAGTATGTACAAGTCAGCTGCAGTGCTCTCACCTGATGAGCTCCCACCCGTTACTCTCAGCATGGTTTGGATATAACCTCTATAGAATTTTAAAAACAAAAAAATATTCAGAGGGGATGAAACTTATGTGACATCCCATAATCAATTAATACTAGATCAACCAGCGGCTGGGGAACAGTTGTCCAAACCAGACAGCAATGTTGCATTGAAAACTTCGTAGCATAGCATGTCTATATGTCATGCTCAATGCAGAGACCTGAAGCTCTGTACTAAGGATCTGTAGACTACCCTCACGCTATAGTGACTGGAATGTGATTTTCATTGAAGTCACAAATAAACATGTTAGGGTTGATAATTTCACATATTTTAGGTTCCAGTTAGAGATGAGCAAATATATTAGAGTCTAACTGAATTCTAATCTAAATATTACAAAAATCTGCATTCTCCAAAATGTGCATTTTTTGTAATACACTACCTTTTGCTGCCATTTTTCTGAGCAGTAAAATGCCATTAAAAATGTTTAAGATCCATTTTTCTGGCCTTTTTAGAGCTGGAAATACCAGCCTAATGTGAGAGAACCAGGATGGTACTGTGCTTTCTTGCGTGAGGTTATGGCACAAGTCATGGCGCTATGACTAGTGTTGAGCATTCCGATACTGCAAATATTGGGTATCGGCCGATATTCGCTGTATCGGAATTCCGATTCTGGGATCCGATACTCTTTGCATATCGGATACCGGAATCGGAAATTGGCAGTAAAGTATATGGGAGTTCCTGTGTCACAGAAGGAAGTACGTGACACAGGAACTTCCCGAAAGTGTCACTATCAGTGTTGGTCGGGTCTGTCAGGAGTCAGGACTCAGCACTTACCTCACCGAGGATGCCCGGTGGTCACGTCGTGGATGGAGTTCTTCTCAATGCCAGCTGATCGTACAGCTGACCGGCCATTACCCTCTCCCTGGCAGTAACGTGTAGTTTCTCGCGATAACTGCACGTGACTGCCGGGTACTGGGTAATCTCGGCCAGCTGTACTCTCGCGACAGCTGGCCATGAGAAGTCCAGATGACGTCACCGCCGGGGAATCTCCTCCGGTAAGCAGCTCTGCTGTGTCTGGATGTCAGACTGATCCTGGCATCCAGATGTAGCAGAGCTGGACTCGTCGTGGGTCACTTGGACTACGTCAGACAGGGAGTAATTGGGTTGGTTTGTTATTTTTATTCTTTTACAGGAGATCAATGGCGTCTTAGGATGAGCGTGCAATAAAAAATAATGAAAACTGTATTGTGTCTTATTTCATTAAAAGACTTTATTCTGGCTGTGTATTTTTTTAAACATTTTCAAACTTTATGATTAATAATGGATCAGTGTCTTATTGACGCCTCTCCATTATTAACTGGGCTTATTGTCACCGTTCAATCAAAGGTGACATTTACCCCTTATTACCCCACAAACCACCGCTACAGGGCAAGTGGGAAGAGCCGGGTAAAGTGCCACAATTGGCGCATCTTTGGATGCGCCAATTGTGGGGCTGCTGCAGCCTGGTATTTTTAGGCTGTTGAGGGCCAAAATCCATTGGGCCTTGACAGTGTTTTAATACCAGGCCACAGCAGTCTGCTTTTTACTTGGCTGGTTAACAAAAATAGGGCGACCCCCACGCAATTTTTTTTTTCAGGGGATCCCCTATTTTTGTTAACCAGCCAAGATAAGCAGACTGCTGTGGCCTGGTATTATCAGGCTTGCAAGGTTCATGGCTATTGGATCCTTATCAGCCTTAAATACCAGGCCTCAGTAGTCTGCTTCATCTGGCTGGTTAACAAAAATAGGGGGACCCCACACCATTTTTTTTTCGAGGGGATCCCTTATTTTTGTTAATCAGTTCAGTTCAGGTCAGCCGGGATTCCCTCTGACGTCACTGATGCTGTGCGGTGTCCCCTGCTTACTGAACTGATTAGCCTGGGAAGCAATCAATTACGCTTCCCAGCTAATCACTTCCTCTCCTGTCAGCCGGGAGACAAGCTCATTCATTCGGGGGTTTACTGCGAGGGTGGCAGCATTAGCTGCGGTCCCTGCAGTAAACGTTAACCCTTTCAGAAGGATTACATTGGGGGACCTGACTGAACACCGGATAGGTAAGAATAATGTTGCTTTATTATTTTATTTTTATTACAGGTGAACAAGGGCTTCGAATGGATTTACCTGGAAAATAAAATATGGTCAAAAACTGTTTCATTATTTCATTAAAATGATTTTTAATTAAAATGTGTGTGTTTTATTTTTATTTCATACAATAGGATTAATAATTGATAGTTGTCTAATTGACAGCTCTCAATTATTAACCTGGCTTAAAGTCACCTTTCAATAGCAAGGTGGCTTTAACCCATTATTAACCCATTCGCCACCGCTACAGGGCAATGGGAATAGAGGGACTAAGTGCCAGAAAGGGCGAATCTAATTATAGATTTGCCTTTTTCTGGGGTGGCTGAGGGCAGACATTAGTAGCCGGGGGGCACTAAATAAATACACCCTCCCTAGGCTATTATTATCTGCCCCCACTCGCTGGCTTTGTCTGTCTGGTTGAGAAAATAGCACGGGAGCCCATGCATTTTTTTCAACAATTTTACACCTCATATATATATATATATATTATATATATATATATATATATAATACAGTACAGACCAAAAGTTTGGACACACCTTCTCATTCAAAGATTTTTCTGTATTTTCATGACTATGAAAATTGTAGAATCACAGTGAAGGCATCAAAACTATGAAGTAACACATGTGGAATTATACAATACACTTTACAAAAAAGTGTGAAACAACTAAAAATATGTCTTATATTCTAGGTTCTTCAACGTAGCCACCTTTTGCTTTGATTACTGCTTTGCACGCAGAAAAGGTGAACGGATGGACTCTACATGCCTGGTTCCCACCGTGAAGCATGGAGTAGGAGGTGTGATGGTGTGGGGGTGCTTTGCTGGTGACACTGTTGGGGATTTATTCAAAATTGAAGGCATACTGAACCAGAATGGCTTCCACAGCATCTTTCAGCGGCATGCTATTCCATCCGGTTTGCGTTTAGTTGGACCATCATTTATTTTTCAACAGGACAATGACCCCAAACACACCTCCAGACTGTGTAAGGGCTATTTGACCAAGAAGGAGAGTGATGGGGTGCTACGCCAGAT
Organism: Oophaga sylvatica; assembly: GCA_033576555.1. Taxonomy (NCBI): domain Eukaryota; kingdom Metazoa; phylum Chordata; class Amphibia; order Anura; family Dendrobatidae; genus Oophaga; species Oophaga sylvatica. The sequence goes on from JARQOD010000003.1 coordinate 370,238,244, forward strand.
GACCTGGCCTCCACAGTCACCAGACCTGAACCCAATCGAGATGGTTTGAGATGAGCTGGTCCGCTCACCGCTTTAATGTTGAATAAATCCCCAACAGTGTCACCAGCAAAGCACCCCCACGCCATCACACTACCTCCTCCATGCTTCACGGTGGGAACTAGGCATGTAGAGTCCATCCATTCACCTTTTCTGCATGCAAAGCAGTAATCAAAGCAAAAGGTGGCTACTTTGAAGAGCCTAGAATATAAGACATATTTTCAGTTGTTTCACACTTTTTTGTAAAGTGTAATGTATAATTCCACATGTGTTAATTCATAGTTTTGATGCCTTCAGTGTGATTCTACAATTTTCATAGTCATGAAAATACGGAAAAATCTTTGAATGAGAAGGTGTGTCCAAACTTTTGGTCTGTACTGTATATACATGTCATTGTGACACATATATATATATATATTTTATAGTACAATATAATATAATAAACTCCGGCACACAAAATATTGCAGAAAAAAGTCACATTTAATAATCACAAGGTAATATTCCAAGGAATACATAAATATTTTCAGTATAGGTACATAATTTAGCTAAGTATTTCAACGTTTTGGCATAACTCAGCCTTTTTCAAGAAGTACCTATAACACCGTTCGCACTTGCGAGCTGAGTGTGACCGGTGCGCAAGTGCGAACGGTGTTATAGGTACTTCTTGAAAAAGGCTGAGTTATGCTGAAACGTTGAAATACTTATGTACCTGAAATACTTATGTACTTGGATATACCTATGAGATATAATTCTTTTTTGGATGAATAGATATATTCCTTGATGAACTATCTCTTTTTTCACCTGTGTGTGATTTATTAAATAAAGAGTGACTTTTTTCTGCAATATTTTGTGTGCCAGAGTTTATTATATTATATTATTACTATTTTTCTCCTGAGCACCTACAAAAAAGTGAGCACCCCCTATTCATTGATTGATTATTTATAGTACATACACATCTACATAGTATAATAGCCGCTAATTCAATTGCCGGCTTTTGTGAAATTACAGACTCGACATGAAATGACACATGGTTTACATACAGTTAACCATGTCATTTCAAGTAGTTTGATATATGGTTTTCACTAACAATTACATGAGTGTATGTGTGCAAAATTTCAGACATGTAGAGGTTAATTAAAGGTGTAAATTCATTGAATATATATGTTTGAAACCATATATCAAACTACATGAAATGACATGGTTAACTGTATGTAAACCATGTGTCATTTCATGTCGGGTGATTCTGTAATTTCAGAAAAGCCAGCTATTGAATTAGCGGCTATTATACTATGTAGAAGTGTATGAACTATAAATATATATATATATATATATATATATGTGTCACAATGACATGTATATATATATATATATATGTGTATTCTATGTGTATATATCTAGTGTTTACAAGGAAAGAAAGGGTTTTTTTTAATACCAATATTTCTGTCCCATTGACTTGCATTGGTTTCCAGTATCAGAATCGGCGATATCCAATACTTTTTGGGTATCGGCCTGATTTAATCCGATCCGATATTTCTTCATATCGGAAAGTATCGCTCAACACTAGTTGTGACCTTTCACATGCTTGCATAGAACCTTCTTGTGCATTAGAGACAAAACTGACAGGGATTTATTATAGAGCTCGCAGTGGAGTCAAGAAGATGCAATGAGTACTGGATGGGGGATGGTGAGGAACTGGAGAGGTGGGCGAGTATAAGGATAGTTCTTTTAATTTTTTACATTTATTAAGCACTGGGGTCAGGAGAGACCATAGAATATAGTAAGGAACATTTGATTCATGGAGAATAACTTCTCTGCTGGTCAGATTTCCAGTGCGTGAACGGAAGAAGTCAAGTTTTGCTTGATACGTTCATCTCTAGTTCAAGTGACTCTTTAATCAGAAGAAGAAGGAGCAATCATCTGCATTGTTTTTTGAGACCTCTGTAAAAAATTCTGCATTCATCTTAGGAGCTTGCTGGTGTCCAAATGTCCTTATTTCTGGACCCAATAGTCTCAAGTTTCCTCACTTTTCTGTTTATGGATACACACCACGGATGGGGATGCAGCTGTTGGCCACCAATACAAGCTCTTTGTAGTATTGTGCCTACTCTACAATATGGTGTTACTGTAGGTAAATTTTATACCTACGGTAATCACTATTCATTTGTTTTTTATTTTGGCCTTTTTGATTTCCACACCTAAGGAAGCCACCACTTTTAGCTTTTCTCTTAGTTCACAAATTTTCATCTGGCTGATTTTCATATTCAATCATAGGAGTACAAAGGTGAACAAGGGCACCGTAAAAGTAGGTATCATATGAAAGCTCTTTACAATTTGCCGGTAGTACAGAGTCATATTCCTGTCTTTTGAGCAATAAAATGTCCAAATTTAAATCCACGGTTGTAATAATTACTACTTTATACATTGCAAATGCATTTCACAAGTCTTCTGTAGAATAAAAGCTAAAAGAAAATTACTTAATGGAGGTTTTCTGGACAGAAAATGGAGAAGTTTGTCATTTAGGAGCATTAATAGAGGTTTTAATATCCAGGCTCTCAGTTTTACTTAAAAAAAAACATTGCTAAGGTGAATACAGCCTTTAATTGTGGCTGCAAAATACATATCAGAAATGGTGATTGTTTATGTGGATACCAATAATTATGTTAATTAAATTTCTACTTAACTATCTTTTTTTGTTGAGTCACCCAAGTATTCAATCATTTTGGGCTAAAAGAAAGAAAAATAGTTCTACAGACTTTAAAAACCATGGACACCTTAGCATGGAAACACATTTTGACATATGTTATTTGTATATATATATATTATATATATATATATATTGTGAGACAGTGAAGGAATATGTGTTGAATGAGGTGTATATTTCACCTAAGTACTTTGCTGACTGGTATGAGCGAAATGTGTGGCTTTGTAAACCTGGTGGTAAAGAAAGGTCACTACACCTGCCATTCAGTACACGCTTGCAGCTCAGACCTGAATCCACTCAGGTGTTGATTAGGAAGCCAGAAGTAGGTGCTTGGGAGCACAGTCAGAGAGCTCGCTTAGTCTGGACACAGGAGGGGTCCAGGCACAGAAGGTGTCTCCAGGAGTTTGAGCTATCTCAGTCTGGTGCTCGATGTACCCTGGACACAGGAGTAGTCTCTGTGAGAATCCATGCGGATAGCTGCTGAATAGGAGGGGAGCTCTCTCAAGTCTGGACGTTGAAGGTGCCTTCAGACACAAGGAGGAGACTCTGTGAACCTCCATGCTGGTAAATGCTGGTAAATGCTGGTAAATGCTGAACATATGTCTTGTTTTGGCCCTGGCTGTTAGAGTCGGGACCCGGATAGATAGGGAAATCTATCTAAGTGTAATTAGTGGCTGGACAAGCCCAGGTCTTATGTTTATGATTTGTTTTTATCTGTTTGCTGTGGACTTTAATAAAGCTGGTTGCGGCCAGTTTGCACCAGTACTGCTGTGAATGAACTGTTTCCGTGCCACTCTGTCTACCCAGATGGCGAACCCAGAGCTATATCCCCTGAAAAGCTTACAATTGGCGGAGAATGCTGGGGCAGCACAGTGGCTGATACAATTGGTGCTGGAATGTGCGTGCAACACAGTGGCGAGAGACAGCAATAAAAAGTGAAGTCTGTTGAAGCAGCAGCAGAGAGAGAAAAAAAAAAAGTGTGTCAGAGAAAAAAAAAAAAAAGAGAAACGTCTGTTGGAGCAGTCTTAAAGAGACAGTGGCCCTAATAGAGTTTGCAGAGAAAAAAAAAAAAAGTGTGTCAGTAAAGAGAAACGTCTATTGGAGCAGTCTTAAAGAGACAGTGGCCCTAATTGAGTTTGCAGAGAAAAAAAAAAAAAGTGTCTATTTTTCTGTGGAATAGACTGTGGAGTGTGTATGTCTTGAGTGAAGACTGCCGTTGTTGAGACAGAGAAGTCTGACAGCATGGATGACAGCATGGAGGTGCTGTTTGAACAAATGGCGCAAGTTGATGTGCAACATAAGACTGCCGTGGTTGAGACAGATAAGTCCGGCAGTATGGAGGAGCTCGTTGAGTACCTGGTCCAGGCCCAAATGCGAAGCATGGAGCAGCAGCGCCTGCAGCACCAGCAGCGCATGCAGCAGGCCCAGCAGCAATTCCTGCAGCAGCAGCAGGAGAATGACCGGTTGTTTTTTGAGCAGGTTGCAGCACTGCAGGGGACTTGCGGCCATCGTCCCAAAGTGGTGTTGCAAAGTCACCTGCATTGTCCGCTGTAAAGAAGGCGGTAAGACGGTCCCTGAAAAAGATGACACCTCGTGATGATGTGGAGGTATATCTCACTAGGTTTGAGGGACTGGCAGAGAAGGAGAATCTGCCCCTATCTGAATGGGCCATGATGGTCGCACCCTATTTGATTGGAGAACCCCAAAGGGCCTATGCTGACCTGAGCGAGCAGGACAGTCAAGACTATGCCAAGCTGAAAGCGGAGATTCTTACCCGGCTGGGTGTTACGGTGACAGCCCGTGCCAGGGGAGTTCATGACTGGAAATGCAGTTGGGAGTCTGCAGTCAGCAAACCTGATTATGGAGTTGAAAAAGTGATAGTGGACCGCTACACCCAAGCACGTCCTCCTGAGGTACAGCCAGAGGTCGGACAAGGAGACCACCAGGACGCCAATCGTCTGGTCAGCCTGATGGAGAGGGCCTTCGCCACCAAGGACTGCCTCCGTGACCAGCCGTCTGAGAGGTTGTCACTTCGGAGTTCCTGGACGCCGAACTCTCCCGGTTAGAGCGTTCCAGCTGTTGGGGTCGTGTGGGTGGGAGAGTGTGATGGACAGTGTTGGAGATGTCGTGAAATTGCAGCCAACTGTCCAATAGAGGGGGAGCCTATATGTTGTGATGTTGGCGGATCCCTCTCTCCCTGCGCAGAGCCTGTGTGTGTGTCCACCTCAGCCGAAGAGACTGGACCACAGGGGTCCCCGGTGGTTGTAAATGACTGCCCAGCACAGGCCCTCTTGGACTCAGAGAGTCCAGTGACTTCCGTATGTGACAGTCTGATTGATAGGGACTTCATCCTTGATAAGCACCTGAGTATGGTGTGCATCCATGGAGACACCAAAGTCTACCCAGAGACTGCCGTGGACTTGGTCCCCAAACTCGGGGAGGTTTCATATGAAGTGGGGGTAGTGAAGAACCTGGTGCACCCGTTATATTGGGTAATGACTTTCCCCGATCTAAGGATCTCTGGGGGAAAAATGTTTCTGATGGACAGTGTGATGAAGCTCCTACTGAGGGTGCGCAGTCCCGAGGGGCGGAACACAATGCTAGTGGGCCGTTAAACTTATGTGATAAGATGATGATGATGATGATCATGATAATGATGATGACCATGATAATGATGCTGATGCTGATAATGATAATGATGATGATCATGATAGTGATGATGATACTGATCATAATCATGATAATGATATTGATAATAATGATGACTGTGATAGTGATGAAATTCCTTTGCAGGTGATGGTGGGAGACGAGGATGGTGGTTCTCGGGAACCGAGTGTCCCTGACTTACCTGTGTCCTGTGACAATTTTGAGAGTGAGCAGTGGCGAGACCCCACTCTTAAAACGGCACAGGAAAATATAAGTGTTCTAAATGAGGTTTCCCAAGAGCCTGCTCTGAGGAGAGGTTACCTCATGTTGCCATGGACACTCACCTGTTGTATAGGGACACTGAAGTCCAGGGAGAGGTCGTGAGCCAGCTCCTAGTACCTGAGCTATATAGAAGTATAGTGCTGGGGTTGTCACATAGTCACATACTTGAGGGACCAGATGGTGAAGTTAATGTTGTGGATGACATGTTAACTAAGGTTCCAGATCAAGATGTGAATGAGAATGAATTGTATAACCCTGACAGTGAGCAGGATGTGAATGAGAATGAATTGTATAGCCCTGACAGTGAGCAGGATGTGAATGAAAATGAAGTGTATAACCCTGAAAGTGAGCCAGATGTGGCTGAGAAAAAGGGTCAGACAGGGATAGTGGTAGTGATAGTGAATCATCTGATGACCATAAAGCAACCAGTGCAAATGAGGAAGGCATGGTAGCAGAGGAGGTTGAGAGTCCTGAGAAGAAAGCTGATGCTGACCTTACAGCCGGACAGAAGATGGCATCTGAAGATGTTTTACAGTTGGCCGGTTCCCTGGCGAAGACTAAGGTGAAAGGAGGAGAGCTGAGCTTTAAAGGCAGGACTCTGAAACTGAACACAGCACAAGTGGATGCTGTTGAAGATGAGAAGTTATCAATGTGTGGTGTGGATCTGCATCATGCCAAGGACTCTGAGGGTGATGCTGCGAGGTGGAAAAAGCCATGGAAGTGGTAGACACCAAACCAGATGCCTCACCAGAAGCTGAGGTCTCAAGTGAAGCTGTGAGGAACAAGACTGAAGATGTGGGGACTGACTCTGCCCCGGAATCTGTTTCTGCCGGAGACAGCGGCGTGGACGGTGTACTGTCCGGATCCGTGGCTGCAACTCGCGAAGCTCGGGCCGGAAGTTCGGCGCCCGGTGCTCCATCGGTGTTCCCGAGCGACACAAGGATCTAGATAAATCCCAAGATGAGATTTTGAGACATCAGGTTGGCCTTGGTGAGCTCAAGCGCATTTTCATGGAGTCTACACCTGAACCACGTCCCAGTGAGTGGGAGGGGCGATGTGTCGCTCCGTTGCCGCTGCAGACACACAGGAGCTCAGATGGGATGCAGAACGTGGTGGAAGAGAAGACTGATGGTAGGGCTTCTGAGCATGTCCTACCAGAAGAGCCTGTACAAGAAGAGGATGAAGTATGTGTACCGAAAAAGAAAAACGATCAGCTCCCTCTACAGTGCCAATCGTTTGAACAGTGTGGCTCAAAATGGTCAGAGACCATGACAGAGGCGCTTAAGTTCTGTGAAATAGAATTTATGAATCAACTGATATTTAAGAAAGTAGATGTGCTAAAAAAGGTTCAGGGGGAATTAGAGAAAGCTGAAAAAAAACCCTATACCTCCTGTGACAGTTGGTGACACAGGGTCAGTGCCCCAAAAACAGGAGGTACGAAAGTTTCTGAGGAAGAATCAGCAGAGGTGTTCTGACGTGCCTGGTCGTACTTCTCTGGTGAGGCACTATACCGAGACTGAGGCTGGCACTAAGGTCAAGCTGAAACCGTGCAGGACACCCGAGGCCCGCAGAGAGCATAGGCCTGGGAGGGTACAGCGTAGTGCGGTTGCTTTAGGTGAAGATACAGATGACAATGGTGAAGATGAACTTGGTGTTGGCCATAACTGGTCCGGAGTTCACTGTCTCTTTAGGATTGTTGACCAGCCCTCCGGTCTGGATGACCAGACCTCCGGTCTGGAGAAGAGGGGGGGGATATGTGAGACAGTGAAGGAATATGTGTTGAATGAGGTGTATATTTCACCTAAGTACTTTGCTGACTGGTATGAGCGAAATGTGTGGCTTTGTAAACCTGGTGGTAAAGAAAGGTCACTACACCTGCCATTCAGTACACGCTTGCAGCTCAGACCTGAATCCACTCAGGTGTTGATTAGGAAGCCAGAAGTAGGTGCTTGGGAGCACAGTCAGAGAGCTCGCTTAGTCTGGACACAGGAGGGGTCCAGGCACAGAAGGTGTCTCCAGGAGTTTGAGCTATCTCAGTCTGGGTGCTCGATGTACCCCGGACACAGGAGTAGTCTCTGTGAGAATCCATGCGGATAGCTGCTGAATAGGAGGGAAGCTCTCTCAAGTCTGGACGTTGAAGGTGCCTTCAGACACAAGGAGGAGACTCTGTGAACCTCCATGCTGGTAAATGCTGGTAAATGCTGAACATATGTCTTGTTTTGGCCCTGGCTGTTAGAGTCGGGACCCGGATAGATAGGGAAATCTATCTAAGTGTAATTAGTGGCTGGACAAGCCCAGGTCTTATGTTTATGATTTGTTTTTATCTGTTTGCTGTGGACTTTAATAAAGCTGGTTGCGGCCAGTTTGCACCAGTACTGCTGTGAATGAACTGTTTCCGTGCAACTCTGTCTACCCAGACGGCGATCCCAGAGCTATATCCCCTGAAAAGCTTACAATATATATATATATTATAATATATATATATGTTACCTTCAGTTAATAAAATTGCACAAAGCTTCAGTAATCTTTAATCCATCATTCATTTGAGAGTCTGATCCAAGATTCAATTCTTTTTCGCTTGTTGGAGAGTCTCTCCTAGTAATATAGGTTGGACGTAAGGTCAATGTGTATTCAGGGTGTAGATGTTTCCATTAGATCATATATTAGTACAGCTTCTATCCTGCACTTATTTCCTCTTTGCGTGTGTCCCTCCTTTTCTATGACAGTTTCTTTGTCCTCCCTGAGAATGTGAATACTTTGCACTCTTGTGATGTCTGTACAACCCCCATTCCTCCTCATCCACTACTATCTCTAATACTGGGATTAGGGAGAGGAGGGCAGTGAGAGCTATCAGAACTGAGCTGGAGCTCTGATTGATGTGTAACATTTTTGCAGAGCACTCAGTTAGAGAAAGGACTTAAACATTCTGAAGCAGAAAAGTGATGCAAACTACTTAAGGCTATGTGCACACGTTGCGGAATTGCCATGGAAATTTCTGCGGCAAAGGTATGCGTATTCCCGCTAAAAACTAGCATTTTGCATTTATAATTTGCTTGCAGAATGCTAGCGTTTTACAAGCGATCTGACAGGTTGGTCACACGAGTCAAACAAGTGTTTGACAAGTGTGACCAACTTTTTAATATTGATGCCACCTATGTCGCATCAATAGTTAAAAGATCTAATGTAAAAATAATTAAAAAAATAATAAATAATGATATTCTCACCTTCCGGCGGCCCCCGCAGCTTTCCCGCCTCTCAGCGACGCTCCCAGACAATCCCGTTCCCAGGTGCCTTTGCGACAATCACCCAGATGACGTAGCATCATGCAAGACCGCTACATCATCTGGGGTGATTCTCGCAATGCATTACTGGGAACGGGATTAGCGGGAGCATCGCTGAGAGGCGGGAAAGCTGCGGGGCCGCCGGAAGGTGAGAATATCATTATTTATTATTTTTTAAATTATTTTTACATTAGATCTTTTTACTATTGATGCGTCATAGGTGGGGGGAGAATATCACTATTTTTTACTTTTAATTATTGTTTTTACAGGGTTATGGTACCCAGGGCCTGGAGGAGAGTCTCCTCCTCCAGACCCTGGGTACCATCCGCACATGAACCGCTTACTTTGCGCATGGTGGGCACAGCCACATGCGGAAAGTAATCGGTTCAATGCATTCCTATGGCGGCGGAATCGCCGCGGTTCCGCAAAAAAAGAATGAGCATGCTGCGGATTCTTCCGCGATGCGATTCCGCCACGGAAAAACCCGCAGCATGTGAACAGCATTGCGGAATCCCATAGGCCATAATGAGTTGTATTGTGTAAGCGGTTTTGCCGCGGTTTCGCGGCTTTTCCGCCGGCAAAACCGCTAGGAATCCGCAACGTGTGCACAGGCCCTTATGAAGAATATTTAGAAAGCTGCTTAACTTTGCATTTAATAAGCAAATGAAAAGACACAAAAAATATGTAAATAGCCTGTAATGGATTTAACTGAATAGGAGACTAGTATGTCAGAAGGTTGCAATGATCTGTTCAACAATGCTTGTGTTTTTCTGGCATAATAAAAAGTATTAGTTGTTCAAGAATAAAGTATAGTTTTGCAAATAAAAGTTGTTAGTAAACTATATATGTACCTTCATGAAAAATTCCAGTTTTTCATCCCTTTCAACCTCTTTCTTTTTTGACGGGAAGTTCTGTCTCGAGAAGAAAATTGCGCTCCCTAATTTCTCCTTTGTATAATATGGACTATTCCTATGGGAAAGGCACTCTAGGAGCACAGTAAGTTGGAGATAATATGGTACTGTCATGGGTGCATCGCCATGAAGATCGTCGCGATTGCACATTCTGACTTCTCACAGCTGAGCTGCTGTTTCTTTGTTTTTTGGTAATGAGAGAGTTAATTTTCCTAGCTCTTTGCTAAGGCTAGGTGCAGCCTCGCCCGGCTGCTTTTGATTATGTTCTAATTAGTTTCCTTTATATTTCTGCCAGTCTGGGTGTTAGACGCGGTGAAGCATTCATGTAGTTTAGCAGACTGGATTGGTTCTGAGAATATTTAAGCTAAGAGCTCCTTAGTTGTTTTTACTCTTATAGCTTATGTTTATCTCTGAGACCTTAGGTGTTCCTACTGTGTGTGGAGTGTTGTATGTAAGACTTTATTTACTTTATGTCTTGTCTTGTTGTATGTCTTTCTGTTCATTAACCGTTACCTGTTCATTCCCTTTGGTGGTATTCAGGGTCCTTCTTAGGACTAGAATACAGTTGGCAGGGATTGATAGGAGACAGGGTTTACGCTGGTGGCCTGGACCTCTGTACCTTTAACAGTACCTCCAGGTTGAGGGATTAGTTAGGACCCCAGTTTAGGGTCAGCTTAGACCCCGGTCACCCTCAAGCCGGAGACAGCGTATAACGGATTCCGTTTTGACCCTCTGGACATTCTGTCAGGTAAATCTATGTTATCATATATCTATGCGCATGTTATATAGTATGTTGCCCTTTTGATATAGATTACTGACATCACATATATATATCTGCTATACAGCGTGACAGGTACTAAGAAGAGATGTCTCTCACCTGGCTAGGTTGTGCAAGTATTTATATGTGACTGCCTTCCAGTATCTCATTCATTCCGCCTGAGAAAGCTGCCCTGCCTTCTAGCAGCAGTATGCAAGGGATCTGCCTCCATTCACATCCCTATAGTATCCTTAGTATTTGGATTCCACATTATGGGCTTGTTTTGAACAGCATGCCACACTGGTGACATATATAATATATATATATATATATTTACATACATACATATATCATTACCTGCTCCTTTAATTCTATGCAGCCCCACACTCCAGTCCAAGTGCTGGCGGCAGTGCCGAGTGTTCATGCGAGAGACTCGCACGAGAATCGTGCGAGTCTCTCGCATGTGTGATCCCAGCCTTATACTCACAACCCGTGTCGGCCCCATTCCCGCAGGTGTCGGCGCTCGCGTTCCCTGGGCTCATGTGCTGTTGTTCTGACAAGTGTTACTCTCCTTCATTTTGAGCAAAATAATGTCCTACTTTGTATTAAACTTTGAAAAGCTGCTAAATATATGCATCAAAATAATAAAGAGAAATACAATTTTTTATTACCAATACTATTTGGGAAAAACTTTGTGTTCTGCACAAACCTGTCCCAGAAGTGTATTAATTCAATAGTACAGCGGTAGCTGAAATAGCTGTTCTCATCTCTGCACAATCTGCTAGCATGGTTTTGAAATACAGAGATTTAATGAAAAAATTACTTATTACACATTTCAGGTTATTTGCCAAGTAGGAAATAGAAAAAGTGTTAAAAATATGTTTTTAATGCCTAGTAGGTGAACAGAATGGTTATGTATAAGCTCAAAGAGGATATCTATATTTATGGTTGTTATTCATTGTTTTGATTTTAAATTAAAGGGGGGCATTACCGGTGTGAGACGTAGATCAGGAGAGCAGACTGTCAGTCATTCATTGTCTTACACTGGTAACACCCCCTTTCATTTATAATAACCTCTGGAGGCAGAGTCAATGTCCGGCCAAAAGATCTTAACGGCTCATTTACAAATTAAAAAATGTGGATTTCTCTGGAATAACATATCAGATTGCAAATATCAAGCTATCATTTTATTCAGCTTCCTACAACCTACATGCCCATATAGACAGCTTAGAAGGATTGAACCTGCTGACAGATTTGCATCTGGACCTTATTTATTATTGCACTTAAAAAAAATGATCACTTTCATATTCATATACACATTGAAAGTTAAAGAAAATATTTTCAAAAATTAAAAAGGGTAGTCTTAGCTTTAAATTTGCTGTCCCATCCGGGTTATTTATGGCCTATTAAGAGAATGTGAGTCGCACGAACCAGGGCTTATGGGGTACTCGGCACCGAGCCCGTTCACTTCAATGGGGGAGAGGTCACGGGTAGCGCAGCTCGGTCCGTTGCCCTGGGCGCTCATTCAAGGGGGAAATATTTACAGGGGATTTAGAAATGTTCGTGACGCCACCTGTGGTTTCTGATCAGGGTGACCAGCGCTGCAGGGTTAATCCTCTGAGGGGTTGTTACTGGGCAGCAAGGTGTTAAGTCTTCCACAGGTAAGACTGGATCCCTCAGGGTATATGGCGGTGCAGGGGTGCAAGCAATAAGGCAGACACACACAAGTCAGTCTCTTTCCATACCTTTACTGGTGATGGTTGCAGGCATGTCCCGGGAAGCTGCTCAGGGTGGAGGATGCACGTCCAGTAATGACTGTGTAGGGTTTGAGGCCTCCTTACTTCCAATGTGTATGAGTTCCTACTTGCATGAAGCGAAGTTTAACTCTGAATAGAACAGCTACGCCCGGCCGACATTGTGGTGGAGCCTTCTTGTGGACAGAACTAAGTCTATATAGCTGATCAGGCCTGACTCCTGTTCTTCCTGACCCCGGTTACGTATCAGAACAAAAGGGCCCCTCTGCGACCTGAAGTCCAGCAGGGTCACCGGTTTTCTCCCAATAGCCGTGAAGGAACTAGCAAGCTTCGGACCCGGCGTCCGGTAGTGCAGAGTGGAAGTTAAGCTAACGTTGCTATTTCACCTCAGTCACTCTTTCTTCTTCTTTACCACTCGCCTGTCGCCCTACTCACACCCTTAACATAAGCACAGGCAACAGTAGGTGTAGTCGTCAGCTTCCTTCTATCACAGCTCACTGACCGTTTCTCAGTCAACTCGTTGTTACAAATAACTGTAGTCCCCTTCCTTCTGCTCCTTCATAGGCTCTGTCCAGAGTAGCTATCAGGACCTTCCGTCAGACTGATCTGTGCACACTCCGAGAGTCACTTTCCACTTCCCTAGGGAACTAACAGTCAGCCTGTTCTGAGGTAAAATCTCCGTCCATCTCACTAGAATGTCTCTGACAGGAAATCCACTCCAAGACTGGCTCTGACTGGAATGTCAGAATCACTGAACTCCAGAAGACTGAACAAGAATCAAGCTAGATTAGCAAAGACAGACTGAACTAGAATGTCTGAGCTCTGACAGGAATCCTCTCACTCTGGTGTCCTGAGGAGATCTCATCTGTCTGAGGTACAACCAACAACTAGCATGACTGTCTGGCTAGAATGCCTACTGCTGCGTCTCTCCGCATCCCTATATACCTGAATCTAAAGGGCTCCCTCTGGTGGCTCCTGGGAAGTGTGAGATGTGAATGAATATCAGGTGTTTGTGCATTACCTTTCTGTGCATCCTCCAGGGAACATGTGTCACCAAGCGCAGCTGGGCCACACAAATGTGTCTCATAGATGCCACCAGCCCCATTTAGCTCAAGAATTGGCCCTGGTACACACTGTTTGAATTGGAGAGGTGGTATCAGATATCTGGCTCTCTTCTATTATTTCTACTGGAGATCTGAAATATCACGCTTTTTGTAACTTTTTGAATTGTTGGCTTTTTTTTTCAAATAAAGAGCCATGCTTTAGGTCTTTTTTCTGCTTTTTTTTTCTTAGACATCCCCATAGAGAAAAGAAGAAAAACAGGTGTACAAAACCAGACATAAAAACAAAACAAAAACAAAATAAAGTTGGCAAAAATAAAAATGCTTGAAGGTTCTGAAATTGTTTATATGTTTTAATAGATAGAAATCAAGTGTGTATGAAAGATCCCTATGAGTATGTGCACACAATGTCTTCAAAACTTCGGAGTACCCACTGAGCCTGTTTTTCTGGCATCTCCACCACCAGCGTCTCTTTTACTCAGGAAACCACCCAACCATTGAACATGCTTCTACTTTTAACCATTTCACGCTTTCCAAACTCTGTGATAGCTAAAAGAATTAACAATAGACTGAACATGTGCACAGCAACTGGTTTTTACATAGCTGTTCATTATATTAATTTTTACAATAGCTTGGCAGCACTTTTTCAGGTGTGTTTTAGGTGGAATCTGCTTGAAAAATATGTGTGCTCATACAAACTAATGTTGATATGAATAATAACCGTAAGGCTGGGATCACGCATGCGAGAAACTCGCATGATTCTCGTGCGAGTGTCTCGCATAAACATACGGCACTGCCACCGACACTCGTACCGGAGCATGCGGTTGCATGTAATTCTATGCAGCCCACGCTCCGGTCCGAGTGTCGGCGGCAGTGCCGGGTGTTCATGCGAGTTTCTCGCATGTGTGATGCCGGTCTACAAGGGAGACTAAGCCCTATAAAATTGAATCACTGTGAGATACACTCAGTCTGGAATACCTTACCAATAAATAAATAAGTTCACCAAAAATATTCTTTTATTAGTAAATCACTTAAAACAGCTGCCCCAGCCACCCCAATTCTGGCACTTAGCCTCTCTCTTCCCACTGCCCTGTAGTGGTGGCATGTGGGGTAATAAGGGGTTAATGTCACCTTTCTATTGTATGGTGACATTAAGACTGGCTATCCATCACTAATCCTGAAGTTTGTAAAGGGTTAAATAAACACACACACACAAAGAATAAAGTCTTTTAATGAAATAATAAAACACACAGGTTTGCCATCTTTATTAAACTCCCAATCCAATGGAAGCCCTCGTTCTCCTGGAAAAAATAAAATAAAAAAGCAACAGTATCCCATACCATATCCATCCATATCAAAGGGTTAAACAATTTACAACCGAAGTGGTGCCAATGCGACCACCTCGGCTATAAACCACTGAGGAATGAATGAGAAGCTACTGGCGCCAGCATCAGTGACTAGCGCTGATGCTCCGCTAACTCACAGGCTGACCCGCGGTGCCTGTTCATTTTCCCATGCTGCAGAGCTCACCGCGGGTCAGGCTGCGAGGCTGCCCAGCGTCAGTGACGTCATCGCTTTTTCTTTGCATTTTCTTTTTTTTCTGACAAGATTTGCAAAATGTCACTTCATTGAGTGGATTCCTCATGGAACCTGCTGCAAACTTCACACTGTCAAGTCAACGGGCAGTAAAACGCTTTATAGAAAAAAATACTTCAGAAATTCTTTAAAAAACAAGCAAAAAAGACAAAAAAGCATCCAAAAACACACAACAGCCAACTTACCTGAGTTTCCTCGAGTAGATTCTTCTTGAAAAACTTGTAGGAATTTTCAATTTCCCCAGAAAAATCTGTGTGTTCTTGAAAAGTGGAATATATTGATAAATTCACACAAATATCTACAGCATATGTGACCCCGGCCTAAAGAGAAAGTACAGACATGCACCAGCACAATGCGTAGTGACTAATTGACAGAACGAAAAATAACTTCTTGAAAAATTTACAAAAGAAGGCAGCTTCATGCTGTAAGTTGCTTATTAACATTGTAAAGAACCATTCAGAAATTACACAGCACTCCATCCTAATGCCAATGATTTGCCGTAAAGTAAATTGGTTTATTGATCTGCTTAGACACGCTCTGATTTTTAATAAGCTTTTGCTGCATAATGTGCTGCTCCAAAAACAAACAACTGTTTTTTTATGTTTTTTTCAGCCTTTGGTTTATACCACTATAAACGTCCTATTATTGCAAGAATAAAACAAGTTGAATCAACATTTAGATCGCACATAAAGTAAAGCAGGAAACAGCGCGTGCTTCTCCTAAAACTGGAAAGAACTTACGACTATACCAGTCAAAGGACTCAGATCTTTGCACCTAATGAGAATGTTTTCTCGATGCACTCAGGAAAATATGACCATTGTGCTTTAGAACTTTAGGATTTGTTCTCCCGGTTGTGAATTGTTATAGGCAACACTTTCATTTTCAGTATATTTTGGCTTTTAGCTACAGCAGCATTGTCATAAACTAGACTTTAGGAAAGGTCATAATCCCATAACTAGGCCGACTTTGAAAGTTTCCATGGCTAAGTAGAATTTATCATAACACAATATTAAGAAATCATTATCTTAAATATCATCTGAAACATTGGTCTCCGACCTGTGATTCTCCAGTATTTGTCAAAAATACTACTCTCAGTCTACAGTCTTCAGGTTATACTGGAAGTTGCAGCTTTACTTTAGCTGGAGAGACACTGGAAACCAATGTGCTAAACTATAAACAAATTGACCCTAAAGAAAGCACTTTAGGTTAAAAAAATTGATGTGCCTCTAGATTATGATTAATTTTTTTTTCAAGAAGATGCTCTACTAAAGAGATCGTGTGTACGATTCCAACATATGCAAGAGAGTCTAAATTTCATCTGTTATTGCTCCATACTGGTAAGGTAAAATAGGCACTTTTTATTCATGACCCTCTGATGATGTGATAAGAGAAACATGCGTCAGGGTGCTGGGTAGTGTGGTCCATTTAGTGGTGCATTGGTAATGGCGTGTGTTGGTGGGTACTGGTGCTATTGCACTACTGCACTTTATGAAAAGCTTTGTCTGGGTCCTCCTTGGAATTTTTTATTGTGTACACTGTTAGGGTCTGCGGAACGCACCAAATAAATATAAATAGTGGGTGCGTTCGCAGCCCGGGGTCCACCGTGCAGGTAGAGCCTGCTGCTAGTAAGATGGCGGCAAAGGTGAACTCTGTTACTTCACAGAGTCGCAAACATAGATGCTGTGGCACTATATGGCGGTATAAGCGAACTCTGTTACACCACAGAGTCGCTGCGGTAGAGACGCAGAGATAGCGACTGTGTCCTGTTAACACCACAGGGATACACAGATAACTGCTGTGGGGAT
The DNA here is from genome assembly GCA_033576555.1 of Oophaga sylvatica. Classification (NCBI taxonomy): domain Eukaryota; kingdom Metazoa; phylum Chordata; class Amphibia; order Anura; family Dendrobatidae; genus Oophaga; species Oophaga sylvatica. The sequence continues at coordinate 370,255,074 of JARQOD010000003.1, forward strand.
AGCAGTCCGTGGTCATGCAGTCAGCAATGCAAACAAACAATCTCCTCACCGGAGAAGCCGGTATTCTAGGGGCTTATTTCAGCCGAGCCCTAACTACATGCGTGCATGATCACACTGGCGCAAAGCACATAATGCAATTGATACTAGCGCATGGCCGCATGGCCATGCAACCCTTTTATAGTAGCAACTAGGGTTGAGCATTCCGATACCGAAACTCGAGTCCGATACCTGAAATCCAATGTAAGTCTATGGGAACAAAATATCGGAATATTTTAAATTCCGATATTTTGTTCCCATAGACTTACATTGGATTTCAGGTATCGGACTCGGGTTTCGGTATCGGAATGCTCAACCCTAGTAGCAACTACAGGACCTGCCAGAAAAGGACCAATGAGAAACTGTTCCAGAACACATGTAGTTTCAGGACCTTCCTGGTGGACCAATAAGAGCTGCTGCAGTACCTGAGCATGTGATCCCTGATCTCCAATGAGAGATCTTACCCTGGGCATGCTCAGAAGGGGAAACACAGGACTAAGGTAACTGCCACACTAAACAATCCGCTAGCGATCACGATAACGACGCATACTAATGCGATCGCTAGCGGATTGTTTCTATATCGCTAAATGCGGCCACATTTAGCGATATAGTTAACGACGCTATCGCCGTTAGCGATCTTCTAACGACTTTGCGGTACAAGTACCGCTAATCGCTAAGAAAAGGTGCCACAGCAGCGATTAAATACTCACCAGCGGGAGCGCCAGCGATGAAATAGGGTCCGGAACGATTCCAGCGACGAGCGAGATCACAGCAGGAAGCTCGTGCTGGAAGCTGCCGACATGAACAATATCGCTAACTGGATCGCTAAATAGTGACGTTTTTAGCGATCTCGTAGCGATAATTGTTTAGTGGTGCATACCCTTTAGTCCTAAAGACGTTCGCTCGCCGCTGACCAGTACTGGCTACAATAGCAGAACCTGGAAGGCAGCAGTAAACCTCTGCACAGTACTAGGCTGAGCAAACGCTGGGACCGACGTCTCTGCTGAGGAGGCTCCACTGCGCCGGAAAATATGGGACCGCAGCGGAAATGGCTCGAGATTCCCCTGTGCAGAAGCGGGAACTCGACCTCTAACATACACATAGCTATTAACCTGTTTTGCTCAGAGTTTCATGTAAGCTCATTGTACGAATTAAATTTCTCATAATGGTGATCATGTTATTTATCTATACAGTGTTTCTCAACTCCAGTCCTCAGACCCACCAACAGTCATGTTTCAGATTTCCTAGTATTGCAAGGATGGAATTAATGCTTGAGCAGTGATAAAATTATCACCTGTCATCTAAGGAAATCCTGAAACATGACCTGTTGATGGTCCTGAGGACTGGAGTTGGAAACACTGATCTATATTATCATGTATTTGGTCCACTGATTATATTGATGTCAGCAATGTAACTCCTTCCTTTCTGATTAGTTATTATATTTCTTATTATAGTTTGCCATGGTGGGATATTCTATTGCCCACACTGCCTTTTCCATTTTTTTTTTTAGCTTTTTGGCTGTTTTTAATTATTTTTTCTTCTAATTTTTTGTGTATATAATTAATTGTAATCAATAAATGTATATTTATGTATTTTTTTTGGTAGTTCTTTATTGTTTGAAAAATCTTTTTGTTAGTCATTTATCGGTCTACACTTCTTTTTTCATGCCTAAAGAAGGAGAATTCCTTCATATGTTCTGTACTAGTTTATCAAAGAAATGATCCAGCTTCCAAAGGTGAAGGTTTTTTATTGATTAAAAAAGTTCCATCATGAAAAGGCAATTTGAGAAATGGAGACTGCAGAAACTGAAGACTGGAGAATAAGAGTGTGGTCAATGGTACAGAGAGTCATCTTGTAGATGCCTCAGAGCTGAGAAGAGCAGGCAACACACAACAGAGGAAAATGTAGCAGAGTCAAGTTGAATTGCACGCTTGGTTTAGTCAGAAAACTTACTAGTCCAGTTATAGCAGAACTAGGTTTGTCAGGGGACTACTGTTATGTTTCGGTAACTGAGGAGAAATAGCAAAAATAGCCAAAGTAGCAATACACAAGAGAGGCTGGAAACTATTGGGTTGCAGGACCCTGAACTAACCGCAACACTAGAAGTAGCCGTGGAGCATACCTACGGTGATCCTAGATGTCTCATCACAGCCGGAGAGATAGCTACACCTAAAGGCAGAAAGAAGAAAGCTAACTGCCCCATAGCAGAACCCCCAAAGATATAGGAAGCCCCCAAACATGTAATGGCGGTTAGACAAGAGGAAAATACGAACACAGACAGAAAATAGAATGAGCAAACGCTTGGGCCCAATACTGTCTAGATAGAAAAGAATAGGAAAGAATTCTGACTGCAACGCAAAAAACCCTGACAAAAATACCAACACTTCTGATTAACAAAAAACCTGAGATCACACAACCTCTACCACCTAAATCAGATCTCTGGTGTAACACACAGCAATTCAGCAAATAAAAAGCGACACTGGAATAGAGCAAAAGTGCAAACACAACTGAGCACAAATGCAGAGCCAGGCCCCAAAAAGGGGACCAGGCTGAAGTCTACTGCAAGGCAGCAAACCAACAAGGAAAATCCAACCAGAGGAAAAAAAAAGCAAATCACTTATCTGAATGAAAGCAGGAATGCAAGCTGAGCTCCAAGCAAGACCTGAAGAACAATTGATTACCGGCAAGGCTGCAGCGAGTTCAGGTCACTTATATCAGACCATTCGGATCCAGCTGAAAGCCATACAGCAATTAGTTCATTACCCTCAGCAACCACTGGAGGGAGCCCCAGCTCCAAAGTCACCTCCAAAGTATTCACAACAGACTACCTTAGTAAATGTAGCAGAGTCCAGCAGACATAGCAGAATAGGGTTTGTCAGGAGACTAATTAAAATGGTAGTAGAACCCAGCATTGTAGCAGAGCTGGGTTTTCAGATTCAGGAGGCGTATTTAGTAAATGTAGCAGAACTGCCATGGGAATCAGGCGCAGAAGGGTAGAGGACATGATGTCAGAGGTCCAAAGAGTAGAGAGAGCTGGTAGCAGGAGGAAGGAGCCATTTCTAAACATAATAATTATGTCTACTCTTTGATTTCACTTCTTAGGACTAAATAAATACCATGTATTTAATAGTCTCTCAAAACAAAGATTAGTAGTATAGGGGCACTACCGCTCGTCAAACTCAAATCTGACGGGTCGACACGCCCCCTATCATTTAATCCGTCTCCCTGGGATTTGATCTGGCTGAACTTTGCTCAGGGTGGGAAATCTGGTCTGCTGGATTTGTGAATTTCAATCAAAGTGATTTATTCGTCTCTATTGATATTTTATCCATTGGATTAGATTAGTCTGTGGAGTATTAGTGTAACTTTTAAGGACCCAGTAAATGTATAAGGAGTTCTAGTTAAATAATAAGGATTTTTAGTGAATTAAAGAGTGAATCTTGATTTTATACTTTTTTGTGGAGAGAAACTTTTAAGGACCCAGTAAATGTATAAGGAGTTCTAGTTAAATACAGACTTCTGTATATAACTAGTATATAAGGATTTTTAGTGAATTAAAGAGTGAATCTTGATTTTATACTTTTTTGTGGAGAGAAACTTTTAAGGACCCAGTAAATGCATGTAAAGCACTACTGTGGTGGAAAGCTGTATCAAGCTGGTAAAAGGTGTTTATTTTTTAGTATTATCCAGGATATAAGTTTTAAACTACAGCTGCAAAGGCAATTTAATTTGAAGTATCACCTTATAACACATTTGGAATTATGACGCTCAACTTATAGTTTTATTCAGTATATATTTAGCTTGGCAGTGTATCTACACTTATATCAGGACTGGGAAGAATGTAATGACATGGAGTTAGGAATTTCCAGACTAGTTTCTGAGTTTTAGTGAAATACAGACTTTTGTTACAGATCGGTAACTTATTACCAAGCTGTGTGTACAAGGCATGTGTTGTGTTAGAAGTCTAAATATTTTTTCTATCTAGTGGCATTGTTGACATGAATTGTCAGAATGAGTGAAGGTCGATGCTACGGTAATTCATTTGCTAGAAGCCACATATAGTAATTAGTGTTGTATTGTGTATAGTTGGCCAAGCACAGTTGTGAGAAGGTCATAGCTTAACAGTCTATTGAATTTATTTGTCTCTATTTACCTGTAAATGTGTGTAAAGTTGTTTTATCTGTGTGTCTGATACTGAGCTCTTTTAAGTCAACCAGTAAATGTATCCTATGACCACTCTATTGTGTGGGGAAAGTCATGGCGAGATTGAAATAAATTCAAAAAGGAAGCTTTTGCAGTATAAAATACAAATTTTATTAAGGTCTAAAATACATTATCATGGATAAAAATCCAAAAGAGTGGGATATACAGCATGCAGAAAAATAGCCAAAGTGTTGACATGAAGTTACAACTCAAAGACATATACATTATCATGCATAAAAATCCAAAAGAGTGGGATATACAGCATGCAGAAAAATAGCCAAATGCAGACAGGTATGAACTACATTCAAATCAATATATAATAGTGCCCATCTCCATATCTTATATGTTATAACGATAATAGACTAATCCGGGGCTAAACAATAATAACCTACATATATTTGTCCATATATATGCAATCTACGTAACTCACAATATCCCCCAATAGGCAGACATATATGCACTATATATAGGATTATAAGTATCTCAATGAAGCATGTATATCAATAAAGTAACTTCCCCATCACAGATGCTAATATAATGATGTTAGCATGCAAGTGCAGGGCTCACAATACATACTGTGCGTGCATATGAAGTCAATTAGCACATCCATATGAGGAGCTATATTAAAAAAGCAGTTGTGTATAGTTGGCCAAGCACAGTTGTGAGAAGGTCATAGCTTAACAGTCTATTGAATTTATTTGTCTCTATTTACCTGTAAATGTGTGTAAAGTTGTTTTATCTGTGTGTCTGATACTGAGCTCTTTTAAGTCAACCAGTAAATGTATCCTATGACCACTCTATTGTGTGGGGAAAGGCAAGTCATATCTGTGTAATGCTAGTCTGTAATTAAAATAAAACTTTTTCACAAACTTTTTAACATACCGGTGTTTCGGACCATTATGAGGTACCAGAAGCACACGGTGCCATCTACTCTAGTCCATAATATTCGATTTTGATCACCATTCAACAAAAAATTGAGGCATGTGAACAGTTGATGGTAATATTTTGGCACATGACAAATGTTCTGACTCTCAGATGTTATTTTATTAGTTACCATACGAATATTATAGCGAGTCAAGGTGTATTAAACTGATTACTAACCCGATTACGGTAACTTGATAACAAATTCACAGCAAATTCGTTATTTTGTGACTATTTTTAACTGTTTCATGTGAGAATACAGGCATAGGATGGGGCCAATACTTAGTGTATACTATTTATGTACAAAGATGATAGGGAAAATATATGTTTCCAAAGTTTAGTGACATGTAGTACATAGTGGGGAGAGACCTCATGCAGTGCTAACCTGACTACAAACCCTCACTGCTACTTTTCCGCTTGTCTAACATCGCAATACAACCAAGTGGTTCTTCAAAACTATTTGTAAGTCTTCCGTCACAATGGAGTTCTAGTTAAATACAGACTTCTGTATATAACTAGTATATAAGAGTTAGCTCCTTCACAGATTTATTTTACATTATATTTTTATTTTGCTTAAGGATCATATACAGAGGAGTTTTTATGTTTTAATACTGATAGACATATTGTGAACGGACATATAGGGCCCATGTGAGACACCATATTTTTCAACATTTTACCTCCTTCACAGAATTATTTTGCATTATATATTTTTTTATTTTGCTTAAGGATCGTGTACAGAGGAGTTTTTATGTTTTAATACTGATAGACATATTGTGAACTGACATATAGGGTCCATGTGAGACACCATATTTTCAACATTTTAGCTACTTCACAGAATTATTTTGCATTATATATTTTTTTATTTTGCTTAAGGATCGTGTACAGAGGAGTTTTTATGTTTTAATACTGATAGACATATTGTGAACTGACATATAGGGTCCATGTGAGACACCATATTTTTCAAATATTAGTTGTGCGTTCGTTACCACTGTCAACCATAGCAGCTCTCATGATGCTAGCTATTCTGATCAGCTTATCATATCAACCATGAAGCCTCTTTTAACCCCTTCACAATAATGTACAGAGGAGTTTTATGTTTTAATACTGATAGACATATTGTGAACTAACATATAGGGTCCATGTGAGACACCATATTTTTCAACATTTTTGCTCCTTCACAGATTTATTTTGCATTATATTTTTTATTTTTCAACATTTTTGCTCCTTCACAGATTTTATTTTACATTATTTTTTTATTTTGCTTAAGGATCGTGTACAGAGGAGTTTTTATGTTTTAATACTGAAAGACATATTGTGAACTGACATATAGGGTCCATGTGAGACACCATATTTTTCAACATTTTAGCTCCTTCACAGAATTATTTTGCATTATATATTTTTTTTTATTTTGCTCATGTGACACACCATATTTTTCAACATTTTAGCTCCTTCACAGAATTATTTTGCATTATATATTTTTTTATTTTGCTTAAGGATCGTGTACAGAGGAGTTTTTATGTTTTAATACTGATAGACATATTGTGAACTGACATATAGGGTCCATGTGAGACATGCCTGGACAAGTCTGGGCATGTCCAGGCATGCCTGGACAAGTCCTGGTCACGGGACAGCCGTGGAAAAAACAATACTGAAATTCAAAAACTATGGGCTGGCCGTTAACACACGCATAGTCATCTAGAAAATATTGAGCGAGTTGCTTCACAAACCACACAAGGCGTGGTGATTGCCAATGTTCTCGGTATGCGCTACATACATGACCCTCTGTATAGCCTGGGATGAGCAGCGTTCTTGTTGCACAGGCCTGTTTTTAAAGACGCTAAGCCCCATCAGATATAAAAGACAGGCATGTTGGGCCATGTCCCGGACTATTTTGGCACAGAACCACACCTATGCAACGATTTTGATCAGCATTCAACAAAAAATTGCGTGCAAACTTTTTAGCATACGCGTCACACACAAGGCGACGACACCTCGGGCTAGCACATTTACCGGTAGTTTTCAAAAACCACTGCCTTAACAATAAAGTAAGAATCGTGGTGACCTGCATTGTGGTCTATAAATGTATAGTCTGAAAATTTACCGTTGCTAAAGAACAGTAAAAAGTCGTGCGTACAACTATCATCCTCAAACTCCCAGAGCTATCACAAACACTATTGCCTACAGAGGCGGCCCGCGAGAATTTCTGGATGTGCGTGTCAAGAGGCTCCATGCCTTGACCGATTGTTTGCTCGTGAATGCTGACATTTCCAGGGTCATTATAGTTGTGTAAATGCGCTGGGGGCTCGTGTATCGGCCCCTAGGGGGTAATGCGTGATCATTTTAATTATTTTTCAATTCATAACCACACGTTCTCAGGCAGACAGGTTTATTCACAGAAGTTGACTGTACAGTTGCATAATTTTTGTTTAAAATCATACATTTGCATAATTTTGTTTAAAATCGCACAGTTCTGCGATAATGTCGGGTGTTGGACACTCACTTATCAGTCTCTCATACGTGTCGCAGAAAGATTTTAGTCTGTTCTGCGAGAGTTTATTATGCACGTACTGTGCAGACATGTCAAGAAACATTTTGGTGTGTTCACCAGTCCATACGGGTGTTGGCGTGTAAGGTGAGCGACCATCATCCTTCTGCTTCTTACTTACACGACGGCGCGATACCGCGCGTTTCTTTGACGGTAATGCATCGGCTGAATTGGCAGATGTTGGTTCCGCGTTGTTATTTTCAGATTCTGTAGCTTGACACAGACGTATATTCTTACGCCTACCACTCTCCGTATTCCCGGGGTGTGCGATTGGCGCGTCGCTTTCTCCACGATACGCGACACACCTGGGTGAACGTGGTTCAGTTCTCATCTCCACTCTGTTCTCAAATCCATAATTGGATTGTTGCAAAACTCGCGAATGACGCTCCTCCGTAACTAAAGAAAAGACACGTGGTGTAGTTAACCGCTAAGCGGGCGAGATATAGGAAAAGCTACAGGCCCCACTTTACTCTGATTCAATGCGACATTTGTAAAGCTACCAGCACCGATTATCTGTGAAACCGATGCATAATTGTTTGTATAAGTACAGTATAGAGAGGCCTAGACATATATACTTACAAGTATCCCCCGGGTGCTGATCTACAGAGAATGCTGAATTAACAGACATCACGCTGCTCGTTCGTGCCCGTATGGGGCTGATTTCTCCATCAAACTGCAACCTCACGGGCGATACTTTAGCCGCTAAAATAAAATATAACATACATGAATGCGCAAAGCACTCACAAAGCTAACTTGACACAGGTAAATCAAACTAGTTACCGCAGAAATTTTTATCTGCGTGTATAACTACACTATAGAGTTGTGTAGACATATATGCTTACAAGCCTGAGACGTGTAGTGTACTTCAGAGATTGGTGAATTAAACGGTGTGGAGTTGTTCGTAGTTGTCGTATGGGGGTGTTTTCTTTTTCAAGCTGCAGACTCCTGCACGCTAGTTTAACAGCTGTAAATAAAATATGACTGCCTCAGAAATGATATCTACAAGGCCCACGCGCATAAAGCTAAATTCGCAAAGATACCGTAACACGCGTAAATAAAATATATCCGCTAGTTAAGGGTGGGTACGCAGAGTACAGAGGATACAGACACATAACAGACGTGTTTCAAGCACTGTACAGACAACGCAGCGTATATAACTACAGATTTATATTATTAAAACATGTCTAGCTAACGTTCCTGTCAGCTAAAATAAAATTAACTGCATGGATTTTAGCGTCAGTCTATATTAATTATTAATATTAATAGTAGATGTTATAAATTTACAGTTACAGGGTAATGATGGTGGTGCTTCGGGTGTGAAATATTGTTTGAACGCGTTTAGCCGGCATGACGGTCCTGTAAAACATTAATAGATTTCTTTTCTGTCTCGCAGTTCATGGTATTGACAGAGGGCGTGTTCTCGCTGTTACCACTAATAAATACAGCCCAGCTCCCAAGCGATACACAGCTCACCTGTAAGGCTTCGCACCTCGCAGAACACACGCCATATCTGAACAGGAATAAAGTGAGTATTTTTATGGATTTCGTTTCAGTTATATTTAAGTTAGTATAGTTTAAGTATTTATTTGCATGAACAGATTAGTCGCGTTTTCATACTTGATCTTTATTTGCTTTAATTCAATAGAGAACCCTTTTTATTCAAGATGGAGTCCAGACATTCTCGCGGTCAATATTCTGCTATGCTTTCACCAGAACAATCGGGTAAGTTTTACACAGTATATAGTGTACGCCGTATTGTCTTGGGTTGTCTGAGTCTGCGCTTTGTATATATAAATTATATATTTAATTATTTCTTATTTAAGAAGCGGGAGTCCATTCAGACTACTCCTATGAGAATCGGTTCATTACGCAGAACCTGTTAAAGGATAGCAACTCTGCTAGCGGGCGACGAGCCTCCAGCTCTCAGCAGTCTGTCACAGGCAAGAAACCTATAGATATATCAGATGTTTTAAGCATATGTATCTAGTCTGCTAATTAAATACAATTTCTCATACAGATACACCTGTAGCGGACTGGGCGGTTGAAAACACCGTGGCGGCTGAGGCGCTCGAGCATCGCGATTCCGATGTTGAGATCGTGGAGGATCCCCTGGATTCCGGTGTTGAGTTCGTAGAACAGGATTATAATCCTCTAACTCGCGCGATACCCTACGCTTCTAAAAGATGGAGTGATTCGCTAAGCACACGGCGCTGGAACAGAAAAGGTAGCGGTCCTTGAAACACGTCTGTTATGTGTCTGTATCCTCTGTACCCTGCGTACCCACCCTTAACTAGCGGATATATTTTATTTACGCGTGTTACGGTATCTTTGCGAATTTAGCTTTATGCGCGTGGGCCTTGTAGATATCATTTCTGAGGCAGTCATATTTTATTTACAGCTGTTAAACTAGCGTGCAGGAGTCTGCAGCTTGAAAAAGAAAACACCCCCATACGACAACTACCGAACAACTCCACACCGTTTAATTCACCAATCTCTGAAGTACACTACACGTCTCAGGCTTGTAAGCATATATGTCTACGCAACTCTATAGTGTAGTTATACACGCAGATAAAAATTTCTGCGGTAACTAGTTTTATTTACCTGTGTCAAGTTAGCTTTGTGAGTGCTTTGCGCATTCATGTATGTTATATTTTATTTTAGCGGCTAAAGTATCGCCCGTGAGGTTGCAGTTTGATGGAGAAATCAGCCCCATACGGGCGCGAATGAGCAGCGTGATGTCTGTTAATTCAGCATTCTCTGTAGATCAGCACCCGGGGGATACTTGTAAGTATATATGTCTAGGCCTCTCTATACTGTACTTATACAAACAATTATGCATCGGTTTCACAGATAATCGGTGCTGGTAGTTTTACAAATGTCGCTTTGAATCAGAGTAAAATGGGGCCTGTAGCTTTTCCTATATCTCGCCCGCTTAGCGGTTAACTACACCACGTGTCTTTTCTTTAGTTACGGAGGAGCGTCATTCGCGAGTTTTGCAACAATCCAATTATGGATTTGAGAACAGAGCGGAGATGAGAACTGAACCACGTTCACCCAGGTGTGTCGCGTATCGTGGAGAAAGTGACGCGCCAATCGCACACCCCGGGAATACGGAGAGTGGTAGGCGTAAGAATATACGTCTATGTCAAGCTACAGAATCTGCAAATAACAACGCGGAACCAACATCTGCCAATTCAGCCGATGCATTACCGTCAAAGAAACGCGCGGTATCGTGCCGTCGTGTAAGTAAGAAGCAGAAGGATGATGGTCGCTCACCTTACACGCCAACACCCGTATGGACTGGTGAACACACCAAAATGTTTCTTGACATGTCTGCACAGTACGTGCATAATAAACTCTCGCAGAACAGACTAAAATCTTTCTGCGACACGTATGAGAGACTGATAAGTGCGTGTCCAACACCCGACATTATCGCAGAACTGTGCGATTTTAAACAAAATTATGCAAATGTATGATTTTAAACAAAAATTATGCAACTGTACAGTCAACTTCTGTGAAATAAACCTGTCTGCCTGAGAACGTGCGGTTATGAATTGAAAATTAATTAAAATGATCACGCATTACACCCTAGGGGCCGATACACGAGCCCCCACAGCGCATTTACACAACTATAATGACCCTGGAAATGTCAGCATTCACGCGCAAACAATCGGTCAAGGCATGGAGCCTCTTGAAACGCACATCCAGAAATTCTCGCGGGGCCGCCTCTGTAGGCAATAGTGTTTGTGATAGCTCTGGGAGTTTGAGGATGATAGTTGTACGCACGACTTTTTACTGTTCTTTAGCAACGGTAAATTTTCAGACTATACATTTATAGACCACAATGCAGGTCACCACGATTCTTACTTTATTGTTAAGGCAGTGGTTTTTGAAAACTACCGGTAAATGTGCTAGCCCGAGTGTCGTCGCCTTGTGTGTGACGCGTATGCTAAAAAGTTTGCACGCAATTTTTTGTTGAATGCTGATCAAAATCGTTGCATAGGTGTGGTTCTGTGCCAAAATAGTCCGGGACATGGCCCAACATGCCTGTCTTTTATATCTGATGGGGCTTAGCGTCTTTAAAAACAGGCCTGTGCAACAAGAACGCTGCTCATCCCAGGCTATACAGAGGGTCATGTATGTAGCGCATACCGAGAACATTGGCAATCACCACGCCTTGTGTGGTTTGTGAAGCAACTCGCTCAATATTTTCTAGATGACTATGCGTGTGTTAACGGCCAGCCCATAGTTTTTGAATTTCAGTATTGTTTTTTCCACGGCTGTCCCGTGACCAGGACTTGTCCAGGCATGTCTCACATGGACCCTATATGTCAGTTCACAATATGTCTATCAGTATTAAAACATAAAAACTCCTCTGTACACGATCCTTAAGCAAAATAAAAAAATATATAATGCAAAATAATTCTGTGAAGGAGCTAAAATGTTGAAAAATATGGTGTCTCACATGGACCCTATATGTTAGTTCACAATATGTCTTTCAGTATTAAAACATAAAACTCCTCTGTACATTATTGTGAAGGGGTTAAAAGAGGCTTCATGGTTGATATGATAAGCTGATCAGAATAGCTAGCATCATGAGAGCTGCTATGGTTGACAGTGGTAGCGAACGCATAACTAATATTTGAAAAATATGGTGTCTCACATGGACCCTATATGTCAGTTCACAATATGTCTATCAGTATTAAAACATAAAAACTCCTCTGTACACGATCCTTAAGCAAAATAAAAAAATATAATGCAAAATAATTCTGTGAAGTAGCTAAAATGTTGAAATATATGGTGTCTCACATGAGCAAAATAAAAAAAAAATATATAATGCAAAATAATTCTGTGAAGGAGCTAAAATGTTGAAAAATATGGTGTCTCACATGGACCCTATATGTCCGTTCACAATATGTCTATCAGTATTAAAACATAAAAACTCCTCTGTACATGATCCTTAAGCAAAATAAAAATATAATGTAAAATAAATCTGTGAAGGAGCTAACTCTTATATACTAGTTATATACAGAAGTCTGTATTTAACTAGAACTCCATTGTGACGGAAGACTTACAAATAGTTTTGAAGAACCACTTGGTTGTATTGCGATGTTAGACAAGCGGAAAAGTAGCAGTGAGGGTTTGTAGTCAGGTTAGCACTGCATGAGGTCTCTCCCCACTATGTACTACATGTTACTAAACTTTGGAAACATATATTTTCCCTATCATCTTTGTACATAAATAGTATACACTAAGTATTGGCCCCATCCTATGCCTGTATTCTCACATGAAACAGTTAAAAATAGTCACAAAATAACGAATTTGCTGTGAATTTGTTATCAAGTTACCGTAATCGGGTTAGTAATCAGTTTAATACACCTTGACTCGCTATAATATTCGTATGGTAACTAATAAAATAACATCTGAGAGTCAGAACATTTGTCATGTGCCAAAATATTACCATCAACTGTTCACATGCCTCAATTTTTTTGTTGAATGGTGATCAAAATCGAATATTATGGACTAGAGTAGATGGCACCGTGTGCTTCTGGTACCTCATAATGGTCCGAAACACCGGTATGTTAAAAAGTTTGTGAAAAAGTTTTATTTTAATTACAGACTAGCATTACACAGATATGACTTGCCTTTCCCCACACAATAGAGTGGTCATAGGATACATTTACTGGTTGACTTAAAAGAGCTCAGTATCAAACACACAGATAAAACAACTTTACACACATTTACAGGTAAATAGAGACAAATAAATTCAATAGACTGTTAAGCTATGACCTTCTCACAACTGTGCTTGGCCAACTATACACAACTGCTTTTTTAATATAGCTCCTCATATGGATGTGCTAATTGACTTCATATGCACGCACAGTATGTATTGTGAGCCCTGCACTTGCATGCTAACATCATTATATTAGCATCTGTGATGGGGAAGTTACTTTATTGATATACATGCTTCATTGAGATACTTATAATCCTATATATAGTGCATATATGTCTGCCTATTGGGGGATATTGTGAGTTACATAGATTGCATATATATGGACAAATATATGTAGGTTATTATTGTTTAGCCCCGGATTAGTCTATTATCGTTATAACATATAAGATATGGAGATGGGCACTATTATATATTGATTTGAATGTAGTTCATACCTGTCTGCATTTGGCTATTTTTCTGCATGCTGTATATCCCACTCTTTTGGATTTTTATCCATGATAATGTATATGTCTTTGAGCTGTAACTTCATGTCAACACTTTGGCTATTTTTCTGCATGCTGTATATCCCACTCTTTTGGATTTTTATCCATGATAATGTATTTAGACCTTAATAAAATTTGTATTTTATACTGCAAAAGCTTCCTTTTTGAATTTATTTCAATCTCGCCATGACTTTCCCCACACAATAGAGTGGTCATAGGATACATTTACTGGTTGACTTAAAAGAGCTCAGTATCAGACACACAGATAAAACAACTTTACACACATTTACAGGTAAATAGAGACAAATAAATTCAATAGACTGTTAAGCTATGACCTTCTCACAACTGTGCTTGGCCAACTATACACAATACAACACTAATTACTATATTTGGCTTCTAGCAAATGAATTACCGTAGCATCGACCTTCACTCATTCTGACAATTCATGTCAACAATGCCACTAGATAGAAAAATATTTAGACTTCTAACACAACACATGCCTTGTACACACAGCTTGGTAATAAGTTACTGATCTGTAACAAAAGTCTGCATTTCACTAAAACTCAGAAACTAGTCTGGAAATTCCTAACTCCATGTCATTACATTCTTCCCAGTCCTGATATAAGTGTAGATACACTGCCAAGCTAAATATATATACTGAATAAAACTATAAGTTGAGCGTCATAATTCCAAATGTGTTATAAGGTGATACTTCAAATTAAATTGCCTTTGCAGCTGTAGTTTAAAACTTATATCCTGGATAATACTAAAAAATAAACACCTTTTACCAGCTTGATACAGCTTTCCACCACAGTAGTGCTTTACATGCATTTACTGGGTCCTTAAAAGTTTCTCTCCACAAAAAAGTATAAAATCAAGATTCACTCTTTAATTCACTAAAAATCCTTATATACTAGTTATATACAGAAGTCTGTATTTAACTAGAACTCCTTATACATTTACTGGGTCCTTAAAAGTTTCTCTCCACAAAAAAGTATAAAATCAAGATTCACTCTTTAATTCACTAAAAATCCTTATTATTTAACTAGAACTCCTTATACATTTACTGGGTCCTTAAAAGTTACACTAATACTCCACAGACTAATCTAATCCAATTGGATAAAATATCAATAGAGACGAATAAATCACTTTGATTGAAATTCACAAATCCAGCAGACCAGATTTCCCACCCTGAGCAAAGTTCAGCCAGATCAAATCCCAGGGAGACGGATTAAATGATAGGGGGCGTGTCGACCTGTCAGATTTGAGTTTGACGAGCGGTAGTGCCCCTATACTACTAAGATTATCTATGATTCTTAACAATACCATTTTTTCTTTTTTGAGGATTTTATTTTTTAATTTTGTTAAATTTGGGGGCATTTTGCATATGTTTTGCTTATATGCCATAAATGTACAAGATAGGATAACTCTCTTGACCCCCTACAATAATTGTAATTGTATTTTTTTTTCTCTTTATTTTCATTGACTTTTGTGCTTTATTTTCCTATGCTTTATTACATTAAAATGATTAAAAATGAACAATAATACTTCCTTGAATACTTTTTTGATCCCTACTTTCTTATTTTT
Source organism: Oophaga sylvatica (assembly GCA_033576555.1). Classification (NCBI taxonomy): domain Eukaryota; kingdom Metazoa; phylum Chordata; class Amphibia; order Anura; family Dendrobatidae; genus Oophaga; species Oophaga sylvatica. The sequence continues at coordinate 370,270,582 of JARQOD010000003.1, forward strand.
TATAAATGAGCATCATTTCTTTATTAATTTTTTCAGTCATTGTTAATGATGTGGTCTTTTTAATATTAGAGCACAGGGTACATGTCGGATTACCGTTCCACAACTATTGACTTGCTGCAGACAGATTTTGGAGGAATCATATCTAATAAACAGCGTTATTCACCAGTTGTTACCTACAGATCTTTGAAATCAAAGAAGCTGAGTGAATCTTTGTAGTCTGAAGAAAGACATCTTACATTTCAGTTTTCATTTTGCTCATTCTTGTTATTCTTTTTATGTTTGCACATTTTGTTTGTCTAATTTAGAAATGTTTTACTTATTTTCTTCCTTAGCGCCTTAATGACCAGCCTTTTATTTGCTTTTTTTTTGCCTCTGCATTTCAGTAGCTTCTTTTTTTACTGATGTGTCTTTACCCTATATGTAGAAAAGGCAACGTTTTTAGTTATCTGATTATTTCCTTGCTTCTTATACTTTGTTACACTGCCCAAAAAATAAAAATAAAGGGAGCACTTAAACAGCACAATGCAACTCCAAGTCAATCACACTTCTGTGAAATCAACCTGTCCAGTCATGAAGCAACACCGATTGTGAATCAATTTCTACTGATGTTGTGCAAATGGTACAGACAACAGGTAGAAATGATAGGAAATTAGCAAGACAACCCCTAAAAGGAGTGGTTCTGCAGGGTGTGACCACAGACCATTTCTCTGTTCTCATCCTTTTTGGCTGTTTTGGACACTTGATTTTGTCATTGCTCTCACGCCTAGACATACTATACAGTAGCATGAAACACTGTTTACAACCCACAAACATAGCTTAGATAGTGCAGCTCATCCAGGTTTTCATATCAATGTGAACTGTGGCAAGAAGGGTAGCTTTGTCTATCAGCACAGTGTTCAGAGCATGGAAAAGATATCAGGAAACAAGCCAGTACACCAGGAGAAGTGGAGGGAGTCATAGGAAGGCAAAATCCCAGTAGCAGGATAGATACCTTCTCCATCGTGCAAGGAGGAACAGGAGGAGCAGTGCTAGAGCCCTGCAAAATGACCTCCAGCAGGCCACTGACATCCATGTGTCTGCTCAAACAGTCAAAAACAGACTTCATGAGAGTGATATGAGGGCCCGACATCCACAAATGGGTGTTGTGTTTAGAGCCCAACACGGTGCAGGACGATTGGCAATTGCCAAATAACACCAAGATTGACAGATTCGACACTGGCGCCCTGTGCTCTTCACAAATGAGAGTAGGTTCACACTGATCACATGTGACAGTGTGACCGAGTCTGGAGACACTGTGGAGAATGTTCTGCTGCCTCCAATATCCGCCAGCACGACCGGTTTGGCACTGTGTCAGTAATGGTGTGGGGAGGCATGTCTTTGGAGAGCTGTACAGCCCTCCATGTGCTAGACAGAGGTGCCCTGACTGCCATAAGGTACTGGAATGAGATCTTCAGATACATTATGAGACCATATGCAGGTGCAATGGGCCCTGAGTTCCATCTGATGCATGACAATGCTAGGCCTCAAGTGGCTGAAGCGTGTTAGCAGTTACTGCATGATGAAGACATTTATGCTATGGACTGGCCTGCCCATTCCCCAGACATGAATCCTATCGAGCACATCTGGGCATAATGTCTCATTCCATCCACCAACACCACTTTACACCACAGACAGTCCAAGAGTTGACTGATGCTTTAATCCAGGTCTGGGAGGAGATGTTCCAGGAGAACATCTGTAGCCTCATCAGGAGCATACATACCTAGGCATTGTAGAGAGGTCTAACAGGCACGTGGAGGCCACACTCACTACTGAGCATCATTTCTTTGTTTTGAGCCCTTTCCACTGAAATTGGCTCAGCCTGCAATTTGATTTTCCACTTTGATTTTGAGTATCATTCCAAATCCAGACCTTCATGGGATATTAATTTTGATTTATATTAATCATTTTTATGTTTTATTGTTCTCAACGCATTCCACTATATAATGAATAAAGATTTGCAACTGGAATATTTCATTCAATTATATCTGGGATGTGGTATTTTAGTGTTCCCCTTATTTTTTTGAGCAGTGTATTATTACAATTAAAACATGTATTAAGCCCTAGTTAGAGGAGGAATTTGTCCAGTGGCATGACAGAGGGGAATGGCAGTGCTGATGTGAATATAGATGATCTAGTAGCTCTGATATCGCTATGCTTCCTTTCACCACATGGCATTCATTGATTACAAGTAGAGCTGAACGATCTTTTGCAATTCAAATTCGCAGAATCTTTCCCAAAAATTGAGTTGCGGCAAATAAATTTTGAATCTCAATACTGGAAAACTTTCAATTGCTTGAATAATATACCGTATTTTTCGGACCATAAGACTCACTTTTTTCCCCCAAAAATGGGGGTGCGTCTTATGGTCGCAACATACCAAAAAGTCCGGTGTCAGCGGCGCTCCCAATGCAGCTTCGCTGTGATGCAGTGGTGGTGTCGGGGCAGCAGTGGGGCTCTGTGCTGCGTCGGGGGCTCCGCCGGCATCTCGTCCTAGCCGGAAAGCCCCCCTGCAGCTGCGACGCGGTGTTGGCCTGAACGAAGGCCGCCAGGGTCCTCCGGTGGCAGTCCCAATGCAGCCTGTGGTGTGGTGGTGGTGTCCGGGCAGCAGCGGGGCTCTGGGCTGCGTGGGGGGCTCGCCGGCATTTCGTCCTAGCCGGAAAGCCCCCTGCAGCTGCGACGTGGTGCCAGGCTGAGGAATGGCAGCCAGGGCCTCCGACAAGATGGCCGCTGCATACTCTCATTCAAATCTCGGCAACGAGATCTCTTCCCGAGATCTCGTCTCCTGAGATCTCAGGACAAGATCTCGTTGCCGTGATTTGAATGAGAGTATGCGGTGACCATCTTGCCGGAGGCCCCTGGCGGCCATTCTTCAGCCCGGCACTGCATTGCAGCTGCGGGGGGCTTTCCGGCTAGGACGAAATTCCGGCGGAGCCCCCACACAGCCCAGACCCCCTGCTGCTGCCCGGACACCACCACCGCACCACAGGCTGCATCGAGACCGCCACCGGAGGCCCCTGGCGGCATCCTGCAGCCCAGCACCGCGTTACAGTTGCGGGGGGCTTTCCGGCTAGGACGAAATGCCGGCGGAGCCCCCAATGCAGCACAGAGCCCTGCTGCTGCCCCGACACCACCACCGCACCGCAGGGAAGCTGCTTGGGACCGCCACCGGATTTGTGAGTATATGGCCACCCCACAGTGCCCAACCACCCCACAGAACACAGCCACCCCACAGAACACAGCCACCCCACAGAGCACAGCCACCCACAGAGCACCACTACCGCACCAGCCTGGACCACCGAACGACCCCAGTGACCACTCCTCTACCTTTGCTGATCCGTTTGCATGGTAAGCTGAATTCGGACTGTAATACGCACCCCCATTTGACACATATTTTTTTTTCCCAATTTTCCTTCTGAAAATTTGGGGTGCGTCTTATGGTCCAGTGCGTCTTATAGTCTGAAAAATACGGTACGTGGGGAGATGCACTCTACAGGAGAATGAGAGAGAGGACCCCATTGACCATTAGAACTTACACTCTACATGAGAATGAGAGAGAGGACCCCACTGACTATAAGAGCTTACATTATACGAGAGAGAGAGACCACCACTTCTATAGACAGGATAGACATGGGTGAGTGATTGTACATGCTCAGTAAAGCTTTACATAGGGGAATTCGAGAAGCTAGGTCTCATGATGGTTGTCTTGGCAGTCAAACCCGAGGTGATCAAACATTTATCATTTATCCTGTGAAAATACATGGTTTGTATTTATGGTATTACCGATCACAAACAAAGAAATGGAGTACAAAATCCTACACCATACTGATCCTTCTGATAAGAAAGTAGTCAATCAGTCTCATGATCGGACTGAGAATTGTCCCGAACCCTCTTAATTTGTGCGGTGAAGTCATTGTTTCTCTTTATGTGCAACTGTGATAAAGATATGTAGAAAATACTCTTAAATGTGCCAAGAAGAAACCCAATCAGTACCAAAATGATTCTTTTATTTGTATCCTAAACAGAATAAGCAAGAGCCTGGTCTTACTGAATGAGTCTATAAAAGTGATGACTGTTCCGTTGCAGCTGAGCGCTCCTTGTATTATATGCACATAAATTCACATTTAGAATTAATACCAGACTATAGTTATGCAAACCCGAGCTGTAATTTAGGCAAATGTGAATCTCCATGCCCTCATATTTTACACTTCAAAAATGAAGCTTCAACTTATTTGACATCAAAATAGACTTCAGTATAATAACTTATGTCAAAAGGAAGATTCAGGAACTTGTATTAAAGTAGCCTTTCACACAAAGTTGAAATTTATGTGCGTCTGCTAAAGGTTCCTGCCAATTTACACTACACATTTGGTAGACTAGAAATCTAGGTAATTAGGATTAGAAAGGTAAAACCTTTCAGTCATTTTAGATCAGGATTTTCTAAATACCTATTGTAAATGTGAATATATGTATAAAAGAATATCAGAGTAAGTCAATATTTGCAAACAATTGAGAAACCTCAAAAAACACGACCATAAAGTCCAAAAATATATACAAGAAGTGCAAATTTTATTTATCATAATAGTACACGTATAAAAATAACGGACAAATTAGAACAGAATGGGAGAAAACAGTGGAATGCAACCAGAACACGTCAGTTGAACGTCATAAAACTGACCGGTATGTGACCCAATGAAAGTCAGCATAACAGTATGCAATAAAAGTAGATTTCAATATAAATATATAGTATACTGTATATTACCACAGAAAACAGTATGTGTCATATATTGCATTTAGCAAAACCCCAAAAGTGTAAAAATAACCAGAGATAACCATACAATTTACTAAATACAGATTATATATATATTTGGACTTTATGGTTGGGTTTTTTGAGATTTCTCAATTGTTTGCGCATCTTTGTGCGACCTGTCCTATTCTTGTCATGTACATTCTATTTCAGCATTCAATATAATGAGGGCATTGAAATTCTCCCATTTATTTCTGCTGATTCTGTCTATTGGCTGTTTCTCTCTAAGTCAAATATTTGCAGGACCCTGGTCCAGTTACCATGTCAGTAGTCAGTGGCAGCTGGATCAGAGCCTTGAGAATTGTGTGCAACCTACTGGCATCTCTGTAACCACTCATGTTAATCGTTGTAGCGTGTTATACGTATCTTTACGGTCAATATATATGTGATATACAGTACAGACCAAAAGTTTGGACACACCTTCTCATTCAAAGATTTTTCTGTATTTTCATGACTATGAAAATTGTACATTCACACTGAAGGCATCAAAACTATGAATTAACACATGTGGAATTAATGATGGAAGTAATGATGGCCACTCGTTTTTCTTTACTTAGCTGCTTTTTTCTTGCCATAATACAAATTCTAACAGTCTATTCAGTAGGACTATCAGCTGTTTATCCACCAGACTTCTGCACAACACAACTGATTGTCCCAACCCCATTTATAAGGCCAGAAATCCCACTTATTAAACCTGACAGGGCACACCTGTGAAGTGAAAACCATTTCTGGTGACTTCCTCTTGAAGCTCATCAAGAGAATGCCAAGAGTTTGCAATAGGAAAGATGTGTATCTTCGTACCGTGTTACGGAAGAGTTTGCAAAGCAGTAATCAAAGCAAAAGGTGGCTACTTTGAAGAACCTAGAATATAAGACATATTTTCAGTTGTTACACACTTTTTTGTTAAGTATATAATTCCACATGTGTTAATTCATAGTTTTGATGCCTTCAGTGTGAATGTACAATTTTCATAGTCATGAAAACACGAGAAAAATCTTTAAATGAGAAGGTGTGTCCAAACTTTTGGTCTGTACTGTATATTGTAATAATTTGAAATTATTGATGCAAATTATTATAAAAAAAGAAGATAACAACATGCCCTTTCTGACGCAATGCATCCTTGTCTGTTCCACCTTCAGTGCCTACGCTACACTTTGCTACATTGATTAAAAAGGTACTACCTTCTATCTATAGGATAGGTGATAAAAATATGACAATTAAAAGTCTGTTTGCTGCTACTATCTCTGATCTCAAGAACAAAGCTTCCAAAGTCTGCCATCTCAAAAGAACAGTAGTGAGCATGTGCGACCTTCACTCTGTTCATGGTCTATAAGAGAAGAGGTCGTACATACTCATTTGCCATGCTAGGGGAGTGGTAGCTCACACAGAGATGATTTGGCCCTCTGCTCTCAAGATCGGTGAGAGTTTCAGCAGCTTAAACCCTATTAATGATACAGATGTTATCCATCCTGTAGATAGGTGCACAGTGCTCATTTCTTTGCAGCACGGTGGCTCAGTGGTTAGCACTTTTGTTTTGCAGCGCTGGGGTTCTGGGTTAAAATCCCCCCTATGACAACATCTGGAAGGAGTTTGTATGTTCTCCTCATGTTTGCAGTGGTATACTCCCTGTTCTCCTGTTTCCTTCCACATTTCAGAGACATACTGACAGAGAATGTAGATTGTGAGCCCCAATAGGACAATTATGATGATTTCTGTAAATCGCTGTGGAGTATATGACACTATATAAGAAAGCATAATAAATAAGTGATAAATATTTTGTATATGACAAGAGATTGAAACATTGGGAATGAGATATGATGGTGTAGAGGTGCATTACTGGTAACACTGTTAATGATGCTTTTTACAGAATTGATATCACACATAAGTAACATGGTTAATACCCTATTCTGCCATTATATTTGGTTTGTGCTCAGTTGGATCTTTATACGCTTTTCAACAAAAACATCCATCAGTTATCTAGTAAGAAAACAAAGTGATGGAGAGCTATAAGATGGTCTAGGATCCACAGACCTAAACTCAGGTACTGAAGAGTCAAAGAAAAGCAGCAAACGAAGTGCTCTGCGTCCACAGCAACTACTGAAAGATTGAAAAGTTGGTTGAAAATATGACAAGAATGCAAGAGTGCGCCAAGCTGTTATCAAGCCAAAGAGTAGAGTACCTAGTTCAAAGATGATAAAACCTAGCACAGTTTTGAATTGTTTGTCCTTTAATTTTGATATTGTATTGATATAAGGAGGTGGCGGAGACCCTCATGCACCTTCTCTCTCCTATACACCGAGCACGTGTGTCACATGCGGCACCCTGAAGATTCATCAATGTTTTATACTGTTATGCCATGTATTAGGGTTACTTATAATGTGTAAAGTGTTGTATATGTTCTCTTCATGTTTTACACTTTAATGTGAATGCATTTGTACATGATAAGCTTAGGGATAGAGAGTTAAGGGTTAAATAGTTGGGAGGATTAAAAGAGGAATCGTGCAAAGTCTCTGAATTTAGGAGAAGGACTTCCTGCTCTTATAGTAGAGCCCGGGCAGGATTGCCCAGGGCAAGATGCTTTCCACAGCCAGGAAGAGAAGATGCCCCATTCGAGGGGACAGAATCTGCCACAACCTGTCGGACAGTGTGGACGGGCACTGATGCTGGAGGAATGACACCAGAGGGACCTCGGGTTCCCCAAACCTAGATTGGTGTTGTCCAATTTATTGAAGTTGCAGGGACAGAGCAGGAAGCTTTGTGTTGTTTGCAGTAAAGTTTCTACCCCTGGAACAGAACTGTGTCTTGTGGTGTTTCCTGAGTACTCATCCCCAGCATCTGAAGTGAAAGTGTGATGAAGGTAACTGACTGTACCAAAGGACTGGGATTTCACTTGTTTTTTCATGTGCAAGGGGCCTGACTGTGACCTAGTGGAATCGCCCACGGCTACCACCCAGTGCCACTCTGTTACTTTGTGATCACATAAAGTAAAGAAAACCATGGACTACCACGTCCAGGGACAGCCTTGTCACTACTAGCACATCACACTGCTGAACACTTCACACTTCAAGCCTCCACTACACAGAACTGGAAAGTATTACCAGGCCTCTTGACATGACGGACCAGGAATAGCAGAACTTTGTAATGCTCACCACACCATGGTTCCTGCCAGGCTGTCATATCTTCACTGCAGGCCCCCTCCAAAAATAACTCCACCCAGACTGAAATTATGTCCAGATATCCCACTTCAAAAGAGTGCGAACCACTAGAGATGAGCAAATATATTTGAGACATTGAATGTTGTTAAAAATTTGAATTTTTTTTATTTTAAATGAATTTTTGGGATTTGCTTCAGGCAAATTAAAAAAAGCAGCATCCGGCCACTATTTTTCTGATTTTAGGGCCAGAAAGTGGTTAAAAAAATCTTATACTCACTTCTCCTTGGCCCTCCCCATAACTGTCTTGTCACTGCCAGTTCTCCGATTGCCTCTTCTTGCCACGAGAGGTGGTGAGTTTCCTTAAACGGAAGTCTTCAAACAGAGGCTGGACAGACATCTGTCTGAGTTGGTTTAGTGATCCTGCATAGAGCAGGGGGTTGGACACGATGGCCTTGGAGGTCCCTTCCAACTCTAAAATTCAACGACTTTATGATCTACCTTCTTCTATCTTTAATTTTCTTCTGGCTTGGTCTTTCACTGGTTAGACTCCAAGCCATCACTTAGATACATGTCAGTGATGTGTAAAATGACTCACATGACTACATACGGCACGATGAACGTCAACCACATACATTGCACCCCAAGTGTCATGCCGCAAGTGGTCCTGTAGGACACAACTCAAACCATCCTCTTTAATAGCCAGCCGCTCAGCCCTAGTATTTGCAAGTGTTCACTGTATTTATAGGAGTTCTCAGGTGTATTCAGAGTAGCGGCCGCTGCCAGATACTGCAGAACATTTCCTATTCTCTTGTGTAAGGTGAACTCAATGTAAATGTATGAGTGTATGAGCCAGCCTGTGTTGACTAATAACATAATGTTTTGTTAAAATACAACAGCAATTTCACTGCTGTTACATATTTTATGAAAACAATGTAACAGTATTTCTGTTTTCTATGCTGTGCGCTTAAGAGAGAAATTCTGAAAATAACACCAGGGTCAGCAATGTAGAACATGTGTGAGCTTGCCCCTTGGGAGATACGTGCTACAGAATATTCCTTGAGCTGTAAACATCCAGGTTTCAGAGATATAAATTGTTTTTACTGTACATGTCCAACATTAGGATTGTAAGCACTAAATGTTTCCTTGTCTGGGGAATTCTATCAAGCTGTTACGACTATAGAACAAATTAGAATACAGCACAGGAGCTCATTATCTAATAAAGCATCACATTACAGAAATGTAGTCCTCACTTCCCTTGGAAAATGATTGTAAGCTATAATTTAAATTATATGCAATATTACGAAAAAACACCAAATGCACAAAAAAGCTTAATAAAAAAAAATTATTCTTGAAGCTGTCTCAACACTTCTGCCTGAATGGGTTAAATTATCCCTGTATTTTCAGATAGTGTGATGTCACTTGATAAATGATGTGATAAAAACACTTTTTGAATCTGTTTTTTTTTTTAAATTATGTTGTCTTACCTCACCCCCCCCAAAGAAAAAAATCACTCTAAAGTGAAGGCAACCAGGTGTCTCTCTTCTGTCTTACTTGCAGTCCATTGCCTGTTTTCAGGTACTGTATGGTTTGTTTCTAGTAGAAGGCAGAAAGACATTCAGCAACAGCAAGGACTATAAAAACATTATATATTTTCCTGCCTCCTGCGATCCCACTCCACCGCTGCCCCCTGCCCCCCTCCCCACATGTTACATTCTGACCATAAGACGCACCCACACTTTCCTCCCAAATTTGGAGGAAAAAAAGTGCGTCTTATGGTCCGAAAAATACGGTAACTATTAAAATATGAAAAGGGAAAAGATAAAAACAAACATGCTAGGCCTATGCGTTTCAATCATTAAGGCTCTTAATGATAGAAGCCTTAGTGCTTGAAACTCATAGGCCTAGTGATTTTTATTTTTTCCCTTTCCATATTTTAATAGTCACTAACAAATAATGTTTTTATAGTCCTTTCCATTACAGTTGTCACACCGGTGACTTGCACAGAAGGTAAGCGCCACCCTACTTACTGCGGTCACTGCTCTGTTCTCCCCTGTCATGGGCTGTCTCACTGAGCTGACTCTTGTAGCATTTCCTTCTCTGCTGGTGACTGTCCATCTGGCTATAGGGCGGCATTGCCACTTTCCTAAGATATTTAACCCCATCCCGATACCTGGACAGGTTTAGCGAATGGGATATTTTTTTGCTTTGTGATTTGCATCCACCAGCAGAGACATCAAGATAAATTATAGGAAGTGGAGAATTCTCTTTGTCTTTTTGCAGGAAGTTTGGGTAAATCTTTGTCTCTGCACAGCACATTGGGCAGGTTTTGATTCTCAATCCATGCTCTCCTGTAAGGATGGATTTAAGTATAACAGGAAAGCAGGTTTGTAGTTGAAGGGAAGGCCAATGACTGGACAATGGCAACTGCAGTGAGGGAGAGAAAGTTTGTGTACTTAAAGTGCTAGCATAATTCAGATGAATGCAAACCACCTAATCAAATAGGCTAATAGCATGTTCCAAAAACATGAAACTTGTCAGATCTTTGTATATTCAGGGTGCTGCTGTCTTCATTAGCTCATATACCAGCACAGCTTCTATCCTGCAATTACTTCCTACTCCTTGTGTGCCTTCTTCCTTGCCTATTTTCTCTGCCCTCACCGAGACTGGTGATCCTTTCTCCTCTCTTTATGCCATGGACAATGGTATACAAACTCCCCCCACCAATCACTGCCACATCATTTTTGTGATGCAATGTGATTTTTTTTTCTATTTACTAATAAGTTTTAGGTAATTTATTTATATTTGTTGTTGATATATAATTATAATTATATGCGCAAAAAGTACTAAAAGGATGTAAACTGAATGCATTCATTGGACAAGAATCTCTGAAACTTACTACCTGATCACTCTCACTGGCAAGTCTAGCTTCAGATACAGACATATCTAATTTTCATTTGAAAGTTGTGAAAGATGAATGATTCCATATACTGTATTCACCATACTGTACAAAAGGTACAAGCTCATTAAATGTTGAGAACAAATGTCTATGTAGGGTTATGAATTTGCCAGCTTTGCATGTAAAGGTAATCAGATACGTCTCATGTACTTACTCTCCAGCTTGTGATGTCTATCTGGAATATTTCAACTATGTCACCCACTTCTTGTGTATTCAGCATTATGCTAATACAGCAGTCAGATGTAGAGCGCTGTCACAATGTAGTGCTTTTTTCATTAATTCCCACATAAAATAATTGCAAAGAAAGAATGCAGCAGCTAAATTTACAGGACTCTAGACACTAATCTTCAATTCCCGTCAAGAGATAGGTGATAGATTGCTCATTAAAATCTGATTAAATTCCTGATTTATTTATTTTTTAATCTCTGTCATGCAATTGTTTGCTGATATGCAATTATCTGAATGCACAGGAGACAATCCAAATATTTTAATTTCTTTATAAGGTGTTAACAGGATTTTCAAGGATTTTTAGGAACATGGATCATCAATATCAGATCACTCGGGGTCTAACGCCAGAATTTCAAAATTATAAGTTGATTGTTGGTAATGCTGAAGCTCGAGTCACACAACCACATTGGGCTGAGAATGGATGTTCCATGTCCCCCTATTTGAATTAAGCCCATGCATGGTGCTGCCATGATAGTCAGGCCTTTGTACTTGAAGCATAACCACAGCTACTGTCACACACTTCACATCGGCTCATGGATGTACATGTGCTTACAATAAAACTCTCCTCTCAGTTGAGACACAGGTCTCTGGGAGCTGTATTTTATCAGATTAACCCATTCATGACTGGAGGTATTATCAGTTTTGAGTTTTCGTTTTTTGCTCCCCTTCTTCTCAGAGCCATAACTTTTTTATTTTTCTGTTAATATGGCCATGTGAGAGCTTTTTTGTGTGTGATGAGTTGCACTTTTGAACAGCTCTGTTGGTTTTATCATGTCATGTGCTTGAAAACGGGAAAAAAATTCCAAGTGCCGTTAAATTGCAAAAAAAGTGCAATACCACACTGGCTTTTTGTTTGCCTTTTTACTAGGTTCACTAAATGCTAAAACTGACCTGCCATTATGATTCTCCAGGTCATTACGAGTTCAGAGACACCAAACACCTCTAGGTCCTTTTTATCTAAGTGGTGAAAAAAAATTCCAAACTTTGTTAAAAAAAAAATTGCACCATTTTCCGAGACCCATAGCGTCTCCATTTTTCATGATCTTGGGTTGGGTGAGGGCTTATTTTTTGTGTGCTGAGCTGACATTTTTATTGATACCATTTTGGTGCAGATACAATCTTTTGATCGCCCATTATTCCATTTAAATGCAATGTTGTGGTGACCAAAACAACGTAATTCTGGTGTTTTTACTTTTTTTTCACTACGCCGTTTAGCAATCAGGTTAATCCTTTTTTATTATTCATAGATCGGGCTATTCTGAATGTGGAAATACCAAATATGTACATGTTTGATTTTTCTTTATAATTTTATTTTGAATGGGGCGAAAGGGGGCGATTTGAACTTTTATATTTTTTGAATTTTATTAATATTTTTAAAAACATTTTTCTTTTACTTTTGGCATGCTTCAATAGTCTCCATGGAAGACTAGAAATTGCCATAACCCGATTGGCTTTGCTACATACAGGCGATGATCAGTTCGCCTCTATGTAGCATAATTACTCACTTGGTATGAGCAATGACAATCGGGTGGCGCTCACAGCAAGCCGGCAGTGACAACCATAGTGGTCTCCAGGAGACCTCTGGTTGTCATGTCAACGATCACGTGACGGGGTCACCACCAGTTGGCATAGTTCTGGCCCGATGGCCAGAAGTGCAAGTTAAATGTAGCTGTCAGCGTTTGACAGTGGCATTTAACGGGTTAATAGTCGCGGGTGGATCGTGATTCCATCCTCGACTCTTCCGGGCACATGTAAGCTGTTCAAAACAGCTGACATGTCCCTGGAAAGATGTGGGCTTACCGCCGGAGCCCACATCAAAGGGAGGTAGTCTGACGTCAGCATACTATTACTCCTGACGTCGGAAAGGGGTTAAGGGTCATCCTAATGCATAACTAGGATGAGCCACTGTTTGAATTACATGACTAGGGACTTTTTTTTTACACTTTTAAAGAATCACTTTCAAAAAGCTTTTCTTGAAATCTAGCTCAGGGTTTTAGGAACAAGTTGATTGATTATTCATTGGGAAAGCTGACATGTAGACATAGATATATCCTCAAATGTACAGCGTCTCACTTTGAATAAAGTTTGGCTGGGTCTTCACAATCAAATTTTAACAATATAATCATCTTTCCACTTTTTTTCTTCATTTGGATTCTACATGTTAGAGTATGTGAAGACGTTTAGTAATTGGCAGCGTTTTGGACACAGCACATGCAGGAGAAAAAAGAGGAACAGCGCTCCATCCAGGTGAGAAAAATAGAAAAAACTTTATTCAAGCCATCAGAGAAAACGACGTTTCGACCTCACAAGGTCTTTATCAAGTATATGAAAATATAAAGACCTTGTGAGGTCGAAACGTCGTTTTCTCTGATGGCTTGAATAAAGTTTTTTCTATTTTCCTCACCTGGATGGAGCGCTGTTCCTCTTTTTTCTCCTGCATGTTATTTCCGAGCTGGTTCCTTGGATCGTGGTACGTGCGCCCCCAAACCAGAGAGTGCTGTTGACTACCTTTTTCTTCTGTTGGACACAGCATATGTCTGCTGAGTCCAAAGCATTTCTGGCTATTGAACGCAGGTGATTCCGCATGTGTTCATTGAACCGTGCTGAATCACTGCGTCCAATACATTGTATGGGTGAAATTTATCTTGTGGAGCCTTGCGTCTCCTCAAGATAAATAGACATGCTGCGGTCTGGAAATATGTGACACATGTCTGTCTCCACGAGTGATCCGCGGGCATCTGTGCATGCACAGTGGGCATGGGATTTCTTGAAATCCTATCCACTATGCTGTAACAGCTGGATGCTGCAGGTTGGATGCTGCACCAGTACGCATCATCCAACCCGTAGCATTTACTTATTGTGTACACATACCCTATGATTTAACAGGGCACATTTCTAAAAAAATTTAAAAAGGACCTGTCATTGGGTCAAAAATGGCCACTTTTTACTTAGTTTATTCCCGATGCTGCTACTGGGAGTGGTATGCTGTTTTCTTTCGGATAATTTTACATTTTTATACATGCTGAACACTTTCATGATACTTACAATGAGAGAAGAGGGTGTGGCTGTATAATATTATGTATTTGTGAGAAGCAGCAAGACAATCAGATGTGTGAAAGCATTGCACAGATTGTACAACAGCAAAATAAACGATTCTTCATCACTTTTAGGCTAAGTTCACACGTTCAGGAATATTTGCGTTTTTTTCGCGTTTTTTCTGCGATTTTCCGCGGTAAAAACGCGAACAAAATGCAAGCATTAAGCATCCTACACATGTTAATGGATTCCGCATGTTTAGGCCACATGTTGCGTTTTTTTCCGCGAAAAAAACGCTTCGCGGAAAAAATAGCAACATGTTCATTCATTTTGCGTAATCTCGGCGGAATCACTGCCATAGGAATGAATTGAACCGCTTACTTTCCGCATGTGGCTATGCGGAATGTAAGCGGTTCATGTGCGATGGTACCCAGGGTCCGGAGGAGAGGAGACTCTCCTCCAGTCCCTGGGTACCATATCCCTGGTAAAACAATAATTAAAATAAAAAATAATGATATTCTCACCTTCCGGCGGCCCCCGCAGCTTTCCCGCTTCTCAGCGACGCTTCCGTTCCCAGGAGTCCTTTGCGAGAATCACCCAGATGACGTAGCGGTCTCGCGTGATGCTACGTCATCTGGGGTCTGTCGCAAAGGACTTCTGGGAACGCGATTGGCCGGGAGCGTTGCTAAGAGGCGGGAAAGATGCGGGGTACGCCGGAAGGTGAGAATATCATTATTTATTATTTTTTTATTATTTTTACATTAGATCTTTTTACTATTGATGTGGCATAGGCGGCATCAATAGTAAAAAGTTGGTCACACGTGTCAAACACTATGTGTGACTCTGGTGACCAACCTGTCAATCAGTTTTCCAAGCGATGCTACAGATCGCTAGGAAAACGCTAGCATTCTGCAAGCTAATTACGCTTGCAAAACGCTAGTTTCTGGCGGGAATACGCATACAAAAAAATGCGTATTTCCCGCGGCAGAGAAGTGCGGGATTGCCGCGGAAATTCCGCAACGTGTGAACTTAGCCTAAATGTTAAACTATTTCACATAACTGGTTTTCCTGCTGCTCCTCACATAATACAATATTACTGTTATGACTGAACCCCCAACACTCACATGGTGATGAACCAACCAGGGGAGATGTTAAACCTTCACACCACACGTTCCTATACAGATTAGGCAAAATCCTAACTGGACCCCAATATGTCCCTGCCTGACCTCAGAGGATGGCACCCTAAAATTACAATGGCACCCAAACTCAACATTGGCTGACCACAAGTGTTCTTAATTGCACCCTCAACTCTACAGAAAGTGTAACCCAGAACAACAGAACGTAGTGCAAACAGACAGAGGTTGAGACACAGGGCTAAAGACGTGTTCACACAGTCACACAGGGAAGACGGAAGAAAATAAGAAGAACCGCACAACAAAAAAAGTGAAAAACTTCCGAAACCCCAAACGTAAAAGAAAGAAAAAGGGTACTGGAAAAGAAGCCACACAAACAAACCATAGAAAAAGCAAGAGCGATTAACTCCCAAGAAGTGATGTGACATAAACAAATTGTTACGTGAGAGACGCCTGAATAGAAGTAAATCAAAGAAATGAAAAAAAAAAGACAAAATAACCATCAGTATATGGATAGAAACCAAACTGGTTGTGGCTCAGCAGAAAGGGAGCCCAACTACCAGCCAGAAGTCTTCGGACCGAGTCCTGAAACCGAGACATGACAATTACACTGCTCTTTACTGTGTCGACGCTCTCTGCTCTGCTCCCATTTCTGTCACTGTTAAAGGTAGTAACATGTCTATACATAAAAATCAAAGAATGAAGATAGGAAAAAGGAGAACAGATGAAGCAAATTGAAATTTAATATAGCGTATAGTTGACATGAAGAGAAGCACATGCAAGAGACGAGAAAATCACAAAGCATGTATATGAATATTGTATCCTTGTACAGATTTAAGAATTTAAGGCATATTATGATAACTGAAGGAGGCACCTCTGTGAGCTAAAGTGGACCCATCCTCTTTAAAAGTAATATTTATAATTTTACTAGGTAATGTCCACCATTTACAGCTACAGAAAAAATGTTTATACAGATGTGGCTTCATCTAACCATCAGTGCGGTTAAAGAAACAGACCACTATTATTTTATAAAGATATAACAATGAAATACAGTGGGGAAAAAAGTATTTAGTCAGCCACCAATTATGCAAGTTCTCCCACTTAAAAAGATGAGAAGGCCTGTAATTGACATCATAGGTAGACCACAACTGTGAGAGTCAAAATGAGAAAACAAATCCAGAAAATCACCTTGTCTGATTTGGCAAGATTTATTTTTCAATTTATGGTGGAAAATAAGTATTTGGTCAATAACAAAAATTCATCTCAATATTTTGTTATATACAAGAAAAAAAAGGTAGCACACTGTAGCGCTATAGCTTGCAAACACGAAATATGAAAAATGAATTGCATCTCTGCTTTAGGAATATGAAAAAATTGAGAAGTCTTAGCGCATAAGATGGCCAAATTATGTGTACCTGATAGCCACGTTAAGGCTCTTCTCTTATATCAGGTCCTAACTAATGCCAATCCTCGCTTAGAAAAGTCTGTCTGCATGGGAACATATGAAACCTCTCTCTAGACTGAAATCTACATCTCTGTGGAGGGGTAATGGCCCTGGTATAATTAAAACGCCTGTGACCAGCAGGTGGAGTGCTCAGGCAGAAGGTAAATGAACACACATCAAAAAACTGACCGGCACATCCAAAAATAGACCCAATGTGAACAGGTGCTAAACCTAGAGTCACCAACTCATGCACATACAAGAAAAAAAGGTAGCACACTGTAGCGCTATAGCTTGCAAACACGAAATATGAAAAATGAATTGCATCACTGCCTTAGAAATATGAAAAAATTGAGAAGTCTTAGCGATGTGAATATTTTGTTATATATCCTTTGTTGGCAATGACAGAGGTCAAACGTTTTCTGTAAGTTTTCACAAAGTTGCTACACACTGTTAGTGGTATGTTGGCCCATTCCTCCATGCAGATGTCTTCTAAAGCAGTGATGGTTTGGGGCCTGTCGCTGGACAACATGGACTTTCAAATCCCTCCAAAGATTTTCTATGGGGTTGAGATCTAGAAACTGGCTAGGCCACTCCAGGACCTTTATATGCTTCTTATGTCTCCTTTGTTGCCCTAGCGGTGTGCTTGGGATCACTATAATGCTGAAAGATCCATCCACGTTTCATCTACAATGCCCATGCTGATGAAAGGAGGTTTGTACTCAAAATCTCACGATACATGGCCCCATTCATTCTTTCATGTACATGGATCAGTCGTTCCGGTCCCTTTGCAGAGAAATAGTCCCAAAGCATGATGTTGCCACCCCCCATGCTTCACAGTAGGTGTGGTGTTCTTTGGATGCAACTCAGCATTCTGTCTCATCCAAACATTATGAGTTTTGTTTCTACCAAACTGTTCTACTTTGGTTTCATCAGACCACATGACATTCTCCCAATACTCTTCTGGATAATCCACATAATCTCTAGCAAACTTCAGATGGACTTGGATATGTACTGGCTTAAGCAGGGTGACATGTCTGGCACTGTAGGATCTGAGTCCCTGGCGGCGTAGTGTGTTTCTGATGGCAGTCTTTGTTACGTTGCGTGGAGCCCCAGATCGAGGGAGATTATCAATGGTCTTGTATGTCTTCCATTTTCTTATTATTGCTCCCTCTGTTGATTTCATCACACCAAGCTGCTTACCTATTGCAGATTCAGTCTTCCCAGCCTGTTGCAGGGCTACAATTTTGTTTCTGGTGTCCTTCGACAGCTCTTTGGTCTTCACCATAGTGGAGTTTGGAGTGTGACAGTTTGAGGTTGTGGACAGGTGTCTTTTTTACTGATAACAAGTTCAAACAGGTGCCATGACCTCCGGTAATGAGTGGAGGACAGAGGAGCCTCTTAAAGAAGAAGCTAGAGGTCTGTGAGAGCCAGAAATCTTGCATGTTTTTAGGTGACCAAATACTTATTTTCCACCATAATTTGCAAAATAAATCTTGCCAAATCAGACAAGGTGACTTTCTGGATTTGTTTTCTTATTTTGACTCTCATAGTTGTGGTCTACCTACAGTGGGGGAAATAAGTATTTGATCCCTTGCTGATTTTGGTAGCTTGCCCAAGGACAAAGACATGAACACTCTATAATTTTAAGGGTAGGTTAATTTTAACATTGTATAAATTCTATAAATTTATTTGCATTTTGCAGTGGGAAATAAGCATTTGATCCCATACCAACCATTAAGAGTTCTGGATCCTACATAACAGTTAGACGCTCCTAATCAACTCGTTACCTGCATTAAAGACAGCTGTCTTACATAGTCACCTTTATAAAAGACTCCTGTCCACAGACTCAATTAATCAGTCAGATTCCATCCTCTACAATATGGGCAAGACCAAAGAGCTTTATAGGAATGTCAGGGACAAGATCATAGACCTGCACAAAGCTGAAATGGGCTACAAAACCATAAATAAGATGCTGGGAGAGAAGGAGACAAATGTAGGTGTAATAGTAAGAAAATGGAATAAATGCTGTGACTGTGAATCAACATTGATCTTGGGCACCATGCAAAAACTTAACACGTGGGGTATCCTTGATCATGAGGAAGGTGAAAGATCAGCCTAAAACTATATGAGGTGAACTTGTTAATGATCTCAAGGCAGATGGGACCATTGATAATACATTACGCCGAAAATGTTTAAAATCCTGCAGTGACCGCAAGGTTCCCCTGATCAACAAGGCACATGAAGTTTGTCAATGAACACCTGGATGATTCTGTGAGTGATTGGTAGAAGGTGCTGTGGTCAGGTGAGGCAAAAATTGAGGTTTTTGGCATTAACTCAACTCTCCGTGTTTGGAGGAAGAGAAATGCTGCTTATGACCCAAAGAACACAGTCTCCACTGTCAAGCATGGAGGTGGAAACATTATGTTTTTGGGGTGATTCTCTGCTAAGGCACAGGACTACTTCACCACATCAATGAAAGAATGCATTGAGCCAAGTACCGTAAAATCCTGAGTGACAACATCCTTCCCTCTGCCAGGACATTAAAAATGGGTCTTGGTTGGGTCTTCCAGCAAGACAATAACCCAAAACCTACAGCCAAGGTAACAAAGGAGTGTCTCAAAAAGAAGCACATTAAGGCCATGGAGTGGCCTAGCCAGACTCGAGACCTTAATCCCACAGAAAACTTATGGAGGGACTTGAAGCTCCAAGTTGCCAAGCGACAGCCTCAAAATCTGAATGATTAAGAGATGATCTGCAGAGAGGAGTGGACCAAAATTCCTCCTGACATGTGTGCAAACCTCATCATCAACTACAAAAAAAGTCTAACTGCTGTGCATGCCAAGAAGGGTTTTGCCACCAAGTATTAGGTCTTGTTTGCCAGAGGGATCAAATACTTATTTTCCATGGCAAAACGCTAATAAATTTATATAATTTATACAGTGTAATTTTCTGGATTTTATTTTTGATATTCTATCTCTCAATGTTTAAACTAACCTACCCTTAAAATTATAGACTGTTCATGTCTTTGTCTGTGGGCAAACTTATAAAATCAGCAATGGATCAAATAATTATTTCCCCCACTGTAACTCTCTGACTTAGGAGCATAAAAATTAAAAGTTAGAAAATTGCCAAAATTTTCACCAAATATCTTTTTTTTTTCACAAATAAACGCAAATCATAGTGATTTTTTTACCACTACTATGAAGTACAATATGTCAGGAAAAACATTCTCAGTGGGATATGTTGAAACATTCCAGAGTTATTACCTCATAAGGTGACAATGGTCAGAATTGTAAAATTTGGCCTGGTCATGAAGGTGTAAACAGGCTTCAGGTACAAAGGAATTTAAGAATTAGTAGACTTGTACAAAATTGTGCCTCCTTTGCTCTCTTAGAGTTAGTGCTGATGGACGTACTATATAAAAGTTCTCAAAACTTTAATTTTCACCATGAAGACCTGCAAAGACATTAAAATCTTTATTAAAGTTGAACCAAAAGTTTGTGGTCCTCAAGGCTGACCCTTATGTCTACAGGTGGAATTTTCATTCAAGTAAATAAGAACTAACTAGAAGCATATATTGGTGCCTCAAAAATTGTGGATTAAGATCAGAGTTGGAATCAGAAAAATAATATTTCAAGCATCAAACTTAGCCAAGTTCACATTACCTATTCACAAAAACAGAACAACCACTTTCATCCATAGTCCTATGACTGAAATGTGACTGAATTGGGAAGAAAAATGGTAAAAGCTAAAATGAATTATTCATGATGGGCTAAAATAATAATAAAAAAAAATCACCTTTTGTATATTCTACTAATCCATAGATGGCTTATTATTACTCCTCACGCTTTTGAGGTCAAACATAGACCTCAGTAGTCTTGTTCGGTCTACCTTGTCAGGTTCACTGAAGTATGTGACTGGCTTCAGTGGTCATGTGTTAACAGGATGTCACTGTTGCAGCCCTTGGTGGTGAGCAGTAGAAAGGCGATGGTTAATACGGCACAGGATATTTAATGAGTAATGTTTATTTTGTTATATTAGATCATTACTTGCCTTTGCCTTAATTTAGTCCAATCTCACCAAAGCCCTTAATTGGGTTCTTCTAAGTAATATAAATGATCATTCAAAAAGTAAAAAGAAATGAGAAAGCCAAAACAAGATTATTTTTGTATGACATACTATGAATAACATTTTTGTCTATTTCACTTCATCATTCTGCCTACTCTTGCTGAAATCCATCATTTCTAGTTGTAAACATGTAAGAGAATTTACCTTCCACATAGGATTTTGTTTGTTGTTTGTGTTCCATGAAGCACAGAAATGTTTTAATGCTTTTAGGTCCCGTTAAGTTACTTAACGCTTATTCTCAATCCCCCAACAAAGCCCTGGCAGATGTTGGATCAAAGAGCACTGCTCTTATTATTGATTTCCAATTCACCTTGAAATAGGTTTTGGATGTTTGGTTCCTTGTGTCAGAAAGGGCACGGAAATGTCAGCTTCATAATACAATATCAGTGGGATAAAACTTTGTGTTTGGAAGAAGCAATGCATTCAGACATGAGTTGCTTTGTTCCATACCAACCTTGAATATATAAAATATAACTTTTAATAATACTCGTTAACACAATTATAAAGTGTGTCACCCAATAAAAAAGGAGCTGTCAAATCAGTGGGCAATGCATATGCCCTATAATGGGTACTGAGACAGGCAACTATTTTAGGATAAAAAAAATTGCCACTATTAATAGTGCATCAGGGACCCTCTGAATGCTACATGGTTCCTGTAAAGGCTCCCGTTCCCTCACACATCAATGGTGAGATCGTTCCTTATTTTTTTTCTCACCTCATGTGTCTATTCTGCTATCATTTATCACATTATGCGTTATGTATGTGTTGTCTGGTGTTAACCATTGAATCTTTGGAGGGTTATACTTTGTTGGTTCCCCCATGTGGTTGTACCTTGACATATGGTTGTCACTTTACTATTAATAGTGGCATTTTTTTTATCCTAAAATAGTTGCCTGTCTCAGTACCCATTATAGGGCATATGCATTGCCCACTGATTTGACAGCTCCTTTTTTATTGGGTGACACACTTTATAATTGCTTTAACAAGTATTATTAAAAGTTATATTTTATATATTCACTATTGCTTTGCCCTTTAACTAATTTGGTGAATTTTGGCTGTCATTTTCTCCAGCCGACACTGGAGTTTGCTTTTTCCATACCAACCTACAGCAGTGTTGTTGTCTACTACTCTACCAAAGAAGTAATTGAATTTATACAAATTAATTAGATCAAATTAGGACCATGCTTTAATTGGAAATTGGAAGTTTTGCCCTAGTCACTGATAATATCAGTTTTCCTTTAATTCTGTAACACACAAAAAGTTAAAACTTAAGTTTGGATACTTTTAGGAGTTGCTAAAATGTAGTTTGGCCACTTCGTGTGTAATAAAAAAAACTGTCTAAAACTTATCCTTTTAGTCACTTGTGGTAAAGCAGAAGAATAAAGACTCAAATTGATGATGTCCCCCATCAGAGGTAACATCATACTGCTGTGATGAGTAATTTGCCATTAAATATACTCAATAATGTCCTCTGTTTCCTCCCCACTATATATTTGTTTGAGGCAAAGAAGACAAATTGTTGTGGAAGCACTACTGTCTAAATGGCTGGTGCCAGTTGTGATAGTTCTGCTGCTTTTAGCAGCTCCTACATTCTTAACCCAGGAATTTTTTTTACACTATCTCGGCCATTGCCATTGACCATTTCCTTTCATTGTACATTTCAACCCTTGTCAAAAAAGAAGTAACAAAAAAGTCTAGGTAGGTTGTACACATACAGAAGGCAAAATATGGATTCAGTTCACAGTATAAGCATGGCATGTATAACAGTGGCATGTAAACGTTTGGGTACTCCAGGTCAAAATTACTGTTATTGTGTACAGTTAAGCAAGTTAAAGATGAAATTATTTCTAAAAGTCCTAAAGTTAAAGATGTCATATTTTCCTTTGTATTTTAGGCAAAAAATATATTGTACTTTAATTTTAAAAATTACAAAAAGGAAAATGGACCAATGTAACAGTTTGGGCATCCTTGGAGATATATGTGCTCAGATAACTGTGACCAAGGTTTCATACCTTTATTAGCCTGTTAAGGTTATGGTTTGTTCACTATCATCATAAGGAAAAGCCAGGTGATGCAAATTTCTCAGCTTTATAAAAACCCAGGTGTCATGTGTGCATTGCCACGAAGATCGTCGCGGTTGCACATTTTGACTTCTCACAGCTGATCTGCTGTTTCTTTGTGTTTGGCAGCTAGGGAGTTAATTCTGTCTGTGCTCGGTGCTGGGACTGGGTGCAGTTTCTCCCGGCTGCAATTGATTATTTGTTGATTGGTTTCCTTTAAATTCCTGGTTGTCTGCTTGGGGAGTTGCCAGTGAAACCTTCATGCAGACCACAGATAGGAATGAATCTGTATAGACTTTAGTTGTGAGCTCCTTAGTTGTTCTAAGCTCAACTTGGTTAGAGTTTATTTCCCAGACCATTTATGTTCCTTTGGTGTTTGAGTGTGTATGCAAGCGAGTGTTATCCTGTCTGTCTTATATGTCTAATCTGTGTATTTAGCTGAGATCAGCCCATATCCCTTTGGTGGTAGTCAGGATCCTTCTTAGGACTGATTACAGGGTTCAGGGTCTGATAGGAGACAGGGTTAGGTTGGAGACTTGGACCTCTGAACCATTATCAGTACCTCCAAGGTGAGGGATTAGTTAGGACCCCAGTTTAGGGTCAGGTTAGATCCCGGTCCACCTCTTTCCTGTTTCAGCTCATCAAGTCCTCAAGATTAACCCTGAGTTCAGCAGATATCGTGTCAGGTAAATCTATTCTATACTTACATGCTGATGTTGCTATACTAGTTGTTGTATAGAGTGTTGTTCCTGTATTAATAGTTTACTGACATTGTATACATATCATTAGACAGCGTGACATTTTCACTGGCCATAAAAATTATCTCCAGTTACCATGGATCCAGTAGCCCAGCTGGCTCTGCAGTTGCAGGGATTATCCATGGAGCTGACGGACATTAAGTCCAAAGTTTTGTCTCCCCTGGAGCAAACCAGAGTTGAACCTAAAGTAGCTCTCCCGGACAGGTTCACTGGTGGGCGAGACAAATTTTTCACCTTCCGGGAGGCATGTAAATTGTATTTTCGGCTTCGGCCTCGATCATCAGGGAGTGATGAGCAGAGAGTGGGAATTGTTATCTCACTTCTGCAAGGGGACCCTCAATCCTGGGCATTTTCCCTTCCTCCGGGATCCCCGGCTCTACTGTCTGTAGATCAATTTTTTACTGCCCTGGGATTGGTATATGATGACCCAGATCGGGTCTCTCTTGCTGAGACAAAATTACGTAAGATACAGCAGGGAGATCGTCCTGCAGAGGAATTTGCTTCTGAGTTTCGTAGATGGGCCACAGATAGTCAGTGGAATGACCCAGCTCTTAGGAGCCAGTTTTGTCATGGGCTTTCTGATAAATTAAAAGACGTTTTGGCTCAGTATGAGTCTCCTCATTCACTGGAGGCTGCTATGGCCTTAGCTATCCGTACTGATAGACGGCTTCGGGAGAGGGGTGAGGTAACCCCACTCCCTGTTGTTTCTCCACCTACCACTAAAGTCCCTTATGTTGAGGTTCCCCTTGTCTGTTCGGATGAGCCTATGCAGTTGGGAGGGACATCATTTCGTAGGAGGGGATTGGCGGTACGCCGCAGGACTAGAAGATGTTTTTTCTGCGGGAAAGAGGGACATTTTGTTGGAGAATGTCCATCCCGTGCCTTGTTGAGCCAAAAGTCGCCGGAAAACTGTTAATCCCAGGTTGTGTGGTGGACGACAACCTGGGAGTATGTATTTCATCCGCCAGTTCTTCTCAGTTCCTTGTACCAGTGGAGGTGGTAGTTGGTACGAGAGTGGAGAGATTGTCTGTTCTTCTTGATAGTGGTTCCGGGGCTAATCTGGTTGACGCTCAGTTTGCTCAGGCTCAAGGTATGCATCTGAGTGTATTGGTCAAACCGATCCCTATATTCTCCATTGACGCCAGGCCTCTCGGCCAAGGTAGCTTTGTTCATGAGGTTCATAACATTGACCTTCGGGTAGGGCAATACATAGGGAACAATTATCTTGTTATGTGTTGGAGGGTCTACCTACTCCCATTGTGTTGGGACTTCCTTGGTTGGTTAAACATAACCCTGTGATTAATTGGCAGTCCAGAGAAATAAGCCAATGGGGTGAGTTTTGCAAAAGCAACTGCATGAACACAGTCATCAGTGCGGTCGTGCCTAGTACATTGCCTCCTTTTTTGGAGGATTTTGGGGATGTTTTCTCTGAGGAGGGGTGTCAGGAGTTGCCTCCTCATCGCGTGTATGACTGCTCTATTAATCTCCTTCCTGATGCTAAGTTGCCTAAAGCTAGGTTGTATAATCTTTCTGGTCCTGAGAGGCAGGCTATGAAAGATTATATTTCTGAAAGTCTGGCCAAAGGGCATATTAGACCTTCATCTTCCCCAGTAGCCGCGGGGTTCTTCTTTGTGAAGAAGAAAGATGGAGGCCTACGCCCTTGCTTGGATTTCCGCGAACTTAATCGGATTACTGTTCGAGATCCGTATCCACTCCCTCTTATTCCTGATCTCTTCAATCAAATTGTTGGCGCCAAATGGTTCTCTAAATTGGATCTCAGGGGGGCGTATAATCTGATTAGGATAAAAGAGGGGGATGAGTGGAAAACGGCGTTTAACACGCCGGAGGGACATTATGAGAACCTAGTCATGCCTTTTGGTCTGACTACTGCACCAGCAGTATTCCAACATTTTGTTAATGACATTTTTCGTCACCTTGTGGGGCTGTTTGTGGTTGTATATTTGGACGACATTTTAATTTACTCGCCAGATCTTGTGTCTCATCAGGAGCATGTGAGACAGGTGTTGCAGATCTTGCGAGACAATAAACTATACGCCAAACTGGAGAAGTGTGTATTTGCCGTACAGGAACTTCAGTTTTTGGGTTTTTTGGTGTCAGCCTCCGGTTTCCGTATGGACCCTGAAAAGGTGAGAGCAGTGCTTGAATGGGATCAGCCAGGGGATCTTAAGGCTCTGCAGCGTTTTTTGGGGTTTGCTAACTACTACCGGAAATGTATTTGTAATTTCTCATCTGTCGTCAAACCTCTCACTGACATGACAAGAAAAGGGACGGATTTTTCTAAATGGTCGGACAAAGCTTGCCAAGCCTTTTCCTCTTTGAAGAAATGTTTTACTTCGGCACCCGTTCTCATCCAACCAGATGCATCTCAGCCGTTCATTGTGGAGGTGGATGCGTCTGACATAGGGGTGGGTGCTATATTGTCCCAGGGTCCGTCCCCTGGTAAATGGCATCCGTGCGCTTTCTTTTCTAAGAAATTGTCGTCCGCCGAAAGGAATTATGATATCGGCAATAGGGAACTTTTGGCCATTAAGTTAGCTTTTGAAGAATGGCGTCACTTTTTGGAGGGGGCAGTCCACCCGGTTACCGTTATTACTGATCACAAGAACCTGTTGTATTTGGAATCCGCTAAGCGTCTGAATTCCAGACAAGCTCGATGGTCGTTGTTTTTTACCAGGTTTAATTTTGTCGTCACTTATCGCCCGGGGTCTAAGAATGTAAAGGCTGATGCCTTGTCTCGCAGTTTCCCAGGGGCCGGGAAAACGGATGACCCGAGTCCTATCCTTCAGGAGGGGGTGGTAGTGTCGGCTGTATTTTCTGAGCTTGAGGAGGAGGTGTTAGAGGCTCAGGGGGACGCCCCTGCAGGACCTCCAGGGAGACTGTTTGTCCCAAATCTGTTGAGACAAAAGGTTATTGAGGCACATCATAATTCTGCTCTAGCAGGACATCCAGGGAGTAAGACTACTTTAGATCTCCTTTCTCGCCGGTTTTGGTGGCCTAATGCTAATAAAGATGTTATAACTTTTGTCGCGTCATGTGGGGTGTGTGCTCGCTCTAAAACCCCTCATACCCGTCCGTCTGGGACCCTTTTACCCTTGAAACTTCCAGAGCGTCCATGGACTCATTTATCTATGGACTCCATTACGGACCTTCCTCCATCGTCAGGGAATACTGTCATACTGGTGGTTGTTGACAGGTTCAGTAAGATGGCACATTTCGTTGCTCTTCCTGCACTCCCTAATGCTAAAACTCTGGCGCAGGTGTTCATTAGGGAGATCGTTAGACTTCATGGGTTGCCTTCTGATGTGGTGTCAGATAGGGGGTCTCAGTTTGTGTCCAAATTTTGGAGGGCATTTTGTTTACGTCGGGGGATGCAATTGTCATTTTCCTCGGCTTTTCATCCGCAGACCAATGGTCAGACAGAGCGTCTGAATCAGAGCTTAGAGACATATCTCCGGTGTTTTGTTTCAGAGAACCAAGAGGACTGGTCTTCTTTCTTGCCTCTGGCAGAGTTCGCTCTTAACAACAGGCGGAGCGAGTCCACTGGTAAGTCCCCATTTTTTGGGGCATATGGTTTCCATCCCCAGTTTTGTACTTTCAATGGGGGGGGCCCTTCTGGGGTTCCTGAGGAGGAGCGTTTCTCGTCGTCACTTGCTTCTGTGTGGAGAGGTGTATTGAATAATCTGAGTGTGATGGGGAACCGTTACAAACGTATGGCTGATAGGAGGAGAGTTTCTGGTCCAGATCTGAATGTGAACGATCTGGTATGGTTGTCTACCAGGAATATAAAACTTAAGGTGCCCTCCTGGAAACTGGGTCCCAGATTCATCGGGCCGTACAGGATCAGTTCCATAATTAATCCTGTGGCATTTCGTCTGGACCTCCCTCCTACGTTTAAAATTCATAATGTGTTCCACAAGTCATTACTTAAAAGGTATGTGGCACCAGTCATACCATCACCTCTACCTCCTCCTCCTGTGTTGGTCAATGGTAACTTGGAATTTCAAGTATCAAAGATCATTGACTCACGTCTGAATCGCCGGTCCCTTCAGTACTTGGTGCATTGGAAGGGGTATGGTCCAGAGGAGAGGACGTGGGTCCCTGCGTCTGATGTTAACGCAGATCGTTTGGTTCGGACCTTCCACAGAACTCACCCGGGCAGGCCTGTCCCTGAGGGTCCGGAGGCCCCTCGTAGAAGGGGGGGTACTGTCATGTGTGCATTGCCACGAAGATCGTCGCGGTTGCACATTTTGACTTCTCACAGCTGATCTGCTGTTTCTTTGTGTTTGGCAGCTAGGGAGTTAATTCTGTCTGTGCTCGGTGCTGGGACTGGGTGCAGTTTCTCCCGGCTGCAATTGATTATTTGTTGATTGGTTTCCTTTAAATTCCTGGTTGTCTGCTTGGGGAGTTGCCAGTGAAACCTTCATGCAGACCACAGATAGGAATGAATCTGTATAGACTTTAGTTGTGAGCTCCTTAGTTGTTCTAAGCTCAACTTGGTTAGAGTTTATTTCCCAGACCATTTATGTTCCTTTGGTGTTTGAGTGTGTATGCAAGCGAGTGTTATCCTGTCTGTCTTATATGTCTAATCTGTGTATTTAGCTGAGATCAGCCCATATCCCTTTGGTGGTAGTCAGGATCCTTCTTAGGACTGATTACAGGGTTCAGGGTCTGATAGGAGACAGGGTTAGGTTGGAGACTTGGACCTCTGAACCATTATCAGTACCTCCAAGGTGAGGGATTAGTTAGGACCCCAGTTTAGGGTCAGGTTAGATCCCGGTCCACCTCTTTCCTGTTTCAGCTCATCAAGTCCTCAAGATTAACCCTGAGTTCAGCAGATATCGTGTCAGGTAAATCTATTCTATACTTACATGCTGATGTTGCTATACTAGTTGTTGTATAGAGTGTTGTTCCTGTATTAATAGTTTACTGACATTGTATACATATCATTAGACAGCGAGACATTAGGCTCCTCTAATCTTGTGCCAAAAACAGAAGCCATGGGTTTTTCTAAGCAGCTGCAAAGCACTCTGAAAATGAAAATTTAGGAGATCTACAAAGAAGGAGGATGCTAAAAGAAAATAGCAACGTGTTTTAAAGTTGCCCTTTCTGCTGTTGGAAAAGTAATTATGAAATGGCAGTTAACAGTAACAGTGCAGGTCAAGATAAGGTCTGGAAGACCAAGCAAAATTTCAGTGAGAGCTGCTCGCAAGACTGCTAGAGACGCAAATCAGAACCCTCACTTTACTGCAAAAGACCTTCAGAAAGATTTATCAGACTCTGGAGTTGTGGTATATTGTTCTACTGTTCAGAGACACTAGCACAAATATGGCCTTCATGGAAGGGTCATCAGAGGAAAACATCTCCTGCATCCTTATCATAAAATTCAGCATCAAAAATATGCAAGAGAACATCTAAACAAGACGCATTTTAGAAACAAGTACTGTGAATCCATGATGTTAAAGTAGAACTGTTTGGCCACAAGGATCAAAGGTACACATGTGGTGAAAAATGTTGGTGTTAGGGTCTGCGGAACGCACCTAATAGATATAATAGAGAGGTGCGTTCGCAGCCCGGGGTCCACCGTGCAGGCGAAGCCCGCTGCTAATAAGATGGCGAAAGTAGCGAACTCTGTTATCCCGCAGAGTCGCAAAAATAAACGCCGTAGCGCGTTGTGGCAGTAAGTGCGAACTCTGTTAATCCCCAGAGCCGCTAACGGGATGCCACAGCGCTATATGGCGATAGGTGCGAACTCACTTAACTTCAGTGAGCCGCAAAGTAAAACGCTACGGCGCTGTCTAGCGTCAAAAGCGAACCCTGTTACGTCACAGAGCCGCTGAGAAAAAGTACCGTGTCCTGACAAGCTCTCAGGTACACGGATAATTGCTAAGCGAGCATAATACGTGGTCATGCGCTAATGTCCTCGCGGGAGTCACCCGCAATCTATGCGTCTGAATGCCAGACCCTGAATACGGCAATCAAACTCCTCACCGGTTATGCCGGTAATCTAGGGCATCTAGGACACCGACCCTGACCAGCTAGCACACCAAACTCCTCACCGATTAAGTCGGTATTCTAGTGGCTTATTTCAGCCGGGTCCCTAACCACACACACGCATGACCTTTTTTTTTTTTTTTTTTTCCCTCAGATGGGAAGTTCCACAGTCAGATAACCAAACTATAAGGAACTCGACTCCCAAACAGCGTGTACACTTACATAATGCAGCAGCTGTTCCCATCATCATCGGAAAACCAACTTTATTTACAAGCACAAAAAAACACAAAACTAAGACACATTAACAAGGTGTTTCCACTTTTTAACTTTCCAAATTCCCTCTGCGTCCTCCTCCCCCCTCTTTCTCTTATCACACACAAAACAAAAATACAATTTTCCCAAAACAATTTTTAAACAATTTTTAACCTCAATCTCCTTCCTCTTAAACATATACACGTTCCTCACATCCCACAATACCTCTTTTATACATGCAAGCATCAACCACAACACTCTCTCCTTTTCTCCACACATACCCAACCCAAACATAAATAACTCAAACGTCAAAAAATTCACATCACACAACTCCTTACACAACGGGCCCAAACCTGAAATCACATTTCTAGCATACTGACAATTCCAAAACAAATGCACCACACTCTCTCTCCCACCACATCCCCTCCTCGGACACATCTCACTCCTCACTAAACCCCGGTTTCTCTGGAAGTCTCTCACCGGTAACACCTCATGCAATGACTGCCACACAATCTCGCTCTGTCTATTTGTCATACCATCCATACGTACCTTCTTCCATACCTTCTGCACATCACTTCCTCTCACCATATAGATACCACATTCCATCTCTCTACACTCAATCATCCTATATACCGCTTTCTTCTTCTCTAACAACCTCACATCCACATCACACAGTTCATACTTCACCAAAAATTTGTAAACCCACACATACCACACAGGCACCTCAAAAGCCACTGGGCACCTTAGATCCCTTTCCCGCCACTTCAAACGGAACAGAAAACTTCCAAACAAATACCTGCACATACATGCACACTTCCCATCCATCCTAATCACACCCAATACAAACACCATAATATTCACGCCAAAAAATACATTCAAATTTGGGAATCCCAGCCCCCCCTTATCCATTCTCTTCATCACAACCTCTCTCCTTGCACGCTCCATACTTGAACGCCAAAAAAATACAAACAAAACCCTATTTAATCTTCTAACACACATATAACCTGGTGGAAAAACCACCGCAACATGCAAAAAAATTGGTAACACCACACTCTTAATAACTAAAATTTTACCAAAAAACGTCAAATCTCTCATCTTCCAAAAATTTAACTTGCGCTCCACTCTCTCTCTCACATCCACCCAACTTTCCTCTCCATCCAACTTCTCTGAAAATTTCACACCCAGCACCTTTATCGGTCCACTCACCACATTCACCCCAATATCATTGCTCAGAGTCCTCCCACCAAAAATCTTACATTCAGTCTTCTCCCAATTCACTTTAAACGCAGACGCTCCACAAAAAACGGATACCAACAACTTCACACGACGCACCGAACACTCTGAATCACACAAAACACACACATCATCCATGTAACCATTCACCTTCCACTCCCTCCCCCCCCGCCCCCGGCACTTGCACACCCCGAATCACCTTATCTTTCCTCAACATACACAACAACGGCTCAATCGCGCAAATGAACACAACAGGGGACAATGGGCACCCCTGCCGTACACCGGAAAACACATTCACTCTCCTCCCTACATTCCCATTCAACAAAACAAACTATAAATATTTTTATACAAACTTCTCACTCTCTCAACAAACTCAGCCGGAAAACCCATCTTCACCAACACTCTAAACAGAAAACCATGCGCCAACCACTATCATACGCCTTCTCAAAATCCAAACTCAACACATACACCCCCTTCGTACGGTTCAAACAGTCCCACAAACAATCTCTCAGCATACACACACCCTCATGTAACCGCCTTCCAGGCACCGAACAACACTGCTCCTCACCCACCACACTCCCAACCACATCACGCATCCTATTTGCCAAAAGCTTCGCATAGATTTTATAATCACAATTAAGCAACGTGATCGGCCTCCAGTTTTTAGATTTTTCAAATCACCTTTTTTTGGCAACAGCACAACCACTCCTGCACGCATACCATTCGCCACCTCTGCATTCGCCCACATATACTTACATACATCAACAAAATCCTTCCCAATCACATCCCACATCACACGATAAAATTCCACCGGAGACCATCATCCCCCGGCGTTTTATTCAGCGCCATGCTACACACCACCTTCCATATTTCTTCACTCGTCACCTCCCCCATCAAACTCTCCCTTTCTGTCCCATTCAATCTATTTTCCAAAACACTCAGCACATCACTCTCCAAACCTTCATCCCTCCATTTCACTGCATACAAATCATCATAAAACTTTGCCACTTCCTCACATAAGTCCGCACCACTCACTTCATTTCCATCCACTCCATTCAAAACACTCATGCTCTGTCTTTTTCCAAAAACTTTTTTGAAAAAAAACCGCGAACACTTCTCATTCTTTTCCAAGTTCTCTATTTTAGCCCTATACACAATACTCCTCCCTCTCTCTCTCAAAAACTCGTTCACTTCTTTTTTCACTCTCAACAAATCTTCACTCACATCCATCCCGCCCTCTCTTAACTTATATAACACACTCAATCTTGCACCCGCCCTCTCTTAACTTATATAACACACTCAATCTTGCATTCAACTCAGCAAACCTTTCTCTCTTAGCAGCTGCACACTTGTAACCAAGTTTTTTAAAAAAAACCTTGGTTTTCCATTTAACCCAATCCCACCATTCACACACATTACTGAATTCACTTCTGCTCTCACACCACTCCTTATAATGTCTCTCATACTCCTCTCTCACCTCCACCCCATCCAGTAAACTCACATTCAGCTTCCATATACCTTTCCCAGTTACCTCCTCAGTATGCACATCCACTTCACACTTCATACACACATGATCTGAAAACGGCACACTCTCCTGTGCATAACTAACAGCAATCAGGTTTTTTGAAACAAAACAATAGTCCAGTCTAGACGCCACCCTCCCACTCTCAGAAAAAAATGTATTTAACAATGGAGTTACTTTACACTCCCTCTGCATATCCCTCAAACCAAAATCACTCACCATGTCCATTAACTCTTTCCTTGACACATCCACATTCACCTTTCCCACATCAACATTCATATCACCCACAATCACAACAGGCACTCTACCTGGAATAAAAAACTTAATTTTTTCAAATAAAACTTTACGCTCCTGTTTTTTCACAGGAGCATACACATTAATAACACTAAAACGAATATTTCTAAACTCAAAATTTGCTAACACGCATCTCCCAACCTCAATCACCATATAGTCACACAAACTCACATTACGCCCCTTCACCAAAAAACCAACACCGTCATTTCTATTACATGCACTCCCTGACCACACAGACGCACCATGAGGCCATTCACTCCCCTTCACACCATCCACAATCCCACACTCCTGTAAACAAAAAATTTCCGCATTTTGCGCTGCAAAAAACTCAAAAATGGCCGCACGCCGCAACTTATTTTTAAAACCCCTCACATTTTGAGATAAAATTCTAACACCCATACTAAACACAAACCAAAAGGCTTAAAAAAAACACTTGTCCAAAAAAGCCAAAAAAGGAAAAAAAAATACAAAAACAACCTACAGATATAACTTGACACACATTACATAAAACACACAAAAAAAACAGATAGCCATTGCTTAACCCCTTAACGACCGCCGATACGCCTTTTAACGGCGGTCATTAAGGTACTTAAACCACAGCGCCGTTAATTAACGGCGCTGTGGAAAAAGTGAATAGCGCCCCCCAGAGGCGCATTTTCTCCGGGTCTCGGCTACCGGGGTAGCCGAGACCCCAGAGAACATGAATCGGGTCGGTTTTTACCGACACCGATGTTGCGATCGCCGTTATTAACCCTATAACGGCGACCGCAACAAAAAAAAAAAAAAAAGTTGTGCCATTTAATTTCTCTGTCCTCTGATGTCATCGGACATCAGAGGACAGAGAAAAAGGGTCCCCAGGACCCCCATGTGGCCCCCAATAAGATCCATGTGGCCCCCGGGCCCTCGGTGTCCCCCGGTGCCGGCGCCGTTAAGACAATGGCGGGCGCATGCCCAGTGCGCCCGCCGCTATGTGCCGCTGTGCTGGTGGGGGGATGGGCAAATATTCTCTGGGGTCTCGGCTACCGGGGGTAGCCGAGACCCAGAGAACATGTTCCGGGTCGGTATTCACCGATCCCGGTGTTGCGATCGCGGCTATGCAAGCATAGCCGCGATCGCAAAAAAAAAAAAAAAATGATTTCTCTCCCCTCTGATGTGATCGCACATCAGAGGGGAGAAAATGAAGGTCCCCCGGTCCCCCGATCGCCCCCCCATATACTTACCGGTGTCCTCCGTCCTCCCGCAGGCCCCAGGATCCCGGCTTCTTCTCCCTGCAAAAAAAAATGGCGGGCGCATGCGCAGTGCGCCCGCCGATCTGCTTTGGCGGCAGATTCAAATTTTTTTTCATTCATTCTCATAAAAGTACATTTTGATCACTGTGATAAACTATCACAGTGATTAAAATAAAAAAAACAGTACATAACCCCCCCATTTATCACCCCCTTAGTTAGGGACATATAATAAAAAGTAGAAATTATATTTCTTTTCATTTTTCTGTTAGGGTTAGGGTTATAATTAGGGTTAGGGTTATAATTAGGGTTAAGGTTATAATTAGGGTTAGGGTTAGCATTAGGCTGGTTTCACACATCCGGTGTGCGCCTGACGGCGCCCCCGGCATTTAGCCGCAGCGCCGCATCAGAAAATCTGATGCGCCGCATGCATTTTTTTTGCATTGACTTGCATTAGCGCCGGATGGCGCCGCATGTCAATGCGTTGCATGCGGTTTTGTCCGGATGCGGCGCAAATGTACATTGCGGCGGCCGGACAAAACGCTGCATGTAACGTTTTTTTGTTTTTGCCGGATGGTTTCTGATGTCTCCGGGCATCAGAAACCATCCGGCAAAAAACGCATGCGGCCGCCGGCGGCGCATCAGGTTTTCTGATGCGGCGCTGCGGCAAAATGCCGGGGGCGCCGACAGGCGCCCGCTGGAAGTGTGAAAGCAGCCTTAGGGTAAGGGTTATAATTAGCGTTAGGGTTAGGCTGGGTTCATACTGCATTATGGCAGTCCGTTAGACGGACTGCGTTACACCGCGGTATAACGCGGTGTAACGCAGTCCGTTAACGCTGCCATTCACCCCCATTTGAGGGCGCATCGCGACGCATGCCGTAAAGCGGCATGCGTTTGCGACGTGCCATCATTCAGTGACGGAGCCTCGGACGCGGGCTGCAGCGTTTGGGCTCCGTCACCGCTAGCGCAGATGAATCATCTGCTGATTCCTCTGCGCTAGCGGGTATAGCATAATGCGATCGCGTTATGCTATACCATTACCAGCCCGTAAACGCTATGTGTTGAACGGGCTGGTAAAACGCAAAATGAACCTAGCCTTAGGGTTAGGGTTATAATTAGGGTTAGAATTAGGGTTAGGGTTACAATTAGGGTTAGGGTTATAATTAAGGTTATAATTAAGGTTAGGGTTACAATTAGGGTTGGAATTAGGGTTGGGATTAGGGTTAGGGTTAGGGTTAGGGTGTGTTGGGATTAGGGTTGGAGCTAGAATTGAGGATTTCCACTATTTAGGCACATCAGGGGGTCTCCAAACACGATGTGGCGTTCAAAAAGTCAAATGGCGCTCCCTCCCTTCCGAGCCCTGCCGTGCGCCCAAACAGTGTTTACCCCAACATATGGGGTATCAGCGTACTCAGGACAAATTGCACACCAATTTTGGGGTTCTAATTTCTCCGATTACCCTTGGGAAAATAAAAAATAGCTGGCTAAAAAAAATCATTTTTGAGAAAAAAAATGATTTTTCATTTTCACGTCTCTGCGTTTATAAATTTCTGTGAAGCACTAGGGGGTTCAAAGTGCTCACCACACATCTAGATAAGCTCCTTAAGGGGTCTAGTTTCCAAAATGGGGTCACTTGTGGGGGTTTCCACTGTTTAGGCTCATCTGGGGCACTGCAAACGGAACATGACCCCCACCAACGTCTGCATTCCAAAACGTTATTACTTCCTTTCCAAGCCCTGCTGTGCGCCAAAACAGTTCCCCCCCCCACATATTTGGTATCAGCGTACTCAGGACAAATTGGACAACAACTTTTGGGGTCCAATTTCCTTGTGAAAAATCAAAAATTTGGGACTAAAAAATCATTTTTGTGGAAAATTGATTTTTTTTTTTCACACCCAGGCATTATAAACTTTTGTGAAACACTTGGAGGTTCAAAGTGCTCACCACAGATCTAGATAAGTTCCTTATGGGGTCTAGTTTCCAAAATGGGGTCACTTGTGGGGGTTTTCCACTGTTTAGGCTCATCTGGGGCACTGCAAACGGAACATGACCCCCACCAACGTCTGCATTCCAAAACGTTATTACTTCCTTTCCAAGCCCTGCTGTGCGCCAAAACAGTTTCCCCCCCCCACATATTTGGTATCAGCGTACTCAGGACAAATTGGACAACAACTTTTGGGGTCCAATTTCCTTGTGAAAAATCAAAAATTTGGGACTAAAAAATCATTTTTGTGGAAAATTGTTTTTTTTTTTTTTTCACACCCAGGCATTATAAACTTTCGTGAAACACTTGGGGGTTCAAAGTGCTCACAGGGATCTAGATAAGTTCCATAGGTGGTCTAGTTTCCAAAATGGTGTTACTTGTGGGGGGTTTCCACTGTTTAGGCGCATCAGGGCTCTCCAAACGCGACATGGTGTCCAATCTCAATTCCAGCCAATTTTGGTTTGAAAAAGTCAAACGGTGCTGCTTCCATTCCAAGCCCTGCGTGCGCCCAAACAGTGGTCCCCCCCCATATATGGGGTATCAGCATACTCAGGACAAATTGTACAACAACTTTTGTTGTCCAATTTCTCCTGTTACCCTTGTGAAAATAAAAAATTGGGGACTAAACGATCAGGTTTGTGGAAAAAATATGATTTTTTATTTTCACGCCCGGGCGTTATAAACTTCTGTGAAGCACTTGGGGCTTCAAAGTGCTACCACACATCTAGATAAGTTCCTTAGGGGGTCTAGTTTCCAAAATGGGGTCACTTGTGGGGGGTTTCCACTGTTTAGACACATCAGGGCCTCTACAAATGCGACATGGCGTCCAGCCAATTCCGCGTTGAAAAAGTCAAACGGAGCTCCTTCCCTTGCGACCTCTCCGTGCGCCCAAAAAGTGGTTTACCCCAACATATGGGGTATCGGCATGCTCAGTACAAATTGCACAAAAACTTTTGGGGTCTTGTTACCCTTGGGAAAATAAAAATTGGGGTGAAAAGATCATTTTTGTGGAAAAAATATGATTTTTTATTTTCACGGCTCTACGTTATAAACTTGTGTGAATCACTTGGAGGTTCAAAGTGCTCACCACACATCTAGATAAGTTCCTTAGGGGGTCTAGTTTCCAAAATGGGGTCACTTGTTGGGGGTTTCCACTGTTTAGGCACATCAGGGCTCTCTAAACGCGACATGGCATCCAGCCAATTCTGCGTTGAAAAAGTCAAACAGCGCTCCTTCCCTTGCGACCTCTGCCGTGCGCCCAAAAATGGTTTACCCCCACATATGGGGTATCAGCATGCTCAGGACAAATTGCACAAAAACTTTTGGGTCTTATTACCCTTGGGAAATTAAAAATTGGGGTGAAAAGATCATTTTTGTGGGAAAAAAATTTTTTTTTTTTTTCACGGCTCTAGGTTATAAACTTGTGTGAAGCACTTGGAGTTCAAAGTTCTCACCACACATCTAGATAAGTTCCTTAAGGGTCTTGTATCCAAAATGGGGTCACTTGTGGGGTGTTTCCACTGTTTAGGCACATCAGGGGCTATCTAAACGCGACATGGCATTCAGCCAATTCTGCGTTGAAAAAGTCAAACGGCGCTCCTTCCCTTGCGACCTCTGCCACGCGCCCAAAAAGTGGTTTACCCCCACATATGGGGTATCGAAGTATTCAGAAGAAATTGCACAACAAATTTTGTGGTTCAATTTTTTCTTTTAACACTTGTGAAAATAAAAAAACTTGGTTCCGAAGTAAAGCTTTTGCAAAAAAAGTTAAATGTCAATTTTTTCCTTCCACATTGCTTCAGCTCCTGTGAAGCACTTGAAGGGTTAATAAACTTCTTGAATGTGGTTTTGAGCACCTTGAGGGGTGCAGTTTTTAGAATGGTGTCACTTTTGGGTATTTTCTATCATATAGACCCCTCAAAGTGACTTCAAATGTGATGTGGTCCCTAAAAAAAAATGGTGTTGTAAAAATGAGAAATCGCTGGTCAACTTTTAACCCTTATAACTTCGTAACAAAAAAAAATTTTGGTCCCAAAATTGTGCTGATGTAAAGCAGACATGTGGGAAATGTTATTTATTAAGAAATTTGTGTGACATATCTCTCTGATTTAAGGGCATAAAAATTTAAAGTTTGAAAATTGTTAAATTTTCAAAATTTTCGCCATATTTCCGTTTTTTTTCATAAATAAACACAAGTCATATCAAAGAAATTTTACCACTAACGTGAAGTACAATATGTCACGAAAAAACAATCTCAGAATCAGCGGGATTCGTTAAAGCGTTCCAGAGTTATAACCTCATAAAGTGACAGTGGTCAGAATTGTAAAAATTGGCCCGGTCATTAAGCTGCAAAATGGCTCTGTCCTTAAGGGGTTAAAGAGCAAAGCTATGTACACAAAAAAACCCTACCTGGCTACTGGAAAAGTAAAACGTACTTAACCAGTACCGCCAGTGTCCTCCTCCACCATTTGTGCCGAGCAGCCTTCCGAGCCGCTGGCCTCCATATACTCCTCCACCCGTGCCTTTTTCTGCCCAGTCTTCCTCTGGGCCATTCCTTCTTCCACCACCTCATTGTCTCTGTTTTCCCCACCACCCTCCCTGTGACACTTTAACCCTCCTGAGTCCTCTTCCGAGGAGAAGGCACCAATATTTCTCGGATCAGACTCATGAACTAAAACCTCAGCCTCCTCCTCTGCCACAGATATATCGAAATCCATCAGGCATTCTGACCATGATTCAGCAACTGGGACTTCTTTTTTTACTTCTTTTTTAGGCCATGAACGCTCCTCTCGCCTTATGGCCTTCCAAAATTCCTTGTCCTCCTTTTCCTCCTGTTGCTTCTCCTTCCTTCTCTCAGCCTCCTTGTCCTCCTGCCGCTTCTCCCTCCGTCTCTCGGCAGGAGTGGGTGGCGCCCTCACAACGCTTTGCAGCGCGGCGACTTCGCCTTCCCTCCGCTTCTTCTCCTCCTCCCCCTCTTAACCTCCTCCTCTCTCTTCCTTTCTTCCTCCCGCCTCCGCTCCTCCTCACGCCTCTTTCTTTCCTCCTCCTCTCTAGTTGACCTCCTCGGCACACCAAACGGGCAGTCTCTATACAGGTGCTCTGAACTGCCACACCTGTCACATTCACGAGGCATCGGACACCTAGCCGCCACATGACCCTCTTGCTTGCAATTACGGCAAACCAACTCCTTGCTACACATGTTTAGCAGGTGCCCGAACTGAAAGCACCTCCTGCAGTATAGTGGCTGCCCTGGGTATGACAGGAAGCCCCTATGACCCGCCACTGAAAAGTTCGCTGGTGGGTGGGTGAAACCTCCCAAACAACCTGGGTCCTTCTTCAATTTCACCCGAAACACATACTTGCAGTTGAAAATGCCCAAGACATTTTTCTGCTTCTCCCCTCCCTTCACGTATTCACAGTACCGCTCCAGAAACTGCTCCAGTAGTGCTACTTCTGTATAGGGGTTGTATACAGTCACAGTCACCACTTTTTCCATGAGCCCAAACAGGGGCTCCACCCGCACTCCCTCCAGGCATGGATCACCTTCATTACTTCTGAGCCATTCAAAGACGGTCAAACAGCATCCCTCATTCACAAAGGTTACATCATATGTACCTTGACTCCGGAATTCATTGACGCTGTAGATATCCTGACGATGGGCTCCAGCCTTTCCCTCCAACAGGTCACGAACGACGTACACCAGGTTGTTTTTCTCACCACCTTCCACCACCACACGGATCGTATTCTTAATGAACATCCTCAGTCCAGACTGCCGGTACGGATACCGCAGTAGAAAATCAGCAGCACGCTGCCAGCAAAGCCCCTGGATCACTCCAGGAAAACTCGCACCCTCTGACCGCGACACACGATCGCAGCCAAAAGGCCGAGATCACACTGGCGCATAGCATACAATGATTGATATTAGCGCATGGCGGCCCAGCCATGCTACCCTTTTATAGCAACAGCTACAGGACCTTCCAGGAACAAGGACCAATGAGAAACCTGTTCCAGAAGACTCGTAGTAACAGGGCCTTCCTGGCGGACCAATAGGAGCTGCTGCAGTACCTGAGCATGTGACCCCTGATCTCCAATGAGAGATCTCACTCTGGGCATGCTCAGAAGGGAAAATGCAGTACTTTGTCCCAAAGACGTCTGCTCCAGCATTGGCTATAATAGCAGATCCAGGAAAGGCAGCAACAAGTCACTGCCCAGTAGTGGAGTGGGCAAGACGCCTGGACCGACGCCTCTGCTGAGCAGGCTCCACTGCGGCCGGAGATGAATGGGAGACCGCAGCGGGATGGGTTCGAGACTCCCCTTGTGCAGCAGCGGAAATTGAACCCTAACAGTTGGTACCCTCTTTTAATGACAGAAAAACCCACAAAGGTCACAGAAATAAGTTGAATCTGACAAAAGTAATAATCAAAAATCTATGAAAATGAACAAATGAAAGTCAGACATTGCTTTTCAACCATGCTTCCACAGAATTAAAAAAAAAATAAAACTCATGAAATAGACCTGGACAGAAATGATGGTACCCTTAATTTAATATTTTGTTGCATAGCCTTTTGAGGCAATCACTTCAATCCAATGATTCCTGTAACTGTCAATGAGACTTCTGCACCTCTCGACAGGTATTTTGGCCCACTCCTCAAGAGCAATCTGCTCCAGTTGTCTTGTGTTTGAAGATTGCTTTTTCCAAACGGCATGTTTCAGCTCTTTCCAAAGATGCTCTATAGGATTTAGATCAGGGCTCATAGAAGGCCACTTCAGAATAGTCAAATGTTTTCCTCTTAGCCATGCTTGGGTGTTTTTAGCTGTGTGTTTTGTGTCATTATCCTGTTGCAAGACCCATGTCCTGTGACTGAGGACCAAGCTTTCTGACATTGGGCAGCACATTTCTCTCTAGAATCCCTTGACAGTCTTGATATTTCATTGTATCCTGAACAGATTCTAGACACCCTGTGTCAGTTGCAGCAAAGCAGCACAAGAACATAACAGAGCCTCCTCCATGTTTCACAGTAGGGACAGTGTTCTTTTCTTGATATGATTCATTTTTCCGTCTGTGAACATAGAGCTGATGTGCCTGGCCAAAAAGTTCCATTTTTGTCTCATCTGTCCATAGGACATTCTGCTAGAAGATTTGTGGTTTTCAACATGTAGTTTGACAAATTCCAGTCTGGCTTTTTTATGATTTTTAAGAACAATGGTGTCCTCCTTGGTCGTCTCCCAAGAAGACAACTTTGGCTCATACAATGACGGATGGTGCAATCTGACACTGATGTTCCTTGAGCTTGAAGTTCACCTTTAATCTGTTTAGAAGTTTTTCTGGGCTCTTTTGTTACCATTCGCATTATCCGTCTCTTTGATTTGTCATCAATTTTCCTCCTGCGGCCACGTCCGGGGAGGTTGGCCATGGAGATAAAATTCCTGAATAATATGTGCAACTGTAGCCACAGGAACATCAAGCTGCTTGGAGATGTTTTTATAACTTTTACCTTTAACATATTTGTCTATAATTTTCTTTATAATCTCCTGAGACAACTCTTTCCTTCAATTCCTCTGGTCCATGTTGAGTGTGATACACACCATGTCACCAAACAGCACAGTGAGTATCTGTAGCCCTCTATACAGTCCCACTCACTGATTCCAAGATTGTAGAGACCTGTGATGCTAATTAGTGGACACACCTTCATTTAACATGTACCTTTTGTCACATTATTTTCAGGGGTACCATCATTTCTGTCCAGGCCTATTTCATGAGTTTTATTTTTTTAAAAATCTGTGGAAACATTGTTGAAAAGCAATGTCTGACTTTCATTTGTTCATTTTCATAGATTTTTGATTTGTTATTACTTTTGTCAGATTCAAGTTATTTCTGTGACCATTGTGGGTTTTTCTGTCATTAAACGAGGGGTACCAACAATTTTGACCACGCATGTATGTGTGGAGAAAGAAAAAGAGCACAGAATGTCAGGAAAAGAACATCTTGACAACTATTAAGCATAAGGGTGGATCAATCATGCTTTGGGGTTGTGTTGCATTTAATGGCACGGGGAACAATTCACAAGTAGAGGGACGAATGGATTCAATTAAATTTCAGCAAATTCTTCATACAGACATAATATTATCTGTACAAAAGTTGAAGTTGAAAGGAGAATGGGTTCTACAAATGGATAATGATCCTAAACATATGTCAACATCCACAATAGACGAACTCAAAAGTTGCAAGCTGAAGGTTTTACAATTGCCCTCACAGTCCCCTGGTTTGAAAAGCATTTAAAATTTGTGGCTAGACCTCAAAATAGAATTTAATGCAAGATAACCTAGGAATCGCACAGAACTGGAATAATTTTCCAAGGAAGAATGGATGAAAATCCCTCAAACAAGAATTGAAAGACTCTTGTCTGACTACAAAAAGCGTTTACAAGCTGTGCTGTGCTACTTTAAAAAAAGGGATGCTACTAGGCAGGAGTGCCATCAGGGCATTACTGTCCTTACTGGTGTATGGGGTCTGGTGAGCAGAAGCAAAACTGGGTCCAAGCCTCCCTTTTTTGCTTATGCTCACCGGTACCTAGTGGTAGGGGTGGGTTGTGGTGCACATCTCGGCACAGGGAGCTTTCATGGAGCTCCACGGCCATCAAATCAGAACAGCAGCACAGTTCCAAGGGAGCTCCCCCCGCCTTTTCTGTGACATGCTGGTCACTGATTACTGTATTACCTTTGCACTATATATATATAATATATATATATATATATATATATATACAGAGCTCCTGTGTATAATGTCACTGGTAAGTCACTGGATTACCTCTACACTATATACAGAGCTTCACTGTATAGTGCCACTGTTGATCCCTGTATTACCTGTACACTGTAATTACATATAGAGCTCCTGTATATAATGTCACCAGTGATCACTGTATTACCTGTACACTGAAACTATACACTGTATACTATATACAGAGCTCCTGTGCATAATGTCACTGGTGATCACTGTATTACCTGTACACTGACACCATACACTATATACTATGCTCCTGTGTATTATGGCACTTATGATAATATTAGTATTGTATTTTCTTTTATTACTGATCAGTATTGTAGTATTCGGTCACTATGTGGGGGTAATATGTGATCTAGTTAATATGTGGGGGCATTTGTTCATTGTATGCGGTGTTATTTGGTCACTATGCGGAGGTAATATCTGGCCCCGCTATCGAGTGATGGTGTTTGTCCCTTGTATGTAAAAAAAATGTTTGAGACACCTTTCCTTAATGGCAGTATTTGTTCCTTGTACAGTACAGTCATGGCCAAAAGTTTTGAGAATGACACAAATATTATATTTTCACATGATCTGCTGCCCTCTGATTTTTATGTGTGTTTGACAGAT
This sequence comes from Oophaga sylvatica, assembly GCA_033576555.1. NCBI lineage: Eukaryota > Metazoa > Chordata > Amphibia > Anura > Dendrobatidae > Oophaga > Oophaga sylvatica. The sequence goes on from JARQOD010000003.1 coordinate 370,314,236, forward strand.
GTTTTTATCACAGACAGAAATATAATTGCAAACATATGAGTAACAAAAGCTTATATTGACAGTTAGAATGAGTTAATGCAGCAAGTCAATATTTGCAGTGTTGACCCTTCTTCTTCAGGACCTCTGCAATTCTCCCTGGCATGCTCTCAATCAACTTCTGGACAAAATCCTGACTGATAGCAGTCCATTCTTGCACAATCAATGCTTTCATTTTGTCAGAATTTTTAGGTTTTTTGTTTGTCCACCCGTCTCTTGATGATTGACTACAAGTTCTCAATGGGATTAAGATCTGGGGAGTTTCCAGGCCATGGACCCAAAATCTCTATATTTTGTTCCCTGAGCCATTTAGTTATCACCTTTGCTTTATGGCAAGGTGCTCCATCATGCTGGAAAAGGCATTGTTGATCGCCAAACTGCTCTTGGAGGGTTGGGAGAAATTGCTCTTGGAGGACATTCTGGTACCATTCTTTATTCATGGCTATGTTTTTAGGCAAGACTGTGAGAGAGCCTATTCCCTTGGCTGAGAAGCAACCCCACACATGAATGGTTTCAGGATGCTTAACAGTTGGCATGAGACAAGACTGGTGGTAGCGCTCACCTTGTCTTCTCCGAATGAGGCGTTTTCCTGATGTCCCAAACAATCGAAAAGGGGATTCATCAGAGAAAATAACTTTACCCCAGTCCTCAGCAGTCCACTGCCTGTACCTTTTGCAGAATATCAGTCTGTCCATGATGTTTTTTCTGGAGAGAAGTGGCTTCTTTGCTGCCCTCCTTGAGACCAGGCCTTGCTCCAAGAGTCTCCGCCTCACAGTGCGTGCAGATGCACTCACACCTGCCTGCTGCCATTCCTGAGCAAGCTCTGCACTGCTGGTAGCCCGATCCCGCAGCTGAAACACTTTTAAGAGACGGTCCTGGCGCTTGCTGGTCTTTCTTGGGCGCCCTGGAGCCTTTTTGGCAACAATGGAACCTCACTCCTTGAAGTTCTTGATGATGCGATAGATTGTTGACTGAGGTGCAATCTTTCTAGCTGCGATACTCTTCCCTGTTAGGCCATTTTTGTGCATTGCAATGATGACTGCACGTGTTTCTTTAGAGATAACCATGGTTAACAGAAGAGAAACAATGATGCCAAGCACCAGCCTCCTTTTAAAGTGTCCAGTGGTGCCATTCTTACTTAATCATGACAGATTGATCTCCAGCCATGTCCTCATCAACACCCACACCTGTGTTAATGGAGCAATCACTGAAAAGAGGTTAGCTGGTCCTTTTAAGGCAGGGCTGCAATGATGTTGAAATGTGTTTTGGGGGATAAAGTTCATTTTCTAGCCAAATATTGACTTTGCAAGTAATTGCTGTTAAGCTTATCACTCTTTATAACATTCTGGAGTATATGCAAATTGCCATTAGAAAAAGTGAAGCAGTAGACTTTGTAAAAATTAATATTTGTGTCATTCTCAAAACTTTTGTCAATGACTGTACTCTTAAGCTATTGATATTTTATGTGTTGTGCTCCCTGCCTCAATAAATCCCATTGGATTGATCTTCGGCCTGGTGTCCCTTCCTGCTCTGTCGCACACACCGTCACACCTAAAAAGCAATGACGGGTCGCGAGCAAGAAAGGTAAAGGTTTGCGTGGTATGAAAACTTGTTTTGCACAAACATCTGGAGAAAATGGCGGTTGCCTCTACTAATGACTATATTTTTATTTATAGATTGTAAACTGAAGCCTAGGAGAATTATATTTACAAAAGAGAATATACCCTTGCTAATGGAGAACCTCATAGATGTTCCAGAAGCCACCACTACATTCGTCCAGCCCACAACGCAAGCCCGTCAGTGTATATTTTGATATATCTACTTAGTCTTAATACAGCAAATGTTACACTTGTCTCACCAACCATCCCGTTGTTCCGCATACTGTATATCTGGCACATGTACAATCTTTAATTAAAGCTAGATGTAAAGGCAGGTTGACACATGTACAATCTCTCCCCACAGCTAAATGTAAACTCAGGAGAAAAACACCTACAGCCCCTCTACAACCACTACAGCTCAACGAGAATAACATAGCGCCATTCTTGACACCGATACAGCCCGCTACTGGACCTGTTAGAACACAGCCACAGCCACTGTGTGACGCAACGCTCTGGATGCCCTGTGTCAACGGTACAGCGTGAAATACCCCATTCAAGTGCCGCTCAGCCATCAACAAGCCTTGTGAATGACACAGAAATATACCCAGAAGTGACAGCGCCTCCACATAAACACAAGCAAAAAACAAAGCATACTTCAGAACCAACAGCAAGCACGTCCAGCGCTATGAATGCCACAGCCCAACAGACTCGTGAGGCGCTTGACCGTGAGATTGATCAGCTCGCTGATGGTAAGGAGCCCTCCATAGATTCATTCATTATACGGCTGATGCATACTATACAACCGTCACCACCATCTGTAACTTTGTTTGCTAATTCCATAGGAGTCAGTCTGTCAGATGTCGCTAATTTGCCCAGCACATCTCATGGTGCTGTATCTAATTCAGTTAATGTTGTGAAGGGGTTAAGGAGGCTGTTACCGGTTACACTTAAGGTGTGTGAAAAGCCGCAGATTCATGCAGCTGTGTCAGTAACTGCAAACGATACGAATTCTGCTATGTTGGTACCTGCTAGCGATACAGATTCTGCCGTGTCTGTACCTGCTAGCAATACGGATTCTGCCGTGTGTTAGGATTCGAGTTCCCACTGCTGCACAAGGGAGTCTCAAACCAGTCCCGCTGCGGTCCCCCATTCATCTCCGGCCGCAGTGGAGCCTGCTCAGTAGAGACGTCAGTCCCAGCGTCTTGCCCATTCCAATACTGTGCAGAGACTTGCTGCTGCCTCTCCTGGATCTGCTATTATAGCCAGTGCTGGAGCAGACGTCTTTGGGACGAAGTCCTGCGTTTCCCCTTCTGAGCATGCCCAGGGTAAGATTTCTCATTGGAGATCAGGGGACACATGTTCAGGTACTGCAGCAGCTCCTATTGGTCCGCCAAGAAGGTCCTGAAACTACATGTGTTTTGGAACAGTTTCTCATTGGTCCTTAAAGGGTATTTACTAAATTAGATCTGCGTGGTGCTTATAACCTGATTCACATCCGTGAGGGGGACGAATGGAAGACGGCTTTTAATACAAGGGATGGGCATTATGAAGACCTGGTGATGCCCTTCGGGCTCTGTAATGCCCCAGCCGTTTTCCAAGACTTTGTCAATGACATCTTCCGGGATATGCTTTCCACCTCTGTAGTAGTCTATCTGGATGATATTCTCATCTTTTCTCCAGATATTGACTCTCACCGGAGGGATGTCTGCAAAGTCTTCGACCTGTTACGGGCGAACTCCCTCTATGCAAAGTTGAAGAAATGCATGTTTGAGCAGGAGTCTTTACCTTTCCTGGGCTATATCATCTCCGCCCAGGGATTGGCTATGGATCCTGCCAAACTACAGGCTGTGATGGATTGGCAAGAACCCCATTCTCTTAAAGCAGTGCAGTGCTTTATGTGGTTCATTAATTACTATCGCCAATTCATTCCCCACTTCTCCACTTTGGTAGCTCCCTTGGTAGCCCTCACCAAGAAGGGAGCCAATCCCAAATTGTGATCAGAGGAGGTCTCCAAGGCCTTTACTTCAATTAAGTCCCATTTTGCTAGCGCTCCCATCTTACATTGCCCCGAGGTTGATAAGCTTTTTTATTGGAGGTCGATGCCTCGTCCGTTGGTGCTGGAGCAGACCTTTTTCAAAAGGATGCTCAAGGTCGGAAACATCCTTGTTTCTTCTTTTCCAAGACCTTCACACCAGCGGAGAGGAATTATTCCATTGGGGATAGGGAGTTGCTAGCCATGAAGTTGGCCTTTTCTGAGTGGAGACATCTCCAGGAGGGGGCTCGCTTTCCCTTTCAAGTGTTCACTGACCACAAAAATTTGGTCTATTTACAGACCGCCCAGCGGCTAAATTCTCGTCAGGCCAGATGGTCCCTGTTCTTCTCCCGGTTTCATTTCAACCTCCATTTCCTCTCCGGTGAGAAGAACATTCGGGCCGATGCTCTTTCTCGCTCCATGGTGTCCTCTGAGGAGGTGGAGGAGGAGCCTTGGTTGATTGTCCCCTCAGAGAGCCTAAGAACTGTGGCCCTGGTTTCGCTTGAGTCTGCTCCTCCGGGCAAGACTTTTGTGGCCACCAATTTGCGACCGGAGGTACTCTCTTGGGCACATTCGTCCAGGGTGGGTGGACATTTTGGGGCAAAAGGACATCTGATTTGCTGGCAAGGACATACTGGTGGCCACATATGGTCCGTGACGTCAGGGAATACGTTCAGGCGTGCGTTTCCTGCGCCAAGAATAAGTCCCCTCGACAACGGCCAACTGGGCTACTTTTCCCTTTACCGGTGGCAGACAGGCCTTGGGAGATGGTCGGGATGGATTTTGTGGTGGGCTTACCCAAGTCTCGGGGCTGCACCATCATCTGGGTGATAACCGACCACTTCTCCAAAATGGTGCACTTAGTGCCGTTACCACGGTTACCGTCTGCACGGGCTTTGGCAGCATTATTCATTAGGCATATTTTCCGCCTACACGGTATGCCAGACAAAATTGTCAGTGATCGAGGTCCCCAGTTTGCGTCTCGGTTCTGGAGAGAGCTGTGTCGTTTACTCAGCATTGAGTTGAATCTCTCCTCTGCATACCATCCCGAGACGAATGGGTTGGTAGAGAGGGCCAACCAGACCTTGGTCACATACTTGCGACATTTTGTCTCTGCCAGGCAGGATGACTGGGCATCCTTGCTACCGTGGGCTGAGTTCGCTCTAAATAATGCTGTGGCTGACTCCACCGGACAGACCCCATTCCTCCTGATCTACGGTCAGCATCCGCGGTTACCAGTTCCCATGCCCATGTCTTACTTTAAAGTTCTTGAGCAGGTGAACCTGGTGGTTTACCGCCTAGCCCTTCCGCCTCGCCTTGGTATCACCGACACCTTTCACGTGTCCCTTCTGATACCCGTGGCCATTTCCCGGTTTTCCGAGTCATCTGCCGGGACGTCGGGTTCATCTACCGACGATCATGAGGTGAACGCCATTGTTGGGTGCAAGGTGGTACGAGGCAAAAATTTTATTTGGTGGATTGGAGGGGTTATGGGCCTGAGGATAGGTCCTGGGAGCCTGCCGAGCATGTTCACACTCCGCAGCTCATCGCTGCCTTTGTGCGCAGCGAGGCCCAAAGAAGGGGGCCCTAGGATGGGGGGTAATGTTAGGGTTCGAGTTCCCGCTGCTGCACAAGGGGAGTCTCGAACCAGTCCCGCTGCGGGCCCTTATTCATCTCCGGCCGCATTCCAAAACTGTGCAGAGACTTGCTGCTGCCTCTCCTGGATCTGCTATTATAGCCAGTGCTGGAGCAGACGTCTTTGGGACGAAGTCCTGCGTTTCCCCTTCTGAGCATGCCCAGGGTATGATCTCTCATTGGAGATCAGGGGTCACATGTTCAGGTACTGCAGCAGCTCCTATTGGTCCGCCAGGAAGGCCCTGAAACTACATGTGTTTTGGAACAGTTTCTCATTGGTCCTTGTTTCTGGCAGGTCCTGTAGCTGTTACTATAAAAGGGTGACATGGCTAGGCCGCCATGCGCTAATATCAACCGTTATATGCTTTGCACCAGTGTGGTCATGCGTGTGTGTGGTTAGGGCCCGGCTGAAATAAGCCCCTAGAATACCGACTTAATCGGTGAGGAGTTTGGTATGCTAGCTGGTCAGGGTCGGTTTCCTAGATGTCCTAGATTACCAGCATAACCGGTGAGGAGTTTGATTGCTGTATTCAGTGCCTGGCGTTCAGACGCCATAGATTGCGAGTGACTCCCGCGAGGACATTAGCACATGATCACGTTCTATGTTCGCTTAGCAGTCAACTGTGTACCTGGGTGCCTGATAGGACACAGAAGTTTGTCTCTGCGGCTCTGTGACATAACAGGGTTCGCTTTCAATGCTAGACAGCGCCCTAGCATGTTTATTTTGTGACTCAGTGGTGTTAAGTGAGTTCGCACACATCGCCATATAGCGCTGCGGCATTCCTTCTAGCGGCTCTGTGGAATAACAGAGTTCGCACATATTGCCACAGCGCGTTACGGCATTTATTTTGGTGACTCTGCGGGATAACAGAGTTTGCTTCTTGCGCCATTTTACTAGCAGCAGGCTCCGCCTGCACGGTGGACCCCGGGCTGCGAACGCACCTCTCTACATCATATATTTGGTGCGTTCCGCAGACCCTAACACCGTGTCTGTACCTGCTAGCAATACGGATTCTGCGGTGTCTGTACCTGCTAGCGATACGGATTCTGTTATGTTGGTACCTGCTAGCAATACAGATTCTGCAGTGTCTGTACCTGCTAGCAATATGGATTCTGCCGTGTCTGTACCTGCTAGCAATACGATTCTGCGATGTCTGTACCTGCTAGCGATACGGATTTTGTAGTGTCAGTACCTGCTAGCGATACGCATTCTGTATCTGAGGCAGCTGTTATGAATGTGCTGCAGATGGCTTCTGAGCAGAGGCTCCCTTGGTGGTTGCAGACAGTACTGAACCTCACAGCGAGGAATGGCAATCTGGGATCACGGACTGGACTGATATAAGGGAGGTTCCCTCCCATGATGGTCGCCGGTGATCAATTGTTCTTGTCTCAATTGTGGTTCCTGGTTCATTTTGAAGTTGCTGGAGTCTTGCCTGCACCTGCTGCTTTCAGATAAGATATTTTCTGCTTTTCTTTTTGTGCTTGCTTTTTTCATAGTTTTCTGCACTTTTGTGGAGGTCAGCCGGGTCCCCCTCCTCTCAATTTATCTGTAGCCACTGTTATTTGTTAATTTGCTTTTTCCTGTTTTTTCAGTGGCTGCGGCTTTGTTTTGTTACACCAGAGATCTGATTTAGGTGGTAGAGATCGTGTGATCTCAGGTTTTTTTGGCAATCAGAAGTGCTGGTATTTTTTAGGGTTGTTGTTGGATTGCAGTTAGAATTCTTATCTGTACTTTTCTGTCTAGACAGATTGGGCCCCAACGTTTGCTCATTCTATTTTCTGTCTGTGTCCGTGCTATCTTCTTGTCTAACCGCCATTATATGTTTGGGGGCTTCCTATTTTCTTTGTGGATCTGCTCCGGGGCAGATAGCTTTCATCTTTCTGCCTTTAGGTGTAGTTATCTCTCAGGCTGTGACGAGGCATCTAGGATCAACGTAGGAACGCTCCATGGCTACCTCTAGTTGTGTGGTTAGTTCAGGTTACTGCAATCCAATAGATTCCAGCCTCTCTGGTGTATTACCGTTTTTGCTTTTTCTCCTCAGCTACCTAAACATAACAGGCAGCTACAGGCCGGCTCCATGAGGCTGTCGGATGGGGGGCCACTGAAGCTGGTGTGTTTAAGGAACAACTAGACCGCTACTTACGGTACAAAATCTGGGCACCCAAAATACTGTTTTTTTGTGATACTTTTGAAAGATTATTGTCAGCAACAATCACAACACATGTTAATAAGGCCGAGCTACACGCACTTCGCAGCCTACAGGTGGACACCGAGATACCCGATGCTGCTAACCCATTATGACTAAATATGACCGGCTACGGCCTGCGTAAAACAACCAAAACCACATTAGCCCGCTATAATAGGGATAGAGTTATAAAACGAGCTCTTACACTGTTGGTCAACGCTAGATGCGCACAATGCTCTAGGAGGCATCGTGGGGCTACGTGTCAAGCAATAGCTCTACAGACTCCCCAGGTGTCCCCACAGCAGTCGGGCCAAATCTCGCATAGTCAAGATGCCTCTGAAAATGCTAGTCACACAGCAACACAAAATTCACAAGCCTCTGATGCTGCGGCTGTCGCTGATGATGATGTGGGGGGCTCCTATCATACAGCATTTTTACAACACATCCATCATCTTCAGAGGGACAACCGCAATTTCAGAGCTTGCACACATACCGATCATTTTAGATTTGTAAATTTGGAGCCTGTAACAATCATTTGTCGAGGCTGTGAACATTGTTCACGACAGTATTCAGTCTGGATAGAATCATCAGGGACATTGAACCTGGTGACTTTGCACAGTTAAGGCTTGAAGGTGGCGATGCTTTAGATCCCATTTTCACTACAAAGCAGACCCGTGAAGATTTTAATTCTGAATCTTTTTTAAATGCTGTTGACCGTACACTTCAAAGTAATGCTGAAAGCTTGGCAAGCAACTCCCTAAAACTAGTCATCACAACCATTAAAAACCGCCATGGCGGCGTAAAAAGACGCTTGAAATCTATAGCGAGCAGCCAAATCATTAAACAAAAGAGACAGTGGCTGTATGATTTTAACAATTACAGTACAAATCTGTGTTCGGTCGCTAGTGTGTGCGCCCTGATAGACAACGCGGATGTCGCTGATGCTGTTTTACTGAGCCGCTCTAAAAACATACACACGGCGCTGGGCATATCGACATTCCAGCATTTGAAAAATATTTGAGGATCACCATTAAAGTACTGTACTACAGTCAGGGTGATTGGTGCTACTTTCAGACCAACAATGCAGCTACTGGTAAAACCGTATTCATATTGTTCCATGATAACCACTACTACGGTATCAAAAATATGAAAGGTTTTATCAGAAGTGATTACTTTTGTGAGCTCTTCAATTCACTGTATACTCGCAAGAACAACCATTCATGCCAATATTTTTGTAAAGCTTGCAAAAGAGAGGTTTGTGTGAAGAGCACTGATGTACAGCAACCATCACGTTGTCCCATCTGCCGAGTTTATTGTCGCTCTAGTGAGTGTTTAGATTATCACAAACAATTAGCTGTGGATAATCCACCATTCTGCATCCTTAAAACATTTTGTGATGAGTGCCAGCGTTTTGTGATCAGAAATAGTGAGACTGAACATCGATGTGGTGGATTGCGCTGCCCTGTATGTTGCGGGTGTGTAAATAAATTCGATGCCCATCTCTGTTACATGAGGCGGTATGTAGCAGAGGACGAGACAGATTGTTATATCTTTTACGATTTTGAATGTATGCAGGAGACAGGCACACACATCCTAAATTACATTTATGTTACAACACTGCGTGGTGATCAATCCTGGGAGTTTGAAGGTGATTCCTGTACGCACGACTTTGTACTGTTCTTTACCAGCGGGAAATTTTCAGGCTATACATTTATAGCCCACAATGCAGGATGCTATGATTCTTACTTTATTGTTAAGGAACTGATTTTTGAAAAACTACAGGTAAAGTTGATAACCCAAGGTGGCCGGGTCTTGTGTTTGATGGTGCCCGATTTGTCTATAAGGTTCATAGACTCACTAAATTTTATCCCCATGAAGCTCAGTAAATTACCGCAGGCCATGGGATTTTCAGGCGCCAAAGGTCATTTTCCACACTTTTTTAATACCCGAGAAAACCAAAACTATGTAGGCCCCATACCTGATGTGAAATATTACAGGTTAGAGTACATGTCGGCTGGTGAGAAGGTAGAGTTCATGGCGTGGCATGAGAATCAGAAACACACACTTTTTGACTTCAAGACTGAGCTAAAATCTTATTGCAAGCAGGATGTTGAAATTTTGAGACGCTCCTGCGAGATCTATAGAGAACGCATTATGGAAATGACACAGAAAAATGTTAAAAAATACTGTAAGATTCAAAAGGAAACGATTGTGGAGAGCAGCTGTATTGACCCTTTTCAGCTCATCACCTTGGCCTCGGTATGTATGTGTTAGGCGCTCGGTTGCAACAACTTTATTAAAATAATGGATTGCAACCGAACCCGCGGTCCGCGGTGCAGCTAGAGATGCTGCGGTCGAACACCCCTCGGGTATGTGGGTGAAAACTGACAACAGAAAGATAAGGTCTTGCCTGTGTTACTTCACACCAGGAAAGATATGGGATTTGCACTATTTCCGTTAACGCCACGGAAGATGTGCTGCAGGCTGGCGTAGACATAGCCCTGTTAACTGCACAGAAGCCACTTGCCAGCCGTTTAGGAAGTGCATGCGACTCACGCCAGGCGTACGTGCTGCCAGCCGTGTGCGACCAGACTGAGCAACTCTCTGTTCAGCTGGCAGGCGATGCCCAGGTTACGTGCCCTGCAGTCTGCTCAGGGTGTACAGCTACCCTCTGTCGGAGCTAGACTGTGCCACATTGATTACCTGCCTAGCATCAACTAACCTGCCTGAAGGACCTGTGGTAATTAGCCGAGCTAACTCTGGCATCGGCAGGTCCCGGAGAGCAAAAGCTAGGATCATGTGGAGCCCAGATTCAGAGGCATCCACACATGAGCACGACCTATTTGGTATGATCTGACCGTAGCCACCGTGCCTGCGATCGGGCTATTAAAGGGTTAAGCCCTGCCCCCAGCCATCTCGTTAATCGCATCACTGATGACGTCACCCGTGGCCAATCAGGCGGTGCCATGTCACCGGATCAGCTGACATCAAATCACCAATCACGGTCCGCCACGTCACGGGCATGCTCAGTGCAGGAAATCCTGGACTTAGGCTGTGGCAGCCCTGATCCTTTCTGTAACCTATGCTTAAAGCTACTAGGAATAAAGACCCTTGCAACAGCTTGTACCTCTCTTGTATTGGTTAGGCGTCGGGACCGACAGCGAAGCTTAGCAGCATCTGCCCTGGCTGGACCAGGATGGGTGACCACAGATTCTCAGATCCAAGTTCGGTTCCAGCCATCCCCTGATGCCTAACAGTATGTCAATGTACCGGTTTAAATTTCTGCCATAATAGACCATCGTAATTTTACCTGGTGATAATTATCACAAGGCAATAAAGCGCTACTCATCCTCCGCTATACAGTGGCTCATGTATGTAGCCCACACCGAGAACATTGACATTCAACATGCCTTGAGAGGTGGTGAAAAACAAGTCAGACAATATTTTCTAGATGGTTATGCTTATGTTAGCGACCAACACATAGCTTTTGAATTTCAGGGTTGTTTTTTCCAGGGCTGTCTGCCATGCTATAATGAAAATGATGCAAATAAGGTCACAAACACCACCTACGGGCAATTATATTATGTCTTTTTAGCTAAAAAGCGCTACCTACAGAGCTGCGGGTACACAATAAGAGTGAAGTGGGAGCATAAGTGGCTTGAAATGGTTGAAAATTATTCTAACCTTCAAACATTTCTGGAAAGAGTTATTTTGTAAAACAATTGTTATATAATATTGAAACTAATTTTTCTCACAAACCAGATAATATTGTTTGGTTTTATTCATGCTGGCAGAAACTATATGATGAAATCTCTCTCTCTTTTCCCAACATCAGATTTGTGGAGGGTCTGCCATTCGAATACATTCGTAAATGACGAATTATTCCCACCGGATAAGGTGAATTTGGCAATTGTTGATGATCTCATGGAGAGTTCTAGCAAAAATTGTGAGATAAAGAAAGCATTTACCAAGTATGTGCACCACAGAAATCTCAGTATTTTCTACCTGATACAAAACATATTTTGTCAGGGTAAGAAAAGCCGCACCATAAATTTAAACACAAAGTACATGGTGCTTTTTAATAACCCTCAAGATAAATTACAAATTTTAACTCTAGCTCGCCAGATGTACCCCAGATGTACGTTTTTTCCTAGAAGCTTTGAGGATGCCACGCGGGAGCCTTATGGGTATTTGCTGGTCGATTTGAGAGCTAATACCCCTGAGGATCTTCGCTTACGGACGGGGTTGTTTCCACCAGCGTTGCCCGCTGTCTATGTTCAAAAGAAAATCACTTCTAAAAAGTGAATTTTATGCGGCATCGCACATTCCGCGCTGTGTGTGTTGTGATGTAAATATGTCTGAGAAACTCCGGCGTAACTGGGCTCTCTTAAAAACCCTGGTGAAAGCAACACCCGCTGTCCGGAAATCTATTTTGCGCAATGCAAGCGAGGATTTAATTTCAGCCATAGGCGAGATTGCTTTAAACATCTTAAAAGGCAAGATCCCGCTGAAAGAGCGCCAAAAAGGCATACTGAAGAAGTGGCGTAAAGCTATAAGAACCATGAGTGATAGATCGCAGTCCATAAAGAAAAAGAAACGACTACTAAAGCTAACCGGAGGGTTTATCGGCCCTCTTTTAGGTTTTGCAATACCCATAATAACGAGTCTGCTCACAGGAAAATAATGGAGAATATAGAGAAAATGTATTTAGTCTCAAACAGGAGCTGGTCAAACTGTTATTCGCCGCCTTGATGATGAAATTAACTCCGTTTTACAACATCGTGACATCCCCGATGACGTGAAAATTAAAATGTATAGCTCCGTGCTGAATCGTTACTTGGTACATACGAGGCACGGCTCGAAGAATTAACAACTTTAAATCTCGTTAGCACTCCGGATCCTGATCACCAACAACCGCAAAATACCGACCCTGATAAAAATCAAGAGGTCGCTGAAATTGTAAGCCATATAAACCAAAGATATAAAAAGAACGCTGAATTTTTACTAAACAGGATACTACAGAATAAAAATGTGACAGCCTGGAATGATAAAGCCGAATCTATTTTCAAAGGCGCTGTAATACCAGGGTCTAGCTTACTAGATTTGGTACGTAGTACAACGCAGAGTCACGCTCAAACCAGCAGGAATTTACCTCGGGGCTGGGATTCTTTTATGCAGGCTATGGCCAAACTAAATATCCCATCTACAGTTGTGGGTAATCCCACTACTAGACAACATTTAGATGTCTTAAAAATCTCCATCAGCGAGGGTGTATCTACACCGCCGAAGCTAGCCCCGTCGCCTCGGACAATTCATTCTTTGCACTCGCCGTCATTAGGCATCAGACGGGGAACTCTGCTACCTATAAAAAGGTCTCCACTGATACTAAATTCCATGTGGCTCATGATGTAAGCGATGTACTGGTTAATTATTTATTTTGTATGATGTGTAATGCTATATGTTAATTGTACATGTGATGCTTTTATATCATTCTGTACGAACTTTTATATTATTGAAATGTATTTGAGCTGTATTTAATGATACTTTTTATATTATTCTGTACAAATTTTTATATTATTGAAATGTTTTTGAGATGTATTTAATTATTACAATAAAATCTTTTAAACTTTTACAATACCGCGTCTTTACTTTTTTTTTACATTCGTATAAAACGTCCACTTTATACTGTTTGATGTTGTAACACGGCCATATACAGTGCCTACAAGTAGTATTCAACCCCCTGCAGATTTAGCTGGTTGACACATGCGGAATTAACTTGGCATTGTGACATTTGAACTGTAGATCAGCCTGGAAGTGGGAAATGCACTGCAGCAAAAAATTTTGTTTTAATTTTTAATTTTTTTTTTTAAAAACGTTAAAAGTTAATTCAGAGTGTCATTTATTATTCAACCCCTCAAACCACAAGAATTCTGTTTGGTCCCCCTAAAGTATTAAGAAGTAGTTCAGGCACCAAGAATAATGAGCTTCACATGTGTGGATTAATGATCTCTTTTGCCAGCCTTTTCTGACTATTTAAGACCCTCCCCAAACTTGTGAACAGCACTCATACATGGTCAACATGGGAAAGACAAAGGAGCATTCCAAGGCCATCAGAGACAAGATCGTGGAGGGTCACAAGGCTGGCAAGGGGTACAAAACCCTTTCCAAGGAGTTGGGCCTACCTGTCTCCACTGTTGGGAGCATCATCCGTAAGTGGAAGGCTTATGGAACTACTGTTAGCCTTCCACGGCCTGGACAGCCTTTGAAAGTTTCCTCCCGTGCCGAGGCCAGGCTTGTCCGAAGAGTCAAGGCTAGAGTTGAGCGATACTTTCCGATATCCAAAAGTATCGGAATCGGAATGGTATCGCCGATACCTAAAAAATATCGGCGATACCCGATACCGATACCGGAAATCCAATGTAAGTCTATGGGAACAAAATATCGGAATTAAAAAAAACCCATTCTTGCCTTGTTGGTTAATTGTACATGAAGGAAAACAACAAAGAGTAATGTAGAATGTATTGGGGAAGGTTGAGGAGACATTAAAGGCATAGATGTTTAACCCAATCAAATGGAATAGCATAAATATATTTTTTTTTAAAGATGTTCGGATTGACGAAGAAATTGACAATGTTGTTCACGTTTTTTCTATTTTGGCAAATATGTATATTTCACAACTTCCATGCTCTTCACCTTTTTAACTTTTGACACACTTTCTCCTTCATAATCTTCAGCAGCATCATCTTTTTCATCAAATTATTCTTCATCTTCACCTTCTTTATCTTCTTCTTAAACTTCTTGCTATTCATCTTTTTGTTAGCATTACTCATATTCTTCTTATTAAACTATTATTCTTATTCATATTGTACTTCATCTTCTTCATCATATTCTTATTTGTGACAGAGAATCCTGTACTTGTAATCTGTCAAAGTATGAATTTTTCATTCTTCCGTTTTTGCTGTCACAAAAGATTTAAATTACAACAGTATTTGTCCGTGTTCAGTTTAGCCTGCAGCAGCAGGCATTTTCCAGGGGCACCACAAGGAGGAACGGACTCACCCCCATACACTGCTTAGTCTTCTTCTGCTTATAATTTAGAGCATATATTTTTAGATCTTCTGCTTATTGTTCTTGTGTCTCTTGTTCTGTATCTTGTATTTGTAGCACAACCTTGTACCAGCTGATGTTACTGGGACACGGTTACTAAGCAGGAGGTACCTGTGCTCCAAAGCACTACCAAGGACCAGCAGACGTTGCAGGAACTCGGATACCGAGATGGAGGCACCTAGGCCAAAGGCACTGCGGAGAACCAGTTGACGGTACTGGAACCCGGACGGGTAGCAGAAGGTACAAGAGCCAATGCAAGTAACGAGGACCAGCTGACTGTGCTGGAACCCGGAGGGGCAGCAGAAGGAAAAGAGCCAATGGCACAACCGAGGACCAGCTGACGTTACTGGGACACGGTTACTAAGCAGGAGGTACCTGTGCTCCAAAGCACTACCAAGGACCAGCAGACGTTGCTGGAACTCGGATACCGAGATGGAGGCACCTAGGCCAAAGGCACTGCGGAGAACCAGTTGACGGTACTGGAACCCGGACGGGTAGCAGAAGGTACAAGAGCCAATGCAAGTAACGAGGACCAGCTGACTGTGCTGGAACCCGGAGGGGCAGCAAAGGAAAAGAGCCAATGGCACAACCGAGGACCAGCTGACGTTACTGGGACACGGTTACTAAGCAGGAGGTACCTGTGCTCCAAAGCACTACCAAGGACCAGCAGACGTTGCTGGAACTCGGATACCGAGATGGAGGCACCTAGGGCAAAGGCACTGCGGAGAACCAGCTGACGGTACTGGAACCCGGACGGGTAGCAGAAGGTACCCATGGAAATTTAAGTTGACAGGCCGCGAGCCGGCCGCAGTTACCGAATCCCACAGTACTACAGTGGGTGAATGTCCTATTGTCACAACGGAAACAGCCTTTATTTGCATATCCCGCAGCACACATAGGAAGCACCTAAACTCCAAGCACCATAGAGTCGGCTAACCCGACCGCAACACGACAGGACAACTTATTGGAGGCTAAGTGACGTTTACACTGACAGGAAACAGATGGCGTGCTGTAAACAGTCTGGGCAGGAGTGAGTACCCGTGCCAATGACACTTCCGAGCAACAACTGGCGGTGTTGAAGCCCAGGGATGAGAAGACAACAGGGTGGAGGCAGCATGACTTTTTGCCGTTCACACAGCAGGGGAACAGCTGACATTACTGAATGCCAGTAACACTATAGCTTGTGTATTGGTCTGTGGACACGACACTTCTGAGCAGCAACTGCCAGTGTTGTAGCCCAGGGAGTAGAGTTCAGGTGGTAGAAAGATGAACATAACAGGAGACATGGATAACGTTGCGAACCAGTTATTTAATCTGAAAACGGACAGACAAATTCTGGCGAGATCCATGCCTTGTTCATTTTCAGAAAAGTAAGCCGGTCTACATTATCGGAGGATAGTCGCATGCGACGGTCTGTTAGTACACCACCTGCAGCACTAAAGACACGCTCCGATAATACACTGGCAGCAGGGCAAGCCAGCACCTCCAATGCATACTGGCTAAGCTCTGGCCATGTATCCAGCTTAGAGACCCAAAACTTGAATGGGGAAGAGCCATCTGGGAGTACACTGAGAGGGAAAGACATGTAGTCTGTCACCATCTTACGGAAACGTTGCCTCCTGCTGACTGGAGCCGTCTCGGATGGTGTAGACATTTGTGGCACTGCCACAAAACTTCGCAACATTTGGAACATACTGGTCTTGCCCTGTGCAGAGGCGCTGCTTGTGCTCCCTCTTGTTGCAGAGCTGTCTCCACTGCCTCGACGCACAGAGCTGCTTTGTAAAGCAGTAGCAGCAGCAGTGCTCTCGGCTGGAATGGAGAACATTATGGATTGCACCAGTGTGTCTTGGTACTCCCGAATTTTACGCTCCCGGTTCAACGGTGTGATGAGGCTTTGTAAGTTGTCCCGGTAGCGAGGGTCTAGGAGGGTGTACACCCAATAATCAGACGTGGTGAGAATGTGGGCGATGCGGCGGTCGTTTCTCAGGCACTGCAGCATGAAATCAACCATGTGCTGCAGACTCCCAACTGGCCAACAAACGCTGTCCCCTGCAAGAGGCGTCATCTCTGCCTGCTCTGCATCACCCCACCCTCGCTCTACATACTGACTAGAGCGTTGTGTACCTCCCTCTGGAGCGATGTCTTCCTCCTCCATTGACTCCTCCTCCTCCTCATCCTCCTCACAAAGTGAGCCCTGCCCAGCCCTTTGTGAGGAACCACGTTGCGCTGACTGTCAGAAGGTGATGGAATTAGTGACTCCTCATCCTCCACCTCTTCCAAAACCTCATCCCTTAGTGTTTGAAATTTTTTTTTAAGCAGGCAGATAAGGGGGACAGTCAGGCTGACTAGTGCATCATCTGCACTCGCCATCCGCGTTGACTCATCAAACGGACGCAAAACGTGGCAGATGTCCTTCATAGAGGCCCACTCAGTAGTGGTGAAGTGTGAACGGCGCAAATTGCGAGTTGATTGCGCCTGATGCAGCTGATACTCCATTACTGCTGGCTGCTGCTTCACACAACCGCTCCAACATATGTAACGTGGAATTCCACCTGGTGGGTACGTCACATATGATGCGATGTTCAGGAAGGCAAAATCTGCGTTGCAGAGCTGCAATGCGCGATCTGGCCATGCTGGAACGTCGCAAGTGAGCGCACTCTAGGCGGACCTTGTGCATCAGTGCATCAAGATCCGGATAGTCCCTCAAAAAACTCTGCACGACCAAGTTGAGCACATGTGCCAGACATGGTATGTGAGTGGGGTTGCCAAGGCCCAGAGCTGCCACCAGATTTCGGCCATTGTCACACACTACCAAGCCTGGCTGGAGATTCGCTCGCAAAAACCACACGTCGCTCTCCTGCTTGATGGCATTCCAGAGCTCCTGCGCTGTGTGGCTTCGATTCCCCATGGAAATTAATTTCAGGACGGCCTGTTGACGTTTGGCCACGGCTGTGCTCATATCGGTCACATCAGGTAAGCGTTCACGGGTCCATGTGGAGGTAGACCGTGACGGCTCCTGCAGCGATGATTCTGAGGAACTGGAGTAGGAGGAGGAGTCAATGTGGACAGACTTGATTCCTGCAATCCTTGGAGTTGGCAGAACACGTACAGCGCCACTGGCAAGATCTGTACCCGGCTCCACAACATTGACCCAATGGGCAGTGAGGGAAAGGTATCGTCCCTGGCCATGGGTACTGGTCCACGCATCGGTGGTCAGGTGGACCTTGCTACTGACGGCGTTTAGTAGCGCATGTTTAATTTTTCCCTCAACATGCTTTTGCAGAGCAGGGACGGCTTGCCTGCTGAAATAAAATCGGCTGGGCACATTGTATTGTGGGACTGCCAATGCCATTAAGTCACGGAAACTGTCAGTCTCCACCAGCCTGAATGACAGCATTTCAAGGGACAGGAGTTTTGCAATGCCAGCATTCAGAGCCTGTGCTCGTGGATGGTTTGCCGAGTATGGCCGTCTTTTATCCCATGCCTGTGCTACCGATGGCTGTTTTGTGGCCTGGGAGTGTGAGGATGACAGGGAACTTGCAGCTGTGGGTGGAATAACACTGGGTCTCTGGACAACAGTGACAGAGGTTCTTCCATGGCGATCCTGTGAGGAAGCAGAACCAGCTGTGTGTGAGCTGGAGGAAGAGGCTCCAACACGAGCTGAAGATGTAGGTGCTGCTGTAGGTTGGCCTACATCTCCAGTGTGTCTTTGGAACTCAACCACGTGCTTTGACCGCACATGTTTCCACATATTTGTGGTATTAAGGTTACTGACATTTTTACCTCTTTTTACTTTTTGATTACACAGCTTGCATTTGACATAGCAAATATCATCTGCAAGTGTGTCAAAAAAGGACCACGCAGTGCAAGTCCTGGGAGCGCCCGTTTTTGCTGTTGGAAGAGAACTGCTACGAACGGGTGCCAAACTGGAGGCTACAGGCAACCGAGTCTGCAGCCTAACTCTCCCTACTGTTTGGACCGTTGGGGCAATCTCTTCCTCAGAGCTGCTACCACCACCTTCCTGTTCCTCACGCCATGTTGGGTCTTGGACCTCATCATCTCCACTACCCTCTTCCAACACCTGCTGCTGTTGGGTGGTCTGGCCAGCACCATGCTCAACAGAAAATGGCACCTGAGTCTCATCATCATCAGATGCGTTCTGCAGTGTGCTGACCATCGGCACTGGCTCACCCGCCTCTTCACATTCAGAGAGACACAGCTGTTGCGCATCACTGCATACTGCCTCTTCTTCACATTCCAGAATGCTGCTTGGCTGGGCCCCTGTTTGCAAGCCAACAGATTCTGAGAACAGAAGCAGAGACTCAGCTGGCTCCAGTTCAGAACTCTCTGACTGCCTGGGCAATTTGGCAGGCGGTGAAGAGACAGATGGTTGTTCAACAGTGCTGTGGTCCTGAGAGGAGGTGGAAGGAATTGAAGTCGATGCATTGGCTGCCATCCAACCAACAACGGCTTCAATTTGTTCTTCCCGCAGCAGGGGGGTACGCTGAGCTCCTACAAAAGTGCGCATAAAGGAACGCTCACGGGGAAAACTGGTGGATGCTGTGTCACTGGGTGCGGCAGCAGCCACAGAATCCCCACGTCCTCTCCCTGCTGAAACTCCACGGCCACGACCACGTGCCTTACTCCCTGCCTTCTTCATCTTGGTAGATTGATAAAGAAAGTCAGAAAAGTTATAAGGTGTTGTGAATGGGTTTGAGATGAGTTCTGAGCAGAGGCTCCTCTGGTGGTTACAAGCGGTACTAGTGAGGATTGTGAGGACTGGGAATCAGGTGTTACTGATTGGTCTTATATAAGGGAGTCATTTTCCCATCAGGGTTGCCGGTGATCAGTTGTTCTGGTCTGAATCCTTCTTTCCAGTTTCCCTTGTAGCCTGCTGTGTCGTGTCTGCATCTCCTGCTATCAGATAAGACAATTTCTTATTTTGTGTTTTTGCTATATTTTTGCATTTTGTCCTGCACTTCTGTGGGGGCCTTCAGGGTCCCCTCCGGGGGCTTTTGCCCTCTCAGTTTAGTCCAGCCACTGTGTTTTGTACTTTTGCTTTTTCCAGTTTTTTTTCAGTGGCTGCTGTTTTGTTTTTGTTACACCAGAGAACTAATTTAGGTGGTAGAGGTCGTGTGATCTCAGGTGATTTTGAAATTAGTAGAGTTGGTGTTTTTTCAGGGTTTTCTGAGATTGCAGTAAGTACCCTTCCTATCCTTTTCTATTTAGATAGTTTGGGCCCCAGCGTTTGCTCTTACTATTTTCTTTCTGTGTCAGTATTTCCTCTTGTCTAACCGCCATTACATGTTTGGGGGCTTTCTATTATCTTTGGGGTTCTGCTCCGGGGCAGATAGCTTTCCTATTTCTATCTTTAGGTGTAGTTAGTTTCTCAGGCTGTGACGAGGCGTCTAGGACCAACGTAGGAACGCTCCACGGCTGCCTCTAGTTGCGGTGGTTAGTCAGGGTACTGCAATCTCATAGATTCCAACTGCTCTGGTGTATTTCCTTTTTTACCTGCACTCCTCAGCTACCGTAACATAACAGTATCACCGGCCATAAAAATTGTATGGTACTCACAGAAGGGAAAAAATATTTTGAAGGAAGAAAAGTTGTCAGAGATATTTTTCTGTTTGTTGCATTTTTTTTTTTTTTTTTTTTCCCTCTGTATCTCTGGGTGCTGGGGAGGATCTTTTCTCCCAATGGAGTTTGCACAGTTGTCTGGCCGTGTGGATCAGCTTGCCACTGAGGTTCGGAGTATTGCTATCTATCTTGCTAGGTTGCCTGTTGTGGAACCTAGGATTCCCATGCCAGATTTGTTTTTAGGGGATCGAGCTAAGTTTCAGAATTTCAAAAATAATTGTAAATTGTTTCTTGCCTTAAAATCTAAGTCCTCAGGGAACGCAGCGCAGCAGGTTCAAATTATCATCTCTCTCCTGCGCGGCGATCCTCAGGATTGGGCTTTTTCCCTGATACCTGGGGATCCTGTTTTGAGTGATGTTGATGCGTTTTTTCAGGCTTTGGGGTTATTGTACGATGAGCCTAATGTCACTGATCAAGCTGAAAAAGCCTTGTTGGCATTAAATCAGGGGCTTGATGACGCTGAGTTATACTGTCAGAAATTCCGTAGGTGGGCAGTCCTGACCAAATGGAATGACGACGCTTTGGCGGCCCTTTTCCGGAAGGGTCTGTCAGATAATGTAAAGGATGTTATGGTGGGATTCCCTGTCCCTCTGGTCTCAATGATTCTATGTCATTAGCGATTCAAATTGACAGACGTTTGCATGAGCGGAGAAGTATGCGTGGAATGGTGTTGCCTTGTGAACCAGCTCCTGAAACCATGCAGTGTGATAGAGTGGTGTCTGGGGCACAGCGTCATGAGTTTCGAAAGCGCAATGGGTTATGTTTCTACTGTGGTGATGCCTCTCATGCTATTTCAGTCTGCCCTAAGCGGGGAAGACATTTTGCACGCTCAGTTGTCTTGGGTAGTGTTCAGACTAAGTTTTTATTAACTGTCACTCTGATATGCTCTCTGTCCTCATTTTCTGCTCAGGCTTTCGTTGATTCTGGAGCAGCTATTAACCTGATGGATTATGATTTTGCTAAACGTTGTGGGTTTCCCTTGATACCCCTACAGAAGTCTATTCCTTTACTGGGGATCGATTCTACCCCTTTGGCTGAGAATAAACCCCAGTTTTCTACTCAGGTGATAATGAGGGTTGAACCTGATCACCAGGAGTGCTGCAAATTTTTGGTTCTGTATAATCTGCATGACATTATAGTGCTGGGTTTCCCTTGGTTACAGTCTCATAATCCTGTTTTGGATTGGAAATCTGTGTCTGTAACCAGTTGGGGCTGCCAATGTGTTAATACCAACACTCCTGTTTTTTCTGCCTCCCCCAGGCTGAGGATGTTCCTGACTTTTTGTTTGATTTTTCTGATGTGTTTAGCGAAAGTAAATCTGCATCCTTGCCTCCCCATAGGAGCTATGACTGCGCTATTGAATTAGTGCCAGGTAGTAAATTCCCTAAAGGTCGCCTTTTTAACTTGTCTGTACCTGAACATGACGCTATGCGGTCTTATATCAAGGAATCATTGGAGAAGGGTCATATCAGACCATCCTCTTCACCCTTAGGTGCCAGTTTTTTCTTTGTGGCCAAAAAAGATGGTTCATTAAGGCCGTGTATTGATTATCGTCTCTTGAACAATATTACTGTGAAATATCAATACCCGTTACCCTTGATTTCTGACCTGTTTTCCAGGGTGAAAAACGCTACTTGGTTTACCAAGCTTGACCTCAGGGGGCGTATAACCTTATTCGCATTAAGCACGGGGATGAATGGAAGACGGCATTTAACACCCCTGAAGGGCATTTTGAGTACCTTGTGATGCCCTTTGGGCTCACTAATGCTCCTTCCGTCTTCCAGTCCTTCATGAATGACATTTTCAGGGATTTTGTGGACAAGTTTCTGATTGTTTATTTGGATGATATCTTGATTTTTTCTAATGACTGGGACTCTCATGTGAAACATGTTCGAACTGTATTCCAGATTTTGAGAGAGAATGCTCTGTATGTGAAGGGATCAAAGTGTCTTTTTGGCGTACAGAAGATCTCATTTCTGGGATTCATTTTGTCCCCATCTGTTATTGAAATGGACCCGGTCAAGGTTCAGGCCATCTGTGATTGGGTCCAACCTACTTCATTAAAGGCTCTTCAGAGATTTTTGGGTTTTGCCAATTTTTATCGTAAATTTATTGGTAATTTCTCGGTTATTGTTAAACCATTAACTGATTTGACCAGAAAGGGTTCTGATGTGGTGAATTGGCCTCCTGAGGCAGTCTCTGCATTTCAGGAACTTAAGCAGAGATTCACTTCTGCTCCTGTTCTACGGCAGCCTGATGTTTCTCTGCCATTTCAGGTGGAGGTTGATGCCTCTGAAATTGGGGCAGGTGCCGTTTTGTCCCAAAAAGATCCAGAGACCTCTAAAAGTAACCCTTGTGCCTTTTTCTCTCGAAAATTTTCTCCTACTGAACGTAATTATGACGTGGGTAATCGGGAGTTATTGGCCATGAAGTGGGCTTTTGAAGAGTGGAGACATTGGCTGGAGGGAGCCAAACATCAGGTGGTGGTCCTTACGGACCATAAGAATCTGGTCTATCTGGAATCTGCCAAGCGACTCAATCCTAGACAGGCCAGGTGGGCCTTGTTTTTCACACGTTTTAATTTTGTGGTTTCCTTTCTTCCTGGCACTAAGAATGTTAAGGCGGATGCCCTCTCGAGGAGTTTCCTTGCGGACTCTCCTGAGCTATCTGATCCCTCTGTTATTTTGAAGGAGGGTGTAGTTCTTTCCGCCATCTCGCCCAATTTGAGACTTGCTCTGGAGGGGTGTCAGGAGGATAGGCCCGAGCGCTGCCCTGTTGGAAAATTGTTTGTCCCGGACCAATGGAAAAAGAGTGTGATGTCTGAGATTCATTGTTCCGCATTGGCTGGGCATCCCGGAATTTTTGGTACCAGAGACTTGGTTAGTCGGTCCTTTTGGTGGCCTACCTTGTCTCGCGATGTCAGGGAATTTGTGCAGTCCTGCGGGACTTGCTCTCGCTCCAAGCCTTGCTCTTGCTCTAGTGGTTTGTTGATGCCATTGCCTGTGCCCAAGAGACCATGGACCCATATCTCTATGGATTTCATTTCCGATCTTCCTGTTTCTCAGAGAATGACCACCATCTGGGTAATTTGTGATAGGTTTTCCAAAATGGTACATCTTGTGCCATTACCTAAGTTGCCTTCCTCCTCTGAATTGGTGCCGTTGTTCCTTCAGCACGTGGTTCATTTACACGGCATTCCTGAGAACATTGTGTCTGACAGAGGAGTCCAGTTTGTTTCCAGATTTTGGAGGACTTTTTGTTCTAAACTGGGTGTTCAATTGTCTTTCTCCTCGGCATTTCATCCTCAGACCAATGGTCAAACTGAGAGAACAAACCAGACATTGGAGACTTATCTAAGATGCTTTGTGTCTGCTGATCAGGATGACTGGGTCTCTTTTTTGCCTTTGGCTGAGTTTGCTCTTAATAATAGGGCTAGCTCTGCCACTTTGATGTCTCCGTTTTTCTGTAATTCTGGGTTTCACCCTCGATTTTCTTCAGGACAGACGGAGGCTTCTGTCTGTCCAGGTGTTGACTCTGTTGTTGAGCGTATGCAGCAGATTTGGGACCAGGTAGTGGAGAGGTTGTCCCTCTCTCAGGAGAAGGCCCAGCGGTTTGCTAACCGGCATAGGACTGATGGTCCTCCTTTTAAAGTGGGGGACTTGGTCTGGTTTTCCTCAAGAAATATTCCTATGAGAGTGGCATCTCCTAAATTTAAGCCTAGGTTCATTGGACCTTATAAGATCATGGAGATTATTAATCCTGTTTCTTTTCGTTTGCTTCTTCCAGGGACATTTAAGATCCATAACGTGTTCCACAAGTCCTTGTTGAAGAGGTTTGTTGAGCCAGTGGTTCCTGCTGCTGTGCCTCCTGACCCTGTTTTGGTTGAGGGCAATCTGGAGTATGTGGTTGAGAAAATATTGGATTCTCGTTTTTCTAGACGAAGACTCCAGTATTTGGTTAAATGGAGAGGTTATGGTCAGGAAGACAATTCTTGGGTGTTTGCTTCGGACATCCATGCTAGGAGACTATATCCGTGCGTATCATAGAACTCATCCTGACCGACCTGGTTGCTCAAATGAGGGTTCAGTGACCCCTCCTCAAGGGGGGGGTACTGTTGTGAATGGGTTTGAGATGAGTTCTGAGCAGAGGCTCCCTCTGGTGGTTACAAGCGGTACTAGTGAGGATTGTGAGGACTGGGAATCAGGTGTTACTGATTGGTCTTATATAAGGGAGTCATTTTCCCATCAGGGTTGCCGGTGATCAATTGTTCTGGTCTGAATCCTTCTTTCCAGTTTCCCTTGTAGCCTGCTGTGTCGTGTCTGCATCTCCTGCTATCAGATAAGACAATTTCTTATTTTGTGTTTTTGCTATATTTTTGCATTTTGTCCTGCACTTCTGTGGGGGCCTTCAGGGTCCCCTCCGGGGCTTTTGCCCTCTCAGTTTAGTCCAGCCACTGTGTTTTGTACTTTTGCTTTTTCCAGTTTTTTTTCAGTGGCTGCTGTTTTGTTTTTGTTACACCAGAGAACTAATTTAGGTGGTAGAGGTCGTGTGATCTCAGGTGATTTTGAAATTAGTAGAGTTGGTGTTTTTTCAGGGTTTTCTGAGATTGCAGTAAGTACCCTTCCTATCCTTTTCTATTTAGATAGTTTGGGCCCCAGCGTTTGCTCTTACTATTTTCTTTCTGTGTCAGTATTTCCTCTTGTCTAACCGCCATTACATGTTTGGGGGCTTTCTATTATCTTTGGGGTTCTGCTCCGGGGCAGATAGCTTTCCTATTTCTATCTTTAGGTGTAGTTAGTTTCTCAGGCTGTGACGAGGCGTCTAGGACCAACGTAGGAACGCTCCACGGCTGCCTCTAGTTGCGGTGGTTAGTCAGGGTACTGCAATCTCTAATTCAATGCTTGGTGTATTCCTTTTTAACTGCATCTCAGTACGAACATACAATATGCTAGTGGTTATTCCTCAGGACTGCAGTGAAATGAACACACGTTCACAATCTGAAAGGCTACTCCTTTCTGTATTCTAAGTGTTGCAACATTTGATACGGATGGAACGCGAATATAAAGTTTTTTTTCAATATAGAGCAGCACCATGAAGAATGAAGGATGGCATGAACACGCTAGCAGTAAGCGCGTGCTTGACAAGTAACTGGCATGATATGCACCAAAATAAAAACACAGACGAAGTGAACACTGAACACAACTGTCCACAATCTGTGAAAGGCTACTCCTTTTCTACTTCTATAGTGTTTGCAACAATGATATTATACGGATGGAAGCGGTCACATCTATAGATATATTTTAATTAAGGAGCAGCACCAATTGGAGAGAAATGAAAGGATGAGGCACTGAGACACGCTCAGCAGAGTACAGCAGCATGCTTGAACAAGTACTGGAGCTGATTCACTCAAAAAATAAAAACACAGACTGAATGAACACTGAAACACAACTGTCCACAATCTGTGAAAGGCTACTCCTTTGTCTACTTCTATAGTGTTTGAACCAATGTTTGTACGGATGGAAGCGCGTCACACTAATAGATATATTTTGAATGGGAAGGGAGCAGGCACCTCACAGTGGGCTGAAGAACTAGTGATAATAGTGAATGAGCCACACTGAGACTCTTTGCTACATGTGTTCCAGTATGTATCAGGAGCTAGCAATGTTTCTTAGAACAACAGATTAGTGATGAAGGTGATGTGCACTCAGAAAAATAAAAGAGGCTTGAACAGTAACTGGAAGCTGATAGCACTGAAACACAACTAGTCAGAACACAATCTGCTCCTTTTTTTCTGTGTGACAAGTATGTCATACGTCCTTTGATTACATTCTTGGAGTGTTTGCATACCATGTAATGGGTGTATACCGGATGGAACGCGTCACACTAATATTGTACTTTATATTTTAAACTGTGAATGGAGCAGCACCAATTGGAGAGGAAACTGAAAATGGATGAGCCACTGAGACACGCTCAGCAGAGTACAAGCAGCAGTGCTTGAACAAGTAACTGGAGCGTGATGTGCACTCAAAAAATAAAAAACACAGACTGAAGTGAACACTGAAACACAACTGTCCACAATCTGTGAAAGGCTACTCCTTTGTCTACTTCTATAGTGTTTGCAACCAATGTATTGTATACGGATGGAAGCGCGTCACACTAATAGATTATATTTTAAATGGAATGGAGCAGCACCAATTGGAGAGAAATGAAAAGGATGAGCCACTGAGACACGCTCAGCAGAGTACAAGCAGCAGTGCTTGAACAAGTAACTGGAGCGTGATGTGCACTCAAAAAATAAAAAACACAGACTGAAGTGAACACTGAAACACAACTGTCCACAATCTGTGAAAGGCTACTCCTTTGTCTACTTCTATAGTGTTTGCAACCAATGTATTGTATACGGATGGAAGCGCGTCACACTAATAGATTATATTTTAAATGGAATGGAGCAGCACCAATTGGAGAGAAATGAAAAGGATGAGCCACTGAGACACGCTCAGCAGAGTACAAGCAGCAGTGCTTGAACAAGTAACTGGAGCGTGATGTGCACTCAAAAAATAAAAAACACAGACTGAAGTGAACACTGAAACACAACTGTCCACAATCTGTGAAAGGCTACTCCTTTGTCTACTTCTATAGTGTTTGCAACCAATGTATTGTATACGGATGGAAGCGCGTCACACTAATAGATTATATTTTAAATGGAATGGAGCAGCACCAATTGGAGAGAAATGAAAAGGATGAGCCACTGAGACACGCTCAGCAGAGTACAAGCAGCAGTGCTTGAACAAGTAACTGGAGCGTGAATGTGCACTCAAAAAATAAAAAACACAGACTGAAGTGAACACTGAAACACAACTGTCCACAATCTGTGAAAGGCTACTCCTTTGTCTACTTCTATAGTGTTTGCAACCAATGTATTGTATACGGATGGAAGCGCGTCACACTAATAGATTATATTTTTTAAATAATGGAGCAGCACCAATTGGAGAAAAATGAAAAGGATGGGCACGGGGGCCCAGCTCACAAGAAAAAGAGCAGTGCTTGAACAAGTAATGGAGCTTGTTCACTCAAAAAATAAAAAACACGAAGAAGTAACCTGAAACAACTGTCCCCAATCGGGAAAGGCTACTCCTTTGTCATTTTTTTTTTTTTGCAACCAATGTTTTGTTAGGATGGAAGCGCCCCCAATATTTCTTTGAATGGGCAGCTAGAATTAACTAAAAAAAAAAAAAAAAAAATCTGTGAGTGACCGGCAGAGGGCCTACAGCCCTTTTGGATGCGAGCAAACGCAGCGTACCTGCACTCTCAACAACACCTTGCACGGTGTTAAAAAAACACTGCAAGGCAAAGGAATTTTTTTAAAAGGGGGTTTGGGAAAAAACTAGCCTCCCAAAAACAAAGTCACAAATTAGCATTTAAACTGCCCCTCAGAGTAGCAAGCACGTTCGCCCTACTAATTAAGACGTGACGCTAAATGGCGGGGGCCTTTTTTGCATTCAATTTTCAGCAGCAACAAGCCACCATTATTAAGATGCCAAGCATTAGGGGTGGGCCCACATTCTAAGATTCCTCATTGGTGACAAAATACATTGCCTCCAAAAAATTTTGGGGAATTCCGATTCGGTTACGAATAGGAAAAAAATGGAAAACTAATTTCGGAATTCCGATAAGGAAAATCGGCGTTTCCGTTTGCGGTATGGGAAAAGTAAAACACTAGCAAGGCTCCCCAAGGGGCAAAAGGAAGGGCCCGGGAAACTAGGCAGGGGGGAAATTGGGTTTCAGTCAAAACCAAAGAAAATACCACCCAATGGTCTCCTTTCCCGGGGGGCCCCCCTAAGGTCCTTATTTTCAAACGTATGTCAAGGTTTTGTTACGGTTTTGATGATACTTGGAGGACTTGAGACAGATGGTAAAGGGTTCTTGGTTTGATGAGACCGATCGGTCTTTGGTCCCAAACCCCCACAGGGGGTTTTTTGGAAAAACTGGAGGGCCCTGTACCCCCCCAAAAAATACCCCCCTCAGTAAACATGGGGTGGCAGCATCATGCGGGGGGTGTTTCCACCAAGGGGCCGGGCCCTTTTGGTCCCCCCCAGGGAAGAGGATAGCAGGCCTATTGGAGATTTTGGCCAAAACCCCTCCGCCCCCATAAGGATTTAGAGGGTCGAATTTCTCTTCCAAAAGAAAACCCCAAAAAGCACACAGCCAAGAAAACCCCCCCGGTTCAAGGGGAAAAAAGTAAGGTGTTGGAGGGCCCCTAGTCAGTCCCCTGCCTTAACCCAATTAAAATTTGGGAAGGGTAAGATTAAAAACCCCACAGGAGACACCCAAAAACCCCTAGTAATTTGGGGAAATTGCTGGAGGAGGGGCCAAGTAACCCACAGACGTGGGCCTGTCGGGTTTATAAAAGATGATTATTAGCTGAAATTGCAAAAAAGGGGTTTTCCCCACAAATATTAAACAAGGGTTTTTAAAATTGACCCACACTTTTAGTTTAAATTTATTAAAATTAAGAGCAACAAACTTTTTTTTTTGAAAAATTTTGTTTGTTAAAAAATCCTACCTCGTTTGGTTTGGGTTTTATTTGATTTATAAACCAGCTAAATCTGAGGGGGGGTTTAATATACTTGAGGCATGTCAAAATTCCCCCCCCCCCAAAAAAAAAGGGGGGTTTAAGTTCAAAAAAAAAACACAATTATGATGGGTTTAAATCCTTGTACCAGTAAATACAGCAAGATATAAATCCCCTTTAAATGTGAAAAAACCCACTTTTTGGTATGGGTCCCCCATGCTTCAAATAAAAAAAATGAAATATACAAATATAAAAACCACTATCAAAAGTGTTAATCTCTATAAGTGAAATTTACTACCGTTGGTGTGAATAAAATTTTTCATTGTGAGGAAAATAAAAAAAAACAAAAAGAACAGATACTCTGTTTTTTAGATGGGTTGTCACAAACAGCTTTTTTATCTCGGACATCAAATCCTATCAGGGACATCAAATTGAAGGGGGGGGGCCCCCGTCAAAAATTAGTTTTACGAACCCCCTATATCATTAGTGGGTCTCCCGTGGATCAATCTGGACCCGGCGTGGGCCCCAGTCGGTTTTTTAAGAAGTGCCTGATCTGTTGGGGTGGTTGGTTTAAAATTCTTTTGGACGTTTTCTATCTTGGCATGGACAGGTTGTAAATGGCCCTTTTGGGCTCATAGAACTTTTTTAATAATCCCCCCAAAGGGGGGAAAAAACCCAACTCAAGATGCAGAAATGCATGGTGTCGGTTTTCTGCCGAACAGTTCCCAGTTCTCCCTTTTTTCCCCCTTTGACTCTTCCGACGGTTTTTAGGGGCAATCTCTCCCCCCAGCATGCGGTTGCTCGCATGCAAGCTTCCCCCGGGGGGTTGGTTATTCGT
>JARQOD010000003.1:370343979-370365895 GCA_033576555.1 Oophaga sylvatica
AATATCTCTCTCGCTGGGCACTGCTCTACTCTGGACTCCTCAGCATCGCCATCTTCCAGCTCTCTTGTTGTGAATGTGCTGGAGATGGTTTCTGAGCGGAGGCTCCCTCTGGTGGTTGCAGACAGTACTGAACCTTTCAGCGAGGAGTGGCAATCTGGAATCACGGACTGGTCTGATATAAGGGAGGTTCCTTCCCATGATGGTTGCCGGTGATCAATTGTTCTTGTCTCAATTGTGGTTCCTGGTTGATTTGGAAGTTTGCTGGAGTCCTGCTTGCATCTCCTGCTTTCAGATAAGATATTTTTTGCTTTTCTTTTTGTGCTTGCTTTTTGCATTGTTTTCTGCACTTTTGTGGAGGTCAGCCAGGTCCCCTCCTGGGGCCTGAGCTCCTCATAGTTTTTCTGCAGCCACTGTTGTTTGCTCATTTGCTTTTTCCTGTTTTTTCAGCGGCTGCGGCTTGGTTTTTGTTCACACTGAGAACTGATTTAGTGGTGGCGAGATCGTGTGATCTCAGTATTTTTGTAATCAGAATTGTTGGATTTTTCTAGGGTTTTCCGGGTTGCAGAAAGTAATCTCTCCTGTCCTATCCTATTAAGTCAGCTTGTGGCCTCAGCGTTTGCTCAGTCTATTTTCTGTCTATGTTTGTATTTTCAACTTGTCTAACCGCCATTATATGTTTGGGGGCTTCCTATTTTCTTTGGGGATCTGCTCCGGGGCAGATAGCTTTCATCTTTCTGCCTTTAGGTGTAGTTATCTCTCAGGCTGTGACGAGGCGTCTAGGATCAACGTAGGAACGCTCCACGGCTACCTCTAGTTGTGTCGTTAGTTTAGGAATCTGCAACCCATTAGTTACCAACATCTCAGGTGTTCGGCTGCCCTGCTGTTGTTCCTGTCCTCCTCAGCTACCGAAACATAACACTCTCTGCACTGTGACTGTTCAGGCAGAGGGCGCACAGACATGACGTCATCGCGCTCTCTGACCTGAATGTCACTGTCAGGAAACGTGGAAGTCGTCACAGCGGTGGAGCAGGAAGAGGTAAGTATTGCAATTGCGGGGGCCCTGAGCAAGCGGGGGGGCCCACTCATGGGCGCCTGCACTGGCACATGGCCCCTCATAGTACACCGTGTCTCTGACGGCAAGTGGGCCCCCTCACCTGCTCAGGGCACTGGCACTTGCCCGAGTGCGCCAGATGCTGAACCCGGCCCTGGGCGGGCTACAGCCCAGTTATGGAGGTGGAAAAACTGGCATATGTTGAGGTGTAGGCTGTACGTTCAGCAGCTGCAAATGGAGGAATTAGAGAAGTCGGAGGAAGAGGAGGACAAAGCGAGCCATTTTGCTGGCAACTTATGTGTCATCAGGGGAAGGTGGTACAAAATCCCTTGAAACCCAGGCATGGTTCATTTTAATGAAGGTGAGATCACCTACATTTTGGGTCGACAGCCGGGTTCTTCTTTCTGTCAGGATTGATCCAGCAGCACTGAAGACTCTTTCTGATAGCACACTACCAGCAGGGCAACGAGCTCCTGTAAGGCGTATTGAGCCAAGTCAGGCCAGGTGTCCAGTTTACAGGCCCAGTAGTCAAAGGGGAATGAACTGTGAGTGAGAACATTGATAGGGGAGGAGAGGTAATTTTGAACCATAGTTGACAACTGTTGTCTCCTGTCTGTTGCAATCGATTCAGTATTACCAGACGTGTGAGCGGTACTCGAGAAATCAGTCCACAACATGGTCATGAAACCCTTGTCTCCAACGCCACTTTGGCTGTGTGCACCATGAACACCTCTTCCATTTGGCCCAGTACGGCTCGTGGTAGAACCTGCACCACTGTTGTGTGCTAGGAATGCCTCTAACAAATGGTTTACCAGAGTTGCTTGTTTGTTCGCCAATATTAGCTCTAGGTTCTCCTGTGGCATGATGTTCTGTAATTTGCCTTTATAGCGTGGATCGAGGATGCTGGCCAACCAGTAGTCGTCATCCTTCATCATTTTGGCAATGCGGGGGTCCCTTTTTAGGATCTGCAAAACATAATCACACATGTGGGCCAATGTTCCAGGTGTCAATGATGCACAGCCAGTGGTAGGTGGAGGAGCACTTTCTGCCAAATCCACATCCCTCCATTCACGCACAAACCCTGTACCTGACCTTGGCAAGCCAACATTTTCTCTTGCCCCTGAGAAGCATCATCTTCCCCAAAATAATCATCCCCCTCATCCTCCTCCTCTTCTTCCTCCACCTCGTCCAGGACAGTTCTCTGAGCAGACAATGCCTGACAGTCATGAAGGCTTCCCTTCTCCTCCTCCGCTGCAGTCGCCTGATCTTTAATGTGCGTCAAAGTTTGCATGAGCAGACACATAAGTGGGATGCTCATGCTTATGATGGTGTCATCTGCGCTTACCAGCCGTGTGCATTTCTCAAAACGCTGAAGGACTTTACAGAGGTCTTTCAGCTTTGACCACTGCACATCCGACAACTCCATGTCCACCCTCAAACTGCCTTCCCGTGGATCCTCCCACAAATGTATTACAGCCTGCCTCTGTTTGCACAGCCTCTCAACCATGTGCATGGTGGCGTTCCACCTTGTTGCAACGTTTATGATTAGGCGGTGCTTGGGGAGGTGGAGTGATCGCTGCAGCCTCTGCATACGACTGGAGTCTAGGGGCGAGTGACAGATGTGCGAGCACAGTCTTCGTACCTTATGTCGCAGGGCTGGTAACTCCGTATACTTATTTATGAAGCACTGCACCACCAGGTTCAAGGTGTGAGCCAGGCAAGATATGTGTCTGAGTTTTGCCAGGGCTATGGCTGCCACAAAATTACGGCTGTTATCAATGACTACCTTGCCTGGCTCAAGATGTAGACTGCCCAGCCATGACTCAGTTTCTTGCTGCAAGTAGTCGGCCAGTACCTCCGCGGTGTGTCTGTTGTCGCCCAAAGACATCATCTTTAAAACAGCCTGCTGATGCTTACCACTACCTGATCGATAGTGGGACACCTCGTGTGCAATACTGGCAGCTGCGGATGGAGTGCTCGTGCAACTGCGCTCTGTCGACGAGCTTTTGCTTCTGGAGGAGGAGGAAGAGGAGGAGGGTCGAACGCCTACAGCCAACTGTTGCCTATACCGTGGGCTAGGCAGCACTGTCCCACCGCTGCTGTCCCCTGTTTACCCTGCATCCACCAAATTAACCCAGTGCGCAGTGTTGGACACGTAACGGCCCTTGCCATGCCTACTGGTCCATGCATCTGTTGTGAGGTGCACCATTCCACTCACTGATTGTTTGAGTCAATGGACAATGCGGTCTTTCACATGTAGGTGGAGGGCAGGGATGGCTTTTCTAGAAAAGAAGTGCCGACTGGGCAGGTCATATTGTGGGACAGCATAGGCCATGAGCTCTCGGAACGCTGCGCTTTCAACCAAGCGGAAGGGCATCATCTCTAATGAGATCAGTTTGGCAATGTAAGCATTCAAAGCCAGTGAGGTTTTGTAGTCCGTCCACGCTTGCAAGTGCATGGTGTTTAAATGTCTAAGCATGCAACTGGTATTCAATTTTCGGAGATTTTTCCCTCGGCTAAAGGTCCTTCCACACTTCTTACAGATAGCCTTTGCCTCATCAATAGGATATTGGTCAAAAAAGTGCCACACTGCACTCTTCCTGCTATGGGATAAATTTTCAGGTCTTGCACGCTGAGCTCATTTGACCGTCTGGCCAAGCTGTCCTGCAACTCTGTTTGTTTTTTTAATACGTTTTTGGATTGCTTCGGGCCTGCCAGATAACCGCAGCTGCGATGTTGATGCCTGCCGTGGATCCTCCTCCTCTTCTGAGCTATTACCAGTGGCACACTCTTCCACCAATGGATGCCAATCCGGGTCAACAACTTGGTCATCCATCACCTACTCTTCAATTTCATCTGCACCTTCCTCTGTGTCACCATGTAAGGTGGTATCGTATGCGGGAAGGGGCACCTGAGTTTCATCAGCGTCAGATTCTGGCTCAGTAGACTGCGAGGGCAATGCAGTGCTCTGGGTGAATGTACCAGCAGAATCACATAGCAGTGGCGGTGCATCAGTGCACTCCATGTCAGATTCATCTTGGACTGGGGAATTCAGGATTTGACTTGCTAACCCAGGCATGGTATGTGAAAAGAACTCCGTGGAGTAATCTGAAGTGTGGGCTGCCGCATCCTTCACTTTTGGTGGGGGTGAAGGACACAAGGAAAGGGGTTGTTCCTGACCAGAAGCCAGCACTGACAACTCAGTGCTTGGAGCTTTTGAAACTTCAGAAGAGGAGGAGATAAAGCTGGAGGCTGTTTTGGCAATGTAAGACAAAACCTGTTCCTGATGCTCCCACTTTAAAAGCTGTTTACTTACTCCCAGAAAAGTGAGCCTTCCAGGCCTTCTGGGCTAGACGATGAGGCAGGCTCAACACCTGCCTTAGGTGCTATTGTGTTTTTGACACTACCAGCAGATGCACCACCACCACCACCATCAGTAGCAGGTGGCCCCCCACGACCACGTCCGTGACCTCTTCCACCATAGTTTCTCATGTTTGTGTAAATGTACCCAAAATAGCAGCAGATATATAGTACAGTATCAGAAGCGTACAGCAGTATATGGTGAAGATGAAAAGTTTTAATCTCCGTATATATTTGCGGAGTAACAGACACAGTCTGTGTCAAAAAAGTGTACATTATCAGAAGCGTACAGCTGTATACAGTGTTGGGGGAATTTTAAATTTCCGTATATAATTCAGCAGTAAGACACACGGTCACAGGCCCAGTCTGGCTAACACCAGAATATCAAAATCAGGAAAAGTGTACTGTCTCAGTAGCGTACAGCTGTATACAGTGTTGGGGGAATTGTAAATCTCCATATGTATTTCAGGAGCAACACACACAGTCAGAGGCCCTGTCTGGCTAACACCAGAATATCAAAATCAGGAAAAGTGTACTGTCTCAGTAGCGTACAGCTATATACAGTGTTGTGGTAATTTTAAATCAGCGTTTATATTTCAGCAGGAACACACACGCTCACAGGCTCAGTATGGATTAGACCAGAATACCTAACTCAGGAAAAGTGTACTGTCTCAGTAGCGTACAGCTGTATACAGTGTTGGGGGAATTGTAAATCTCCGTATATATTTCCTGAGTCACACACAGATAGTATTTGTCCCTGATACCAGCCGGTACACGGTACTGAGAGGAGCGTACAGCTCTATACAGTGTGGGAAAAAACAGAACACTCGGTAACTAACTGAAATTTCCCCCTTAAGGGTATGCCACACTAAACAACATCGCTAACGGGATCGCTAAAAAACGTCACTATTTAGCGATCCCGTTAGCGATGTTGTTGTGTGCGGCATGCAGCAACGACGTGGCCCCTGCTGTGATCTCGTCCGTCGTCCTGATCGTTCCGGACCCTATTCTGATCGTCGGCGTCCCGCTGGGTAAGTATATATCGCTGAGTGTGGCACCTTTTTTAGCGATTTAGCGGTACTTTTGTACCGCTAAAGTCGTTAAGGAGATCGCTAACCGCGATAGCGTCCTTAACGACATCGCTAAATGTGGCCGACACTAGCGATATTGTAAACGATCCCGCTAGCGATCTCATTAGTATGCGACGCTAACGAGATCGTTAGAGGGATCGAGTAGTGTGGCAGTAACTTTAGAACTGGCAGGCAGGCTAGTAATCAACTCTGCTGATCCACACAAGCAATTTGTACACTGCCACCGGCAGGCAGCTCTGCCACTCCACCAAATTAATTGCCCCCTTATCACAGTCAGGCAGCCTACTAATCAGGTGTGATGCTCCACACAAGCAATTTGTACACTGTCACTGGCAGGCACCTCTGCTACTCCAACAAATGAATTGCCCCCTTTATCAAAGTCAGGCAGCCTACTAATCAAATGTGATGCTCCACACAAGCAATTTGTACACTGTCACTGGCAGGCACCTCTGCTACTCCACCAAATTAAGTGCCCCCTTATCACAGTCAGGCAGCCTACTAATAAGATATGATGCTCCACATAAGCAATTTGTACACTGTCACTGGCAGGCACCTCTGCTACTCCAACAAATTAAGTGCCCCCTTATCACAGTCAGGCAGCCTACTAATCAGATGTGATGCTCCACACAAGCAATTTGTACACTGTCACTGGCAGGCACCTCTCCTACTCTACCAAATTAATTGCCCCCTTATCACAGTCAGGCAGCCTACTAATCAGATGTGATGCTCCACACAAGCAATTTGTACACTGTCACTGGCAGGCAGCTCTGCTACTCCACCAAATTAATTGCCCCCTTATCACAGTCAGGCAGCCTACTAATCAGATGTGATGCTCCACACAAGCAATTTGTACATTGTCACTGGCAGGCATCTCTGCTACTCCACCAAATTAATTGCCCCCTTATGACAGTCAGGCAGCCTACTAATCAGATGTGATGCTCCACACAAGCAATTTGTACACTGTCACAGGCAGGCACCTCTGCTACTCCACCAAATTAATTGCCCCCTTATCACAGTCAGGCAGCCTACTAATCAGATGTGATGCTCTACACAAGAAATTTGTACACTGTCACTGGCAGGCACCTCTGCTACTCCACCAAATTAATTGCCCCCTTATCACAGTCAGGCAGCCTACTAATCAGATGTGATGCTCTACACAAGCAATTTGTACACTGTCACTGGCAGGCAGCTCTGCTACTCCACCAAATTAATTGCCCCCTTAACACAATCAGGCAGCCTACTAATCAGATGTGATGCTCCACACAAGCAATTTGTACACTGTCACCGGCAGGCAGCTCTGCTACTCCACCAAATTAATTGCCCCCTTATCTCAGGCAGGCAGCCTACTAATCAGATGTGATGCTCCACACAAGCGATTTGTACACTGTTACTGGCAGGCAGCTCTGCTACTCCACCAAATTAATTGCCCCTTAACACAGTCAGGCAGCCTACTAATCAGATGTGATACTACACACAAGCAAATGTACACTGTCACTGTCAGGCAGCTCTGCTACTCCACCAAATTAATTGCCCCCTTATCACAGTCAGGCAGCCTACTAATCAGATGTGATGCTCTACACAAGCAATTTGTACACTGTTACTGGCAGGCAGCTCTGCTACTCCACCAAATTAATTGCCCCCTTAACACAGGCAGCCTACTAATCAAATGTGATACTCCACACAAGCAAATGTACAGTCACTGTCAGGCAGCTCTGCTACTCCACCAAATTAATTGCCCCCTTATGACAGTCAGGCAGCCTACTAATCAGATGTGATGCTCCACACAAGCAATTTGTACACTGTCACTGGCAGGCAGCTCTGCTACTCCACCAAATTAATTGCCCCTTTATCACAGTCAGGCAGCCTACTAATCAGATGTGATGCTCCACACAAGCTATTTCTACAGCATCACTGGCAGGCAGACAGCCTAAGAACCAGCGTTGCTGCACACAGCGAAATCCTCCCCTCTCACTGCACAGTCACTGTACAGCTAATCGCTATCAGCAGAAAGTAATTTTTTTTTAGGCCCTGCCTAATGCTCTCCCTGCTCAGACTCACCGCCAGCAATTTTCCCTTACACTGAGTTTGGCAGATGTAAAATGGCGGTCGGCGCTGAGGGATTTTATATGCACTGTGACGCCACTGAAAGCCAGCCAATCGCTGCAATGCCCTTCTCTAAGATTGTGCTGGCCGCTGGCTATGACATGCCGTTGCCCACAGCCTGCATCCTTGCTCATTGGCTGAGAAAAGGCCGTTAAAGTGTAGGGGAAAACAGACTCCAGCAAAATGGTCGCCGAACACGTGACCGAACTCACTCCACGGTCCGGTTTCGGTTCATGAAACCCGACTTTGGCGAAAATCGTCGAATTTTGAAAATAAATGACCTGTTTCTCTCAACTCTAGTCATGAGCGAGTATACTCATTGCTCGGGTTTTCCCGAGCATGCTCGGGTGGTCTCCGAGTATTTGGAAGTGCTCGGAGATTTAGTTTCTGTTGCCACAGCTGCATGATTTATGGCTGCTGGACAGCTTGAATACATGTGAGGAATGCATGTTTGTTAAAAAATCCCCACATGTATTCAGGCTGTCTAATAGCCACAAATCATGCATCTACGGCAACAGAAACTAAATCTCTGAGCACTTCCAAATACTCGGAGATCACCCGAGCGTGCTAGGAAAAACCATAGCAACGAGTATACTTGCTCATCATTAGTGCTGACCCATGTGCAGTTGTTGTTGAAGGGTGATTGCCAGGCCAGCCCCTGGGATTAGGTAAATAGAGTAATTTGCACTAAGCTAATACTTGGAAGACATTTTAAGAGCTAACAGACCATCATGCACAATGCTGATGTGACAATATATTTAAGTCCTGTGGGTTCTCCTAACAGTAATTGACACCTTTTATGTTTGATTGTGAATTCAGGACAGGGTCAGACTGGCCTGAGAACCGTAGGAATCTCCAGTGGACCCAGGCACTGACATCTGCTGGCATACAGGGCTGCCATTGGGGGCAGCTGCCTAGGGCCCCCACTGCCCTAGTTGCCCGCAGCCAGTAGCCTGTCACTAATAATGGCACCACGAAGCTGCTATGGGGCCCGTGAGTCAGGGGGGCCCGCCTTGTGCCAGTCGAGCAGCAGTGGCTGAGCAGCAGGAGGTAGGAGCCGGTTGCTGCGGCTAAAGCCTTTGTGCGCTGCTAAAGAGAAATGAATATTCACTGATCGCCACACCCATAGTCCCTACCACCTCTATTGACTGAAGCCAGCTGCTGTGAGATCACATATGCCCATTACTTAAGGGAATTAATATTAACTGCTCTCCACTCCCGTGGGCATGGAGAGCAGTGGATATTTATTTCACTTCAATAATGGGTATTGTTAGGCACAGCTGTAAGTTCCTGCTGCAGCTGGGCGATCACATGTGCCCGCTGCTAAAGAGAATATTCACTGCTCTCAATGCCCATGGGAGTGGGGAGCAGTGAATATTAATTTCCTTTAGTAGTGGGCACACATGATCGTCCAGCAGCAGGAAGCCTTACACCAGAGTTTCTCTATAAGTCTGTGAAATACATGATTCAGATGGAATCCACCGACTGTGATTGGTGAATTGTGGGTTACCTTTCATTGTATAGGAGGAGAAGGTGAACTGTGACATCACCTTTTATTAATGGATCCTGTCTGTCACGAAAATGAGACTGCTGAAAAGTCTTCTTTACAGAGCATTAAATGTGAGCGTTTTTTAGTGTAATTGACCAGTGTGAACATTGCATGATGTTTGGGGTTTTTTTTTTGTCCCTCTCCCTCTCCCCATCTCCTCTCTAGAGTGTAAGCTTTTATGATCAGCAGGGTCCTCTTTTTCACTCTCCTCTCACTCACGTGTATTTTTCTAGCAATTACAAGCTTTCCAGTATGGAGATTTTGAGAATTTATTTGCCTCAAATCAAATTTCTGGGGTAAATTCAGCAAAGTCGACAAATTTGAATTTCAAAAGATCCACTCTTCTCTAATTGTAATATAGAAATTATGGGATAAAAAACATTTCTGACACATAACATGTATTCCATGTAAAGTTTGCCGCATATAGTCCACATCCACTGTTAATCAGTGTAACATACGGAAACCCAGATGCAAAACTCGTGGTAATTACAGCAAAAGCTCATATCTGGGGATCCAGCTTATCTGCATTGCACCATGTCTTATGATAATATTGTTACTACAAGAAACTGCATAAATGTAAATGGAGTTACCATCCAAGTAGTAGAAAGATACGTAATATCCAACTTTCATCTAAAAATAAAAATGAGAGAAAATTAAAATGTATTCTCATTTCCAGCAGAACAACAGAACAACTATAAATTTGTCTAAAGACAGCAATACATAATTTTCCATAGGGGTTTGCTTTAATAACAATTCTCCTATGATGAGCAGGATATGATCTGAAGTTCACGCTTCACATCAGAAATCTATGCTTACTTTCCGAATTGCTTCTGCATATGAATCGAGCAATGATTTGTGATAATAACTGTTTTTCTTTGGAATAGATGCATTCTTAAGGCATAACCCGTTTAGAAAGTGCCCTTATGCAAAGTGTATCAAGCATTTTATGTATGCAAATCAAATTTCCAATCATGCATAAAACTTTCCTTGGCAGTCATCCCCGAGGATTTGGTATTTGCCAACTAAATTTTGATGTTTTAAAAGTGTTGGAAGTCAGAACCAATTAACTATAGATGTGTAATTCCCAGTGGAGGCTTGTACCTGCTATTAGAGATAATTATAACCGCAACATCGCTAGGCATGGAAAGTCTTGTGCATGCAAAATGAAAACCACTGCGGTATCAGGTCAAGTTGTACATAATACCAAACAGCTGTGAAAAGTGAGGGGTTGCCTTGTGTCTGTCAAGTGATTGTGTACTTTGTAGTTCTTTTTCTTACTGGATTGTTTGATTCTGTTCTTTACTACACCCATTTATTTAAAGGGCTTGTACATGTTAAAAAAAATAGTTAAATGCCCTCAAATTCCTAAGTTTACTAACTTGCTAATATAATTCAGGTCTGAAAAGTGCCCAAATTCAGCTACAAACTCCAATCTCAGCAGGTCCCATAATGGTTTGTGTCCAAATCTTTGGGGTCTAAGAGGTAACGCTTCTCCTTCTGGAGAGTGACAAGCTAAGAATGTAATGTAAGAGTGAGGACACTTGTAAGCCTTTAATTCTCTTTTTTCGCTTTTATCCTAAGTCATACTTCAAGGCTTGTTAAAGAGTCAAATTGACTTTTAGCATCGCTGCTTCTAATAGGTGTCGCTAGCATTTAAGTCCTCTTCCCCTCTGAAGAGACAATTTGCATATTTGATTTCCTACAATAGCATGCATGGTTTATAAGTCTCCTCATTCTGACATGCCAGGCTTGGCTTGTCTCTCTCCATAAGGAGAAATGTTACCCCTTTGAACTCTAATCCAGAGCCTCTCACCTAGCCAAATCAGATCTCATACTTATCCCTAGTGAGGGACAACACCAAAAACACTGTCTGTAAATTGTGACTCTGGTTTGGCATTTATTCTAAAGGGTATGCCACACTAAACAATATCGCTAACGGGATCGCTAAAAAACGTCACTATTTAGCGATCCCGTTAGCGATATTGTTCAGTAAGGCAGCTTCCAGCGACGAGCTTCCTGCTGTGATCTCGCTCGTCGCTGGAATCGCTCCGGACCCTATTTTCTCGTCGGCGCTCCCGCTGGGTAAGTATTTAATCGCTGTGTGGCACCTTTTCTTAGCGATTTAGCGGTACTTTGTACGCTAAAGTCGTTAAGAAGATCGCTAACGGCGATAGCGTCGTTAACTATATCGCTAAATGTGGCAGCATTTAGCGATATAGAAACAATCCCGCTAGCGATCGCATTAGTATGCGTCGTTATCGTGATCGCTAGCGGGATTGTTTAGTGTGGCAGTACTTTAGTCATATCACAAGGCTCGTTAAAAGTCAATTATTGACTTGTAGGATTGATACTTTCAATAGGTGGCGCTAGAGTTCTAATCCTCTTCCTCTCTGAAGAGACAATTTTGCATGTACAAAGCAAAAAAATCTGTGAAAAGGGCAAACCATCTGCTCATTTTAAAAACCAAGCCTGCACCCTTTTATGTGTAGAAAAAGGGGCTGCCTTAGTAATTGAACTAAATAGTCAGCCAGCTCCTTGTGTTCCCATCGTCTTCCCCACTTAGCCACACTTTATGCAAATGTCTCATTTTGCTGTATCTTTCTGCTTTCACTGAAGCTACTTCAGGTGCCAACATTACTGTATCTTCTCTGTCCCAAATACTTTATGGTCAAAATTATATCTAAGTTAGGAAGAGGAAAAAAGAAAGTCAGCTCACCTGGAGAAAAAGGTCCGCAATGCACGGAAACCTTAAAGTATATGAAGGAATATAAAGTCCAGCCAAATGGATCCTTAAAATATGTATGTAATATTGAAAAGCCATAAAAAAATCCAATCCAACACCATATAAAACATGAGCAAAGACCGAGTCTGAAACACATCTGCAATTTTACATGGTGCTGGACTGGATTTTCTAGGGCTTTTCAACAAAACACTCATTTTTTAAGGATCAGTTTTGCTTGACTTCATATTCCTTCTATATCTGAGGTACGCCATAAATAATATTGCTAAAAAGTGAACCAGAGGATAACAAAATGTGTTCTTGTGGCCCATGTGATAAGACTGCCCTTTTTCTGCCACCCTCTTTGTAAATATACCCTCTTAGTACTTCCTATAGTAATAGTTCTCCCAAAGTAGGTCCCAACATAGTAAAAGTGCATCCACAAATTAATAGTATACCTCTAGTACCAATAACAGTAATAGTGCCCCACTGTGCCACTTTAATGACACTGCCCCTCTCTCATAGTAACAGCACCCTTAAATAAGTCCAGCAGTAAAAGTAATAAGGTAACTCTGTCACTTGGCTATCTTCACAGATGAAGAGAGCAGCTCAGGCTACAGATCATCTCTGAACTGCAACCTGCAGTGTCAGCGGAAAAGCACATTGATGTTACATTGTACCAAACTGTGACAAGGTCATACATAGCGTTTTGAAGGCCAGAATGAAAGTGAATGGTGTGGGAGGTAGATGGCGGCTCCCCTCACTAATGATCTTTTACCAGCCCAGTTTCTGCATGTTAAACTGGCTACATCATGGAATGCTGGCTGCAGAGCTTAAAGGGAATCTGTCACCCCATTTTTCGACTATGAGATGAGGCCACCGCCATCAGGGGCTTATCTACAGCATTGTGTAATGCTGTAGATAAGCCCCCGATGTTACCTGAAAAAGAAGAAAAACGAGTTCGATTATACTCACCCAGGGGCGGTACGGCATCCAATTCGGTCCGGAGGGAGTCGCGGTCCGATTCGGCGTCTCCCATCTTTTAGTGATGATGTCCTCTTCTTTGCTTCCAGTCGCGGCTCCGGCGCAGGCGCACTGCTCTGCCCTGTTGAGGACAGAGCAGAATACTGCAGTGCGCAGGCGCCGGGAAAGGTCAGAGAGGTCCGACGCCTGTGCACTGCAGTACTTTACTCTGCCCTCAAACAGGGCAGAGCAGTGCGCCTGCATCGGAGCCGCGACTGGAAGCAAAGAAGAAGATGTCTTCTCTAGAAGATGGGAGGTGCCGGACCAGACTGCGACTACCTCCGCACCGAATCGGATGCCGTACCTCCCCTGGGTGAGTATAATCTAACTTGTTTTTCTTATCTTTCAGGTAACATCGGTGCTTATCTACAGCATTACAGAATGCTGTAGATAAGCCCCTGATGGCGGTGGCATCATCTCATAGTCGAAAAATGGGGTGACAGATTCCCTTTAAAGAAACATAGTATTTTTTGCATTTCTCACCTCAATTGCGGAGATATTAGCTTGTAAAGCTTAGGTTATAATTTATGATGAGCCCAACTGGACGTTACCAGAGAGGTATGTACTTTGATCAGTATCATGCAGGGAACAATCATAAGTAGAAGGTGTCATGCAGGCGGAAAAAGAACAGACTCTGCTCTCAGCCCTGATCTATGCAACTAATGTGTAGTATTGATCAGAGGTGAGTGGCATTATACTCAGATCTCCTCTCACTGACTGCCATAGGAGAAAATCTAGAAGTGTTTGTAATCACACTCAGCTCTGCCATATTCTCCTTTCCCCCACACAGGTAATAATGTAAGGGAAGATCTGGAAATGTTTATAATTACATTAAACTATGCTGTGCCACCCTCCCTCCCCTCCATACTAATTGCAGTAAGAGGAGATCTGGAAGTGTTTGTAATTACAGTCAGTCTGTTTTATACTACAATACAGCTGCAGAGATCAGAGAAAATGGCGAGCTCTTTTTTCCTTCTGCTTATTATGATTTCTTAATGTCATGCAAGGGACAAAGTACCATGTTTTTCTGACTATGACACATTTTTTATAGAAAATCTCATTAAAAAGTATTTCCGTCTTATAGTGAGGAGGAAGTTTTCTATGATGGAGGAGAACTCTGACACCACATCCTTTACTGTCACAGAGAGAACTGCTCTCTCTCTTCTCCTGCCCCACACTATTCTATGTGATAGTTGCAGAGCAGAAGAGGAAACTACTGTAAATGAACTGAGGCTCCAGGAGCTCTGCAAAAGCTGTGTGCAGCGGCAGGACCTTGACACGAGTAATTCAAGGAACTTTCAGGTCATGTGACTGATCATGACTTAAAAGGTGCTTGAGGTAATCAAGTGAAAGGTCCTACAAATGCTCTGCTGCTGCAGCCTCCGTACAGGTCCCAATCAGAAACTGCAGGATATGGTAATGCATAATGTGTTTATCAATATGTGCATGAAGCAGAGCTGTGTATGTAGCAGAGCTGTAC
This sequence comes from Oophaga sylvatica, assembly GCA_033576555.1. NCBI lineage: Eukaryota > Metazoa > Chordata > Amphibia > Anura > Dendrobatidae > Oophaga > Oophaga sylvatica. The sequence goes on from JARQOD010000003.1 coordinate 370,358,356, forward strand.
ATTTCTATATGTACATGAAGCAGAGCTGTGTATGTCTATATGTTCATGTAGAAAGTTGGGGAGGAGGGAGAGGGATTGTGGAGCTTACCACATTGAAGATTGAAATCAGAGTTTCAAACTGGAGTTCCTCCTCAAGGTGCCACATTCACTGGTAATCACAGCCAAAATGGTAGAAAAAGGGAAAAGGTCATCGGCACAACCATCCAGGATATGATAAAAGTTGATTCTTTATTGAAAACTGATTAAAAACATTAAAATAGAAACCTCAGGTCCTTTTCATTAAAGAGCGCAAAATAAAAGTGCCATGACACGACCGCTTAAATCTGTTGTTTAGTAATACGCATTCAATTGACAGTTATAAATAAGCCTTTAGATTTTTAAGGCAAAAATATGTTGCAGTATTTACTCCTTCACTACAGCCTTATACATGAAAGTCATTATAATATCAGCTATTTATGGCCAATCCAGTAATATATACTGTACATGCCCTTTCACTAGATTGGCTACTTTATAAGTTCTGCCTGAATGAATTATGACAAGTTCACCATATTTCATACTAATCTGCAAAAATGACATTTGATTGATCAAATGGTTTTCTAAGCAAGGACAGATCCCAATCCTTGACCCCTCTAAGTTGTTCTGCCCTGCTACATTAACAGACAGGAATTATATGAATTACACATGACAAAGTATCATTCAGACGTTTCCACATTCAATCCTGAGACTGATTTGAAAAAGAAGTTAACTTTACCTTGTGTAAATTTCTATTCATGTTTATATTAGCTGAGATGGTTTGTAGGAACGACATAAAAATGTTTAATTTTCAAAAGAGAAAAACATTGACATGCTCATTCTTCAGAAAATATAAAGAGGGTGATGTTTTCATATTTCAGAATATGGGGCAGGGTGATAGTTCATTTTTTGTGCCCTGAGCTGATATTTTTACTGACACAATTTTGGGTAGATGCAGTGTTTTGACCTTATTGTATTCTATAACAATATTGCAGTGGCCAAAGAAACGTAATTTTGGCGTTTGGATTTTCTTTCTCATTACAGTTTACTGATCGGATTAATTTACTTTCTATTTTGATAGATCAGACTTTTACTTTATTTTTAATTAGGCAAAAGGGGGTGATTTTGAACTTTGTGGTGTTTTTCTTTTTTTTTTTAATCTTTTAAAACTTTTTTTTTCACTTTTTACTGTATCTAAAAGTCCCCTTTTGAAGACTTGAATCTGTATTAAGGCCCCGTTACAAGCTACGATATCGTGAACGATGTCGTTGCAAAGTCACCGGCTTGGTGACGTTGCAGCGATGTCGAATCAACATCGTTGCGTGTGACACGTAGTAACGATCAATGATCAGTCGGCTGATCGTTAATCGTTGCAGAATGTGCTGGACCACAAATCTATCGTTGGTCTTCCGCTGGCAGCACACATTGCTGCGTGTGACAGCCGGAGACCAATGATCAGCAAGCTCCCAGCGCCGTACAGCAGACGCTGGAAGCTGGTATCCAGGGTAAACAGCGGGTAACTAAGCGCTGCGCGGTGCTTAGTTACCCGCTGTTTACCCTGTATACCGGCGTGCTCGCTTGTCCTGATCGCTGGTGTGTCTGCCTATTTGACAGCTCACCAGTGATCAGCTAACGATGTCCCAGCGATCACATCCACGTGGGATCGTTGGTGGGATCGCTGGGACATTGAAGCGTGTAATAGGGCCTTAGTTTGATCGCTTGTGCTAAACATAGCATTGAATCGGCACTGCTATGTATAACAGAAATGCCTCAACTATCATGACAACCCATCGGCGCCCTGAGATCGTGTCACGGGCACATCAATGGGAGCGTGGAATTATGTGCCTTTCTGTCGGAGCAGGTTAAACACTGCTGTAAGTGATTGACAGCAGGATTTAACCAGTTAGCAGCCATGGAAGAATCAGAGCTTCACCGGGGCTGGTAAAGGAACATGATGGCTGCTTAAATCAGCCATCATCTGCGTGAAGAAATGCAGGCTCAGTGTGCGAGCCCACTTTGAAGGCAGGGACCTGACATATGAAGTACATGTACATCATATATCATGAAGGGGTTAATGAACAATTTAGGCCAGAACATGAAGAAACTATATCATGGAATGAAGAACTGAAAAAAATTTAGTCTTTAGAGTTTGGAATGACTTTGGGTTTGACCAAAGATTTAAGAATCCATATATTAATAAATATAAAATTTCAAGACTTTGAAATGATTCAACTCCTAAAAAACGGTGCTCCTGCCACCAGCCAAGGACTCAATGTTTGTGACACTTTTTTGATGAACTTTTTTTACACGTTTTTCTCAACAGATGTTTGATGTATGTTTAATTATAATATTGGGTGTAACAACCATGTTGGATGTGATTTTGGTGTGCTTCCACTGCATAAACCTTAATTTAAAAAAAAGCACATCAAAACCTGTGATAGAAATCGCTGGCAAAATGTGTGGTTTTGATACAATTTATTAGAGGGAAATGTGCCAAAGAATTGAAATGAAGCTTTTCTAAGAGTATTTTTAAGCTGTTTTAGTGCAAATTCTGTGCCGAAAACCACAAAACAGTTACATCTAAGATCAAAGCATGATTAATCTACCACGATGCTTAATGGTTGGAAATGTTGTTTTTCTGACATTCTGTGCCTTTTTTTCTCCACACATACTGTAAGCTCAGAAAGTATTCAGACCCCTTTAAATTTTTCACTCTTTGTGTCATTGCAGCCATTTGGTAAATTCAAAACATTTAATTTTTTTCTCATTAATGTACACTCTGAACCCCATGTTGACTGAAAAAAAGAGAAATGTAGAAATAATTTGACCGTGATATTTCAGTTTTTTTTTAAAAAAATTAGCAAAAATTTCTACATTTCTGTTTTTTTCAGTCAACATGGGGTGCAGAGTGTACATTAATGAGAAAAAAAGAACTTTTTTGAATTTATAAAATGGCTGCAATGAAAAAAAGAGTGAAAAATTTAAAGGGGTCTGAATACTTTTTGCACCCACTGTGTTAGGCATGGGGCGATGGCGGGATCCGAATCTGGATCTGAGGAGTCTTTGTGCATAGTAGCCTTAAACCTAGGTGACAGAACAGGAAAAGGCTGTTATAAGCCTAAGTCCAGAAATGACTGCACTGAGCATGTCTGTGACATAGCGAACCGTGATTGGTGGTTAATGTCAGCTGATCCTCTGACCTGGCATCACGTGATTGGTCACGGATAACGTTATCGGTGATGCGATTGACGAGATGGCTGGGGCGGAGCTTAGCCCTTAAATAGCTTGTCTGTCTGTGGCGCTGCGCGGTCAGATCATACTAAAATAGGCAGTGCTCATGTGTGGACGTACCAGAATCTGGGCTCCACGTGCTTTCTAGCTTTGCTTTCCGGGACCTGCCGATGCCAGAGTTCACTCGGCTAATTAGCACATGTCCCTCAGGCAGGATTAGCTTATGCCAGGCAGGTAGCCAATGTGGCGCAGTCTTGCTACAACTAGAGGGTAGCGATACACCCTGAGCAGACTGCGGGGTGCGTAACCTGGGCATCGCCTGCCAGCTGAACAGAGAGTTGCTCAGTCTGGTCTCACACTAACTGGCAGCACGTGGGCATCGCCGCCAGCTGAACAGTCAGTTGCTCAGTCCGGTCGCATACCGGCTGACAACATGTACGCCTGGCGGGAGTTGCATGCACTACCTAATCATCTGGCAAGTGGCTTCTGTGCAGTCAACAGTGCCACGTCTACGCCAGCTTACAGCACATCTCCTGTGAAGTAAACGGAGATAGTGCAAATATCTCTCTCCTTGTGTGAAGTAAAACAGGCGAGATCTAATATTACTCTTTCGTTGTCAGTTGTTACCATCATACCCAAGGGGTGTTCGGCAGCAATGACTCTAACTGCATCGCGGACCCCGGGTTCGGTTGCAATCCATTATCTAATAAAGTTGTTGCAACCGAGCTCATAACAGTATCTGACCACCAGGGTCTAGCCAACCATGGCTGACAACCAACAGCTGCAGTGCTACATTCAACAACTAGAGGCCAGACTTAGGTCTCTGGAGCAGGCCGCTCCAGTTGCTGATCTCACTGCAGTAGCTACTCAGGCAGCTGCACAAGCAGCAAATCTTGTAAACTCTGCTGCTGTGAATGCTGCGGTAGCTGCTAAAGTTTCATTACCGCATTTTGCTCTGCCGGAAAAATTTTCTGGTGACAGCAGATCCTGCAGAGGGTTTATTAATCAATGCTCCATTCAGCTGGAAGTGATGGAGGCACGGTTCCCCTCCGAAAGGGCTAAAGTGGGGTTTGTCATCTCACTTCTTACCCGCACGGCCTTGGAGTGGGCTACTCTTCTGTGGGAGCGAAATGACCCGGTAGTGGCCAATGTGGGTCTCTTCCTTAGGACCCTAAAAAATGTGTTTCTCAGTCCTCAGGTTACACATGATACGGCTCTTAAGCTTCTTGCATTAGTGCAGGGGTCGACCACCGCCAGTCACTATGCCATCCAATTCAGGACACTAGCGGCTGAATTAGATTGATCTGAGCCGTCGCTAATCCCGGTGTTTTGGAAGGGTCTGGCGGGACATATAAAGGATGCTCTAGCCACCAGGGAGATTCCAACCTCCCTGGAAGAGTTAATTACTCTTGCCAACCGAAAAGACCTGCATCATTCAGAGTGCAAGTTGGAACTGTGGGCTTCTAAACCTCGGTTTCGGTTGGCGCCATCGTTCTCTAGACCCATGTCCAAACCCGTGGTGCCCAGCATAGAAACTGGGCCTATGGATATATCCCGGACTGTGAATAGACCTCCTCATTTCCGTCCAGCACATCTCTTGGAGTATCCCAATAATAAGGGTTCCAAGCGGTCGGGAAACGAGAATATCTAACCACCGTTGGAGGAGGTGTGTTAGATTCAGGGATTTCTTCCTCCAGACTAGCATATGAAGTGACTTTGCTCTTCGGAACAATCACGGTTTCTGCCAAGACAGTAGTGGACTCTGGGGCCGATGGCAATTTTTTGTTGTCAACCTTGGCCCAGAAGCACGCCGTTCCTATGGAGTTATCGTCTAGACCAATAAACATCCGGGTAGTCAACAATTCCATGTTAGACACACAAATCACTCACCGGTCAATTCCCCTTACCATATCGTTTCCTCAGGGTCACCGGGAGGATATCTCGTTCCTTATTCTTCCCGGGGATTGGATGAGGTGTTATTGGGTTTTCCATGGCTACGTTGTCACAATCCACATATAAACTGGAACACGGGGGCAGTTTATTCCTGGGGTGAGAAGTGTTCTTCCCAATGTATGGTGGCATCAACCCGGAAGGTGGTCTTAGATCCGCCGGTCGGGCTGGATGCGCTTCCAGAGCAATACTGGAGCTTTGCAGATGTTTTTTCTAAAAAGGCTGCAGAGACCTTGCCCGCCCACCTACCGTATGACTGTGCTATAGATCTGATCCCCGGTTCAGAGCCTCCTCGATGTTGGGTTTATCTCCTGTCTGTCCCCGAGATCCAGGCCATGTCCGATTACATCAAGGAGAACCTGGCTCGGGGATTTATCAGGAAATCGGTCTCTCCTGCTGGAATGGGGTTTTTCTTCGTCCAGAAGAAAGGAGGTGACCTACGTCCATGCATTGATTACAGAGGATTAAATGCCATCACCATAAAGAACAAATATCCTCTGCCTCTGATTTCCGAGTTATTTGACAGGTTGTGAGGGGCTAAAATCTTTACAAAATTGGACCTGCGTGGGGCATATAATCTTATACGAATCTGTGAGGGTGCCGAGTGGAAACGGCTTTTAATACTCGTGATGGGCACTACGAGTACCTCGTCATGCGCTTCGAGTTATGCAATGCTCCTGCCGTGTTTCAGGATTGCGTCAACGATATCTTTCGGGATTTGCTACTGTCCTCCGTGGAAGTATATCTTGACGATATCCTGATATTTTCCCCGGACCTCTCCACACACAGAGAGGATGTTTGCGGAGTTTTCGAGCGTTTGTGCGCGAATTCTCTGTACTGTAAGCTCGAGAAATGCCAATTTGAACAGGAGTTTTTACTGTTCCTGGGGTACATCGCATCCAGTAAGGGCTTGGCCATGGATCCAAAAAAGCTGGTAGCGGTACAGAATTGGCAAGAGCCTCATTCCCTTAAGGCTGTTGAGCGCTTCATGGGCTTTATAAACTACTACCGGTAGTTTATACCTAATTTTTCCACACTGGTGGCTCCTTTGGCCGCTCTGACCAAGAAAGGTGCCAATCCTAAGAATTGGTCTAAGGAGACAACCAAGGCGTTCTGGGAGATTAAATCCTTTTTTTCTAGAGCTCCCATTCTTCATCGCCCGGATGTTAACAAGCCATTTTTTCCAGAGGTCAATGCTCCATCTGTAGGAGCAGGAGCGGTTTTATTTCAAAAGAATGGGCAGGGTTGGAGAAGACCATGTTTCTTCTTCTCCAAGAACTTTTCTCCAGCAAAAAAGAATTACACGATTGGAGATAAAGAATTGCTTGCGATTAAGTTGGCTTTTTCGGAGTGGAGGTATCTCTTGGAAGGGGCTAAACATCCTTTTGTGGTATACTCCAACCATAAAAATCTCTCGTACCTACAGACGGCGCAGCGTCTTAACCCAAGGCAGGCTCGATGGTCCCTTTTCTTTTCCCGATTCAATTTTACCAATCTAAAAGGGGAAAAGAATCCTCGGGCGGATGCCCTATCTCGGTCTATGGATGCGACGGAGGACGATGACAAGCCCAGACTAATCATTCCCCCTGGGAGTATGTGAACGGTGGCACCGGTGACTTTATACCAGGTTCCACCCAGGAAGACGTTTGTTTCTCCTAATCTACAGAATGAGGTGCTATCATGGGCACATGCCTCTAAGATTGGAGGTCATTTTGGAATTAAATGTACACTGAGTTCCTCCAACAATCGTATTGGTGGCCTCGGTTGTCCCAGGACGTTAAGAAATACGTTCAAGCATGTATCTCCTGCGCGAGAAATAAATCGTCTCATCAGAGTCCGGCGTGTCTTCTACATCCGTTACCGGTGACGGATAGACCTTGGGAGCTGATTGGGATGGATTTCGTGGTTGAGTTACCTAAGTCCTGGGGTAATACGACCATATGGGTGGTTTCTGACCATTTTTCTAAGATGGTTCACCTGGTACCTCTTCCTAGGGTTCCCTCTTCGCGGGTTCTGGCATCACTGTTTATCCGTCACGTTTTCCGTCTTCACAGTATGCCTGATAGGATTGTTTGTGATCGAGGTCCTAAGTTCACCTCTCAGTTTTGGAGAAAACTGTGTAATCTGTTTAGTATTGAACTGAACCTCTCTACTGCCTATCACCCGGAGACCAATGGCCTGGTGGATCGCACTAACCAGACGCTTGTAACATACTTGCGCCATTTCGTCTCTGCCAACCATAATAAATGGGCAACTTTGCTTCCTTGGGCAGAGTTTGCTCTGAACAATGCAGTGGCGGATTCCACAGGTCAGATCCCTTTCCTTTTGAATAATGGTCAGCACCTGC
>JARQOD010000003.1:370365995-370416158 GCA_033576555.1 Oophaga sylvatica
GTTACTAGAGTCTTCGTGCATAGTAGTCTTAAACCTAGGTTACAGAACAGGAAAAGGCTGTTATAAGCCAAAGTCCAGAAATGCCTGCACTGAGCATGTCCGTGACATGGCGAACTGTGATTGGTGGTTAATGTCAGCTGATCCTCTGACCTAGCATCGCCTGATTGGTCACGAATTACGTCATCGGTGATGGACACACTGGACTCTTCCTACTATGGTATAAATTTTCAGGGCTCGCACGCTGTGCTAATTTGACCGTCTGACCAAGCCGTCCTGCAACCCTTTTTGTTTTTTTAACACGTTTTTGGACTGCTACGGGCCTGCCAGATAACTGCTGCTGCTATATCGATGCCTGCTGCGGATCCTTCTCCTCTCCTGAGCTATTGGCAGCGGCACCCTCTTCCCCCAATGGATGCCAATCCGGGTCAACAACTGGGTCATCCATCACTTCCTCTTCAATTACAGAGGTTGGACAAAATAATGGAAACATCTAACATTTTGGGGTCATAATCTTTGAACATGTTATAAACATGCAAACCGTGACATATGGTAATTTTTTGCAGTTGATTATTTGTGTTATGTGATAAGCATCAGGCGACGGCAGGATCTGAACCTGGATCTGAGGAGTCTGTGGTCTCCCATCCAAGTCAGATGCTGTTCAGCTTCGCCATCAATCCCAACGCCTAGCTAATACCCAAGCAGCACAGGCTGTTACTAGAGTCTTTGTTCATAGTAGCTTTACACATAGGATACAGAACAGGAAAAGGCTGTTATAAGCCTAGGTCCAGAAATGCCTGCACTGAGCATGTACGTGACATAGCAAACCGTGATTGGTGGTTAATATCAGCTGATCCTCTGACCTGACATCGCCTGATTGGTCACAGATGACGTCATCGGTGATGCGATTGACGAGATGGCTGGGGGCTGAGCTTACCCCTTAAATAGCTTGTCTGTCCGTGGCGCGGTTAGATCATACTAAAATAGGCAGTGCTCATGTGTGGACGTACCAGAATCTGGGCTCCACGTGCTCTCTAGCTTTGCTCTCCCGGACCTGCTGATGCCAGAGTTTGCTCGGCTAATTAGCACAGGTCCCTCAGGCAGGATTTGCTTATGCCAGGCAGGTAGCGAATGTGGCACAGTCTTGCTACAACTTGAAGGTAGCGATACACCATGAGCAGACTGCGGGCGCGTAACCTGGGCATTGCCTGCCAGCTGAACAGAGAGTTGCTCAGTCTGGTGGTACACCGGCTGGCAGCATGTGGGCATCGCCATCAGCTGAACAGTCAGTTGCTCAGTCCGGTCGCACACAGGCTGACAACACGTACGTCTGGCGGGAGTTGCATGCACTAAATAATCATCTGGCAAGTGGCTTCTGTGCAGTCAACAGGGCCACGTCTACGCCAGCTTACAGCACATCTCCTGTGAAGTAAACGGAGATAGTGCAAATATCTCTCTCCTTGTGTGAAGTAACACAGGCGAGATCTAATATTACTCTTTAGTTGTCAGTTGTTACCTTCATACCCAAGGGGTGTTCCGCAGCAGTGACTCTAACTGCATCGCGGACCCCGGGTTCGGTTGCAATCCATTATCTAATGAAGTTGTTGCAACTGAGCTCATAACACACTGTACCTGATCATTGAGGCCAAAGAGTTCTATTTTAACCTTATTAGTCCACAGGACTTGTTTCCAAAATGCTTGAGGCTTGTTTAGTTATTCTTTTGCATACTTCAGACGATGAATTTTATGGTGAGGATACAAGAGGGGTTTTCTTCTGATGACTTTTCTATGAAAGCAATATTTTTGCAGGTGTCTCTGAAAAGTAGAACAATGTACCACAACTCTAGAGTCTGAAAAATTTTTTTAAAGGTCTTTTTCAGTCAAGCAGAAATTCTGATTTGCCTCTCTAGTAGTGATGGGCAAACCCCTGAATGTTTGGGTCCAAGAGGTTAGGCCAAATATTTTAAAAAAAAGTTTGGTTTGGGTACTAGAACAGTACCCAAACGAACACATCATTCACATGAGTGGGGGGCCCGAGCATCCATTGTTTGCCATGCTCGTTTACGTCACCGTTAGTCACTGAGGCTGCACACTCAGAAGCTCATTTTTCCATGGTTTTTAGCCTGGATGGTTGCATTTTGGCACTGTCCAGGTTGAAAACCACTTATTGCACACAAGGACTACTGCATGGGACAGTATTTCGGACAGGTGAGTGATATGCTGTTTTTTTTTTACAGGAGTCCAGTGCTTCTATGTAATGGGTGTTATGTGAGTATTGTTGGTTATTATTTTCTGTTTTGTACAGGGGACCAGGGCTTCAATGGAATGGGCATAAGGTGAGTATACTTTTATTTTTTATTTTTAAATAAATGTGTAAACCGGTGTATCTTTTTATTTCAAATAAAGGACTTTATTCTGGGCATTTTTTTACTTACAATATGACTATGGATAGGCATCTTATAGACGCCTTTCCGTTATTACACCCTTGGCTTGATGTCACCTGACAATACAAAGGTGACATCAACCCTACAAATATTGCCCCACTTGCCACTGCTACAAGGAAAGTGAGAAGAGAAAGGCAATAGATGTGCTTTTTCTGGGGCGACTGCAGGCTGCTATTTTTAGGTTGGTAGGGAACAATATCTATGGCCCATTGCCAGTCTGAGAATACAAGCCCAAGCTGTCTACTTTAGCTTGGCTTCTTGTCAAAAATTGGATGGACCCCACAATGATTTTTAAAATTATTTAATTAAATAATTAAAAACGGCATGCGGACCCCTCTATTTTTGATAACCAGCTGTCAGTTTTGCTATGCTGGTTATCAAAAATAGAACAGACCCCACATCTTTTTTTAATTTAAATTTATTTATTTATAGCGCAGATATTGGCTGAAGAATACTCACATCAGCCAGCACCTCCTCTCGCTGTTATTAATGCTAATGTCTGTGACCAGAGGTAAACTTTTTACTACTGGTCACAGCAGCTGGCTCACGCTGCCATCTGATAGCATAGGAACCGCAGTGCTCTCACCGGTGGTGGTAATCTTGCTGCCGATCAGAGCAGCGGGTGTTTCTCATGCTGTCATGCAGATGACAGGGTGGGAAACACCTGATGTGGGGGGTGCTGAACCCAAACAGTAATATAGACTTCATGGAGAAGTCAGTGTTCAGAGTCCGTTCCCGAACAGTAAGTGTTCAGTACAGACTCTGAGCTTTACTGTTTGGGTTCATCCACCACTACTGTCTAGCAATCCAGTGAGCAGCTCTCACTGAATATTTGCTTCGTCTTCCAGACCTTATTTTGAACTCCTCTTTCCCTGCTAACTGCCATTTCTTATTTACATTTCAAATTGAAGAAAAGAAAATTTGAAAACGCTCCAATCTATTCCGACATGGGTAAGTGGTAGTCTGCACTTCTGTGTGACCTATTATTAATTATTCGATATTATTTGTGCAGCTCCACATAGGATTCAAATACACATGTGATATTCTTTAGCACCTTATAGTTATGCACTAGCACCTTTTTTCATTTTTGCATCCTTCATTCAGGAGTATTAAGTAAGTGGGTATCATAATACAGTTATCCACACTGGGTGTTTTATTACCCTGTCTGCTTTTACGATTTGACCTTCTGTTGTTGTTTTTGGTTGTTTCTCCTTGCTACCTCTCTGACCCTTTGTAATATATGTGCTTGATTTTTAATAATCATGTCTAAATAAAATTGTTCGCTTTTAATTTTCCCTTTGTGGTTTATGGTTGATCGGCTTTTTTCTGTTTCCGTGCTGTTGGGAGTACTCCACACTTGCACTCTTTGTTGGATTATGGGGGAACCATACTATATTAACGTTAGTTCCTGTCCTCAATAGACTAATAATGTGTTTTTTGAATATATATCTCTAATGTAAAAAATTGCAATATTTTTTTCCCTAAATGCAAAGTAAATGTGTTATCTTTAACTGTAGCCCTTTAAGAAATCATTTCATCTTGCACTACAGCCTTGCAGCGCTGGAGTCCTGGGTTTGAATCCCACCTAGGACAACATCTGCAAGGAGTTTGTATGTTCTCCCCGTGTTTGCGTGGGTTTCCTCCGGGTACTCCGGTTTCCTCCCACACTCCAAAAACATACTGATAGGGAATCTAGATTGTGAGCCCCATTGGGGACAGCGACGATAATGTGTGCAAACTATAAAGCGCTGCGGAATATGTTAGCGCTATATAAAAATAAAGATTATTATTATTATTATTATCTTCAACTTGCTTAACTGTTCATAATAACAGTAATATAGACCAGGGGTGCCCAAACTTATACATGCTACTGTAGAACCAATTCTAAGATAATGTCACATTTGAATTTTAATATAGTTTTTAAACTTAATTTACAATTTATAATAGAACATTTTTGACTGGAAACTAGATTTCAAGTCTTCATGTGACTTTGCAGTAGGATTTGAAAGCAATTTCATGCGAATATTCTTTTAGAAACTTTCCAAAAAGTGCAAAAAAGTGAAAATGACTTTTGTTAATTGAGCATTATTCAAGTTATCCCATAGCCTCCTATAGTCTATACCTTTGCATATCCTCCTCTAACCAAGTCACAAGGCTTTTATTCTTAGCAGCTTTATGGCTTTTAGTGCCATTTATTAAAAAAATCAATTCTGAACAGATTTGCCTTATTCAAGTGTCAATAATTACAATACTGGAAGCCCTAATAAGGGACTTAAATGCCTTTTTATGGTTAGTAAGTGTATAAATCTGGGAATGGAGTTGCTTCCTTGCGATTCAATGCAGCTAAGAACGTGCTCAAACTGCTAAGCAGATTCACAAGATCCATACTATATTCAATTGTTAAAAAAATGTGGGAAAATTGCATTGCTTAGACCACAATTTTCCCCTGATTCTTAACTAGATATCACTAATGGACCAGTAACTTTCAATACATGTCACAAAATGATATACAACTCAAAATAGATGTCATTAGAAAGTCTTTAAATGACCCTTCTATATAAATCTCTGCCTGCGACAGTCATTTGGTATTGAATAGCACCATTGGATTCAACAGACATATCATTAGCAAACATTTCAATAAGAATTTTACTGATTAGCTGTGTTAGGCACTGATAATGCACATGTGACTGTACGTTTTGTGATAAGTGACATTCCCGGACAAATTATTGCAATTATAATATGCAAGATTTTCACATTAAATATAATTGACAAATTCCGATGTTTAAATGAATACTTGACATAAAAAATTTAAATAAGAAATAAAGCTATTCCCCACCATGTCTCCATTTGTTTTGATTTAATGTGGTCTCACATTGCAATTTAATTTGAGAAATATATAACCTAAACCTTCTTTGTGTTCCAGGAGATTAACCATTTTATCCTTACTCCTCTGTTTCCAGTCTTGTGTCTGGCTGTAAGACAACTGGCTTCAGCAGATTCGTTTCCTCAAAGCCAGTTCCCTTATAGGCAGACACAAGACTGGGAACAAAGGAGTAAGGAGAAAATAACAAATCTCCTGGATCACAAAAATATCTTTCTTATTATATATTTATCACTTTATATTTCTCGGGACTCAAAATGAGTAACTTATTTCTTTTGCTCCACTTTTTGTTGTTATTTTCACCTTTTTGATTTTTTTTATACTTTGTTCTTATACTGAACAATTCACATTTTTGGTGGTGAAAACAAGGTGGCATTTACACTTGTCAGATATTTTTAAAAGCATTTATGATTTTCAACTTTTTAAAAGTTTCCAGAAAGTTTACACAATCTACTCAACTACATAGTGTCAAGCTCCTGGATTTTATCCCTCGAGTTTATCTTCTATGGCCAGCTTCTCTTTCCGCGGGAGGCGCACACTTTATCTGGGTGTTTGGGTTCTGCTTTTCTGACTACAGTCTGCTTAACAGGGGTGTTTTCATTTGAGTGCCTATCACCTTTTGGGTACGGATTTATGTTCTTTTACTCTGCTGGCTTTTCTAGCTGGTGTTAGATTCACTTGTGTGTTCTGACATTCTATTGATGTTTGGAGCCAGTCTGAGATTCCAGCTAAGGGTTTTCACGTTGCTTTTTCTTTGCTATACTTTGCACCTATCTTCTGTTTAGCATTGAGAAGTAGTCAGTATATTTTTTAAAGATGTCAGCGGCGCTACAGTCAATGTAGTTACAAAGTGCTGCAGACTAGGGCACTACCACAATCAAATGCCACAATCACAGCAACGGACCCATCGGGGTCACCAGGTAAAACCTGCTCACGCAGGTCTGTTCCTATTGACACTTCAACACTGACTTTTTTATTTGAGCTGTCACATTATTCTTCTCAAGTCATTTATTGGATCGTTCAATTGACTGAAACCCATCTCCCATACACTGCTTTTTATTGTGCAGAGGACTCTAATGTACTTTTTTGTGGTGTGCTCTCACACATATATGATCAGCTACCTTGTCATTTTTAACCTATTTATCTAGGCACATTTGTATATTCTGTTCTAGTGTTGTCAGTCTTTTACCTGCTTATCTTGGGACAACTCTTACCAAACATAGGCTTTCCTAACCACTTTTTTCCCACAGGGCTCAGTGCAATATACTGTTAGTGTAATAATATACTTATACTTTTACTTGTACAGCATTTATCCCATTTTACCAATTGTCTTTGGATGTTGATTGCAGGCTCTCTCCTAAATATATTTTTATGTCTTCACACACCTCCCCTTGTGCCTTCTAGTTTCTTATGTGCGCAAACTATCTTATTAACATAGTCAGTATATTTGTTAACAGTACTAGTTTCATTCTTTGTTTGCCATTTCGTTATTTACTCTGGGATCTTTGATTTGTTCAGCACACTTCTCTTTTTTGGTAGATAATTCACACTCTCCTGTTCTTTAGGAGGAATGTGAAGCAACTCGTGGGCCTTTTAGGCAGTTTATGCCATGGTTACCATCTCATAGCCTGTGGTTAGATCTATTTTGCACCAGCAGAAACCACTAGGGACTGTGGAGTCAGGATATTTAGTCTGTACATGAACCAGCAGGGTCAGTTGCAGTTTTTAGTGTATTACCTATTTTCCTGAGTGAGTTGCTACACATGCATAGCTATACTAGGAGCTGTTAGGAGCATTTTGGGTGAACAGTCGTTGAGTGGGGGCACCATTGCTTTATCTTAGGGTGGCAACCTCTATGATCAGGTAAAGAAAGGCCAGGGCCAGAGTAGGGCTTTTTCCAGTCTGAACAGGTTTGTATGCTAACGTGTGCATGTGCTTGTGCAGTCAACACCTAGATGGCAAAACTTATTATCAGTTAGAGAAGATTCCTAAATTAACATTTGCCTCATGTCTGAAACTGTTGCTTTGTACTGAAGAGGAGCAACACCCCCTAAACACTTGTCTGCAAACAGAGATTCTGGTTTGACTTTCATCATAAGTCACATTGCAAGGCTTGTTATAGGGCCAATATTGACTTTTAGGATTGCTACAAGTAGGTGGCACAAGAGTTCAAGTCCTCTTCCTCTCTGAAGAGGCTATTTGCATATAAAAATACTCTTCAATCTTTCATACTGTTATAAAGTTTGACATTGAAATGCAGTTAGCACTGTAACTTTGTAGCTTTGGAGTTTGGGGTTTTGGATGCCATCAAGATGACATCTGCAAAGAATTTGTATGTTCTCCAAATGTTTGCATCTGTTTCCTGCCAGATTCCAAATGGATAGGGAATTTGCATTATGATATTTGAGAGCTTTTTATCGCTGTGATGAGTTTTCTCTGTTTCTTTATGGGAAGTTGTAGTATACAGTCCTCTGATCTACATTAATTACTATTACAATTAAATACCTACTAATTTCCTAAAAAGGTCTCTTCCAACAGCGCGGGTTCTGACATTATGTTTCTCAGTACGCTCAGAGGCAGTTTACAAAAATTGTGATAATTAGGTAATTATATTTTTATTGATATTTATCTCATCAGGTTAATTGCTATATAAATGCATGTTTAATGGATCATTAATTACATAAAATACATCAATTTATAATCTTTACCTTTTTTCTTTTTCAAGCACATTATTAAAAAAATGATGCATTTTGCACATTTTATGTAGGAAAGTAGAAAACAGAGTCTATAATGAAAAGTGGTGAGCAAATTGTTTCAATGTGCATAGAATTTGTTTTGATTTTATGAAATTTTGCCGAACCTGGAAAATTTGAACAATTTGTGATATGTTAAACACAAATCCCCTCAAATGCCCCCCCCCACTATATAAAGGATATCTGTCAGCAGACTTTTGCTATTTAATTAGAGTAGCATAAGGACTGAGACCCTGATTCCATGTGTCATTTACTAGGCTGTGACATGTAGTTTCATTATAATCAGTGTTTTATCAGCAGGAGATTATCATTGGAAAACTAGGTGTCCTGATCCAGGTAGTCCAGCTAATCTGTGTAACCCCGCCCCCACCACTGATTGGCAGCTGCTGACACTGTACATTGTACATATGAAGCTGCCAATCAGGGATGTTATTAAAAGAACTGATACATCTACAGCAGAGAAAACAGGGATTCTATCACAACTGCATACAGCAATCCAGTAAGTGACTTATGGAATCAGGTCTCTGCCCCTACCTAGGCTGTTCTCAGATTACAAAGCTAAATACCTGCTGACAGATTCCCTTTAACACAAATCATAAGATTGCATCAGCCAAAGAATGCTCATAAGTAGAGTTGAGTGAAACAGGTCAGTCAGATTCAAAAATCGCCGACTTTCGCCAAAGACCATAGCATGAGGTCGTCCATGCGGTCGTCGACCCGAGCACCAAAGTCGGTTTTCCCATAATGCTTGCAGGCGCCTTTTCTCAGCCAATGAGCAAGAACGCACACTGTGGGCAACGAGATAACATGTGCAGCGTCCACCACCATCTTAGAGAAGGGCATTGCAGTGATTGGCTTGCTTTGTGTGGTGTCACAGTGGCTATAAAAGCCCTCACTGCCGACCGCCATTTTACTTCTGCCGATCTTAGCGTAGGGAGAGGTTGCTGCCGCTGTTTCTCAGTAGGGAGAGAGATAGGGCTGGAAAGAGAAGTTCTCCTGTGCTTGTGCTGATATCAATTGTGCTGTACAGTTAGTGTGCAGTGACAGGGGAGGATTTTGTTGTCTGCAGCAGCGCTGGTTATTAGGCTGCCTGATAGCTGTGTTGCTGTGTGTACACTGTGTGTGACTCAGGCAATATATACGGAGATTTAAAATTACCCCTAGACTGTATACAGCTGTACTCTTCAGATGCAGTACCCTTTTTTAGCTTTTTATATTGTGGTCTAATCCATACTGAGCCTGTGAGAACGTCTGTGTGTTACTCCGGAAATCTATAGTGAGATTTACAATTTATCCCTAAACTATATAGTACTGTTATCTTCAGATACAGTACCCTTTTTCAGAACCGCTCCTTTAAATTGGGCCTAGTTTTTAATCAGACCTTCCTCCACGTCTCATCATCCGCCGCCAATAAATCAACATGGTTAACGTGTTCCGTGCTCCTACAGCCAGTATCGAATTCCTAGCAAGGGTGGGTGGTTAAGCTGGGGTAAAATACCTGTTATGGATAAGGGTGAGGTGTACCCCACAGGGGAAAATGTTTGCCAGCCAACACGCTTAGGGTATGGGCATTACAAGTCTAGGAAACCCGCTCCTTTTTAATAGGACATTTTTTCTTAACAAGCTCTCCTCCATGCTTCTTCCTAGGGGGGATTGGGCTTATTGGGGTGCATATGACTTGGTAGCAGGGCAGGCCTTGCAGACAATGCAAAAAAAAACAGAATGGGAGGACAAAATGAATAATGTGAACTGGATTTTCCTGGGCCCATCCAGTACCTGGGTTCAAAGGCTTTTTGGTGTGCATATGACTTGGTAGCAGGGCAGGCCTTGCATTCAATGCAACATTTTTTATGGAAGTCATCCTGGACATCTCGTGAAAGGGTTATTGGGGTGCATCGTAATTCTTGGCAGCCCATCCACTCACTGCATAGGCTATAACATTTTAGGAGACCCACTGTTTAATAATGGCCCTTTAAGCAGATTGTTGCCGCCTGATGCCCCTGTAAAAAAAAGGCTCTATGACTTTAAGAGTCCCTCCTTCATAAATGAAACAAGATATGTCTGCTTATGTGTCACACACCACATGGCCAGCTAGGGTTGGTAAATGTTACAATGACATTTCCCAGTGAATGCATTTGTTTTGGTTGAAAGCAATATAAAAGTTGAAAAACGCTTCAAAAAAGCTCCGTCTGAACATAGCCCAAGTGGTGGAGGAACATGTTGGGCTGGGGTTAATTATTTTGCCTTATATACAAGTCATTAACCTAGAAAGGATGTACCCTAACATATTTCCCAGCAAAATCCGTTTTGGTTTCGTTTTGATATGTTTTTTTGTGCACTGGTAAAAATGACATGAAACTCTGACATAGGAAAGATGTGTATCTTCGTACCGTGTTAGCCAGTAGATAGAAAAATATTTAGACTTGAGAGTCCTCAGTGGTTGATACCTTTTAATGGCTAACTGAAAAGATGGTAACAAATTGCAAGCTTTCGAGACTACTCAGGTCTCTTGATCAGGCAAAGACTAATACAAAATCTGAAGAATCACATATTTATACACAACAGGACACAGGAATAATGCAATAGATAAGACAAGTGACGTGAAGCAGAACTGTCATTATGGCAGAGGGATGAACATAAATATTGGAACAGTTCATAGATAAGGAGTGAAAGTTTTATTACCCTCTGATTGGAGTCTGCTATTGTGTTTTGATGCCCCTAGAAGGTCAAAGAAGCAGATTCCTTAATTGATGTACACAGACATGAATCCGTGTGATATATTCATTCCAGCACTAAGAGTGTCAAAGGTCATCATAAGTTTATATTCCCAAACCTATGGAATTACTTGTAATAATTATGGAATATGGAATTACTTGTATTAAAATCTAAATTCAAATCTGAGAAAGATAGAAAGGTTTGGGAATATAAACTTATGATAACCTTTGACACTCTTAGTGCTGGAATGAATATATCACACGGATTCATGTCTGTGTACATCAATTAAGGAATCTGCTTCTTTGACCTTCTAGGGGCATCAAAACACAATAGCAGACTCCAATCAGAGGGTAATAAAACTTTCACTCCTTATCTATGAACTGTTCCAACATTTATGTTCATCCCTCTGCCATAATGACAGTTCTGCTTCACGTCACTTGTCTTACCTATTGCATTATTCCTGTGTCCTGTTGTGTATAAATATGTGATTCTTCAGATTTTGTATTAGTCTTTGCCTGATGAAGAGACCTGAGTAGTCTCGAAAGCTTGCAATTTGTTACCATCTTTTCTGTTAGCCATTAAAAGGTATCAACCACTGAGGACTCTCAAGTCTAAATATGAAACTCTGACAACATTGTTTAACCCCTTCCCGACCTGTGACGCCACGTAGGCGTCATGAAAGTCAGTGCCAATCCGACCTGTGACGCCTATGTGGCGTCATGAGAGGATTGCGTTCCTGCGGGTCGGGTGACCGGGGTCACTGAAAGGTCACCCGACCCGCAGGCACAAGACCCTTTGTGCTTCACCACAGAGGGGTTGGCTTAACCCCCCCGTGGCCACGATCGCTCTGATTGGCTGTTAAAAGTGAAACAGCCAATCAGAGCATTCTGTAATATTTCACCAATGAAATTTGGTGAAATATTACAATCCAGCCATGGCCGATGCTGCAATAGCATCTGCCATGGCTGGAGACAGCGATCTGACCCCCCCAGATCGCCACCGAAAGATGGCGGTAATCGGTCACCGCCGTCACTAACAGCTCCCCTCGTCCTGGCCTCCGCTGCCCCCACCTTCCGATCTCCCCCCTCACTTCCGACCCCCAAACTCACCTCTCCCGGTCCACCGATGTCCCTGGATCCTTCCCGGCGGCTGCCCGGGATTCTTCATGGACGCCGCCATCTTGGAAAATGGCGGGCGCATGCGCACTGCGCCCTGCAGATTCTAGAAATTTATTTTGATCACTGTGATAAACTGTCACAGTGATCAAAATAAAAAAAAGTAAGTGAACCCCCCTGTCATAGGTAGGGACAAATAATAAAGAATTTTTTTTTTCCTATTAGGCCCTGTGCACACGTTGCGGATTTTGCTGCGGATCCACAGTGGATTTTGCTGCGGATCCGCAGCGGATTTTGCTGCGGATCCGCAGCGGATTTCGCGCTGCGGATCCAAAGCAGATCCAGAAACCATGTACAATACAATGCAAATAAATGGTAAAAAAAAACGCTGTGCACATGCTGCAGATTTTTCAGCGCGGATTTGCTGCGGTTTTAAATCCGCAGCATGTCAATTCTTTGTGCGGATTCCGCGGCGATTTTACACCTATTCCATTATAGGCGTAAAACCGCAGAGAAAAACTGCAGCAAATCCATGCTAAATACGCAGGTAAAAGGCAGGTCATTTTACATGCGGATTTTAGAAAAATCCGCAAGTGAATCCGCAACGTGTGCACGGGGCCTCAGGGTTAGAGTTAGGCTGGGTTCATATTGCATTATGGCAGTCCGTTAGATGGACTGCGTTTCACCGCGGTATAACGCGGTGTAACGCAGTCCGTTAACGTTGCCATTCACCCCATTTGTGTGCGCATCGCAATGCATGCCGTGAAGCGGCATGCATTTGCGACGTGTCGTCATTCAGTGACGGAGCCTTGGACGCAGGCTGCAGCGTCTGGGCTCCATCACCGCTAGCACAGATGAAACATCGCTGATTCCTCTGCACTAGTGGGTATAGCATAAAGCGATCGCAATATGAACCCAGCCTTAGGGTTAGAACTAGGGCTAGGGTTAGAACTAGGGTAAGGGTTGGAATTAGCGTTAGGGTTGGAATTAGGGTTAGGGTTGGGATTAGGGTTAGGTTTGTGGTCAGGGTTAGAGTTAGGATAAGCGTTAGGGGTGTTTTGGGGTTAGGGTTGGGATTAGGGTTAGGCTTGTGGTTAGGTTTATGGTTAGAGTTGGGATTAGGGTTAGGGGTGTGTTGGGGTTAGGGTTATGGTTAGGGTTTGTATTAGGGTTAGGGGTGTGTAGGGGTT
Organism: Oophaga sylvatica; assembly: GCA_033576555.1. Classification (NCBI taxonomy): domain Eukaryota; kingdom Metazoa; phylum Chordata; class Amphibia; order Anura; family Dendrobatidae; genus Oophaga; species Oophaga sylvatica. Next base: position 370,379,091 of record JARQOD010000003.1, read on the forward strand.
AGGGTTGGGGTTAGGGGTGTGTTGGGGTTAGGGTTGGAGTTAGAATTGAGGGGTTTCCACTATTTACGCACATCAGGGGGTCTCCATACGCGACATGGCACCACCATTGATTCCTGTAAATTTTGCTTTCAAAAAGTCAAACAGTGCTCCCTTTATTTGAAGTCCCGACGTGTGCCCAAACAGTGGTTTACCCCCACATATGGGGTATCAGCGTACTCGGGAATAATTGCCCAACAACTTTGGGGGTCTAATTTCTCCTGTTACTCTTGGGAAAAAAAAATTGGGGACTAAAATGTTACTTTTGTGGAAAAAAAATGATTTTTTATTTTCACTGCTCTGCGTTATAAACTTCTGTGAAGAACTTGGAGATTCAAAGTGCTTACCACACATCTAGAGGAGTTACTTGGGGGATCTAGTTTCCAAAATGGGGTCACTTGTGGGGAGTTTCTACTGTTTAGGCACATCAGGGACTCTGCAAACGTAACATGACGCCCGCAGACCATTCCATCAAGTCGGCATTTCAAAACGTCACTATTTCCCTTCCGAGCCCCGAAGTGTGCCCATACAGTAGTTTTCTCCCACATATGGGATATCAGCGTACTCAGGACAAATTGGACAACAACTTTTGAGGTCTAATTTCTCCTGTTACCCTTGGGAAAATAAAAAAATTGGGGACTAAAAGATCATGTTTGTGGAAAAAATATGATTTTTTTATTTTCATGCCCGGCGTTATAAACTTCTGTGTAGCCCTTGGGGGTTCAAAGTGCTCACTACACATCTAGATAAGCTCCTTGGGGGGTCTAGTTTCCAAAATAGGGTCACTTGTGGGGGGTTTCTACTGTTTAGGCACATCAGGGGCTCTGCAAACGCAACATGACGCCCACAGAACATTCCATCAAGTCTGCATTCCAAAATGGCGCTCCTTCCCTTCTGAGCTCTCCCATGCGCCAAAACAGTGGATCCCTACCACATATGGGGTACCAGTGTACTCAGGACAAACTGTACAACAACTTTTGTGGTCTAATTTCTCCTGTTACCCTTGTGAAAATAAAAAATTGCGGGTTAAAACAATCAGTTTTTGAGGAAAAAAATGATTTTTTATTTTCACGGCTCTGCATTACAAACTTCTGTGAAGCACGTGGGAGTTCAAGGTGCTCACCACACATCTAGATAAGTTCCTTGAGGGGTCTAGTTTACAAAATGTGGTCACTTGTGGGGGGTTTCTACTGTTTAGGCACATCATGGGCTCTGCCCGCCCGCAGACCATTCCATCAAGTCGGCATTTCAAAGCGTCACTACATTCCTTCCAAGCCCTGACGTGTGCCCAAACAGTGGTCCCCCCTACATGTGAGGTACTAGCGTACTTAGGACAAATTAGACAACAACTTTTGGGGTCCAATTTCTCCTGTAACCATTGTGAAAATAAAAAATAGTGGGCTAAATAATCATTTTTTGAGAAAAAAAATGATTTTTTATTTTCACGGCTCTGCGTTATAAACTTTTGTGAAGCACCTGGGGGTTCAAAGTGCTCACTGTGCATCTACATAAGTTCCTTAGGAGGTCTAGTTTCCAAAATGGGGTCATTTGTGGGGGAGCTCCAAAGTTTAGGCATACAGGGGCTCTCCAAACATGACATGGTGTCCGCTAACGATTGGAGCTAATTTTCCATTCAAAAAGTCAAATGGCGCTCCTTCCCTTCTGAGCCCTGCCGTGCGCCCAAACAGTGATTTATGACCACATATGAGGTATCTGTGTACTCAGGAGAAATTTCCCAACAAATTTTAGGATCCAATTTATACTGTTGCCCATGTGAAAATGAAAAAACTGAGGCTAAAAGAAAATTTTTGTGAAAAAAAAAGTACTTTCTTTTTTTACGGATCAATTTGTGAAGGATATGGGGTTTCAAAGTGCTCACTATGCATCTAGAAAAGTTCCTTGGGGGGTCTAGTTTCCAAAATAGGGTCACTTGTGGGGGAGCTCCAATGTTTAGGCACACAGGGACTCTCCAAATGCGACATGGCAACCGCTAAATATTCCAGCATATTTTCCATTCAAAAAGTCAAATGGCGCTCCTTCCCTTCTGAGCCCTGCCGTGCGCCCAAACAGTGGTTTATGACCACATATGAGGTATCGGTGTACTCAGGAAAAATTGCCCAACAAATTTTAGGATCCATTTTATCCTGTTGCCCATGTGAAAATGAAAAAACTGAGGCTAAAAAAATTTTTTGTGAAATAAAAGTACTTTCTTTTTTTTACGGATCAATTTGTGAAGCATCTGGGGGTTCAAAGTGCTCACTCTGCATCTAGATAAGTTCCTTGGGGGGTCTAGTTTCCAAAATGGGGTTACTTTTGGGGGAGCTCCAATGTTTAGGCACACAGGGACTCTCCAAATGCGACATGGCAACCGCTAAATATTCCAGCATATTTTCCATTCAAAAAGTCAAATGGCGCTCCTTCCCTTCTGAGCCCTGCCGTGCGCCCAAACAGTGGTTAATGACCGCATATGAGGTATCTGTGTACTCAGGAGAAATTGCCCAACAAATTTTAGGGTCCATTTTATCCTGTTGCACATGCAAAAATGAAAAAATTGATGCTAAAAGAAAAATTTTGTTGGAAAAATTAAAATGTCCATTTTTTCCTTCCACGTTGCTTTAGTTCCTGTGAAGCACCTGAAGGGTTAATAATCTTCTTGAATGTAGTTTTAAGTAGCTTGAGGTGTGCAGTTTTTATAATGGTGTCACTTTTGGGTATTTTCTGCCATATAGACCCCTCAAAGTGACTTCAAATGTGAGGTGGTCCCTAAAAAAAATGGTTTTGTAAATTTTGCTGTAAAAATGAGAAATCGCTGGTCAACTTTTAACCCTTATAACTTCCTAACAAAAAAAATGTTGTTCCCAAAATTGTGCTGATGTAAAGTAGACATGGGGAAATGTTATTTATTAACTATTTTGTGTCACATAACTCTCTGGTTTAACAGAATAAAAATTCAAATTTTGAAAATTGCAAAATTTTCAAAATTTTGGCCAAAGTTCCATTTTTTTCACAAATAAAAGCAAAAATTATCGACCTAAATTTACCACTAACATGAAGCCCAATATGTCACGAAAAAAAATCTCAGAATCGCTATGATCCGTTGAAGCGTTCCTGTTCTGTCCAGCCATATAATTGCTGTCTAGAAAGTCTAGTCATTGTTTTTATGTCTCCAATTGTTATAGACATTGTAATTTTTGAATGTATTGGTCTTTCATACATTTTATGTTGTAAGGTAACAGCGCCACCTGCTGGCTGTTTGATGCATAGATTCTAGTTTAATTTGTAATGTCTTGTGGGAAGTTCCAAGAGCATTGTGGGATTGTTCCTGTTGCATCATGGTCTTGTTTATCACACTGTGAAGAGGAACAGCAGCCATTATTCTCCATGTGTCTTAGGAGAAACTACATCACTCGTGTTCTTCATGTTTCTTAAACAGCCTGCTCTAAGCATAGTCGGTAAGCACTATCTATGTTAAGGGTCTGCGGAACGCACCAAATATATGATGTAGAGAGGTGCGTTCGCAGCCCAGGGTCCACCGTGCAAGCAGTGCCTGCTGCTAGTAAAAATGGCGTAAGAAGCAAACTCTGTTATCCCGCAGAGTCGCCAACATAAACGCCGTAACGCGCTGTGGCAATAAGTGCGAACTCTGTTACTCCACAGAGCCGCCAGAGGGAGAGCCACAGCGTTATATGGCGATGTGTGCGAACTCACAAAACACAACTGAGTCGCAAAGAAAACACACTAGGGCGCTGTCTAGCGTCGAAAGCGAACCCTGTTACGTCACAGGGCCGCTGAGGAAAAGTGCTGTGTCCTGTCAGGCTCTCAGGTACACAGTTAAGTGCTAAGCGTACGAGTTACTCACGATCCATTGCAGCGTACTGCAGAGTACGTCCATCGACATTCCAAACTAAATGACGATCCAGACCCACAGGAGAAGACAGAACATTTTGTCAACAAGCCAAGCCAACCAGATAATTCGGACCCCAGAAAGCCAACTATCAGTGTCCCTACCGAAAGCAAGGAGATACACATTGGGATGATACTGACTACAATAATCTTTCTCCAGAGCAGAAGGTCCGAAATCTGTCCCAGTTTAAAGAGAATCCCTTCGCTTCAGAAAGGTACTACAGCAGTTGGACGAAACCAGAGACACCTAACAGGTATGATCGCACAGCACACATGTACTCTGACAACACTCCATCAGCTGGCATCAGTGCCAATCAAGCCACAATGGACTTTGCCAAGTTCCTTGCTCGACGTGAGTTGATCACTAAGGGACTTGTAAAGTTCAGCGATCGCGCTGAAAACTACAGGGCTTGGCGAGCCTCCTTCAAAAATACCATAAGAGACATAGGTCTATCATGTAGTGAAGAAGTGGATCTCTTAGTAAAATGGCTAGGAAGTGAGTCCGCCGAACACGCAAAGAGAATCAGAGAAATTAATATAAATTATCCAGATGTCGGCCTCAAAGAATTTGGAATAGACTTGATGAATGCTATGGCTCAGTAGAGGTTATAGAAAATGCCTTGTTTAAAAGAATAGAGGATTATCCTAGAATAGCAAACAAGGATTATTCAAAGCTCAGAGAATTAACTGACTTGTTAATGGAGTTGTGTGTAGCAAAAGCAGAAGGAGAACTTGTGGGGTTGACATATCTCGACACTGCTAGAGGTGTGAACCCCATAGTTCAGAAACTCCCATATAACCTGCAAGACAAATGGGTTACATATGGATCTAGGTATAAACAGACTTACAATGTACCGTTTCCTCCATTCGATGTGTTTGTAGATTTTGTCTCAGAACAAGCAAAAATTAGAAATGACCCTAGCTTTGATTTCATGCCGTCATGTGCCAATAACTCTGTTAGCAAACCTCGTAGAACAACTGTAGAGGTCCACAAAACTAACATTTCTCCCACAGGTCCAGTTCGCAAAGAGTTCAGCTCCGGTCAAGGAGAAGACAAATCCAAGGATCCAAGCAGGCAGTGTCCCTTACACAAGAAGCCACATTCCTTACTTAAGTGCAGGGCTTTCAGAGAAAAGTCATTGGAGGAAAGGAAGGCCTTCCTTAAGGAGAATCGCATCTGCTACAAATGCTGCTCTTCAACATCCCACTTTGCCAGGGACTGTGAGGTTAGTGCAAGGTGTACCGAATGTGACAGCACCGAACATAACTCAGTTCTACACCCTGGATCACCATCAGATACTTTGCCCCAAGAGCATAGCGGGGAGCTGAATGACTCAAATACTGACACTCCAGCCATTACTTCTAAGTGTACAGAAGTTTGTGGAAATCTCATGGGAGGCAAGTCTTGCTCTAAAATTTCCCTAGTGAGAGTCTACCCGGCAGACGAAAAGGACAAAGCCATCAAAGTATACGCGATTTTAGATGATCAGAGTAATAGGTCACTAGCCAATAGTGTTGAGCGATACGATACTGCAAATATCGGGTATCGGCCGATATTAGCTGTATCGGGCTTTCGATTCCGAGTACCGATATTTTCGTCATATCGGATACCGGAATCGGATTTGTCACTGTCACTGTGAGTGTCCGTCGGTCGGGTCTGTCAGGAGTCAGCGGCACTTACCTGGCAGAAGATCTCCGGCGGTCACGTCCTGGACTGCTTGATGGCCGCCATTATCTTCTCCCTGGCGGTCACATGCAGTTTTTCGCGATAACTGCAGTGACTGCAGGGTAATCCCGGCCGTAAACCAGTCCGATGACGTCACCGCCGGGGAAGCAGGTAATCAGCTGTGCTGCGCCGGGATGACAGGCTCTGCCTGTCATTCTGATGTAGCAGAGCTGGATCGTCGTGGGACACTCATTACTATGGACTGCGTCGGACAGGTGGTATACTTTTTTTTTTTCATTTTTTTACAGGAGATCGATGGCGTCGCAGGATGAGACTGTAATAAAAGTAATGAAAACTGTGTTTTTTTTTTTTTTATTAAATTAAAAAACTTTTTTATGAACATTCACCCGTCCGGGTACATCATCAACAATTTAACTATTTACATACAGGGACCCTGTCCGGGTTATTTATAATTCTTTGGCAGGGGTGTTCCAGGTACCACCTGGTACTCTTCTGATGCTTGCCAAACATCCGAGACACCAAGGACCACCAGGACCTGATGACGTCGTGTGGCCTGTACAGTCAAGTCGTGACCCGCTATCTGTGTCTGTGTGGCCACCTCTTTCATCTCCCTCCGGGTCTGGAACCCTATGTCCCGGACTGAACGAACCCCAGGGGGCCTAACAGGCGCCGGGTACGGGCCAGCTATACTTATCATGTCCATAGCTGGGGCTGCTGAGGAGACCACTGAGGGAGGCTGGGGAGATTTACGGCGTGGGGTGGGCACTTGTGCAGAGGCCTGGATGTGGGAGGCTGAAGGCTCCGAGGGTCTCACAGGTTCCTGACACTCTGGGGAGTAGGGGTCGCACCTGGTAACATTTAGGGCGTACCATCCATTGTAACCCCAGTGTCGGGTGTAAGTCACCAAGTCTCCTGGCAACAGGTCCCTCCCCGGGTGTCCTTCTGGGAGGTGAGCCTCCATGTCCCGCCGGGTCACAAACACTTCTAAATAAAGTCCAGGCTCCTGGATGAAGCCCCAACCACCTTTCAATTTAAAGCTCCGTACTGCACCCTTACGCCGCGGCTCCCACAGGGTTCCTTTATCTTTTCTCATCCGGTCCTTATCTGCCCGGTCCTTCTCCAGGTTACGTTGCCGAAGCTTTTGGGTTTCTCGCTGCTCCCTTTGTCGCTCTGCTTCCCGCTCCCAACGTCTCCACTCTTCCTCCTGACGCCGGTTGAAATTCTCCTCCACCAGCAGCTCCATGTCTCCACCATCAAACTGCAGCTTACAGTGTCCGGTTTGTGGCAGCTCTCCTGGCGCCCCCCAGTCCTAGCGGCGCTCACCTGCGGAGGAAGCAGCCGGCTCTGGAACAGATGACAGTCGGGGCTCCGGTACAGACAGGTAGACCTCTGGTGCCTGCGCGGCCTCCTCCATGAGGACGGGTGTCGTGTCGCTTCTTCTGTCTCAGCGACGGGGGCAGACAGCGGGATCTGGGGTGCTGCCGGTGCAGAGTTTTTTGCAGGAACGGGTGCCTCCACTGCGACAACGTCAACCGGATAACATTGCAAGGGCTGGGATGCCCGCCCGGACTCCTCTACTAGAACGGGTGCCTCACCTTCCGGTACAGACACTTCAGGTAAGAGGGATTGGCGCCGCTCCAAGTTTAGTTTTAGGGCACGCCAGCTGGCTTCCATCCTGGCGACCTCCTCCCGGTGCCGGGCCAGGCCTCTTAGGGTATCCTCCGCTTCTTGCAGCGTAGGAGGGTTTCCAGGCCGGGTGCCCAACAGTGGTTCCGTGGCGATCGGGTCGCTTCCGTGGGGGGAGAGCTCTGACTGCTCCATCCCTTCACACTTCTGCTCGTGTCCATTAGCCATCTCTGCCAAGTCACATGTGTCATTAGCATCTGGAGAGGGCCCCTCTTTTGTAGGGAGGCGGGACCTTCTTGTTAGTTTCCGCACACTGAGGAGGATGAGGAGGCGGAACTGAAGAGCTGTGGGGCACGATCTTACATTGCAGTACCATTTACAGTGGTCGGCCATCGTTTTCGCGCCACTGAGTGAGTGTACACCCACGAAGAGCACGCCCTTCTTCTTCACCAGTGCCTCGTCGTGACGCAGATATGGCTGAAAAATGGCAAATACATTCTCTGATGATTTTAGCAATTCTCAAGCACAAAACCAGTTCAATTCAGGCACACAGGACTCGCTTATAGCGAGCTACAGAATCCTGTTCGTGACGCCCAAGTTGAGTCGCACAGAGCCAGAGGTTTTGGGGGTACTCGGCACCGAGCCCGTCGACTTCTATGGGGTATGTCACGGCTTTACCCGGCAATTGAATCAGAGTCTATTTTACTATGTAGAAGTGTATAAACTATAAATATATGTATATATATATGTCACAATGACATGTATATATATATATATATGTATTCTATGTGTGTATATTTTGTGTTTACAACGAAAGAAAGGGTTTTTTTTGTTGCGATATTTTGTTCCCATAGACTTACATGGGACTTCCGGTATCAGAATCGGATATCGACGATATTTAGTGATATCGGCGATACCATTCCGATACGATATTTTTAGATATCGAGCAGTATCGCTCAACACTACTAGCCAAGTCTGCCTTCTTTGATAGCTTTAACGTCAGAGGACCCAGCGCCCCCTACTCTTTAAAAACCTGTGCCGGTATAATAGAGACAGCTGGTAGGAGAGCAACAGGATACGTAGTCGAGTCTATAGATGGCCAAATGTGTCTGCCCTTACCAACCAAATTGGAATGTAACCAGATTCCTGACAACAGGTCAGCGATACCTACGCCTGAAGTGGCATCGTACCATCCTCATCTGAAGTGTATAGAACGCCTGATTCCTAACCTTGACCCAGAGGCTCAAATAATCTTGCTCTTAGGGAGAGATATTCTACAAGTTCACAAGGTTAGACAACAGATCAATGGCTCACACAATGCTCCATATGCTCAGAGACTCGACCTTGGGTGGGTCATTGTAGGAGAGGTCTGTTTAGGAGGTACACACAAACCGACAGTAGTTAGCAACATGTTTACCAGGACTCTCGAGAATGGACGTCCATCTCTCCTTCAACCATGTGAAAATCACTGCTTCATAAAGGAGCTGCTACACAGTACTTCAGCACCAAGTATCTTAGCGAGTAGTGCCAATGATGATTGCGTTCAGAATTGGGACCAAGATCACCTTGGGTGTACAGTCTTCCACAAGACCAAAGAAGATAATCGTATAGCAATGTCATTTGAAGATAAACTGTTCCTAGAGATGATGGAGCAAAGAATGGTGCAGGACAAAACGAAGAACTGGATTGCACCTCTACCCTTCAAGCCTCAAAGACAACGCTTGCCTAACAACAGAGAACAAGTTTACAAACGATTTGTCTCCCTCAGGCACAGCTTCCATAATAAACCAGAGATGAAAGGTCATTTCTTTACCTTCATGGAGAAAATATTTAAAAACGGTCATGCAGAGTTAGCACCTACACTTCAAGACGCTGAAGAATGTTGGTACCTGCCTCTGTTTGGAGTGTATCACCCGAAAAAGACAGGTCAAATCAGAGTAGTATTTGATTTGAGTGCTAAGTATGAAGGTGTTTCATTGAATGATGTCTTGTTATCAGGCCCGGATCTGAACAACAAACTTTTAGGAGTGCTTATCCGTTTTCGTAGAGACTCCATTGCATTCACAGCAGACATCCAACAGATGTTCCACTGCTTCTTTGTTAAAGAGGAACATAGAAATTTCTTGAGATTCTTGTGGTTCAAGGATAATGATCCTTCCAAAGAGATTACGGAGTATCGTATGAAGGTACATATTTTTGGTAATAGTCCTTCTCTTGCAGTAGCCATCTATGGGCTGAGACGCGCGGCTCAAGAGGTTGAAGCAGAGTACGGAACGGATGCCAGACTGTTTATAGAGAAAGATTTCTATGTGGATGACTGTTTGAAATCAATGCCAACAAATGAGACCGCGATTAGTCTTCTGAAAGATCCAAGGACATGCTCGCTGTATCTAACCTGAGGTTGCACAAGATCGCTTCTAACAGCAAGGAAGTGATGGAAGCCTTCCCTCCTGAGGATCATTCAAGTGACTTGAAGAATTTAGATCTAGGCATAGACTCCCTACCGATGCAGTGGAGCCTCGGCCTACTATGGGACATAAAAGCTGATACCTTCACCTTCCAGGTTAACAAAGAAGATAAACCCTTTACTCGCAGAGGAGTACTGTCTACCATAAGCAGTTTGTATGACCCACTGGGGTTTGTACCTCCTGTAGTCATCGAGGGCAAGGCTATGTTAAGAGAGTTCACCACAGAGGTGACGAACTGGGATACTCCTCTTCCCACAAAAGAGAAAACCAAGTGGATGAGCTGGAGAAATTCCCTCACAGCCTTGTCAAGTCTTCATATAACACGTTCGTATGTGTCTGTACCGAGTACCAAGATAGAAACACAAACCCTTTGTGTGTTCTCCGATGCTTCAATCAAAGCGATTGCTGCGGTAGCCTATTTGAGGACGATAGACACAAGTCAACAATGCCATGTAGGGTTTGTCATGAGCAGAGCAAAACTAACACCGCTCCGTGAACACACCGTACCACGCCTGGAACTTTGTGCTGCCGTGTTAGCAGTCGAGTTGGCAGCACTCATTGCTATGGAAATGAATCTAGAAATTAAAGACTTTGAGTTCTACACTGACAGCAGGATAGTACTTGGGTACATCCATAACGAAGTAAGACGCTTCTATGTCTATGTTAGCAACAGAGTGCTCAGAATTCGAAGGTCTACCTCACCTGAACAATGGAAATATGTGCCTACACATCTCAACCCTGTGGACCAGGCTACCAGATTTGTTGCTGCCAATCGCCTCAAAGACATGATTTGGTTTACAGGCCCTGAGTTTTTGTGTAGGTCATTGCCCAACATGACAGAAATGGCCTTGTTTGAACTAGTAGATCCACATGCTGACATTGAAATTCGCCCTCAAGTGTCTGCGTTACATACTGAAACTTTGAAGCGCCACCTGGGATCTCAGCGATTCAGTAGGTTCTCTACTTGGAATTCACTTGTTCGTGCCATCGCCTGCCTGACCCACATAGCTCAGTCTTACAAGGACCGTCACAGGAGTCGATGGAGACAAGTGCAGAGTCTCTCCAATGCTTTTTGGGACAAGTGGAAAAAACAGTACCTGCCTACCCTGCAGCAGAGGAAAAAGTGGCAAACAAGCAAGCCTAACCTCCAGCCTCGCAATGTAGTACTAATGAAAGACTGTCAGTCTCGGAGAAATGAATGGCCATTAGGTCTCATTACTCAGACATTCCCAAGTAAGGATGGAATCGTACTTAAGGTGGAAGTAAAAATAGGGAAACACAGCGAGACCAAATTGTTCCTCAGGCCAGTAGGGGAACTCGTTCTGCTGTTCTCGTCCAATAAACACAATAGTGACGTCGGCTGACGTCAAGCGGGGAGTGTTCTGTCCAGCCATATAATTGCTGTCTAGAAAGTCTAGTCATTGTTTTTATGTCTCCAATTGTTATAGACATTGTAATTTTTGAATGTATTGGTCTTTCATACATTTTATGTTGTAAGGTAACAGCGCCACCTGCTGGCTGTTTGATGCATAGATTCTAGTTTAATTTGTAATGTCTTGTGGGAAGTTCCAAGAGCATTGTGGGATTGTTCCTGTTGCATCATGGTCTTGTTTATCACACTGTGAAGAGGAACAGCAGCCATTATTCTCCATGTGTCTTAAGGTACTGCCACACTAAACAATCTCGCTAGCGATCACGATAACGACGCATACTAATGCGATCGCTAGCGGGATTGTTTCTATATCGCTAAGTGCGGCCACATTTAGGTGATATAGTTAACGACGCTATCGCCGTTAGCGATCTTCTTAACGACTTTAGCGGTACAAAAGTACCGCTAAATCGCTAAGAAAAGGTGCCACACTAGCGATATATACTTACCCAGCGGGAGCGCCGACGAGAAAATAGGGTCCGGAACGATTCCAGCGACGAGCGAGATCACAGCAGGAAGCTCGTCGCTGGCAGATGCCGCACTGAACAACATCGCTAACGGGATCGCTAAATAGTGACGTTTTTTAGCGATCCCGTTAGCGATATTGTTCAGTGTGGCATACCCTTTAGGAGAAACTACATCACTCGTGTTCTTCATGTTTCTTAAACAGCCTGCTCTAAGTATAGTCGGTAAGCACTATCTAGGTGTTATAATCCTGTGTTTATCAGTACGTTTGTTGTACTAAGTAGGTAATAATCAGTTTGTGTATTCTGTATATTGTAAACTATTTGTGTTTCATGCTCTGTGCAGTTATATATTCTGAAATGCTCTTATTATTGCATTCTATAGTTTTACCCTTTCCTGTCACATTGCAATTCAATAAAAGAAGGTTACAATTTTACAGCCTCTTTTTCTTAAAGAAGACAGGGGGTTTAGCTACATGTCTCATCGCACACCCTGCTAACGTGCATGAGGACAGAATACTTCCTGAGTTATTACCTCATAAAGGGACACTGGTCAGAATTGCAAAAAATTGCCAGGTCATTTAGGTCAAAATAGGCTGGGTCATGAAGGGGTTAAAGCTGTGAACTAGGAGTCAGGAATGCTTCCAGGGGCGATGCCCATGATGTCCCCGTGTCATTTGAGCAGTGTTTCCATCATTTTCAGATGTATTTAAACCTTAAAAGGACCCCAGGGGGGGATTGTGGCAAAAATGTTCAGGTCTCCCATAGACTTACATTGGGCTCTTTGTTCTGTCTGAGTACCCGAGTATTCCAATTTGCTCGACCCGAGCAACAAGCACCCGAGCATTTTAGTGTTCGCCCATCACTACTATTTAACTGATCCGTTTTTCATAGCCTTCAATGTTAAAAATAAAACATATCCAACTGAAATCAGTTTTTTCAAAACTGACTAATGTTTTCCTGTTAACTGATTGCTGCTGGATCCGTTCTAATTTATGATTGCTAGAAAACAGGCTGATGCAAAACTTTGAGCACCCTGCATGGTTATTACCTAGTAGCACCCCCTTTTGAAAGTATCACAGCTCGTAAACATTTTTGTAGCCAGGCAAGAGTCTTTCAAATCTTTCAATTCTTGTTTGAGGGATTTTCATTCATTTGTCCTTAGAAAATTCTTACAGTTCTTTAAGATTCCTAGGTCATCCTGCATGCGCTGCTATTGTGAGGTCTAGCCACAGATTTTCAATTATGTTCAAGTCAGGAGACTGTGAGGGCCATTGTAACACCTTCAGCTTGCTCTTTTGACAGTCATCTATTGTGGATTTTGACATGTCTTTAGGATCCTTATCTTTTTGCAGAAGCCATCCTCTTTTCAACCTCATCTTTTTTACAGATGGTATTATGCTTGCATCAAGAATTTGTTGAATTTCACTGACTCCATTCTCCCTCTACCCATGAAATGTTCTCCATGTCATTAGCTGCAACACAATCCCAAAGCATGATTGATCCACCACGATGCTTAATGATTGGAAATGTTGTTTTCCTGACATTCTGTGCCTTTCTTTCTCCACACATACAGTGGGCTCAGAAAGTATTCAGACCCCTTCACATTTTTCACTCTTTGTGTCATTGCAGCCATTTGGTAAATTCAAAAAAGTTCATTTTTTTCTCATTAATGTACACTCTGAACCACATCTTGACTGAAAAAAACAGAAATGCAGAAATTTTTCCAAATTTATTAGAAAAGAAAAACTGAAATATCACATGGTCTTAAGTATTCAGACCCTTTGCTCAGACACTCATATTTAAGTCACATGCTGTCCATTTCATTGTAATCCTCCTTGAGATGGTTCTACTCCTTTATTGGAGTCCAGCTGTATTTAATTAAACTGATAGGACTTGATTTGTAAAGGCACACACCTGTCTATATAAGACGTCACAGCTCACAGTGCATGTCAGACCAAATGAGAATCATAGGGTCAAAGGAACTGGCCAAGGAGCTCAGAGACAGAATTGTGGCAAGGCACAGATCTGGCCAAGGTTACAAAAGAATTTCTGCAGTACTCAAGGTTCATAAGAGCACAGTGGCCTCCATAATCCTTAAATGGAAGAAGTTTGGGACCACCAGAAGTCTTCCTAGACCTGCCCGTCCAGCCAAACTGAGCAATTGTGAGAGAAGAGCCCTGGTGAGAGAGGTAAAGAAGAACCCCAAGATCACTGTGGCTGAGCTCCACAGATGCAGTAGGGAGATGGGAGAAAGTTCCACAAAGTCAGCTTTCTCTGCAGCCCTCCACCAGTCAGGCCTTTTTGACAGAGTGGCCCGACGGAAGCCTCTGCTCAGTGTTAGGGTATGTTTCCACGTTCAGGAAACAGTCCGGAATTGCTGCGTGTTTGACGCTGTGCGTTGGCGCAGCGTCAAACACGCAGCGTCCAGATGTTACAGCATAGTGGAGGGGATTTCAAGAAATCCTGTCTCCACTATGCTGTAAAACATGCAGGCGGAAGACCTGCGTTTCCGGACATGCGGCGCGTCTTTTCAGACCGCAGCATGTCCTAGCCCGTTGCGGCGACGCTGCGTCGCCGCAACGGAAATAACACAGGGCTATGCAGCCCTGTGATCATTCCGCATGTGTTCCGGAGGTGTCCGGAACACATCCGGAATGAACGCGCGTCAAAAAGGGGGCGGGGCTTAGGACGGAGCGGAATTTCAGCTCCGTCAAATGCGCTGTGGTTCCTGACCGTGGAACCACAGCCTTAGACATATGAGTTTGCTAAAAAAAACACATGAAAGACTCCCAGACTATGAGACATAAGATTCTCTGGTCTGATGAGACGAAGATAAAACTTTGTGGTGATAATTCTAAGTGGTATGTGTGGAGAAAACCAGGCACTGCTCATCACCTGCCCAATACAATCCCAACAGTGAAACATGGTGGAGCAGCATCATGCTATGGTGGTGTTTTAAGCTGCCGGGACAGGATGACTGGTTGCAATTGAAGGAAACATGAATGTAGCCAACTACAGAGATATCCTGCATGTAAACCTCTTCCAGAGTGCTCTGGACCTCAAACTTGGCCGATGGTTCACCTTCCAACAAGACAATGACCCTAAGCACACAGCTAAAATAACAAATGAGTGGCTTCAGAACAACTTTGTGACCATTCTTGACTGGCACAGCCAGAGACCTGACCTAAATTCAAATGAGCATATCTGGACAGACCTGAAAATGGTTGTCCACAAAGGTTCACCATTCAACCTGAAGGAACTGGAGAGGATCTGCAAGGAAGAATGGCAGAGGATCCCCAAATCCAGGAACTAGCTCAAATGGGTGCTTCTACACAATACTAAGCAAAGCGTCTGAATACTTATGACCATGTGATATTTCAGTTTTTTCTTTTTTAATAAATTTGCAAAAATTTCTACATTTCTGTTTTTTTTCGTCAACATGGGGTGCAGAGTGTACATTAATGAGAAAAAAATAACTTTTTTGAATTTATAAAATGGCTGCAATGAAACAGAGTGAAAAATTTAAAGGGGTCTGAATACTTTCTGCAACCACTGTACCTTTGATCATTGAGGCCAAAGAGTTCTATTTTAACCTTATTAGTCCACAGGACTTGTTTCCAAAATGCATGAGGCTTGTTTAGTTATTCTTTTGCATACTTCGGACGATGAATTTTATGGTGAGGATACAAGAGGGGTTTTCTTCTGATAACTTTTCTATGAAGGCAATATTTGTGCAGGTGTCTCTGTAGAACAATGTACCACAAATCTAGAGTCTGAAAAATTATTTTTGAAGGTCTTTTTCAGTCAAGCAGAAGTTCTGATTTGCCTCTCTAGTAGTAATGGGCAAACCCCTGGATGTTTGGGTCCAAGAGGTTAGGCCAAACATTTAAAAAAAAAAAAAAGAAGTTTGGTTGGGGTACTAGAACAGTACCCAAATGAAGACCCCATTCACATGAGTGGGGGGCCCAAGGATCCATTGCTGCCATGCTCGTTTAGTTCACCGTTAGTCACTGAGGCTGCACACTCAGAAGCTCATTTTCCCATGGTTTTTAGCCTGGATGGTTGCATTTTGGCACCATCCAGGTTGAAAACCACTTATTGCAGACATGGATTACGGCATGAGACAGTATTTTGGACAGGTGAGTGATATGTTTTTTTTTTTTTTTTTACTGGAGTCCACTGCTTCAATGTGGTGGGTGTTAGGTGAGTATTGTTGGTTATTATTTTCTGTTTTGTACAGGGGACCAAGGCTTTAATGGAATGGGCATAAGGTGAGTATACCTTTTTTGTTTTTTATTTTGAAATAAATGTGTAAACCGGTGTATATTTTTTTTCAAATAAAGGACTTTATTCTGGGCGTTTTTTTTACTTACAATATTGTTAGGGTCTGCGGAACGCACCGATATATTAGAGGGTGCGTTCGCAGCCCGGGTCCACTGTGCAGGCGAAGCAATAGTAAGATGGTGAAAGTAGCAAACTGTTATCCCGCAGAGTCGCTAAAATAAACGCCGTAGCGCGCTGTGGCAGTAAGTGCGAACTCTGTTAATCCCCAGAGCCGCTAACGGGAATGCCACAGCGCTATATGGTGATAGGTGCGAACTCACTTAGCTTCAGTGAGCCGCAAAGTAAAACGCTAGGGCGCTGAACCAGCGATATAAAGCGAACCCTGTTGCGTCACAGAGCCGCTGAGAAAAAGACTGTGTCCTGTTAACACCACAGGGATACACAGATAACTGCTGTGCGGATAGCAGTCCGTGATCATGCAGACAGCAACGCAATCAAGCAATCTCACAGGAGAAGCCAGTATTCTAGGGGCTTATTTCAGCCAAGCCCTAACCACTTGCACTCAAATCTCCTCACCGGAGGTGCCGGTATTCTAGGGGCTTATTTCAGCCGAGCCCTAACCACATGCGTGCATGATCACACTGGCGCAAAGCACATAATGCAATTGATACTAGCGCATGGCAGCCCAGCCATGCCACCCTTTTATAGTAACAGCTACAGTACCTGCAAGAAACAAGGACCAATGAAACTTGTTCCAGAACACCAATAGTCACAGGACCTAACTGGCGGACCAATAGGAGCTGCTGCAGTACCTGAGCATGTGACCCCTGATCTCCAATGAGAGATCTCACCTGGGCATGCTCAGAAGGGGGAAACAAGGACTTTGTCCTAAAGACGTCTGCTCGCCGCTAACCAGTACTGGCCACAATAGCAGAGCCTGGAGGAGCAGCAGTAATCCTCTGCACACTGGTAGACTGAGCTAGACGCTGGGACCGACATCTAAGCTGAGTAGAGTCCACTGCGGCCGGAGACGAATGGGAGACCGCAGCCAGAATGGCTGGAGATTTCCCTTTTGCAGAAACGGGAACTCGACCCCTAACATTACCCCCCCTTCTCTGGGCCTCGCTGTGTTCAAAAGCAGCGATGAGCTGCGGAGCGTGAACCTGCTCCCAGGACCTATCCTCAGGTCCATAACCCCTCCAATCCACCAAATAAAATCTTTTGCCACGTACCACCTTACACCCTACGATGGCATTCACCTCATGGTCTCCGTAGACGAACCCAATGTCCTGGCAGATGACTCGGAAAACCGGGACATGAGCACGGGTTTCAGGAGGGATACGTGAAAGGTGTCGGAGATACCAAGGCGTGGAGGAAGAGCCAAACGGTATACCACAGGGTTAACCTGCTCGAGGACTTTAAAAGGACCCAGGTAGCAGGGTGCCAACTTAGTGGACTCAACTCGCAGCCTGATGTTACAGGCGGAGAGCCACACTAATTCCCCAGGAGCAAATGTCGGAGCGGGGCATCCTAGGTACGATCCCAAATGTCCCGTGCCTCCACAGCCCAGTCTGCCACCCTGGAGATGGCAGAAGACACGGGCATGGGCACCGGAACCCATGGATGCTGACCGTAGTTTAGGAGGAATGGAGTCTGTCCAGTGGAGTCAGCCACAGCATTGTTCAGTGCAAACTCAGCCCACGGTAGCAAGGATGCCCAGTCATCCTGCCTGGCTGAAACAAAATGTCATAGATAGGTGACCAAGGTCTGGTTGGCCCTTTCTACTAACCCATTCGTCTCAGGATGGTATGCTGAAGAGAGATTTAACTCAATACTGAGTAGACGACAAAGCTCTCTCCAGAAACGAGACGCAAACTGGGGCCCTCGGTCACTGACAATTTTTTCCAGCATGCCAGGTAGACGGAAAATGTGCCTAATAAACAACGCTGCCAGGGCCCATGCGGAAGGTAACCGTGGTAGCAACACCAGGTGCACCATTTTGGAAAAATGATCGGTGATTACCCAAATGATGGTGCAGCCCCGAGACTTCGGTAAGCTCACCACAAAGTCCATCCCGACCATCTCCCAGGGCCTATCTGCCACCGGCAAAGGGTAAAGTAACCCAGCTGGCTGTTGTCGAGGAGACTTATTCTTGGCGCAGGAGACACACGCCTGAACATAGTCCCCAACGTCACGGACCATATGCGGCCACCAGTATGTCCTCGCCAGCAACTCAGATGTCCTCTTTGCCCCAAATTGTCCACCCACCCTGCAAGAGTGTGCCCAAGAGAGTACCTCCGGTCACAAATTGGTAGGCACAAAAGTCTTGCCCGGAGGCACAGACTCTAGCGAAACCGGGGCCACAGTTCTCAGGCTCTCTGTGGGGACAATAAGACGAGGCTCATCCTCTTCCTCCTCAGAGGACACCCCAGAGCGAGAGAGAGCGTCGGCACGGATGTTCTTCTCTCCCGAGAGAAAATGTAGGGTGAAATGAAACCGGGAGAAGAACAAGGACCATCTGGCCTGGCGAGAGTTAAGCCGCTGGGCTGTCTGAAGATACACCAAATTTTTGTGGTCGGTGAAGACTTGGAAGGGAAAGCGGGCCCCCTCCAACAGATGTCTCCACTCAGAGAAGGCCAACTTCATGGTTAGCAACTCCCTATCCCCGATGGAATAATTCCTCTCCGCTGATGTGTAGGTCTTAGAGAAGAAGAAGCAAGGATGCTTCTGACCTTGAGCATCCTTTTGGAAGAGGACTGCTCTAGCACCAATGGATGAGGCATCCACCTCCAATAAAAATGGCTTATCAACATCTGGGTGATGTAGGATGGGAGTGCTAGCAAAATGAGACTTAATAGAAGTGAAAGCCTTGGAGACCTCTTCCGACCACAATTTGGGATTTGCTCCCTTCTTGGTGAGGGCTACCAAGGGAGCTACCAAGGTAGAGAAATGGGGAATGAACTGGCATTGTAATTAATGAACCCCATAAAGCGCTGCACCGCTTTAAGAGAGTGGGGTTCTTGCCAGTCCATCACAGCCTGTAATTTGGCCGGATCCATAGCCAATCCCTGGGTTGAGATGATATAACCAAGGAAAGGTAAAGACTCCAGCTCAAACATATATTTCTCTAACTTAGCAAAAGGGAATTTGCCTGTAAGAGGTCGAAGACTCTGCAGACATCTCTCCGGTGGGAGTCAATATCTGGAGAGAAGATGAGTATATCATCCAGATAGACTACCACCGAGGTGGAGAGCATATCCCCGGAAGATGTCATTGACAAAGTCTTGGAAAACGGCTGGGGAATTACAGAGCCCAAAGGGCATCACCAGATATTCGTAATGCCCATCCCTGGTATTAAAAGCCGTCTTCCATTCGTCCCCCTCACAGATGCGAATCAGGTGCGAATCAGGTTATAAGCACCGCGCAGATCTAGTTTAGTGAATACCCTTGCTCCCCGAAGCCTATCAAAGAGCTCAGAAATCAGGGGCAATGGGTACTTGTTCTTAACAGTGATGGCATTAAGACCCCTATAATCAATACACGGACGTAATTCTCCGTTCTTCTTCTGCACGAAGAAGAATCCCGCCCCTGCCGGTGACACCGACTTCCTAATGAACCCTCTTGCCAGGTTCTCCTGAATATATTGCGACATGGCCTCTGTCTCAGGAAGAGAGAGGGGATAGACCCTTCCCCGAGGAGGTTCTGCGCCAGGCAAGAGGTCGATAGGACAGTCATGGGGCGATGAGGCGGAAGAGTCTCCGCAGCCTTCTTGGAGAACATGTCTGCATATGAACAATAGCACTTGGGAAGTGGAGTAAGATCTGCAGGTAACTCAGTAGTGGTAACCTGAATGCAACTCCTGACACATCTGCCTCTACATGCATCACTCCAACCCAGGATCCTACCCGAAGTCCACTCTATATGTGGGGAGTGGAAATGGAGCCAAGGTATACCTAGTAGGATCTCGTCTATTCCCTCAGGAAGGACGAGTAGGGAAATAAGCTCCTGATGGGAAGGGGATACAAACAATGCAAGAGGAACAGTCTGGTGTGTAATTTGTGAGGGCAATGTCTATCCATTCACTACCTGGACAGTCACTGATTTGTCAAGCGCCACCACAGGTATTGCGTGACGGCGAGCAAAGTTAGAGGACATGAAGTTCCCCTCTGCTCCTGAGTCCACGCAAATGTCGGCTGTGAGAGTGGAAGTGCCTACAGTGATTGTCCCTTTAAGTGTCATCTTGGAGGAAAATGCTGCTGTCTCTAGTGAGCCTCCTACCAGGGTCACTAGACGCGATCGCCTCTGTGATCGCTGTGGACATCTGTTAGTATAGTGTCCTGCCTGTTGGCAAAAATTACAGACCACCGTTGCTCGAGCGGTCCGGGACATAGGTCCCGCTTGAGAAACCTCCATGGCTTCGGAGGAATCGGACGCCTGAACGGAAGATTCCAGAGGTTTGACGAAGGTGGGAGCTAACAGAAACCTCTGCCTGCACTGGGTCTGCTCTAACCTCCGCTCGTTAAAACGGAGATCAATGCGGGTGGATAGGGAAATGAGTTCCTCCAGTGTGGCAGGAAATCTCCCTGGAGGCCAAAGCATCCTTCACATGATCCGCCAGTCCTCTCCAGTACACCGGAATGAGGACTTTATCCGGCCACTCTAGCTCAGAGACCAGAGTCCGAAATTGAACGGCGAACTGGCTGACCATGGATGAACCCTGTGATATTGCCAGCAGTTGGAGCGCCGTATCGTGGGTGATACGAGATCCTAAGAAGACCTGTCTCAGAGCCTCCAGGAAGAGAGGAGCACTCTGTACCACACGATCGTCACGCTCCCACAGCGGCGTTGCCCACTCAAACGCCCTGCCCGACAGGAGGGATAAGACAAAACCGACCTTCGCCCGTTCCATGGGAAAACGTGCAGCCAGAAGCTCAAGATGAATGAAGCACTGACTCACGAATCCCCGACATTGCTTGCTGTCACCAGCAAACTTGTCTGGAAGAGGGAGACGGGATAAAGTCGGAGCAGGGGTGGCAGAGGACAAACTGGCTGCAGCCACGCTAGCAGCCTGAACAGCGATAGCGGTAACATCCACAGCTGAGGTTGTGCGCTCTAGAGCCGCCAACCTACCCTCCAGCTGCTGGATGTACTGCTGTAGACGCTGGTCGTCCACCATTTTACTAGCCAGACCCTGGCGCTAGTATTATGTTAGGGTCTGTGGAACGTACCTAATAGATATAGTAGAGAGGTGCGCTCGCAGCCCATGGTCCACCGTGCAGGCGAAGCCCGCTGCTAGTAAGATGGTGAAAGTAGCAAACTCTGTTATCCCGCAGAGTCGCTAAAATAAACGCCGTAGCGTGCTGTGGCAGTAAGTGTGAACTCTGTTAATCACCAGAGCCGCTAACGGAAATGCCACAGCGCTATATGGCGATAGTTGCGAACTCACTTAGCTTCAGTGAGCCGCAAAGTAAAACACTAGGGCGCTGAACCAGCGATATAAAGCGAACCCTGTGGCGTCACAGAGCCGCTGACAAAAAGACTGTGTCCTGTTAACACCTCAGGGATACACACATAACTGCTGTGCGGATAGCAGTCCGTGATCACGCAGACAGCAACGCAATCAAGCAATCTCCTCACCGGAGAAGCCGGTATTCTAGGGCTTATTTCAGCCAAGCCCTAACCACTTACATTCAAATCTCCTCACCGGAGATGCCGGTATTCTAGGGGCTTATTTCAGCCGAGCCCTAACCACATGCGTGCATGATCACACTGGCGCAAAGCACATAATGCAATTGATACTAGCGCATGGCGGCCCAGCCATGCCACCCTTTTATAGTAACAGCTACAGGACCTGCCAGAAACAAGGACCAATGAAACTTGTTCCAGAACACCAGTAGTCACAGGACCTTCCTGGCGGACCAATAGGAGCTGCTGCAGTACCTGAGCATGTGACCCCTGATCTCCAATGAGAGATCTCACCCTGGGCATGCTCAGAAGGGGAAAACAAGGACTTTGTCCTAAAGACGTCTGCTCGCCGCTAACCAGTACTGGCCACAATAGCAGAGCCTGGAGGAGCAGCAGTAATCCTCTGCACACTGTTAGACTGGGCGAGACGCTGGGACCGACATCTAAGCTGAGCCCACTGAGTCCACTGCGGCCGGAGATGAATGGGAGACCGCAGCCAGAATGGCTGGAGATTCCCCTTGTGCAGAAGCGGGAACTCGACCCCTAACAAATATGACTATGGATAGGCATCTTATAGACCTCTTTCCATTATTACACGCTGGGCTTGATGTCACCTGACAATACAAAGGTGACATCAACCCTACAAATATTACCCACTTGCCACTGCTACAAGGAAAGTGGGAAGAGAAAGGCAATAGATGTGCTTTTTCTGGGGCGGATGCAGGCAACTATTTTTAGTTTGGTGGGGAACAATATCTATGGCCCCTTGCCAGCCTGAGAATACCAGCCCAAGCTGTCTACTTTAGCTTGGCTGCTTGTCAAAAATGGGGTGGACCCCACAATGACTTTTAAAATTATTTATTTAAATAATTAAAAACGGCGTGCGGACCCCTCTCTTTTTGATAACCAGCTGTCAGTTATGCCATGCTGGTTATCTAAAATAGAACAGTCCCCACATCTCTTTTTAATTTAAATTTATTTATTTATAGTGCAGATGTTGGCTGATGAATACTCACATCAGCCAGCACCTCCTCTCACTGTTATTAACGCCAATGCCTGTAACCAGAGGTAAACTTTTTACTACTGGCCACAGCAGCTGGCTCATGCTGTAATTTGAAAGCATAGGAACCGCAGTGCTCTCACCGGTGGTGGTAATCTTGCCACCGATCAGAGCAGTGGGTGTTTCTCATGCTGCCATGCAGATGACAGGGTGGGAGACACCTGATGTTCAGGGTGCTGAACCCAAACAGTAATACTGAATTTGTGGCGAAGTCAGTGTTCAGAGTCCGTTCCCGAAAAGTAAGTGTTCGGCACAGACTCTGAACGTTACTATTTTGGTTTGTCCATCTCTACTGTCTAGCAATCCTATGAGCAGCTCTCACTGAAAATTTGCTTTTTCTTCCAGACCTTATTTGACTTCCTCTTTCTTTACTAACTGCCATTTCTTATTTACATTTCAAATTGAAAAAAGACAATTTGAAAACACTCCAATCTATTCCGACATGGGTAAGTGGTAGTCTGCACTTCTGTGTGACCTATTATTAATTATTTGATATTATTTGTGCAGCTCGGTATAGGATTCAAATACACATTTGATGTTCTTTAGCACCTTATAGTTATGCACTAGCACCTTTTTTCATTTTTGCATCCTTCATCCAGGAGTATTAAGGAAGTGGGTACCATAAAACAGTTATCCACACTGGGTGCTTTATTACCCTGTCTGATTTTACGATTTTCCCTTCTGTTGTTGTTTTTGGTTGTTCCTCCTTGCTACCTCTCTGACCCTTTGTAATATATGTGCTTGATTTTTAATAATCATGTCTAAATAAAATTGTTTGTTTTTTATTTTCCCTTTGTGGTTTATGGTTGCTCGGCTTTTTTCTATTTCCATGCTGTTGGGAGTACTCCACACTTGCAATCTTTGTTTGATTATGGGGGAAGCATACTATATACAAGTTAGTTCCTGGCCTCAATAGACTAATTATGTGGTTTTTGGATATATATCTCAAATGAAAAAATTGGCAATTTTTTCCCTAAATACAAAGTAAATGTGTCATCTTTAACTGTAGCCCTTTTAGAAATCATTTAATTTTCAACTCACAATAACAGTAATTTTGACCAGGGGTGCCCAAACTTATACATGCTACTGTAGAACCAATTCTAAGATAATGTCACATTTGAATTTTAATATAGTTTTTAAACTTAATTTACAATTTATAATCGAACATTTTTGGCTGGAAACTAGATTTCAAGTCTTCATGTGACTTTGCAGTAGGATTTGAAAGCAATTTCATGTGAATATTCTTTTAGAAACTTTCCAAAAAGTGTAATAAAGTGAAAATGACTTTTGTAAATTGAGCATTATTCAAATTATCCCATAGCCTCCTATAGTCTATACCTTTGCATATCCTCCTCTAACCAAGTCACAAGGCTTTTATTCTCAGCAGCTTTATGGCTTTTAGTGCCATTTATTAAAAAATCAATTCTGAACCGATTTGCCTTATTCAAGTGTCAACAATTACAATACTGGAAGCCCTAATAAGGGACTTCAATGCCTTTTTATGGTTAGTAAGTGTATAAATCTGGGAATGGAGTTGCTTCCTTGTGATTCAATGCAACTAAACATGCTCAAACTGCTAAGCAGATTCACGGGATCCATACTGTATTCAGTTGTTAAAAAAATGTGAAAAAATTGCATTGCTTAGAGCACAATTTTCCCCTGATTCTTAACTAGATATCACTAATGGACCATAACTTTCAATACATGTCACAAAATGATATACAACTCAAAATAGATGTCATTAGAAAGTCTTTAAATGACCCTTCTATATAAATCTCTGCCTGCGACAGTCATTTGGTATTGAATAGCACCATTGGATTCAACAGACATATCATTAGCAAACATTTCAATAAGAATTTTACTGATTAGCTGTGTTAGGCACTGATAATGCACATGTGACTGTACGTTTTGTGATAAGTGACAATCCAGGACAAATTATTGCAATTTTTATTATGCAAGATTTTCACATTAAATATAATTGACAAATTCCGATGTTTAAATGAATACTTGACATAGAAAAAAATAAACAAATAAAGCTATTCCCCACCATGTCTCCATTTGTTTTGATTTAATTTGGTCTCACAATGCAATTTAAACTGAGAAATATATAACCTAAACCTTCTTTGTGTTTCCAGGAGATTAACCATATTCTCCTTACTCCTCTGTTTCCAGTCTTGTGTCTGGCTGTAAGACAACTGGCTTCAGCAGATTCTTTTCCTCAAAGCCAGTTCCCTTATAGGCAGACACAAGACTGGGAACAAAGGAGTAAGGAGAAAATAAAAAATCTCCTGGATCACAAAAATATGTTTTTTATTATATATTTATCACTTTATATTTCTCGGGACTCAAAATGAGTAACTTATTTCTTTTGCTCCACTTTTTGGTGTTATTTTCACCTTTTTGATTTTTTTTATACTTTGTTCTTATACTGAACAATTCACATTTTTAGTGGTGAAAACAAGGTGGCGTTTACACTTGCCAGATATTTTTAAAAGCATTTATGATTTTCAACTTTTTAAAAGTTTCCAGAATGTTTACACAATCTACTCATCTACGTAGTGTCAGGCTCCTGGATTTTATCCCTCGAGTTTGTGTTCTGTGACCGGCTTCTCTTTCCACAGGAGGCGCATCCTTTCTCTTGGTGTTTTGGTTCTGCTTTTCTGACTGTAGTCTGCTTAACACAGGTGTTTTCATTTGTGTGCCTATCACCTTTTGGGTATGGCTTTATGTTCTTTTACTCTGCTGGTGTTTCTTGATGGTGTTAGATTCACTTATGTGTTCTGACATTCTATTGATGTTAAAACGGAGCCAGTCTGAGATTCCAGCTAAAGGTACTGCCACACTACACAATCCCGCTAGCGATCTCGTTAGCGTCGCATACTAATGAGATCGCTAGCGGGATTGTTTCTATATCGCTAGTAGCTACCTAATTTAGCGATATCGTTAAGGACGCTATCGCGGTTAGCGATCTCCTTAACGACTTTAGCGGTACAAAAGTACCGCTAAATCGCTAAAAAAGGTGCCACACTCAGCGATTAGATACTTACCAGCGGGGCGCCAGCGATGAAAATAGGGTCCGGAACGATCAGGACGACGGACGAGATCACAGCAGGGGCCACGTCGCTGGTAGATGCCGCACACAACAACATCGCTAACGGGATCGCTAAATAGTGAAGTTTTTGAGCGATCCCGTTAGCGATGTTGTTTAGTGTGGCATACCCTTAAGGGTTTTCACTTTGATTTTTCTTTGCTATACTTTGCACCTATCTTCTGTTTAGCATTGGGAAGTAGGCAGTATATTTGCTAACAGAACTAGTTTCATTCTTTGTTTGCCATTTCGTTATTTACTCTGGGATCTTTGATTTGTTCAGCACACTTCTCTTTTTGGTAGGTAATTCACACTCTACTGTTCTTTAGGAGGAATGTGAAGCAACTCGTGGGCCTTTTAGGCAGTTTATGCCATGGTTACCATCTCATAGCCTGTGGTTCGGTCTATTTTTGCACCAGCAGAAACCAATAGGGACTGTGGAGTCAGGATATTTAGTCTGTACATGAACCAGCAGGGTCAGTTGCAGTTTTTAGTGTATTACCTATTTTCCTGAGTGAGTTGCTACACATGCATAGCTATACTAGGAGCTGTTAGGAGCATTTTGGGTGAACAGTCGTTGAGTGGGGGCACCATTGCTTTATCTTAGGGTGGCAACCTCTACTGTCAGGTAGAGACAGGCCAGGGCCAGAGTAAGGCTTTTTCCAGTCTGAACAGGTATTTGTTCCCCTGGTTTGTATACCACACGTATGCATGTGCTTGTGCAGTCATAACTAGAGTTGAGCGATACTTTCCGATATCCCAAAGTATCGGGATCGGAATGGTATCGCCGATACCATTAAAATATCGGCGATACCCGATACCGATACCGGAAATCCAATGTAAGTCTATGGGAACAAAATATCGGAACTAAAAAAACCCCATTCTTTCCTTGTAAACACTAAATATACACACATAAAATACATATATATATATTATATATATATACATGTCATTGTGACATATATATATACATATATGTATAGTTTATACACTTCTACATAGTAAAATATCCTCTGATTCAATTGCCGGGTAAAGCCGGCTTCTGTGAAAAGACAGAAGCACCCGACATGAAATGACACTTGGTGTACATAGGGTTAACCATGTCTTTTCATGTCGTTTGCTATCTGATTTGCACAAACAATTACATCAGTCTATGTGTGCAAAATTTCACACCTGTAGGGGTTAATTAAAGGTGTAAATTCGTTGTAAAAAAAAAGGACTTTTTGCTACGAATTTACACCTTTAATTAACCCCTACAGGTGTGAAATTTTGCACACTTACACTCATGTAATTGTTTGTGCAAATCAGATATCAAAGTACATGAAAAGACATGGTTAACTCTATGTAAACCAAGTGTCATTTCATGTCGGGTTCTGCATTTTCACAAAAGCCGGCAATTGAATTAGCGGCTATTATACTATGTAGAAGTGTATGAACTATAAATATATATATATATATATGTGTCACAAACTCAATGACATGTATATATATATATATGAGGTGTAAAATTGCTGAAAAAAAATGCGTGGGCTCCCGCCCTATTTTCGCAACCAGACAGACAACGCCAGTGAGTGGGGGCAGATAATAATAGCCCAGAGAGGGACCATTATTTTTGCCCCCCCCGGCTACTAACATCTGTCCCCAGACACCCCAGAAAGGGCAAATCTCTAATTAGATTTGCCCTTTCTGGCACTTTGCCCGTCTATTCCCATTGCCCTGTAGCGGTGGCGAATGGGTTAATAAGTGGTTAAAATGACCTTGCAATTGAAAGGTCACTTTAAGCCAGGTTAATAATTGAGAGCTGTCAATTAGACAACTATCAATTATTAATCCTATTGTATGAAAGAAAAATCAAACACACACACTTTAATAAAAAAGAAGTTTAATGAAATAATCACACAGTTTTTGACCATATTTTATTTACCTGCTAAAACCATTTCCTGTAATAAAAATAAAATAATAAAGCAAAATTATTCTTACCAATCCGATGCACAGTCAGGTCCCACGGTGTAATCCTTCAGAAAGGGTTAATGTTTACTGCAGGGACCGCAGCTAATGCTGCAGCCTCACAGTAAACCCCCAAATGAATGAGCTCCTCTCCTGGCTGACAGGAGAGGAAGTGGAAAGCTTAATTGATTGCTTTCCACTTTCACTTCAGGTCAGCCAGGGACACCATCAGTGACGTCAGAGGGAACTGATTAACAAAAATAGGGGTTCCCTTCGAAAAAAAAATGGCGTGGGGTCCCCCCTATTTTTGTTAACCAGCCAGATGAAGCAGACCGCTGAGGCCTGGTTTTTCAGGCTGTTAAGGAGCCAAGATCCATGGACCTTGCCAGCCTGATAACACCAGGCCACAGCAGTCTGCATATCTTGGCTGATTAACAAAAATAGGGGATCCCCTCGAAAAAAATTGCGTGGGGTCCCCCCTATTTTTGTTAACCAGCCAGATGAAGCAGACCGCTGAGGCCTGGTTTTTCAGGCTGGTAAGGATCCAATATCCATGGACCTTGCAGCCTGATAATACCAGGCCACAGCAGTCTGCATAGCTTGGCTGTTAACAAAAATAGGGGATCCCCTCGAAAAAAAAGCGTGGGTCCCCCCTATTTTTGTTAACCAGCCAGAAATGCAGGACTGCTTAGCTGGCCTGGTATTAAACAAAAAATAGGGATCCCCTCAAAAAAACGGCGTGGATCCCCCCATTTTGTAACCCGCCAAGTAAAATGCAGACTGCTGCGCATGTATTAAAGACTTCAAGGCCCATGGATTTTGCCCACAGCCTGATAATACAGGCTACAGCAGCCCCACATTGGCGATCAAAGATGTGCCAATGTGGCCTTACCGCTTCCCATTGCCTGTATGTGGCACGGGAATAAGGGTTAATGTCACGTGATGCACGGAATAACCGGTTAATAATGGAGAGGTGTCAATAAGACCCGATCCATTATTAATCCCAAAGTTTTTAAATGTTTAAAAAAAAGACACAGCAAGAAAAAAGTCTTTTAATGAAATAAAAGAGACAACACAGTTTTCATTTTTTTTATTACTCTCTCATTCCTGCGACGCCATCGATCTCCTGTAAAAAAATAAAAAAACAAACCAACAGTATACCACCTGTCCGACGCAGTCCATAGTAACGATTGTCCCACGACGATCCAGCTCTGCTACATCGGAATGACAGGCAGAGCCTGACATCCCGGCGCAGCACAGCTGCTTACCAGCTTCCCCGGCGGTGACGTCATCGGACTGCTTTACGGCCGCGATTACCCAGCAGTCACTGCAGTTATCGCGAGATACTGCATGTGACCGCCGGGGAGAAGAGGATGGCGGCCATTAAGCAGTCCGGGATGTGACCGCCGGAGATCTTCTGCCGGGTAAGTGCCGCTGACTCCTGACAGACCCGACCGACGGACACTGACAGTGACAGTGACATTCCGATTCCGGTATCCGATATGACGAAAATATCGGAACTCGGAATCGGAATTCCGATACAGCCAATATCGGCCGATACCCGATACTTGCGGTATCGGAATGCTCAACCCTAGTCATAACACCTAGATGGCAAAACTAATTATCAGTTAGATAAGATTCCTAAATTAACATTTGCCTCATGTCTGAAACTGTTGCTTTGTACTGAAGAGGAGCAACACCCCCGAAACACTTGTCTGCAAATAGAGATTCTAGCTTTACTTTTATCCTAAGTCACATTGCAAGGCTTGTTATAGGGACAATATTGACTTTTAGGATTGCCACTACAAGTAGGTGGCACGAGTACAAATCCTCTTCCTCTATGAAGAGACTATTTGCATATAAAAATTTTCTTCAATCTTTCATACTGTTATAAAGTTTGACATTGAAATGCAGTTAGCCCTGTAACTTTGTAGGTTTTGAGCCCGGGGTTTTGGATGCCATCAAGATAACATCTGTAAAGAATTTGTATGTTCTCCACTACAGTTGAGCGAAACAGGTCGGTCAGATTCATTAGTTGCCGACTTTCGCCAAAGTCGGGTTTCGCCGAGCTTGCAGGTGCCTTTTTTCAGCCATTGAGCAAGAACGTACACTGTGGGCAACGAGATGACATGGGCAGCGTCCACCACCATCTTAGAGAAGGGCATTGCAGTGATTGGCTTGCTTTGGGGGGCGTCATAGTGGCTATAAAAGCCCTGACCGCCATTTCCTTCTGCCGATCTTAACAGGGAGAGGTTGCTGACACTGTTTATCAGTAGGGAGAGAGCTAGGGCTGGAAAGAGAAGTTTTTATGTGCTTGTGCTGATAGCAATTGTGCTGTACAGTTAGTGTGCAGTGACAGGGGAGGATTTTCTTGTGTGCAACAGCCCTGGTTATTAGGCTGCCTGATAGCTGTATTGCTGTGTGTACACTGCTGTGCAGACTGCTTTTTACACAGCACTAATACTATTATTCTTTTTTTCTGCACAGTTACCGAGCGTTCATTTTTTCCCACACTGTATAAAGCTGTACGCTCCTCACACACTGCCGTGTACCGGCTGGTATCACGGACAAATACATGCTGACTATCTGTGTGTGACTCCGGAAATATATACGGAGGTTTAAATTTTCCCCTTCACGGTATACAGCTGGTATCTTCTGATACAGTACGGTTTTTCTTGCTTTGTATTACGGTCAAATCGATACTGAGTGAGCGTCTGTGTGTGACTCGGAACATATATGGAGATTAAATTTTTCCCTACACTAATATACAGCTGTAATTTCTGATACAGTACCTTTTTCTGCTTTTTGTATTCGGTCTAATCCATACTGAGTGAGCGTCTGTGTGTGACTCCGGAAATATATACGGAGATTTCAATTTTCCCCTCACCGTATACAGCTGGTACCCTCTGATACAGTAACGTTTCTCTGCCTTTTTATTACGGTCAAATCATATGAGGAGCGTCTGTGTGTGACTCCGGAATATATACGGAGATTTACACTTTTCCCCTCACTGTATAAGCTGTAACATCTAATACAGTACCGCTTTTCTGTCTTTGTATTACTGTCAAACCATACTGAGTGAGCGTCTGTGTGTGACTCCGGAAATATACAGAGATTTTCAGTTTTACCCCTTCACGGGATACAGCTGTACACTTCTGATACAGTACCGTTTTTCTGCTTTTTTATTCTTGTCTAATCCATACTGAGTGAGCGTTTGTGTTGACTCCGGAAATATATAGAGATTTAAATTTTCCCCTCACCTATATACACTGGTATCTTCTGATACAGTACCTTTTTTGTCTTTTGTATTCAGTCAAATCCATACTGAATGAGCATCTGTGTGTGACTCCGGAAATATATACAGAGATTTAAATTTCCCCTTCACTGTATACAGCTGGTATCTTTGAATACAGTACGTTTTTCTGCTTTTGTATTCTGTCAAATCCATACTGAGTGAGCGTCTGTGTGTGACCCCGGAAATATATCGAGATTTAAATTTTCCCCTACACTATATACAGCTTGTATTTCTGATACAGTACCGTTTTTTGCTTTTTGTATTACTGGTCTAATCCATACTGAGTGCAGAGTCTGTGTGTGACTCCGGAAATATATACGGAGATTTACAGTTTTACCCTACACTGTATACAGCTGTACGCCTCTGATACAGTACCGTTTTTCTGCTTTGTATTACTGTCAATCCATATGAGTGAGCGTCTGTGTGTGACTCCGGAAATATATAGGAGATTTACAATTTTCCCCTTCACCGTATACAGCTGGTATCTCTGATACAGTACAGTTTTTCTGTCTTTGTATTGCAGGTCAAATCCATACTGAGTGACGTCTGTGTGTGACTCCGGAACTATATCGAGATTTAAATTTTCCCCTACACTATATACACATGTAATCTTCTGATACAGTACATTTTCTCCTTTTGTATTATGGTCAAATCATACTGAGAGAGCGTCTGTGTGTGACTGCGGAACATATACGGAGATTTAATTTTCCCCTCACTGTATACAGCTGTATCTTCTGATACAGTATCCGTTTTTTCTGCTTTTTGTATTCTGTCTAATCCATACTGAGTAGGTCTGTGTGTGACTCCGGAAATATATACGAGATTTCAAATTTTACCCCTACACGTATACACTGTACACTTCTGATACAGTACCGTTTTTCTGCTTTTGTATTACTGCCAATCCATACTGAGTGAGCGTTGTGTGTGACTCCGGAAATATATATGAGATTTCAATTTTCCCCTTCACCGTATACAGCTGGTATTTGCTGATACAGTATGTTTTTCTGCTTTTGTATTCGTCAAATCCATACTGAAGTGAGCGTCTGTGTGTGACTCCGGAAATATATACGGAGATTTAAATTTTCCCCTACCTGTATACAGCTGTATCCTCTGATACAGTACCGTTTTTTCTGCCTTTTGTATTACGGTCAAATCGATACTGAGTGAGCGTCTGTGTGTGACTCCGGAATATATACGGAGATTTAAATTTTCCCCTACACTGTATATACAGCTGTACGCTCTGATACAGTACCTTTTTTCTGCTTTTGTATTACGGTCAAATCCATAATGAGAGAGCGTCTGTGTGTGACTCCGGAAATATATACGGAGATTTCAATTTTCCCCTCACTGTATACAGCTGGTATCGCTTCTGATACAGTAACTTTTTTCTGCCTTTTGTATTAGGTCAAATCGATACTGAGTGAGTGTCTGTGTGTGACTCCGGAAGTATATACGGAGATTTAAATTTTCCCCTTCACCGTATACAGCTGTACGCTTCTGATACAGATACCATATATCTGCTGGTATTTTTGGTACATTTTCCCAAACGTGAGGAAGTATGGTGGAAGAGGCCATGGACGTGGGCGGGGGGGCAGCTGGTACTGATGGTGGTGGTGGTGCATCTGCTGGTAGTGCCAAAAGCACAATAGCACCTAAGGCAGGAGGTGTTGAGCCTGCGTCATCGTCTGGCTCCAGAAGGCCTGGAAGGCTCCTTTTTCTGGGAGTAGGTAAACCGCTTTTAAAGCCGGAGCATCAGGAACAGGTTTTGGCTTACATTGCCTAAACAGCCTCCAGCTCTATCGCCTCCTCTTCTGAACTTTCAAAAAAATGCAAGCACTGAGTTATCAGTGCAGGCTCCTGGTCAGGAACAACACCTTTCCTTGTGTCCTTCACCCCCACCAAAAGTGAAGGATGCGGCAGGCCACACTTCAGATTACTCCCTGGAGCTCTTTTCACATACCATGCCTGGGTTATCAAGTGAAATCCTGAACTCCCTAGTCCAAGATGAATATGACATGGAGTGCACTGATGCACAGCCACTGCTATATGATTCTGCTGGTACATTCACCCAGAGCACTGCATTGCCCTCACAGTCTACTGAGCCAGATTCTGACAATGATGAAACTCAGATTCCCTGTCCCGCAAACTACACCACCTTACACGGTGACACAGAGGAAGGTGCAGATGAAAATGAAGAGGAGGTGATAGATGACCCATCACCACGGCAACGCGTCCGACCCGGGACACCGCAAGCCGGATGCAGCTCACACAGGAGGTGCGTCTGCGCACACAGAATGGTAAAAATGTAGAGGATCCCGACCGTATATGAAGACTAGAGTTGAGCGATACTTTCCGATATCCTAAAGTATCGGAATCGGAATGGTATCGCCGATATCACTAAAATATCGGCGATACCCGATACCGATACCGGAAGTCCCATGTAAGTCTATGGGAACAAAATATCGCAACTAAAAAAACCCCATTCTTTCCTTGTAAACACTAAATATACACACATAGAATACATATATATATATATATACATGTCATTGTGACATGTATATATACATATATGTATAGTTTATACACTTCTACATAGTAAAATATCCTCTCTGATTCAATTGCCGGGTAAAGCCGGCTTCAGTGAAAAGACAGAAGCACCCGACATGAAATGACACTTGGTGTACATAGGGTTAACCATGTCTTTTCATGTCGTTTGCTATCTGATTTGCACAAACACTTAAATCAGTCTATGTGTGCAAAATTTCACACCTGTAGGGGTTAATTAAAGGTGTAAATTCGTTGTAAAAAAAACGGACTTTTTTGCTACGAATTTACACCTTTAATTAACCCTACAGGTGTGAAATTTTGCACACATAGACTGATTTAATTGTTTGTGCAAATTAGATAGCAAAGGACATGAAAAGACATGGTTAACCCTATGTACACCAAGTGTCATTTCATGTCGGGTTCTGCATTTTCACAAAAGCCGGCAATTGAATTAGCGGCTATTATACTATGTAGAAGTGTATGAACTACAAATATAAATATATATATATGTGTCACAAATTCAATGACATGTATATATATATATGAGGTGTAAAATTGCTGAAAAAAAATGCGTGGGCTCCCGCCCTATTTTCGCAACCAGACAGACAAAGCCAGTGAGTGGGGGCAGATAATAATAGCCCAGAGAGGGACCATTATTTTTGCCCCCCCCGGCTACTAACATCTGCCCCCAGACACCCCAGGAAAGACAAATCTATAATTAGATTTGCCCTTTCTGGCACTTTGCCCGTCTATTCCCATTGCCCTGTAGCGGTGGCGAATGGGTTAATATGGGGTTAAAGCCACCTTGCTATTGAAAGGTGACCTTAAGCCAGGTTAATAATTGAGAGCTGTCAATTAGACAACTATCAATTATTAATCCTATTGCATGAAATAAAAATAAAACACACACACTTTAATTAAAAATCATTTTAATGAAATAAAGACACATGTTTTTGACCATATTTTATTTTACTGCAAAAACCATTTCCTGTAATAAAAATAAAATAAAAAAGCAAAATTATTCTTACCTATCCATGCACAGTCAGGTCCCACGGTGTAATCCTTCAGAAAGGGTTAATGTTTACTGCAGGGACCGCAGCTAATGCTGCAGCCTCACAGTAAACCCCAAATGAATGAGTTCCTCTCCTGCCTGACAGGAGAGTAAAGGCTGGGTGTCACATAACGATACACCAGCGATCCCGACAACGATATGCACTTGTCAGGATCGCTGGTGTATCGCTACATGATCGCTGCTGAGCTGCCAAACAGGCAGCTCAGGCAGCGATCTGGGACAGCGACACTGCGGGTAACATCGCTTAAGGGCCTGTCTCACATAGCGATATCGCTACCGAGATCGCTGCTGAGTCACAAGTTTTGTGACGCAGCAGCGAGCTCACCAGCGATATCGCTGTGTGTGACATTCAGCGACGATCAGCCCCCTGCCGGGTATCGCTGATCGTCGCAGAAATGTCAGGACCTTTTTTTGATCGCTGGTTTCCCTCTGACAGGCACGCATCGCTGCGTGTGACAGGCGGGAGACCAGCGATCCGCTGGTAACCAAGGTACACAGCGGGTTTCCAGGCACCGCGCAGCGCTTGGAAACCCGCTGTGTACCTTGGATACCAGCTCCCTGCATCAGGGCGCTGGTATCCAAGGTACACAGCGGGTTTCTAGGCACAGCCCCGGCCTGGAAACCCGCTGTGTACCTTGGTTACCAGCGGATCGCTGGTCTCCCGCCTGTCACACGCAGCGATGCGTGCCTGTCAGCGGGAAACCAGCGATCAAAAAAAGGTCCTGACATTTCAGCGACGATCAGCGATACCCGGCAGGGGGGCTGATCGTCGCTGAATGTCACACACAGCGATATCGCTGGTGAGCTCGCTGCTGCGTCACAAAACTAGTGACTCAGCAGCGATCTCGGTAGCGATATCGCTATGTGAGACGGGCCCTTAAGTGGAAAGCTTAATTGATTGCTTTCCACTTTCACTTCAGGTCAGCCAGGGACACAATCAGTGACGTCAGAGGGAACTGATTAACAAAAATAGGGGTTCCCTTCGAAAAAAAAATGGCGTGGGGTCCCCCCTGTTTTTGTTAACCAGCCAGATGAAGCAGACCGCTGAGGCCTGGATTTTCAGGCTGTTAAGGAGCCAAGATCCATGGACCTTGCCAGCCTGATAATACTAGGCCACAGCAGTCTGCATATCTTGGCTGATTAACAAAAATAGGGGATCCCCTCAAAAAAAATTGGCGTGGGGTCCCCCCTATTTTTGTTAACCAGCCAGATGAAGCAGACCGCTGAGGCCTGGATTTTCAGGCTGTTAAGGAGCCAAGATCCATGGACCTTGCCAGCCTGATAATACCAGGCCACAGCAGTCTGCATATCTTGGCTGATTAACAAAAATAGGGGATCCCCTCGAAAAAAATTGGCATGGGGTCCCCCCTATTTTGTTAACCAGCCAGATGAAGCAGACCGCTGAGGCCTGGTTTTTCAGGCTGGTAAGGATCCAATATCCATGGACCTTGCAAGCCTGATAATACCAGGCCACAGCAGTCTGCTTAGCTTGGCTGGTTAACAAAAATAGGGGATCCCCTCGAAAAAAAAACGGCGTGGGGATCCCCCCTATTTTTGTTAACCAGCCAAGTAAAATGCAGACTGCTGCGGCCTGGTATTAAAAGACTGTCAAGGCCCATGGATTTTGGCCCTCAACAGCCTGATAATACCAGGCTACAGCAGCCCCACATTTGGCGCATCAAAAGATGTGCCAATTGTGGCACTTTACCCGGCTCTTCCCACTTGCCCTGTAGCGGTGGCAAGCGGGGTAATAAGGGGTTAATGTCACCGTTGATTGCACGGTGACAATAAGCCCGGTTAATAATGGAGAGGTGTCAATAAGACACCGATCCATTATTAATCCCAAAGTTATTAAATGCATAAAAAAAAGACAAAGCAAGAAAAAAGTATTTTAATGAATAAAAGAGACAACACAGTTTTCATTAATTTTATTGTACTCTCATTCCTGCGACGCCATCGATCTCCTGTAAAAAAAGAAAAAAAACAAACCAACAGTATACCACCTGTCCGACGCAGTCCATAACGACAGTCCCACGACGATCCAACTCTGCTACATCGCAATGACAGGCAGAGCCTGTCATCGCGACGCAGCACAGCTGATTACCTGCTTCCCCGGCGGTGACGTCATCGGACTGACTGCTTTACGGCCGGGATTACCCAGCAGTCACTGCAGTTATCGCGAGAAACTGCATGTGACCGCCGGGGAAAGAAGATTGCGGCCATGAAGCAGTCCGGGATGTGACCACCGGAGATCTTCTGCCGGGTAAGTGCCGCTGACTCCTGACAGACCCGACCGATGGACACTGACAGTGACAGTGACATTCCGATTCCGGTATCCGATATGACGAAAATATCGGAACTCGGAATCGGAATTCCGATACAGCCAATATCGGCCGATACCCGATATTTGCAGTATCGGAATGCTCAACCCTAATGAAGACCTATGAGGAGAGAATGTAAGTAAAGGACCATAA